>OY751433.1:10956276-11593934 GCA_963565745.1 Phengaris arion | reverse complement strand
TATAAATATAAAAAAATTTTAATTGTAATTATTCAGTACGCAAGTCACGGATGTGTCCGATGTGTTTCCGATGGTTCATCGTTATCACCGGCAGCTTGTGGAGATCTTTTGCCACAAAGGCCGGCACGTCGTCTGAATCCATCAGCTTCAGCAGGGAGATGATGTCCTGCACGCTTCGTTTGCCGCCATCTCTCCTCCGTGATGGTATGTTCGCGCTCTGGCCGAGCGTCTCGTACAGCAGCTGCTTGCCCATACAAATCTCTTCACTGGTGAAGGTTGACTTGCAGATATGCATGGTGCTGACCTCGTCCATGGTATCGATGGCCTGCTGGATGAACGCCAGCATCTCATTGGCCACCAGCGCCATGGTTGACGTGCAGCGGCAATCAGCCGCACGACTCACAAAAACATGAAATTTTTGCGTCGTGAATGTAATGCGGACCGTTCTACAGCGCTCAACGCACGACCTTGAGGACACATGGGTTAACTATAGAAAAATATTAAAAACATTTAATTATATATGGTATATATTTTTAAGGTATATAATAACAAGGTCAACAGTAGGTATGCTCATACAAACGCCCGCTTTAAGTATTTCCGTGTGTTCAATTTTTGCAGACCTCTTTATTCCAAAAACTCGCGTTACCAAATCGCTCGCTCGCTCGCAATGTGCTCGATAGTCGTGAGAGGCCCGAAAACTGTGATTTTTCCTTACACACCTAATTAATATTTCTATTGGTTGAAGAAATACCTTAGTGACCTTTCTTTTATTTGTCTAATTACTTTTAATTACGCAGCGTTAATTATTATTAGATAATTAAAATTTAACGAGGGGAAAATACTCGAATTTCAACAAGGTTTATTTAAGGAAAATTTGGGGGAAATTTTTCACCGTGAACAATGAACTGAGAACATTAAAAACATAATAATTGGACCCCCGCGACTGTACGCAGTTGCGTCGAACGTAAATCAAAGTAATGGTGACCGCGGGTCTTGATATTCTGGTAATGAGCGGGGATTTAATAATTATTCTTTATCTTTAATATTTATTCGCGGTGATTGGGACCGCCGCGCCATGAAATGAAAAGGTACGAGTGATTTGCATAATAAGAGATAAATAAAATAACTTTTTGGGTTCCGTAATACATAAGGAACCCTTATAGTTTCGATCTATCCGTCCGTCTGTCAGTCTGTCTTTCTGTCTATCTTTCTGTCTGTCTGTCCGCGCTTATAGCTTCTGTAATTATGAATATAAATGCATGAGATTTAGTATAGTTATAAATTGTGTATAGATCTCAATTTTGGCATGATAAAATAATAACAATTTTGAGTTGACACATGAGTTTTTTACAAAGTCAACTATTTTTGAGTGATCAGCCTCCACGGTTTGTAAGTTGTTCAGGCGTTTCTAAGCTATGAGACTTAGAAACTTGCAATTTTCCATGCTGACAGATCATACTAAATACTATAAAGGAAAATTATTTTGAACGAAATCGGACAGGAACTTTTGAAGAAATTTAAAAAAAAACCTACGACGCGCTTATGGTTACGGAACCCTCCTTAGACTCATGTCTAAGGAGAATTACGGAACTCCTAGTTCCGTAATTCTCCTTAGACTTATCCAGTTTATTAGAGTTAGGGCTTATCCAGACCATTTTTTCCAAAAGCAGCCCTCATTATAATATTAAATTAAATTAAATTAAATTATTAATTTTTTACGCGAAATCAATCACAAAGGCAGAAAATTAATTGAGAAATTTGAAAAATAATATGATAGAAAAAAAATTACATTGCTATCTCCTCGACACATAAAAGGGTATGGACACAGCTGATTAGAGTTGATTACATTTATATTATTGAATTTATTTCGAAAACAGCTGTAATATAAATGACCTCAGTGTCGTTAAGAGTGCAATGTAATTTTATTTTGTATAAGTTTTATTTTGCGTTTTTCAATTATTTTTCTGCCTAAACGTCTTAACATAAGCAGTAGGGAAATCACAGTTAATTGATTTTTCCGAAATTTCGTAAATATGATTTTTAAGCACGTTAAAATATTAATCAAAGTTGCCTTTTAATGTTAAAAAAGTTACTTCTACTTCATTAGTAAGGCGGTTAATACTTTCAGTTTATGTATGTTTATGATTGTTTGCTAAACAACAGCAGTTTGTTTTACTATCGCCATAAATTAAAATATACGTACCGTCGATAAACCTCTTGGAAACAAGCCAAGTTAACCGTCGGTACAATTTAGTGTAACTGTTACATTAATGTTTCCAAATTCCCGTGTTTTACTTTTAAATGTTTGTAATTATACCTATACAATGTATTAAAAGCCACTGAAATCATTAACCACCAATTGCTGATAATTATAAATAACCCAAATCAATAAAATCTAAATCAAATCTGAATTGTTTAGACTTTGCACATACTAGGTTATAGCACAGAATCCTACTACTATTATAAGAGTGAAAGTTGTTGGCCGATGGATGGATGTTTGTTACTCTTTCGTGAAAAACTACTGAACGGATTTTGATTAAATTTGATATGGTAGTTAGTTTAAGCTCTGGATTAACACATAGGCTACTTTTTATCCCAAAAAAGTGCAGTGATCCCGTGGGATGCTCTACTTACGCGTTCGCCACGACGACCACAGTTCGCCCTCCAGTATGACTGTGTAAAGGCCTGTTTCAGTAACCTCCAATCTACCAATAACTATTTGTTAGAAACGTCAAACTTGTATCGCAAAAAACCGTCAAATAATTGAATGTCGACGTTTTTAACAAATTGTATAGATATTGAAACGGGCTGTTAAAAAATAAGGCAAACAATTAAAAGACCTCATCGACAAAAAAAAAAAAGAAAGTCGACAGCAATGAAATGGTTCCCAATGCTTTTATTTAAAATTATAATTGATGTCCCCAAATATGCAGCCCCGAAATACGTTGGGTATAGAACAGTATCAGTATCCAAAATCAATAACTTTTTTCTATGTGAATGTCAAACAGAATAACGAATATTCCCGAAAGACATTAGGAAAGTGATTGTACTTAGTGTTACTTATTTAAGTTGGTGTAGGTGAAGGTAATTTTTATTATCACACCATTTTGAAAAGAAACAGTATTAATAATAGAGGATTTAGTTGAAGAGGTGATTTATAATCTGAAAAGAAGTGATTTGCCCTTTCGATCCTGGGGCCGTATTACAAGCACTTAATTCCAGCTAGTTTACGCCATAAAACAAACTGGCTTGCATTTTCGTATAATGATCACTTATTGCCAGTCAGCAATCACGCGACACTTACTTCTGCATTAAAACTTGCGTGGTATTTTCGTATTATGACAAAACATTTTACATGAGCTGGCTCGTTTTTTCGTCAAAACTACAAATCCATTCGGTTTACGCCACAATTCATTAGCTTTTATTGCCTTGTTTATACTAAAGTGTTATCTTTTAATATTTTTATGTGTATTTTAGTAACGTAAAAATACATTGCCGTAATAATTGCCAATTTTACTTCATTTTGTAAGACGTAAGTGTTAGTATTAGGTTCATAGAAAATAAACATGTGATACTACTAGAAAATGATGCTTCACAAGAGGAAACCACCAAAGTCACCAAGCAAATTAGCACATTTTTTTCATGAAAAAGGTGTATACAAAAATGACGGCATCAACATAGTCTATGTTGCAATATTTTTTGAGTAGCTCTTAAAGTTTGCCTTGTGTAACTATTATTACTACTGTACATTTTATTTTATACTCAGTTAAAAATAGATTTAACTTTGAAAATGCCGTTTCAAATATCATCCTATATCGTATAACTGCATTATCCAAATATTGCATTATTTCAAATAGTATAGTTTCCCATCTTACGTACAAGTTTTCCGTTCGTCATTAACTTTGTACCTACTAAGGTCATGCCATAAAAAACAGACCGTAATTATGTCGAATTTGTCGTTTCCGAAAGTCACCTTCATGCTCGTTTAAACCAGTCATAGACAACCAAACCAGGATGAATCCAGTTAGAATGAAATGTCGTTGTAATACGAGAAAGAACTAGGCACTTTAGGGCCGTATATTGAATTGCCTGGAAACAAGCTGGTTTTTCAAAAGATCATAATACCGCATCATTTACTTTTGCTTTCTCGGCCACTATTCGAGCTGAATCTCAAAATATTTCTCTTAATCGAGATTCAGTCGGTTAATCTAAAGAATTTTAATAAAGCTTAGGTATATCTTTATCGCGACCCTGGTAAATTTTAATAATATCCGTACCTTTAAATAAAGCATGTTTATGGTTTATTTAGCATAGTATAGTTAATATGATAAATGGAGATCCTGGGGGTGAAGACACATTTTTTGAACCGTATGTATGGCCGATATTGGACCGCTTCTGAAATATTCGCCATTTTGTATATTTTTTTCAAAGGCGGGTGACCTGACCTGTTGGGGCCATAACAAAACACTGAAAATGGTTTTAATCATGAAGATTTTTATATTTTCTCGTAACAACAGAAACAATTAACAAATCTAAGCACAACTTTAACCTAAAAAATATTTTAATATCTTTATATCGCCTTACTTCAAAATAAACAACAGTAAAAAAAATACACTGGAAAACGAACGACGTATACTCGTGACGTTAAGATTGTAAGTACATATAATGTATTTTATTTATTCTTTTTTTTTTTTTTTTAATTATTTTATTTAAGGTCGTTTTTTAACATCTAGGTCATTTAACGACCACCTTCAATACAAATATTATTAAACTTAAATAAATTTATATACATTAATCAGTTTTAAATATTTTAAAGTACAATCACAACCATTTCCATTCAAACACTGTGCTAAATTATTAGGTAAGTTACATTTTCTTTTTTGTAAATGAAATTCTACACAATCTATGAGTAAATGTAAGACTGATAAATCAGATCCACACTTGCACTTATTTATGTTTCGTTTAGTTATAAGATGAATATGGGTTATGTTAGTGTGTCCAATACGCAATCTGGTTATCGCTACTTGGTCATTTCTACAATCGAACGAACTAGGCGTCTTATCAAAAATTGATTTCCTTACCCATAACAGTTTTGATGAATTATTTTCTTTCCAATTATGATCCCAGAGATTTTTAATTTTGTATTTTACATGTTTCTTTAGATCCAACAAAGAGGAGTTAACAGAACTGCAAATATTATTTTCGTTTGTTGCGTTTTTAGCTTCTAAATCTGCTTTATCGTTGCCGACTATACCTTGATGGCTTGGTATCCATATTATTTCAAATTTATATTTATTTTCTAAAAGGTTAATCATTAACAATTTTATTTCTTTTATAACAGGGTTATTGTTAGTATCATTTATTATTGCTGTTAAGCATGACTTTGAATCTGTATAAATTATGTAATTTTGGCTATTTGGACTATTTTTAATAATTTCCAAGGCTTTGAGAATCGCTGTTGCTTCACAACTATAGACAGAGAAAAAATCTCTAAGTCTATATCTGTAAAATTCACTGTTTAATACTATCGAACAACCAGATCTTCCATTTATGACTGATCCGTCAGTATATATTTTATTATAATTACTGTATTTATTATTAATTTCATTAAATAGATTTATATATATGTACTGTGGTGTTTCTTCTTTCTGATATTTAGTCATTTCAAGGTTAATTGGTAGATCATGCTTATCCCAAGGTTTGAGAGGAGATATGGTTTCCTTAAAGATTGGTGGTGCTTCAATATTTAGATCACTCAGATACCTAGCCGCTCTAATACGAAAAGGCTGTACTAATTGAGGTTTAAGTCTGTACTGGTAATCTAATATTGAAGTCTTAGTGTAGTAGTTGTAGGTTGGATTTTGAGGTCTTGACAATACTTTCATTGAAAACATGATCACTAGTTCTTTTCTTCTAAATTCAAGTGGAATATCTTCTGCTTCTGCTAAAATACTCTTAACTGGGCTTGTTTTAAATGCACCTATGCTAAGTCTTAGGGCTTGATTTTGAATCACTTCCAATGATTCTAAAGTGCGTTTTTTTGCAGAATCGTAAATAATACATCCATAATCGATTTTTTGTCTGACTATAGATTGATAGGCTTGTAATAAACATTTTCTGTCAGCACCCCACTTCTTAGATGATAATACTTTTAATATATTTAGTCTTTTGTAACATTCAGATTTTAAATTATTAATATGATCTATCCATGTCATTTTTTTATCCAATATTAGTCCTAAAATTTTCAGGTTTTTCACTTCTCTAATTTTAAAGCCATTTAATGTTAAATTTATATTTCTAGTTTTATTTCTTTTCTTACTTAATATTATAAATTCCGTTTTAGTTTTTGAAAATTTAAATCCCGTTTTCATCGCCCATTCTTGTAAATTATTTAATGCATTTTGAAGAAGTTTTATGGTCGGTTCAAGAGATCGGCCACCACAAGAAATAGTTAGGTCATGTGTTACAAGTTCGTACCCGGTTTTTAAAACTCCCGTGTTTCTAGGCTCAGATGCCTGCCTAATTTAATAAAACTGATTTATAATTATTGTTTAAGGACAGTAAAAGGACAGTAAACGTCAATCACATTATTTAGAACAGAGTCGCAATATCTGGGAAAACGGTAACAAGACAAATTATTATAAAATAAGTACATGATACCTAATAGTTCAAGAGCAGAATTTGTAACTTTGTAATTTCATAGAACGAAAATTGGAAACTTGTTCTTAGGTGTCCGCAAAGCTTTAAGCAGGAGGAGGTTCTCGTGTGTATAATAAAATTAAATAATTCGTGTGTATGTTTTTTTTTGTGTGTCTGTTACGCGATTACTCCGCCGTTTGTGGACTGATTTTCGAAATACTCTTTTATTTCAAAGGGCTGACTCCCAAGATGGGATCCATGAGGAATCGAGAGAAGTCCTCGAATTTTATAGGAACACATATAGTGAATTTGACTTTAGTTTAAGTAACTTGAGCATATGCTACCAAAAAGTGAAATGTTGTGCCAAGGTATAACCTCGATCCAAAAGCATGAACGGTACTCCTCCTACATCTTTAAAGATACACGTTTGAAAATTTCAACATTGTTTTAAGAATTGCAAACATAATTATGTCACTATTAAATAATCATCATCATCATCATCATCAACATCATCACACCATAGAATTATTATTAATGATAAAACGAACTTACTTGTACGTGAAGTTCTATCATAATTATGCGAGCTGCTCAATTCGAAGCGATTAATATTTAACTTGTAGTACTGTCTCCATTTTACGGCCTTAACACGAAGAGTTTAAATCATATTTCAAATCTGCAACTAAAAACAAGTTGTAGGAAACTAGTTTTATTTCATCCCCAAATTTCCCTCTCCACATCACGTCGGAGTAGGAAGAGTAGGGATGATCAGCTCAGTGGCACTCGGACTTCATTTAGTTTAAAGTAAAAAATAAATAAAAATAGGATACAGACTTTGAAGAGGGTGGGCAAACCTATGGAGGGAAACTCATATTAATGATCTTCATCATTAAATTATCATTAGGATATAAGGTTATATAACAGGTAATTTAGCACAATAGAGGTATCCCGTGTAAATTCATATTTTGGCTTTGGGGGTCTGGACCTAAAAGTTCCTTTCATAAACCCTAAAATTCGATCGATTCGATAAAAGTCATTCATTATATTTGAACTAAATATACAAGATAAAGCAGATTTACAACAATTTAGACTGCCATAGCCATAACCAGAATTATACAGGTTAGTTAAAAAATATAGAACATTAGGTACCGACGCGCATTAACAATCTATATTATGTGAGTTACAGAAGTAACTATTACCATTAACCATTCCTTAAAGTAACAATTGTATTGCTTCTGAGTATTAGGAGCTGAAGCATTTATGACAATATCTATCTAAGAAGGTGGTACACTCCTTCTTAATAATGTTTCCCTGATAATATTCCTGTAACTGGAGTAAGGTTTTGATGTAGAATGTGTGGATACCTGGAATATTCAGATATCAATAAGTTATTACTAGGCTTAAAATAAATAATTTGTGATATAATTAAGCGTTTAAAAACAGGAAACCAAGGCTGTGTAGGCCAGTAGGGTACAACTACAATACCAGTCGCCTGGTCAGTTATGATTTTATTAAGCACTTTTAAAATCACAGCAAATGGCGGAAAAGCATAGAAAAAAAATTCACTCCAGCCAATAGTAAAAGAATCAACACAGAAAGCGTAGGGGTCCGGTTTCCATGAAACGTTTATGGCACATAATGTTTTCTTCACTCGTCCAAAAACCGTTAGTCCTGATACCACTACATGTAGCGCCCCATCCTGTGTTGGATGCATCAGAAAATATCTCTAAATCGTAAGAAACCCTACGTATACGACTAACAGAACAGTCAATATTACTGTTCCACCATTCTAAATCTTTACTAATTAGAGCTTTATTTATTTTAATAATATTGTCATAATTATTATGCCCCTGTAAATGTAAATATTTATGCCTTTTAAAAACTTTTGTGTACAACCATCCATATTCTATGCCAGGACAAACAGATATTATCAAACCAATAAACTTTGCAAAGTCTCTTAGACTAAATTTTTCTTGAGATTTAAATGTTTGTATTTGTTGTTTTACTTTCTCTATTTTATCCTGTGGAAGTTTCACACAAAGGTTTTTGGTGTCTATAATAAAACCTAAAAATTTACAGGCAGTATTAGGTATTAGATTGCTTTTAATGTAATTGATGATAAATCCTAGATTACTTAGTAAGAGTATAGTATGATCTAAATTTTGTTGACATTCTTTAAATGAATTACCAATTAGTAATATGTCATCTAAGTATATAGTAGAAATAAAACCATGAAGACGTAAGTGTTCTATAACCGGTTTCATAAGCTTAGTAAACACTAATGGTGCTGTATTTAAGCCAAATGGTAAGCAATTAAATTCGTAACATTTTTTTTTAAATTCAAACCTCAAAAATTTTTTATAAAGAGGATGAATAGGAATTAAAAAATAGGCATTCTTTAAATCGACAGATGCTAAAAAACTGTTAGGATTTATTAATTTTATAGCAGTTCGTAAATCCTCCATTTTAAAATAAGGTGGATTATGAAGTGATTAAGCTTCTTTAAATTCAAAATTAACCTGTGTTCGGCATTTGGCTTAGGTACCAAAAAAATTGAAGATAAAAAGTCATCCTCTGACCTTATACATGATGAAATAGCTCCCTTATTGATCAAATTATGAATTTCAATTTTTATTTTTTCTACATTTTCTAATTGATTAAAATTATTGGTTGGATAATCTATTTGAAAAGGAGTACTTGTAAAAGGTATCACATAACCCTCAATATATGATAATATAATAGGGTCTTTTGTAAGCTTGTGCCAAACCGTAGAAAAATATTTTAATCTACCGGATATGTTTACCTGTGACACTAAGACTTCCTGGTTTTGTAAGGGGCATTGCTCCGACTGACATTCCTCAAGGAGTGCCAGTGTCCTGATGTGGATGCGACGTTGTTTGGCCCGCAGATCGTTGTACAGTTGATGCTGGTTTCCGGTTCTTTACCTAAGGTTTGGACTGCGGGCGCTTCCAGTTTAAATTGCTTGAAGGCTGGGGATTCATTTTTGCAGAATTGTATCTAGGTTGAAACGCTTTTAAGTCTAGGCTCGATTTTTGTATTGCTTTACTAGTTTTCAATTTTTCAGCCAAATCTTCACCAAATAAATAATTATCACATTTCGCATCCTTCAATGTCTCCTTAAGCTTGTCATTTAATGTAGATAACATAAAATTTCTCCTTAATTTTGTATCCGTACAATGAATATCACATAAGATCTTAGAAGCGTCACTAACATATTTAATAATAGTTTGGTTTGTGTCACACGTATTAGAAGCTAACATCTGTATAGCGTTAGCGTCAATGCTGACAGCGCAACACCTACCTGCAATTGTCGTTCTGCAAATTGCAAATATTTCTTATATAAGGCATTTGAAACTGCGGCTTTTATTTCCGCATTTAAAATAGGTGCCTTAAATAAGTAACAATTCCCAGGTATTGGATAATCCTCTTTAATTTTTTTTAGTCCTTGCTGCAATATGTGCTGAATGATCTTTATGTATATCCTTTCCTATAGGAGATTCTTCTTTTGGAAAATCTCCTAACAAAGCCAGGATACTTTCGTCAATGCCCACTTCGTGTTCCATTATATTATTATTATTTTCAGTAGAAACTGGAACTGACAATACATCCGGAACAGTATTTAGAACAGGAAAATCTTGAATTTCATTTGATTCAGTATCAAATGTTTCACAGTCAGACTGAGAGTCCTTTTCTTGTGCTAATTCTTTTTCTGAATCTAGAAATAATGTGTAAAAATGATTTCTAAAACCATTTACACGACTGATATATCAGTATTATTTAAATTATATGAAGGAAATGGTCCCAAAAATGTACCATTTGCATCAATGATCTGTGAAGGTAACAGTCCCTATATTATATTAATAATAACGTACTGTTCGCATCACTTATGACTGATACAATGAGATCCTCATATTTTTTTTTTTTTATCTTCTTGAAAATGAAAAAGAACCTGAAATGACCCAGTTATATAAAAAAAAAACTTACCAGGACTTGTATCACCAGATTTACGTCTTTTTAATATTTTGTTCTCCAATTTACGTATTTTTTTAAGTAAATATGCATCCGAATCACGATTCCTTCTCCTCTTTCCCATGTTCAAAGCGTGATGTGGAGAGGGAAATTTGGGGATGAAATAAAACTAGTTTCCTACAACTTGTTTTTTAGTTGCATATTTGAAATATGATTTAAACTCTTCGTGTTAAGGCTATAAAATGGAGACAGTACTACAAGTTAAATATTAATCGCGAGAATTGAGCAGCGAAGCATAATGATATTATATTGATATAGGTATTTCTCATAGTCTTTTACACCGATATCAATTTCTTGGAACATTCACAGCTACCAAAATGTGAAAGTTGTGCCAAGGTATACCCTGGATCCAAAAGGTTTGAACAAAACCCCCCAGTCTTTAAATATACACGTTTGGAAATTTCAGCATTGTTTAAAGGACTGCAAGCATATATTATCACTATTAAATAATTATCATCCCTACCACCATCGTCACACCGTTGACCGTACATCATAATATTATGTTGATATAGGTATATCTCAAAGTCTTTTACACCAATATCAATTTCTTTGAACATTCACAGCTACCAAAAAGTAAAATGTTGTGCCAAGGTATATCATGGATCCAAAAGGACTGAACAGAATTCCTCAGTATTTAAAGAGACAAGTTTATAAATTTCAGCATTGTTCAAAGAACTGCGAGCATATGTTACTACTAAACAATCAACATCACCACCACTATCATTACACCATACGTGTAGGTAATCATAATAATATGATGAAATGGGTATCTCTCTTAGTCTTTTATTCGATTTCTTTGAACATTTGCTAGTCCTATCAACATCATCATTATATATTTTGTCATCATTATCAGTTGACACAAACTGTTACATCATTTCCGCCGACAACTTAATTTTTAGGTTACCTAAGCATATGGTACCAAAAAGTGACTTTATGTTAAGGTTAACAATACTGGTTCCAAAAGCACTGAATGGAACTCGTCAGTCTTTAATATTACACCGTACACGTTTGGAAATTTTGTTATTGTTTAAATAATTATTAAAATGTATGCGAGAGGCCTGCAATCTTTTCTTCTTCCAAAGCTTGCTCTTATCCCTGATAAATCACACATTTTTGAGTTTTTATGTTTTTCTTTCGTTATACAACAATACTTAAATAATTTCGACACTTCGACACAATTTCGACGAAATTGGTAATTTGTGCGTTGTTTAATAATTGGTCTCGGGTTCGAATCCCGGTCAGTTAAATATTTTTGTGTTTCTTTTTATTTCCTTTCTCTCCTATTTTTAAATATGTAACCGTCGCACTAATTAAACTGTGAGCAAAGCTTGATCTCCCACTAAAAAGAAAAAAAATATATAAACCGACTTCCAAAGTAAAAGCAATGACATTCCTAAAAATCACTTAAAAGAATGAAATAATTCTTATTGTCGAATTAGTTCCTCTTTTAAATTCTCCTACAATTTAACTATTTCTCTACTCAATATTATTATTTTTTAAGTCGGTACCAGCCCAAACAATTGTATAAATCCTTTAATCAAATAGTAATTAATTGTAACACCACTACATCTATATACAAACAATATTTTAAAGAACTCACGTTCAAATTGACTGGTACCGACTTCAAAAATAAGAAGATTGAGTAGAGTAATAGTTAAATTTTATCTGTATTTAAAAGGGGAACTATTTCGACAGTAAGAATTAGTTCATACTTTTAAGTGATTTTTAAGAATGTCATTGCTTTTACTTTGGAAGTCGGTTTATATATTTTTAAATATTTATTTATGTGTGCCATATTTTTGTGCGCGAAGGTTTAATCTTATTATATTCATCTTCTATTTCATAAAAAAAATATGCTACTTGAATTTAAAACCGCCCTCTTATGAAGTCATTTAAAAATTGCCATTAAACACGCTGTACTTGAACATCTAAAACTAGATATTTAAATCATCTTATTCAAACTTATACCTCGCAAATCGTACGAAACCCAGCATGGCGTGTGTTTGCTCTATGCAAGTCAACTTCATATCAAGTTTCTCGACTGTAGAGTCGCGTATGTGAGGTTTTAAAATTTAACTTTGAACGTTTAAACTTCGTCTACGTACTGCTATTACTAATTTAATTACCATGCTGTTGGAAAAACTATCGAGTTGGGTAAACTTTTAGTATGTATTACTTCTTCAATAAAATCAATTTTTAAAGTAACGTGTATTCTTACGTGCGTACATTTATAATTGAATACACATTATTAAAAGTATTTTACTTAATACCTATATATTATATAATTATTTTTTAAATATATAAATTAGTTTCAATGCTGACAAATGCACGTAGGTACGACCCGGTGTACCTACCACTTTTGAACCACTTTTAGGACTGTAGGCCTAGCAGGAATGTTTGAATGAGAATTGTATGACAATCTGTTAAAATTATGACAAGGCCCATACATTCATTCGATAACGTTACGCTTACGCCGCTTTCAAATTTTCCTGCTAGGCTGTTATGTACAGTCGCCAACAAATCCAGTGTACGTGTGTAAACTGTTAACATAATATTTTAATGTATTTCAAACTAAAGATTGACTTTATTTGAATATTTTTGGTGTAAATCTAATATCATTATTAAAATTAAAATACTTATTAATTTCAACTAATTCGAATGAATAGTAGATCATAAAATATATTTAAATTGAATCTGAAAAGTATTATATTTTGTATTATTATACAAATATGCTGATGTTGCCAAAATTACTAGCCACAGATTCTGATGATGCAGATGCTTAGATAAAAGTTACTTATCTCTGCAGTAACTAATGTAGTCTGATGTTTTCTTTTCCGTCATATAATAATATTTTTTTGTTTTCTTGTGACTTTCCCGGGTTTCATATCCATTAAGTCACTTTTATACAATCCGTTTTTTTTCTGATTCAAATATACATACAAAAAGTGCGATCGTGTCATCGGTGATCACTGTTCTGTGTGCGAGTTTTTCTCACCGCTCGCCGTGAAGAAGTTAACTACAATTTGTACGGCATCGAATTAGTTACCATTGTTTGCCACTAGGGGCGATGTTTCGATGCTATACAAATTGTAGTTAACTTCCTCACAGTGAGCAGTGACAAAAACTCGCACACAGGACACACGCAATACTCGATACATGTGCGCTGAATTTTATGAATTTTAATTTAAGTTACGAACATGTTTAGTAATGCTTACTGTCATTTCCTACGTTGCCTATTTGCCTTTTTGCCTATTGTGGCCTAATGTTGTGTAAAATATATCCTTCAGATTTAAACACACCGGTATTTTATACCCCTGAATGATAAGTGGGTCTACACCAACAAAAAATTTGACAAGATTTTTTTTTATGCTTTGGTATAAAAAATAATATTACCCTCCATTCTCACACTTCTAACACGATCTTTAATAGGGATATTCGTACTGTAATAATCTTCAACCCTCAGCGGTCGATAACTCTTATCACGTGTGTAGGTACTCTTTCACACACATGTGTGAAAGAGTACCTACACACGTGATAATATTTGCCGTGGGTGCTTTTCGGTTGTAGGGGTATGTGGTAGTAGTAGTAGGTGTAGATTGTAGACTGTAGATGTAGGTGGTAAGTGTAGGTTGTAGGTGTAAGTTTGTAGGCATATGATGATATTTGCCGTGGGTGCTTTTCGGTTGTAGGGGTATATGGTAGTAGTAGTAGGTGTAGATTGTAGACTGTAGATGTAGGTGGTAAGTGTAGGTTGTAGGCATAGTATAAAGAGGGGAAGTAAGTTATCTTCATACAAACGCACCGCGCGCGGCTTGTATGTGTGCGGCATAGTATCCATGCGTCGCCGCACGCACACTTAAAAAAAATCTCGATCCGTTTCTCAGTGCGCCAGTCGGGGCTAACACCGCACGAGGTTCGCGGTCACGGCTTTTCGGCACCGCTAAATGAATGAAAAATGTGTGATAATCGCAGGAGAACATATGGCTGTGTGTTTGGGTGTCTTAATAATTCATCGATTCCAGAATTGTCTCTGTTCAGATTACCTATTGTTTATTAGTAACCTACCGTTTACTCGTGCTCATCACCGCCCCGCGCCGCCTGTCTGCTGGCCCGTCACTCTTTCTTTCATCGTTTAGGTAAAACCCACCTCACAAACCCTTCACCCAGACAATAGAAGTAAAAAATACAACTTCCGACCCTTGCCAATTTATAGGCACTGAATTAAAATTTAGTTAAAAGTGACAACCCTGAGACAGTAGGCAATTATATCGCGGATTAGGCCGGAGTTAGCCTACTTCCTCTCTTTATACTATGTTGTAGGTGTAGGTTGTAGGCATATTTTGTAGGTGTAGGTCGTAGATGGGCGTTTTTCAAATAAAATGTCACGTTACTTATGTGGAAGCAAAAATTACGATACACGAAATCTGCACAATATTGATGATAAACCTGAAGATAATTAAATATATTAACTGAATTTAATAAGTAAAATATGCAAACATAGTAAAATAAAACGAAAAAATGTATTTATTTTCAAAAGTGGTAACTGATTCTTTCTATTAAGTAACTTTTTGACTTGGGTTTTATACAAAGAATACATTGTTTATTTTATAATAATTTATTTTTTTATCAAAGTAATCAAACATTTTTTTAAAAAAACAATGAATCTTAAGATAATATCACAAACATTGTCGATAATTTTTAGGTGAAACATCCGTTACGTCACTTTTGTGTGAGTAACAGTACACAAAATATCTTATTATGATTTTAATAGCCAAGTTAACAAAGTTTTAAGGTAACGAAAAGTAAAAATGTATATAGTTTTAACAATATTGTAGCGCTTAGCCTGCTATAAACTAATATAACTTGAAGAAAACTTACATTTTAAATCACATTTTAATAGGACAGTTACTTAGGTGGAACACAATGTTAATCATAGGAATATATAAGGCTACGTGTACACGTATTATATACATAGTATATTTTTTTATAAAATTATATAATAATATAACAATCATAGTCAGTCATTAGAATCAGTCTTCTCTTTTCATTGCCTTTAAATATCATTGAAGGCATTTTGAGCAAATATAATCAAATAAATACGTACCACTACATGTGAGGCAACTCCAATTTTTACACACCATACATTTAACCATATTTTTTAAGTTTAAGTTGTCACTCTTACAAAGGTGGCAGACATAGCAACAAATGTTTTTTGGAATAATTGGTAACAATACTTTTATTTTGCTGTGATTTCCTTTCTCGCCTATTTCGACTCTATTTTTCTTAGCAGGTGGTCCTGAATCTCCAGGCAGCAAAATGCGAGCTTTTTTATGGGAATTTGATACTGTTGATCATTTTGTGAAGCTACTTGTGTGCAAGTTACGTCAACTGCAGATACATTAGCTATAACTATGTTATCAGAACTAAAAATATTCTCGTTATTGGTTTCCACCAGACAAGTAGTTGCGTTTTCTGCTGGTAAAATTGATGGTGACTCATTTGCATGAGATTGATCTAAAAATATGTCTTCACCAATAATAAAATTTATATCTTGTAAAAACGATTCCGAAAGAGTTAAATTATCAGCAGCACTCAATGGATGTAATGTATCATCATTGCTAATAATAGTCTTTGTGCTATTGGCCGTAATAGTATCATTAATTTTTACTGTATCATCCGTAACCTACTCATCTACGTCATTAATATTTTATTATTGTCACAAGCAAATGGAATTAACAGATATGTTTTAGGACAATGACAGTCGCACATACCTCCTCTATCACCACAAAAGCAACTAAGTAGCCTGTAATTTGGTGCAATTTCATTGTTTCGGGAACGGGTTTGATATTTAGTGGTATAAGCTTACGAGTATTTTTAATATCGCCCTCGTTGATGTAAAAACACTTTACAGATTTCATAAACTTATTTAAAACATTGTAGGCATCTGTCGCATTAGTAACGTCTGTTCCGTAGCGTACTCTACTATCAAGCTGTCTTTTGACTGACCCACCAACACCATCGGCAATACTTTTGCCATGCCCGCTTTCCGAAAATTACCATGTGAAGAATTTTAATTTAAGTTTCTCTGTGAATAAGTTTAACAAATAAAAGTTCTTTTTTTGTCGATATTGGCTGGTGGGGCCGTCGGAGAAAAAATGGATAATATTAATTAGGTAATTTTCTTTGGCGTATTTTATAATTGGCAATAAATGTGCCCAAATGGCATCTGGTTCATGAGAATTACAGTCGGAAACCGAAGCAAAAGTTTGACATTTGTCTTTAAAAATGATTATCCCAGTGTGTATAGTAATAGAGTTTTTTGAGGCACCGAAGTGCATTGATTGTACTTCGTTCGCTTCTACTTACAATTGAAATTTTCTGAAAAATCACACAAAATGATAACTTCGTCGTCCTTTAAATTAGTAACGCAATTTTTGTGCTGTCTTTGTTGTTCCTTCCAGTTAAAAAAGTGTATTTTAAAAAGTACTAAGGCACCAATCCAATTCAGTTATTAAACTACTAACAGTCCTGTTTTTTCTTTCTTTTATAGTTTTTTTTGTCATAATTTCCCGACCTGCTTTTTCATATCTATGATCTGTTCGTGCCCATTTCTATGATTACGCATTGTCACTCTCTTTACAAAATGGAAAACTTGAAATACCGTATTATTTTCGAGTACGAGTTCCACCGTGGCATCAGTGCTGCAGAAACGGCTCGAAAGATTAATGATGTGTATGGCGGCGGTGTTTCAAAAGAAAACGCAGTGCGTTTTTGGTTTCAACGTTCCAACGTTTTCGTTCTGGAAATTTTGACCTGCAGAACAAGCCCCGTTGATACATTTTTGCAAATATTTTATTATAACAAGGAACTTAAAAATTTTATTATATTTAATTTTAATAATTAATGCTTTCTCTATTAGAAATATTCATCTAACTCGTGAAATGTGAAAAGGTTGTTGAGATATTAACTATCAAAGTTGGTGGACAGCTCATTTTCGGCGTGCCATGTTTTTTGATAAACGCCCAGATATAGGTAGTGTGTATTGGCTGGAGGCTTAGTCGTTGTAAGTGTAATTAGGTAACAATTATTTATTTATAACAGTTCATAGTTAAGACAGAACTACGTACTACTACTACTACTACTAATATCGGGTCAGCTAGGTCAAAATTAACATAAAACTACTTACACGTAGTGGTCGAAAGTTGTTTCCCTGTTTTTGTGGTTTATATAGAAACCCTAAAGTGACATGTGAAAGGGGAAACGGCACATCTTAAGTGGCAGTCAAATATCAATCACTTAGACCCTTGAAGGGTTAAGCCCACGTACCTGTAAATGTTGTGAAAATCCTTGTGGGACAACCTTCTTATAAGAATGTATATGAAGCAGGGTCGAGTAGAGAAGCTATGATTACGTGTGTTCCTTTTTTCGTTTAAAAGCCTGAACCTTATAGAAAATATAAAGAGTAAACATTTATGTCTTTTAATATTCTTCGGCAGGAATAAAACCAAATTTAAACTTTTTTATAAATATAAGGTTTAATAGTTATGGTAAGTGTGAGTAAGCGTACAACATTGCGTCAAGAATCCTGGTTCTCGACAACTCTTTCATGTATTTTTTTTAGACTGGTACGTCTTCAAAGAAGACTTCGCATCACAACTAAAACCACAGATTAATAAATAGTTACTACGTAGCATATACATCACTCCTATATAAAAGCGAAAATACCTACCTACGCTAAAATAGTCTAGAAAATCTTAATTATATATCTGATTTTCGCAGCGAGATAAAATGTACTGTAAGTACGCGTACTAAGAGTCGAGATTGTGTTGGTGGCCGTGCGACTCTCGTGTGAGCGCGGTTGTTGCGCGCGTGCGTTGCACGCATGCGCCGGGATTGTACCTGTTAAGGACAGCGGCCTCGTAACGTAATAATATCAGTGAGTTGAAATGTGAACGATAAACAAGTGATTTAAAACAGTACATAAACTATAACGGTGAACATTCAGTGACAATAAGTCGTGCTAAATGGTGTTTTATGAACTTAAGGTTATTTTGCTCATATATTTTAAACCATAGTGAATTTTAACGTAATTTATTTTATATTGTGTAGATAAACATAATACCTAACGTGAAGACCAACAGTTTGGATTATATAATAAATAGATACGTAGTTATTAAGCGAATAGTGGTAAAAATACATAACATTTCATACATGGTGTACCTTAGGTTATGAATATCTTTTATATGAAATAAGATTATTAGTATATAAGGACTTATGTATTTGGGAAAAACAATAAAGAGATTCACACAACGCGTTTTACTTCACCTGGCTCATGGAAAACAGGTAAAATTATGGAAAATAGCCGTATAGACAGGTAAAAGCGAGACGGCAAATCGGCGCGAAAGAGGCATACGGGCGCGGCTCTCTATACGGCATTGCCATGAGCCAGGTAAGCAAGACAAAAATTGTGAAAAATAAGTGTTTTATTATCGCCCCGGCTCTGCCCAAATCGGTGTAACCTTGCTATCTTCGAGTCTAACCTGAGCCGGCGGTTGAAACCCTGTGGAATAATACAGTCCCCTACAGTACCTGTGAGGATTATTGTAATATATTTGTCAATCAAATATGTATGTTATAAAATGATTTATACATTTTTAACCTTCATTGAATTCTCGTTTAATTTTATAGTTGATAATATTCTAAGTCGCGTAAATAATTTTAATAGTTATATAATTATAAGGAAAACAGCAAAGCGGAGGAGAAACAATAAATGCTTAAATAACTAGGTATTACAATTTTAAAATTTGCAATACTTATTTAAGAACGCTCTTTCTAATGTTTTCATGCTGGAGGCTATTTCCTACAACAAAAAAAAAATACTAAGAACTAAATTCCTACTAAAGAGGTCAAAAACTACTAAAATTACACTGCAGCCATCCACTGCACAATAATTACATGGCAGTTCGACGCGTAAGCGCGGTAACGTGCGAGGCTACTGCTCTGGCGGGCGTGCGGCGTGCGACGGCCCTTTGTCGATTGTATCATAACAGATACGCCGAACGGTAGGCAAATAACGCGTGTCCTTGAGCGAGTGACGAACGCCTACTGACTAAAACTTGTTAGTCGTTCAATGCAGCGACAATTCTTGGCGCCACGGCACGCGGCGCGGTGCGCGGTGTGACACTACATACTTCTGCTATTTTAAATTTCGTTAGCAGCCGTGTAAATGACGCGTATGTGTGCATGCGCCGATTTGGGCCATCTGAAGATGGTCTACTGTACATTATTTATATTACTTTTCATCACTGCAGAAAGCACTGTTTCCGTGGGATTTTCTTTTACGCGTACGAAGTCGCTGGAAACATCTAGTATTATAAACTACTTCATACGAAACATGAAATTAGTATACATTTTTAAATTTCGCATATCTGTTACCGGAAAACATTTCACTATGTATTAGGTTTTTTCATTACATTAGAAATTGGCGTTATGTCGTACTGGCCACTTTGATCTTAAATATATGTTCTTTGGTTAGGAATTCCAATTTCAAATTTATACCACTATTTACTCATGCATTTGTGTTTCAAAAACCGTAATTCATTTGTTTTTTCTTTGCGTCACTCTCTTTACAAAATGGAAAACTTGAAATACCGTATTATTTTCGAGTACGAGTTCCACCGTGGCATCAGTGCTGCAGAAACGGCTCGAAAGATTAATGATGTGTATGGCGGCGGTGTTTCAAAAGAAAACGCAGTGCGTTTTTGGTTTCAACGTTCCAACGTTTTCGTTCTGGAAATTTTGACCTGCAGAACAAGCCCCGTGGATGGCCGGAGACTAAAGTTGATAATGAAGAATTCAAGGCTATTGTGGAAGCGGATCCATCGCAAACCACGTCCGAGTTAGCTGAAGGCTGCGGTGTTCAATCCACATGAAGCAAATTGAAAAGGTGAAAAAGCTTGAAAGATGGGTACCTCATGAATTGAGTGCACCAAACCAACAAATGCGCGTAGACTGCTACGTTATATTACTCAACCGGCACAATAATGAAGGGATATTAAATCGAATCATTACCTGTGATGAGAAGTGGATCCTGTACGATAATCGGAAATGCTCATCGTATTGGCTAAACCCTGGTGATCCAGCCAAAGACTGCCTACAAGCGAAAATTGACTCTAAAAAAGTTACTTGTTAGCGTTTGGTAGACTAGTGCCGGTGTCGTTCACTACAGCTTTCTTAAACCTGGCCAGACGATTACGGAAGATGTCTATTGCCCGCAACTGCAAATCATAATGGAAAAGCTAGCTGCTAAACAAACAAGGTTGGTCATTCGCTCTAGGCCACTGCTGCTTCAGGACAACGCTAGACCACACACTGCATAACAGACGACTACCAAATTAGAGGAGCTTCAATTGGAATATTTAAGACATCCTGTACTCCCCGGACCTTGCTCCAACAGATTACCAAAGGATAACTTCTTGCAAGAGAAAAAATTCAACTCCGATGGGACAGTCCAATGTGCCTTCAAATATTTTATTGAGTCCTGTCCGAATGGTTTTTTTAGTAAAGAAATCAATGAACTACCTATGAGATGGTAAAAGTGCATAGATAGCAATTATATATACTTTAATTTAATAAATATATTATGTTTAAAAAAAACGACTTTATGTTCCTCCTTTAAAAATTGAAAATTTCATATGTAATGACCTAATATATTAAAATATTATAAAAGTATTACGGAAGACTCAGCCAGCAAAAGTATAATTAAATTTGTGTTTATTTTACAAAATATTCGTCTTACATTTAATATATCGTCATGATTAGATAAAGCACATAAAAGTAGGTATATATTATATATTAAAATTTTGTTGATACGTTTGCGAGTTGCCGTTTACCTAAAACTTTACAATATCAAATCAATATAAATTGTTAGAAAAATTCGATAACAATAAATTCTTGCTGGAACTAAAAATTCAAAGGGCTCGTAAGAGTAGATTACCGAGTATTGATTGGGGACAGCACTATAATATGGATCGGAAAAAATTGGCTTAAAACTTCGATGTAATTTTACCATCATATTGTGACATCACTAAATGCATCGGGAAAAATTGCATCACATCAATATTTGTGTTCCAGGTATTTGATATTACTGTCAGTGGCCTATCGATAGCGTAGACCGCAGGTGCATTTGACAGCTGTCACACAGGTGTGTAACGTGTCGGTCTGTCGCGATAACGTTCAATCCAACACGTAATATATCGGATTCCAATTCAAAATATCGACTTCTAGTCGATTAATATAGTTATAGAAACTAACATGGATTATTTAAATTTTACATTCCTTATTTGATATGGCATGGGCTGGCTCGACCAGAGAAACACAGTCTCTTCGCCGAGTGCGTGAGGGTATCGTAGGCCCAAATCAAAGGCCCAAAGTTAAGTATTTTAAAGACGCCCAACGGCCTCGTAACAGTAATGACATGAAGCCTGACCAGCAATATTGCTTGCCATACTACGATAATATTTACGAAACAAAAGTGAAATGATATTAATAACAAATCTTCGACATTTATCCAATCACATACTAGCATTTGTTATTGTTACTCCATTAAAAAATGAAATGCCTACACTGCAAGTTTTTCATTATCCTGGACATGATATACCATCAGGCGACTAATATAATTATTTACCGGTCACATAACATTAAAAAATCAGTTCTATCGATAGTTATCGAATAATCTATAGTTCGGTATACTCGCTTTGAGAAACAGCAAGTTTTTTTTTTCACTATATACAGGCTTTAGTCAGTATTTTGTCCATAGGTTTATGGGATTAACTTTACTTTGCAGTTATTATTTAACCTCTGTAGAGGAGAGTCAAGAAGTTAACTTTAATAGTAATGACACACGGGGTTTCTTGCACTATTTACACTTTAATAAATATTTTGCATTAATTTAATATATTATACGACCGGTTTCGACAATGTTATCATCAGGTCAGACTTTGTCGAAACCGGTCATGTAATATATTAAAATTAATGCAAAATATTTATTAAAGTGGAAATAGTGCAAGAAATCCTGTGTGTCATTACTGTGAAACATGAATTTCCACTAAGAACCTATAATACAATCAATAACATATTTAACTTTGATACTTATATATTATTTTTTATAAGCTAATTGAAAGTTTAGTACTGTCTTCTATCTTCTTTCTTATAAATAAAAATTAATAAGAAATATAATTCCAATGAAAAAAAAACTAAAACTTGAGAACGGGTGGACCGATTTTGGTATTGAAATAATTGTGGAAGTTCAAGAAAGGTTAAAACAGTTAGAAATGCTGGAGAAATTGCGGAAAAAAAGACGACGCTTGAATTTTACTATACTAACTGGTAACTATGTTCAATTTGTCTCTTTACTGTTAAATATTTGTAGGTGCGTTCAAATTGCCTGTTTGGTTCAATAAAAAAAATCGGCCGGTCCCAATAGATTGATAGGTGTAGCTATAGGTGGAAATGCAGTTGTTGTAGGTGTAGATTTTAGTGTAGTTGTAGGACGTAGGTGTAGTTATTTATTTATTCCAGTTTATAGTTAAAACAGACAACGTATGTGGGGACAGTTAGATAGCATATATTTTGAATATTCTAAACATACCAATCTTATACAAATAAAAAGAACAAACAAAATATTAGCGCTATACAGGATGTATTCAGACCAGTCCCGATAACTTCGTGGGCTTATATTAGGCCATGAGATAGATCCATCGGTACTAGTCATTTACTTTTAATCGATTGTTTTTGTACAAGTTAAAATTTTCAATACGTAATGTACAACGTACATAACCACACGGGCGGTCGGAGACGAGCGCGCGAGGGGTAGGCCGCGCAAACACGTCCCCCGCCCCCGCGCAGGTGCGAATACGCGAATAGAGAAAATCAGCTGATACTAGCAGCTGTACCGTATGTAGTAAATAAACCACGAAAATGGCACAGATTAATAACAATCTTATTTAAAGTTAGATAGCTTCGTGGCCTAGTGGGTAGACCGATTGATTCGTACTCGAGAGAGTGCAGGTTCGATTCCCAGGTTGTGGCGTGTACCAATGAGACTTTTTCAGATCTCAAGTACATTAATATACGGACGCTCTAACAATGAAGGAAAACATCGTGAGGAAACCCGCACATGGTTGGGCCCAGACGTATTGACCAGTCATTCCTCTGGACTGACTGACTATGCTATGAGAATTTCGTATGTGCTTGGTCAACAATAGGACATTTAAAAAGCAACTGTCCCAGGCACTACAGTATTTCAAGAGTGGTTACTTCGCTCGGAGAATACTGTATAAATCATACAATAACGGATGAAAGTTTATTTAAAGTTCTAATAACATTCAAGTACCTATTTACTAACTTTTGTTAAGTTAACATTTATTAATCTCTTTAAATTTTTTGTTCTGATTAAGAAAAATAAATGAAAATAAAATCAGGTGAGGTACATATAGTTAAATCAAACAGCAAGTAGCAACTGGCCTACCGTGCCGATGTCTAAGCATTTTAGCCACACTGCGGGCTCCAAGACGAGGATCCCGACGCACCGTCTAAAATTTGCTCCTCGATATTTACGTCCAGTTACTGCCCACCGCTGGAGGCTCTATGGCCGGCCCTATTTTCTAACACTCGCATGCCTGTGTAATGGTACGGGAGTCCGAAAGATGGCGGGCATGAGGCTATCACCTCTGGTAAATCCTCAATGCCTCTACGACATTCCCAAATGCTTCACATAAGCACATCATCTTCATACCATAATAACGCGTGGTATGGTGAAGGCATTTTAGGATAAAAATCACACACAAGTCACAAACATGAAAAACAAGTCAAAACAAACAAAACAGTTCATATTTATTAAAAATAAAACAGTTATTAAAACAAACGAAAATCAAAATAAACAAACGAAAATTAAAACGAAGATAAGAAGTAGATAATTAAAAAATTTACACGGAACGTCACTCGAAAACGGGGGTATACACTTACAGCCAAGTGACAAAACTGAGAAAATGATTTTATGTAAAAAACATGGGCATGTGTCCAGAAATGTATCGATAGTTTTTCATATCGATAAATTACTATTTAATTTGCATACGCCTTGATTTGTATGAACTTATTACAAATCTACTGGATGCTCAAGTAAAAGAGTGAAGAAGCGCGTAGAAGACGATAATCGCATACCATCAGGCGATCTGTTTGCTCAATTGCCGGTCATAAATCATAAAAACCCAGCTTGATATAAAAACAGTAACACAATTATTACAAAAAGCTAAGGAAAAAAGCATATCAAATAATTAACTAATTTAAATATACACGTAAATATTTCATAGGTAACATCACTTAGCCTTGGTAGTTTTTGAAAGAGTCCAGCGGCACGCTTTTGATATTTGCCGCGAAAAAGACGTGCTGTGGCCGCGCGCGCCGCATGGCGTGTCAGCTGTGCCCAGCTGACGCGCCGGGTCATTGGCCCGCGTGCGTAATGAAGTAAATTACATTGCGTAATTAAGTAAAATTAATAAAATTTTTGATTTAGATAAAAATCTACTTCTAAACATCTTGTTCTTATGATTAAAATGTATAAAATTAAAAAAAAAAATTAAAATACAATTTTTGAAAAAATAATTTAAAAAAAATTACATTTGTGTAATGAGAAAAAATAGTATAATCATAACCCAAAGTTAATGGACACTCCCTGTATAATGAGAGGCGCATTTTCACACTTTTCAAAGAAGTATTTTATTAAGCATATAAAAATAAACAGTCTTTATTGAATTTTCTCACTCACCGGCTACCGCATCTAAATCCGCAATAAAGTAATAAAGTATTAAGATCAAAGTACATATTAACAAAAGGAACTCCAAGTAGTATATAATAAAATTGTATCTCCTTTTATGAGACGTTATATTATTATGAACTCCATCTTATAGGTACTTTCGGCTATTTTCATTTACTGCCTTTACTTAACATAATAAAGCACTTTATTTTAATACAAAATATTCGAATATTACGGGACAGTAATTAATAAAACGTCTAATTACGGCCTGGGTTAGCTATGTTTATAAAGACAGCTAAGGGATCCTTTAATATTGTTGATAATTGTTTTTAACCACTATATGCTCTAACCTGTAATACCAAAAACCGTGATGAACTTCGTAAACAATTAAATATTATTATAAAATAATTGTAGGAAATGTATAAATGTCCTGAGCATAATAATTGTCATATCTGTCTTAAAAGGGTATGGGCATTAAGCTTGTAGTTTGTGTTTATTGAATTAATAAAATGGCAAGCAGAGATCCACTTGCTTTGGGAGGCGTAGATGGCACTGGAGAACAATAGCATATTAAGCATCCTTACCCATATCATATTAACGCTAATCTAGCATAAGATTTGAAGGTCGTTGTGGTCCCAAAATTTGTGACAGTCCAGAAAAAAAGCGCACAGTTGAAGCACAATATAAATAATGTACCTATTGTAGACCATTTTCAAACTAGGTTGCTCGAATCGGCGCACGCATGCATACGCGTAATTTACATGTCCGCTTACGAAACCTCAAATAGCAGAAGTATGGAGTATCACGCCGCGCACCGCACTGCCGCGCCGCCAAGACTTTTCGCTGCATTGAACGATTAACGAGGTTTAGTTAGTTAAGCCGCGACGCTTGCGCACTGTCGATGCCTTCTTTGTAGATGTACCAGCCCTAGCGCTTCACTCGGCCACGGTCAAAATAAAAATTTCAAGGAACTGAGTTCCACTACTGTACATTATTTATACTGTGGTAGAATACTGCCACGTGTTTATAAATAATGGCCAAAAAATGAAAATATAATATGAGATATAACGAAATTAAGTTGATTGATGTGGACTATACAAACACTTTATCCCCCGTGTCTCGAGACGTTGCTAACTCAATTACTGCCTAGAATATTTGGGCGCCTAATCGTCTGCTTTATATACTATATTTTGTATACGATGTCTTGTTGTTATTATAAAATGTATAATATTAAGGATTTTGTTACAACCAATACGCTTCTCGCACCTCGAGTTTTGTAGGTGCGGCCGCCAATCAGGCGAAGAACCTTAAGCGGCGCAAATATGAGAACCTTAGCGGGGATATCATATTTGAACCGTTTGGGGTTGAAACCCTAGGTACATGGGGTCCGAGTGCGCACAAACTTTTCAGAGAAATTTGGAGAAATCTCATTGAGGCCACCCGAGACCCCAGAGCTGAAAAAAACGATTTAGCCTAGGAATTATCCCAGGGAAACCATCCAACCCAAGATGCTAATATCGTAAAAATGGTGGCTCAGTTATTAGCGCGTTGGCGCTCAAGCGGGAGGTCAAAGGCTCGAATCCCGGCAGGGAACAAAAAGTTTTTTGTTTTTCTGGGTCATGGATGTGTATTAAACATGACTCTTTAATTGAAGTATAGTATGAAAAGTATTAAATATATTTCCTTTGTCTGGTATCCGTAACACAAGAGCATCGAGAACTTACAACAGGAACAGATTGACATGGTGTGAAAGCGTCCATAGATATTATTATTATAAGCTCACTATTGCCTAGTAATAATATTTAAGCCTTGCTGCTTGTCTAAATCACAGTCCAAGTTTTATCAACGCGGCGGTAAGTTTGACTGAGATACGCTTAAAATAATGGGAATGCCTGCAGTTGTACTAACTTGATAGTTGGTGCCAGAAGTTTGTAAGAGGATACCTAGCTGTTTCTTAATCGTTATAATGAAATGGGTTATTATTTATACGATCGCTAAATGATTAAATATTGTATTATTATTTTATGTATTTTCCGCAAAATTTTGGGGCAAATACAGGCGTAACCGGCCTCGACCATATACATACAAACTAGTATGGATGATGTCACAGCACTACGTTGCGACTACGCATCGGACAAATAGTGTCGGACGCCATTATGTATTGTATGCCCATTAGTGCATTGGCATTTTTGCGTCACGTTGCGACGACACATCACCAAAAATGCGGTTGCATTGCAATGAGGGTTTTTAAACTTGTGACATCAGACAGCTTTTTGACACGACAAGGACCATCCGGCTACCAAGCGCCGCCTGGTGACAGATAAATATGGGAAAATCCTTGTTGACCGTTTTTGATACCACTTACGCCACCAGATGACGCTTTGTGTGCGTTGGGTCTGCCCCCTAGCGACAGGAAAAATATCAAACATCCTCATTGTGGCTTCGGCTTACGACATGAAATTACGCGTTGTCTTTTTATTTGCATTTCAGTTAAATTTTTATGAAATAAGATTAATATAAGACTGACACACGCATTTATATATTATTATTACGAATTTCATCACAAAAAATTGGTTTAAAACACAAGATATTCTAGCTCTTGTCTACTTAAGGAAAATAAAGAAACCTGCGACGTAACTAGATATATTCTATAATAATTATAATATTACTAGCTGTTGCACGTGGGATAATAACACCCGGTTTCTAAAAGGCTAATCAAATAGTTGATGAACTAACACGTTGTTAAGTTAACAGGCTTGTTAAATCAATTTCTGTTTCTGAAACGTCGATTAGCGAAAAATTTACTAATCATTGATCATCTTGACATGACACATTTACGCCTTAAATAGCTTACCAGGAACCGAAAACAGCGTTTGACATGTGATTTGATCATGGTTTTGACATTAGCTTTGTTAACTAACACGTTGATCAAATCAAACGACTGATTAAACTTTTTGCAACTCAATTTACACTTGACAAGAAATTGACCGCTGATTAGTTACATTTTGGCGTTGATTAGCCTTTCAGAAACCGGGGGCTACCCCCTGTATCGCATGTTTTAATCCAGTGCTTAAACTACTACCATACTAAATTTCATCGAAATCCGTTCAGTTTTTGAAACCGAAAAAAAAACCATTTTTGCGTGAAAGAGTAACCCATCCTATCCCATCTATCTATACATCCATCCATCCTATGCTAAGCTAAACCTACTCGTGTCTCCACCAACATTCAACTGAATTAAGTTTTAAGTGGTATCAAGTGGTTTAAGTGGGTAACAATAGTACCAAAGTGGTCCAATTGGGTTCAAGTTCGATTACATCAGGTCCATTAGGAATTGAGTCCACAAATTTACATACCTATGTGAGCTCTAGGTCTATTGTCTCGCTCTTAAGACTGACGAAGTTATTGTTCAATCGAATTAATCGATAGAAAATTCAATACTACGATTAAATCGAGTAAAAATCGATACGTTTTGTAACAATTGATATTTATGACATAGTTTGCCAGTGACTATAATCAAGTAACGTATAACGTAATAAGTTTTCCTACGGGAACCTAGTACGAGGTATAAAAAAACAATCTGATGGGGGGACGTTTTATTTTAACAAATAGGCTTTAAAGTTAAATATCTCGCAAATTGATACCAAAATTAAAAAATCTATTTAGCATCCTCTCAATGTTTTAAAAGACCTATCTAATGATACCGCAAACTATGGGGTAGATACGAGAAAAAAAATCCCCGCTAATATATAATATACTTTTAGCGGAGATTTTTTTTTGCCTGCCTAACCTAACCTAAAAACAAATTTTATCGTGATTTTATTTAAGCACTTTGTCGATGTGGATAAAAACATATTATATCCATGTAAAGTTTAATAATCTTCATAGTACTATTCGTTTGGACGGTAAGCTAAAGATTGACGGACGGACGTTTCTCGTAACTATTTGTGAGATCATATAATCCTGTTTCGGTACGCCCGCTGTCTTTTCGCTCACCCGCGATAGACGCGCGTGTAAATGACATCAGCATGATGACGTTTCCATAGCGATGATACACCAGATCATCATCGCTACGGAAACGTCATCACGCTAAACTAATGCACAATAAAAAAATGGTGCCGCGCCGCGCCAGTGTCAAAAACTACGTTGCACATAAAATCACAAAAATAATAATAATAAATAATATCAAGCATGATACAAAATATTTTAAAAATAATATGATAAAATTCATTTCTAGCAAATAAACCAAACAATGTCCGATTGTACTGTATTATATTTAAAACTCTTTGAAACCGCTCAAAGTACTTCACACAATACTACTAAAAACTCGTTAAAGTATATTTTGGTATCATGGCGTAATATTTATGTATGTTGCTTTAAAATGTTGAAAATATTGTTGCTTTGGAGGAAAATTAGTCGCATTTATTATACAATCGCATTTTGCTTCTTTGAAAAGACAAATAATAATAATTAATAATATTTTAAAGTAGGCCGCTAGTACTTTGTACTTGCTAAGTAATCAACATGAAAAGTATATGGTTTTATTAGTGAAATTTCAAGGTTTTCAATTTTATTAACTCTGTGCCACAAAGTAAATATAGGTAATAATTCCTCCATGGTAGTACATATTTAGCATAATGTAGTTTATATAGAAGTATGATTTATATACTATTAAACAATTATATTATCACAACATTAGAGTTGACGTATGGATGTGTTTCGTTACTTGTTCATAATAATTAATGTAGCATCTAAGTGGCGCTATAATGTTTTTTATAAATACGTTTAAGCTGGTGCTAATAAATCAAAGGACGTAGCACAAAGCTTAAAGAGTAACTGTACTCGTAAGTGCTACCAAGTTTCTACCAGTAAATCTTGAGCGCATTTCAGGATAACTTTGCGAGAACCCTTGAAAATTTACTCCGCTATTATTGTCACCAATATTAAACTTTGAACTAGACAGTGTGAATCCTAATTCAGAAAATCACGTTTAAGTTTCGCAAGTTCGTATTGAAATGCATATTTCTGACGGGCGTCGCAATTTGCTATATTCAGTGTGGTCATATCGTTGATACCCTTTTGTTCTAAACTTAATCATCATCAGCACTAACATATCCACAGGAATTCTCCTCAATATGAGGAGCAACGGTTGCCGAATATATATCCTGCGGGTAAACTTCACGTATAATAGAAAATTATTAGTCTTTACAGAAACGCAGTTTTCTTCCACCGTTGGGGAACCTTGATCATATTTAATAATTTTTATTTTGACAACATAATATACAGAAATACAAAACAAGCTGCACTTAGTGCTGCAGATGCAATTTATGTAATGCATATTCAACAGTTTTTATGAGTTAAGAAAATCTGATTCTTTGTGGAATGATATGCAATTGAAGAAGTAAATACATTTTACATATTGTGGTTAAAACAGTAAATCACTAATAAAAGAATAAAAAATAGGATCAAAAATTACAAACCAAAGAACGAATCCTATCAAAGTGTTAAACAAACATGATGATAAGAGTTAACATTTTTTTATGTGCTGCATTATTATATTACTGTGTTCTATACAAGTAAAAAAAATTGAAGTCTGTTTGTAATTTTAAATTAATAGCTTTTTACTAAATGATATGCATTTTTTTATTATTATTTAAATGAACAAAAACACATTACAATCTTAACAAATCACAAATTGTTACTACAATTTTTTAGTAGGTTTGATAGGGGTTACATTCCTCGCGCTTAAATCGCAACGTAACAAATATGTGCACACTATAAAACAATACTATTCTAGACATACATAATAGCTCAACATTCACTACAATTTATACACAATACATTAGGACGCTACGTGTGTTACTCTGAATACTCTAAGGTGAGCATGCTATGGAGGATGTCTTTTACAATTTTATTGTATGATTTACTGTTATGATTAAAAATGTCTAACGTTTTATTGTCTTTAGCAAAATTGTTATATTGACGGGCCATACGTGTTAATGGGTTAAAGTAAGAAATATTATTTTTATAAACTTGTAAGACGAATGAGTTTGTACGACTAGCTCTACGTGCACTGAATTTAATGTTAAAAACTAATTTGAGACAGTAGCTCAAATCAATCAATAATCTAGGTGAATCAATAATGTAGTTTATAATTTTGTAGAAATACGATAGGTCGAAAAATATGCGACGGCTTTCAAGAGTCTGTACTTTGAAATAAATTAGGCTGTCATGGTAATTTAAATCAGATCGACCGGGGAAGTGACGATAACAAAGGATTTTAAAATTTTTTTCTGAACGCGCTCAATATTTTCTACATGTGTTTTGTAATTCGGGGACCATATAGGACTTCCATATTCTAAAATAGTCCTTACCAGAACAGAAAATAAGTATAAGGTGCTGCTAGGTTTTTTAAAGTCTTTCGTTGCTCTTAAAACAAATCCTTGAAGTTGATTGGCTTTGCAAATAATATGATCATAATGGACCCGAAATGAAAGTTTGTCGTCAAAAAGGATGCCTAAATCTTTGGTTACTAGTACGCGGTTAAGTGTTTGACCATCAATGTTATATTGCCAGATAATTTTGTTCCGTTTTTGAGTAAACGATATAACTGAGAATTTGTTTATGTTCAAACACATTCGATTAGCGCAGCACCAATCCGATATTGCATCAATATCTTGCTGTAGGGCTAAACACTCTTCTGCTTTCGATATTAAAGTAAATACCTTTAAATCGTCAGCGTACTGTTAGGGGTCCCTTCGGATTAGGCTTTTAAAAAAAAAAGGTTTATTTGCACAACCACTTTTATTAAGGAAAATTACAAAAGTATATGAAGGGACCCTTGGGCAGAACCGTCACGACCGAGGACTGAAGACCAACTGAGACTCACAGTGAGTCACAGAGACAGAGTCACTCACAGAGAGTCTAGACCAGACTAAACACGGGATGTACTGATTCGACGTTACGTCAGCAACAACCCTAACAGGGACGGGACATAACACCTCCCCCCTAAGATGTAACTTCGGGGAAACATCGAAGTTACAGCTGAAATTCTAAAATCTACTTCGAATATTATTAATGTTTTCAATTTCTGTATTATCTTCAACATTCTGTTCAGTGTCTTTAATTTCTATTATGTCACACTGAATATTTTTAGATACTTTGGAATTAGAGTCAACTTTTGCTAGATTCAATTTTAAGGTTCTGCTGCCGGGTTTCACACAGTTATAAAATCTAAATATGGAATAAAGAAATATTACTATCACTATAAGTATAATTACTACGGAGTAATATGTCCCGTATTCAACTATATGAGGATTTTTTAGAATATTTTCTGAGTCCTCAAGATTTTTAAAAAAAATTGTTGATTAAATTTAATATTATCTAAATCAAAATTTTGTAGTTTCACATTCCTCGCGCTTAAATTTAATTTCTTAAAATTACAACAGCTGTCATTAATGAGATTAAAATCAGGTATTCCAATTTCTTTCTGCGTTGACAAAATCGTGTTGAGTTATGAGAGTATTGCTTTTATGATAACCGATACAATTACTAGGAAGTGACATAATGCCAGTACCTAAAATTTTAATTTCGGATGCTTTGCTATTTCTACAAACTATAGAGACTTTACCAGGTACTGACTGTACAAAAATCCATTTATTATTTTTAAGCGGTTTCCAAATATCTGACTCTCCAAAAATTAATTTAGTTTCACAATTTTCCGGGACTTTATCAATTACTTTACTCATAAACTCTGTTTCACATGTGGACTTAGTTTCTGTTACATAAATTATTGAAATTTCACAAATATAATTTTCGTTTAACATGTTTTTACATATATGTATACCAAAAATTGAGATGTAATGAAGGAGACATTCACATGTTTCCTCGGCGGTTGAAGTCCTAATAGGATGCTGAAGAGAATTTCGTTAGATCATCTTGAACTGTTAATATAAATTTTATATATTTTAATTTACCGGGACCAGATTCTGGAAGTGGCCCGACAATATCAAGAGCTACACGTTGACAAAGTTCTGTTGAAGTACTAGTTATTTGCATGGGAGCGCGTTATTTGATTTATTTGTCGGAGTACTTTATTTTCTTGGCAGGATTTACATTGTTTAACATATGTTTCTATGTCACTACGCATCCCTTTCCAATAATAAATTTCTTTTATCCTATTATACATACGAGCAGAACCTAAATGGCCAGCAATCGGGATATCATGATTATCGTGTAATTTTTTCTTTATTTCAGTCGGGACTGGGAAAATAATTTTATTATGATAAATTTTAATTTTAATCTGCGTGTTATGAAAAAGGTAAGTTAAAATATTAAGTATTTTAATAAATAAGTGTTTTTCAAAAGGATTTTTCATATCTGATATACCTATTTCGTTGGTATTTCCGAAATTAATAATTCATTACGAATCCTATTTAAGGTTTCAAATATTTCTGGATAGGATGCTTCATCAAAATGATGAATTTTATAAAATAACAAATAACATATTCTCGTTCTATTTTATGGAAACCAAAAAGCTCTCTTTCAGAATTTAATATTGTTTGATTTGTTTCAGGATCATTCAGCATTTCTTCAAGATAAAGGTTGGATTCATCAAGGTCAATAGATGTTGGTACAAGAATTACTTTAGCCGGACATTTTAATAAACTCTCGTTATATTCTTCGATTACAGTATTAAATGTTTTACTTTTATCAGACATGGACTTTGTCCATGTCTGTCTGACTTTAAGAAGGTAGGGTAATCATCTACAGGAGCATCTGGATTCGCGCTAGTGGAAAGAGTTGGCTCGGATGGTACTTCAAAATCTGGTTCAGCGATAGGATGATCGCTAGACTTATTAGATAGATAGATAGATAGATGAACTCTTTATTGCTCACATTAAATAATACAATCAGTAGACTAAAACTAAACTTATAATCTAAATGTGGGCAAGGGCGGCCTTAGCCATTAGCCACGGCATCTTCGAGGCCGGGTGCATCAAAGATCAGAAGGAGTATTCAAAAGTTCCGATGGAGATTCAGTATTTTCTACAGGGATTGGATCGGGCAAGATATCTAGGAGGTCTCTCTCGGGATCAAAGGATGGCGGTGTCACTAACAAATCTAAAAGATCTCTATCTAGCGAGTACGGTTGTTCCTTCTGGGGCTCTGGTGCTGAAGGAGATGGGTTTTCGGCTTGGATTAGGTTCACGGGGTACCGGGAAAGAGCGTCGGCATTTGTATTTATTTTACCTTTTTTAAATTGAATATCATAATCAAATTCTTCGAGTTTTAGTCTCTAGCGAATTAACCTAGAGACCGGATCTTTACAGCTGAATAGCCAATTCAGCGGTTTATGGTCTGTAATTATTGTAAAACGTCGACCAAACAGGTAAGGCCGGAAAACCTTTGTTCTGAAAACTATCGCTAAACATTCCTTTTCAGTTACTGAATAATTGGTTTCGGCTTTATTTAAAGTTCTAGAGGAATAAGCCATGGGACGATCTTGACCAATAGGACCTTGGGACAAAATTGCAGAAATGGCGTAATTGTATGCATCACAAGTTAAGAAAGGTTTGTTAAAATCAGGATAAGCTAATACCGGAGCACTAATAAGATTTTCTTTAAGAGATTCAAAAGCAAGTTCCTGTTCCTCCTTCGAGACGAACGGAACATCCTTTTTCAACAAACTGGTAAGTGATTTTGCTATTTTAGAGAAATTAGGAATAAATCTTCTATAATAGGAAACAAGGCCTAGGAAGGATTTAATGTCCTTAGGGGACTTGGGTATAGGAAACTTAGCTACAGCCTCTGTTTTTTCTGGGTTTGGCCTTACGCCATCTTCGCCTATTATGTGCCCTAAATAAACTACTTCTTTACGAAGGAACTGACATTTTTCCGGTTGTAATTTAAGATTAAAGTTTCGAAGTCTATCAAATACGACCTTTCGATCGATTACGATCTATGTGTGTGTCGAGATCAAAGGAATAGATTACAATATCGTCCAAATAAACAAAACATCGGCTTCCCTGTAGTCCTGACAGGCAAGTATTGATTAGTTTTTGAAATGTACTAGGTGCGTTTCTGAGGCCAAATGGCATACGATTAAATTGAAAGTGACCTCGAGGGACTGAAAATGCAGTTTTGGGTGCATCGTCAGCTGAAATACGAATTTGGTGGAATCCAGAAGCAAGATCTAGTGTAACTAGTAAAATATTTACTTTTGCCTAACTGGTCTAGAATTTCGGAAATTTGAGGTATCGGATAAGTTTCGCCTACACTTATGTCATAAAGCTTTCTATAAACTATCACTATTCACCATTTACGCTGTCCGTTCGAGTCAATTTTTTTGGGAACTACCCATATGGGTGAGCTCCAAGGAGAGGATGACGGCTCTATTATGTTATGTTCAAACATTTGATTTATTTGTTTTTCAACTTCTTGCTTGTGACATTCGGGAAACCTATATGACTTGGTATGTATTGGAATTTCATTATTTGTTCTGATGGTATGTTCGATTGCAGACGTATGTGTGAGCTGATCACTGGGCATATGAAAGATATCCGGGTATTGACTACAAAGATCAACAAGAGCATTAAGTTCTTCTTTATTTAAATGCTCTGTCCGAAGTTCTTTTATTACTGCTTCGGATCTTTCTGAGGTAAATAAACTACACGTATTTACCGGATGTAGAGGAAAATTTAAACATGGAGTTTTAGATCTCCTTTAATATGTGCATAATTTTCAGAGGTATTGGCAATAGTTAAATTAACGCGATTATTATTTTTGATTTTAACGATCCAATTAGATATAAGTAAATCTTCCGAAAGATGTTGATCAACTATAACACCCTCTCTTAAATTAGTTTTCTGTATTGAACATTGATAATAAAAGCTTCGCTTTGAGGTGGAACAATAAAGAACGGTTCGGTGAAAAGTAATTTAATTTCGGATTTTCCTATTTTTAATATATCATTCGTGTAATCTATTTTGCAGCCGAATTTTGTTAAGAAATCTGTGCCTATAATACCATCGTATGGTAAGCTAATCTCTTTTATTACATGAAATTTAAATACTAACGGATTTTTGTCAATTAATTTTAGCCTAAGTTGTAAGTGACCTTCCGTAAAAGTCGGTTCATCGCCTGGATCTATGCCTTTAAGTTTTACAGGTTCTTTAATTAATTTTTGACTATTTAATATACAGGTTTCTAGTTTTGTTAAACAGATCGACGAGCCCGAGTCGACTAACAGGGATAAAGGGATATCTGAAACTGAAGATTCTACTAATATGTGAGGTAAGCGTCGCTTAGTTGTATGGATATTAATTTCGTAATTTTTTTTTTTCAGGTTCAACTACGAGGGAGTCTTCGGTTTGGAGCTGGTTACCCTGCTGCGTGACTCTGAAGGATGCATATCCGTTTTGGGGCTGATTACCCTGTTGTATGATGCTGAGAGAATGATTAGCGTTTCCATTTTGGGGCTGGTTACCCTGTCGTATAAGACGAGACGATTTATTAGCGTTTCCATTTCGGGGCTGGTTACCCTGTCGTATAACCCGAGAACCGTCGAGGCAAAACCGTCACGACCGAGGACTGAAGACCAACTGAGATTCACAGCTAGAGTCTAGACCAGACTAAACACGGGATGTGCTGATTCGACGTTACGTCAGCAACAACGCCAACAGGGACGGGACATAACAGTACAAGAGGCAATTACAAGAAAGTCTTAGAATTAAGTCATTAATAAAAAAAATAAAGAAGAGTGGCCCTAGGTGGTGGGAGCCTTAAGGTACCCCGATCTAACGGTAGAATGAGAGGAGATAAAGACCTTTAGCGCGACCAATTGATTCCTGTTATTAAGGTATGAGCATATCCATCTGTATAAGTTTCCGTGTATACCATAAGATGATAGTTTACGACAAAGCAGCTGATGGTTGACCTTGTCGAAGGCCTTAGAAAAGTCTATGTATATAGAGTCCACTTGACCACCAACACTGAAAATGCTTGGCAGAGATAATTTTTGTACTCTAACAAATTTGTGACTGTCAAGCGACTCTTAACTAAACCGTTTTGCTTGTGTGAAAGAAGTGGTTATGTACTTGTGTGAAAGTGGTGGTCGAATATTTTTGCAAAACATGTAAGTATGCTTATAGGGCAATAATTTTTACAGTTAGTCTTGTCACCATTTTTATATATGGGGGACGGTCAGGGAAAGTGCCGCTGACTAAAGACTTATTAAAAATAATAGACAGAGGAATGGATAATTCCTTTCCGAGAAGCTTTATAAATGAAGAATATAACAGATCCGGTCCTGCTCCCTCCCTCCTTATTGGCATCTAATTTTTTATTTTCATAATTATATCTTTCTGCTCGATTGATATATGAGACAATGTGTTAGGAAAACTCTTGCTTTCATATTCTGAGTGACTATACTTCGTGCGTCGTATGATGATATGGGTGACAGTTCTTATATTCCTTGCTACGCAAACTTCTTACAAGAAAACATAAAAAAAGAAAACGAAATAAATTATATTCCATTGACAAAAAATAATATTTCTTTAATTATAAATGAAACTGCTATTATTCTTATTATTAACTCTGATATCTTATAATAACTATGAAATATAAATATGAAATTAAATTAAGAAAATATGTCATAAAAATGGCAGATGCATGTAACGGAACTTCTGTCAATAGAGATTGACACTGTTAAATCGACATCAAATCGATGAATAGGAGCGGCCATCTTGTGATCGTATTGCAACTCGGAAATGTCAGTACGAGTGCATCTGTCTTGTAGGTATGCGATTTATGTTTTCGTTGCGTCTGCTTTGAGTTTTTGTTGATTTTGACTTTTGTTATTGTTTTTTGTTGAGTTTTTTGTTATTGTTTTTGTTTTCGATTCCGAAACAATCTCGCAATCTTCGAGTTCAGACTGCAGTGAATAAGAAAATAAACAATTTGAATAGTTTTTATTCTTTTATTATTATTTATTTACAAATTACCCATTTCATAGCAATTTAATTCACAAATCTAAAATCGATAATTTCGATTTCATTTCCTTTACGAACTAATTCGATACTTTTAAACAATCGATTAATTTTCGTTAGTTAACTTCACTACGATTGTCAATTATTATCTGTCACGCATATCTTCTTAGGACGCATATAGTATAGTAGTGCGGTTATCATCACTTCGAAAATCGGATTTTTTATCAAAGACCGAAGCAAAAAAACGAGAAAAGAGATCACCTCACCTCCTGACATCCCCTCAAACTTCATAGTGTTGGGTATTGAAACTTGACCTTTTCTGCTATTGACAAAACGCCAAAATGATTTGATGTCAATTTTAAGTGAATCCTCAGTAACTGAGATATATCTATCGTAGCATACTTAAGTTAGAGTTTTACACCTATGTCTAAGTAATGAAAAAACATCATAGTCACGAGGATTGCCGTGTTTTTAAATAGCTTATGAAATTTGTTTTTTTCTTGATTACATTTAATTAAAGCTTTACTATACCAAATGGGATATGTCGAATATTTGTAAGACACTGTAGGAGTGTGTCTTTTGATTATATTAAGAAACGTATCATAAAAGGTGTCAGTGGAAAGATTAATATCATTGGAATACAAAATGTCCTGCCAATTTACGACTTTCAACTCAGATTTAATGTTTACAATATCACATTTCCTGAAATTAAGCCTTACAGCTGGACATCGAAGAAGCTCTTTAGAAATTCCAGGTAGAGATACAGTTATTAAAAGTACAGGATGGTGCTTGTCCTGTGTGCTTAACGCGAGTTCTTCACTTACACTTACGAGTAAATTATCCACATTTGAAAGGACTAAGTCAAGAAGACGATCGTTGTCATTTATGACACTGTTACACTGATTTAGATTGCATAGTGATAGAAATTCATTTAGTAGATAAAGCTTTCTGTTATGTATCAGCGGTGTTGTGGAAGCGGTTGTGTTATTTAAGCAAGCTCAGTAATAGTCAGGTGTGTTAAAATCACCCACAAGTAAGAAATCATCAGCAGTAACGCAATTCAATAATTTGATACGAAAGTATTTACAGTACTTGCGATTTTTAAATTTTTGTCTGTATGTCTTTATTATTCATTTAATAATTCATACCAATTAACATAAAATATAAAATATAGACCTACAAAACAGCTCTTCAGTCTGTCTGTCTATTTGTTCCGGATAATCTCTAAAACGGCTGGGGCTATTTTCACGGGATTTTTACTGGCAGATAGCAGATGTTATATGGCACTTAAGCTACTTTCATCTTTAGGTTCCGTTTAAAAATATAGGGTTCCGTTAGTACTATGCCAACGAAATTACGGGAACAAGCTAGATCTGATATAATTTCACTAGCTATGGTTATTTTGCTTATTAACTTAGCTTAGGCTAGTGTTTATTTCGAGATTTCAACACAAACTTTGTAATGCATCTTTTGTTTGAGTGTGAGTCGTAATTTGTTCCATTCAGTGACGCCATTCTGTTGATTTGGATACCCTTTTGTTCAAAACTCATTAGCACTCTCCAAATATTGTCTAATGAAGAAGTATACGTGTCGTATAAACTATTAACGTTGAGTGGTATTGAAAATTTACAGATGAGTTGTGAACATGGGTATTTACTAATTACTATAGAAACAAATAATAAATGGGCATTTAAAACTGTAGGTACGTGTTGTTTGTAGTGGCTCCCGCTTAGCTGTTGTCAGACAGCAGAGCCTTGAGCTAAGTTGCGAACTTGGCTCTGGCAACAGAAAAGGAAATTTCGACCTGCATCCTCCATCGATCCATCGGATCCATCGTTAACCACGTCCGAGTTAGCTGCAGGCTGCGGTGTTAGTGATAAAACTGTATTCATCCACTTGAAGCAAATTGGGAAGGTGAAAAAGCTTGAAATGTGGGTACCTCATGAATTAGGTGCAGCAAACCGACAAACGCGCGTCGACTGCTGCGTTACATTACTCAACCGGCACAATAATGAAGGGATTGTAAATCTAATCATTACCCGTGATGAAAAGTGGATCCTGTACGATAATCAGAAACGCTCATCGCAATGGCTGAACCCTGGCGAACCAGCCAAAGCCTGCCCCAAGCGAAAATTTACTCAAAAAAAGTTACTTGTGAGCGTTTAGTGGACTAGTGCCGGTGTCGTTCACTACAGCTTTCTTAAATCTGGCTAGACGATTACGGCAGATATCTATTATCAGCAACTACAAATCATGATGGAAAAGCTAGCTGCTAAACAACCGAGGTTGGTCATTCGCTCTAGGCCACTGCTGATTCAAGAAAACGCAAGACCACACACTACACAACAGACGGCTACCAAATTAGAGGAGCTTCAATTGGAATGTCTAAGACATCAACCGTACTCCCCGGACCTTGCTCCAACAGATTACCATTTATTTTGAAATTTGGATAACTTCTTGTAAGGGAAAAAATTAAACTCCGATGGGGCAGTCTAAAGCACCTTCAAAGATTTTATTGATTCCTGTCCGAATGAACAATAAATACCAAATCTGTTCGATGAAATGGAACAGTGTTTAATAAAAGGTAAACGTTACATTTTTGAAGTCAACTAAGATTAGGTTAGCCTCTAAATATGATTAAAAAGGGGGAAGGCTCCAGGGACTGATACTATTACGATCAAGTTCCTGAAAGGCGAAAGCGTCCAATGGGACTTACAAAAGATCTTTAATTTTCCTTGAAAATGACGTCCGTCTGTTCCTCGAGAACTGTACTTTATATTAGTTTTTAATTCTTTATTGCTTTAGCATTCCTGCTTGAATAATAACTTAGGCTTCTGACTTTTTTACATTGTCATTAGTATGTTATATACTAATATAGTACCTGGGTAAACGAACTTTGTTCGGAGCTCTAGTAAATAAAAAAAAAAGAACCACAAATATATTTTACCGGGGTTTGAACCCAACATATTCCGAATTTCCGTACATCGCATAAATTAACCAAACTACCAGTCAGACTGACATTATAGAGTCGAAATTATTGATAATAATATTGTTCCACGACGAAAGAAAAAACATTTTATAACTCAAAAATGCGCAGTTTCCAGGGATGAAACCTATCTAAACCGATTTTTCTGCCCAAAAACTCCCTGCATACTAAATTTCACGGTTATACTTGCAGCCGTTGCTGAGATTACGATTATATATATATACAAGATTGTCTCGTTTAAAGTAAAAGATTCATCATAATATTTTAAACAGAATGAATGCTTAGGAATACATTTTTATTCTTTGAATTGCTAGTAATGGAATTATATATAATTAATTAGAAGCTAAGTATAATACCTATTCACCGTACTAGGAATAAAGTAATCATAAAATAGTGTAGATAAGATACGTTGAGATACTCTCCATTTGCTCAAATAAGGTACAATTATGATGTAACAGAGTATAGTAATATGGTATTTAAACTACTTCTCATTGAAAATCCTACTAATATTATAAATGTGAAAGTTTGTGAGGATGGATGGATGTTTATTACTCTTTCACGCAAAAACTACTGAACGGATTTTGATGAAATTTGATATAGTGGTAGTTTAGGCTCTGGATTAAAACATAGGCTCCTTTTTACACCGGAAAAGTACAGTATTTCCGCGGGATACTCGATAGTATATGTACGCGGGCGGAGCCGCGGGAAACAACTAGTAGTTTATAAATTTCCAAGCAATTGAAATCAATTCTCATACTCACAATTATACATCACATAAATAAAACCCCAAAGGACAAACTGTCACCCCTAGTTACAAATAATGAAAATTTATAGGAAATTCCGATAAAGGTTTCTAAGTTACAATGAGCGGCGGTTTTTCGGTCCTCGAGTGTTTAAAACAAACAGCCGTTGTATTGATAACTGGAAAATATTGCTGTTATTTTCCTTGTCTACACTTCTACACTAATATAATAATATAATAAATAAAGAGGAAAGATATGTTTGTTTCTATGTTTGTTTATTTCCACTGAATAGGTTCCAAAACTACTTGACCGATTTAGATGAACCTTAGCACAGACAATAGACATAGAGTAAACCACAGGAAAGGATATGAGCTACTTTTTTTCACGTCAAAGTGTACGCACCTCGCAGGATTTTTGTTTGCGTGGATTGACATTTAGGGTCAGTTCACACCGCAATGATACGCGACGAGACGCGACGCGATGTTGCATTCTTAAGATAGGTATTCAAAATTGAACTTTATTAACTACACAAAAAGTTTCAAGTTTCATATTTATTTAATTATCCTATAGGTACATATATTATGACAATTGTTACCTATCTCTAGATGGTACAGGAGCTAATGTTAAATTCGTTAATAGCTTACAATCTTCTCACCAGTAGCTGTTAGCACGCAGCGGCTACGCCCCGAGATACCACGTCGACTTGTAGGCTAAGCCTGGTGGAGGGGGCTCCAGTTACTGACACACATGCTGTTCAAGTGATGTCAAATGATGTCATTTCAGGATTGGAGTTGTATGGTTTGTCCTATTTAGTACTGTTTGTCTTGGCAGTAACGCAATCCACTTCCAGTGGCGAGACAACGAGGCAATTGTTGATGGCCTGTAGGTGACGAGAGGAAAAATGTGTCGTGACCTGAAACAGCATCTACCTGTTCTGAAATCGTAACTGTTTACAGCTCCATTAAAGCAAGGACGAGTGGACGAGAGGACGCAGGAGATATTCAAGTGCACACTTGTGCACTTGAATATCTCCTGCGTATCTGAACTGCTTATGTTTCATGGAATCCGAATTTAAAAGTCACGTGGCGATGGGTAGAGGTAAAGAGGTCTGGCACTGATGTATACTGGGCTTTGTCTGACACCTGCATGTTATATAATGACAACAGTAAGTTTAAGAGATGTAATTGTGAATGTCATATTGACAGATGTCACGAGTAAAGCCTATTTAGTTAGGTTTATTTTAGATAAGTAAAAGGCTATTCTCAGTGTAGACTGTAGACGTAATTGTGTTAGACATATCTCATATGTAATACGTATCTGTGTTAAGGACCAATAATATAGAATATAAGAATTGTTGCTGTATTATTACCATCACCACTCAAGCGCAAAAAGGACATACAAATCAAGAGGTCGTAGCCAGCTACACTGCACACGGGCGGCTGATTGAGAGTGGTCGCTCTTACACTGCAGTGGGGTGGCTGTGTGGCGCGACAGCATTCATAGCGACAAAGCAGCTCTATTTAGAGAGGCACTGCTATCCTCGCCGAGAAAAGGTGTTCGAAAGAACTGCTCACTCCAATAATTATGTGAGGTAATAACCACGATTGCCTGTGCCTCCCAAATAGACGTGGTCGAAATAGTAAGACATAAGAGTGTATCTCTAGCTGAGAAGCCACCTGAGCTGAGACTACATGTTCGCGAAAAAACTCTATCATTTGAGGAAGAAAGCCAAAAGAAAGACCGCCTTCTAAAATACTATATAATTACGTTAATAGTACCCTAACTTGCGAATGCCATGATTGGGTACATTAGCCAAATAAGGGCAAAGCACATTATTTAAAAACATTACAAAATCACTGAATCCGAAAACGGCTTGGTAGATTAAATGTATGTAGAAGGGTCATTTTTAAGTTTAAGTTTTTTCTAATTTTATTGTTTTATTGGCTTTGTATATTTTTAGTCGTAAACATTCTTGGGAAAAGGTTATAAATTTAGGGATTAAGAAAAAACCAACGAACAGATGTCCGTTTGGTTAAATGTGTCTAAATATTAGTGTGCGTGGGAACTGTATGACCGGGGTATGCCTGATGCGGGGGTGAGAAACCCAGATAGCAAGTAAGGAACGAATTGTATGGGACTGAAAGAGGCAATCCCTGACGAACTTTGCTGTAAGTTGTCCATTTGTCGATGTAATTTAATCTTTTCAATAAACACTTCACTTAATATTTTCTTAATATCAGCATCATTTAATACTACTATCCTATCAAAAAATCCGATACTACATAGATAAACGAAAATATTTCTGGTGTTTTACTGGCATTGTAATACATAATATTATATTTTATCCCCAAGATATCTTGAAAAAGGTGCGTTTTATAACATAACTGTATATAACAATAAACTTTGTACTGCCATATAAATTAATTATCACCCAGGGGTATAAAATCGTTTACGACCATATTCTGAGACCTACCGAATAAACATAGAAAAAGACTTATCTTTTTTGTTAAAGGACAATGACACTAGAATTTTATTTAATAGCTAATACTAACGTTAGTGTTCTAGGAAAACGACAGTTAAATGTGTTTTTGTGTGTCACGATTCGATTAATATTATTTAGGATATAAATAAATAGATATTATATTTTTGGGTCATCTATAATATAATATAATAGATTACCTTTCATGTTTAATTTATACCGAAATAAGTTATCAACCGAGAACAGAACCTAGAAGTTGAAAAAATGTAAGACATATTAGCTAACTGTTGGTTGTATAACTGTGTCAAAAACACTGTTTAGTACTAAAATTATAGTCTTGAATACGTACAATGCGTTAACACAACATAATATTTAACATTAAACTAATTAATAACAACAAAATAATTCCTGCGTAGCTGGTCTGGATTCAATGAAACCGGTTACCGTCACCAAAATCGGTGTGGAGAGCTATTATTATTTATGTATTAGTAGTGACGAGGAAGTGCTACTAGTAGTAATAGGAGAAAAGAGAAACATGTTAAAAAAGTTTGGAAAAGAAGAGCAAAAATAGGGAACATAAAAATACGGCTATACGCGTAGCACGTAGGACGTAGCACATATAGCGTAGGACGTATTTCGTAGACTCTTCTACGTACTGCGTAGCACCACCGTAGAGCATTAATAATATATATGAGATTTTTAAATACATAGGCTGCACTAAAAGTATCGGGAATGGAATATTTCCACTGTTCCTGTCATATTCAAATCTTTTTAATTTAAAACTCCTTGGTTTTAAAAATCGAATACCGTTTATTTATTTTAAAAAAGATTCTCGGTCTTTTCACAAGGTCTTGTCAAACTTGTTTAGTCGTTTCGTTTCGTCGTTTTGAGAAAATGGAATTGACTCGAGAAAATTCTAGAGCGATGATTTATTATGACTTTCGAAGTGGTTTAACACAAAAACAGTGTGTTGACCGGATGATTTCTGCATTTGGTTGATGAAGCCCCATCCAAAACCACAATTTATCGCTGGTTTGCTGACTTTCAACGTGGACGTGTCAAGCTCAGTGATGATCCCCGTCAAGGTCGTCCAAAAACTGCAGTCACCCAAGAAAACGTTGATGCTGTGCGTAAGCTGATTGAGGAAGATCGACTTTTGACATACCGCGAAATTCAGGCAACTTTAGACATTGGCATAAGTCAAATACAAATAATCTTGCATGAACAATTAGGTGTAAAAAAGTTGTTTTCCCGATGGATACCGCATTTGCTCTGTGAAGAGCAAAAAGCGGCTCGCGTTACTTGGTGCGTCAGAACTCTCGAAAGATTCCACGCAGGATCCTCAAATGCTGTATACAACATCGTATCAGGTGACGAATCCTGGATATACCAAAAACCAGTCGAGAGTTTTGGTGTTCGAAAATGAGTTAAAGCCAACAAAAATTGTTCGTTCACGGAGTGTTGCAAAAAAAATGGTGGCCACGTTTGTCTCCAAAACCGGCCATGTTGCGACTATTCCTCTTGAGGGATAAAGAACGGTTAATGCAGAATGGTATGCTAACATTTGTTTGCCACAGGTCGTTTCTGAACTCCGTAAAGAGAACTGCAACCGCCGCATCATCCTCCATCACGACAATGCGAGTTCTCACACCGCGCACAGAACAAAAGAGTTTTTAGAGCAAGAAATCATAGAATTATTAGACCATCCGCCGTACAGACCCGACCTAAGCCCTAACGATTTCTATACTTTCCCTAAAATAAAGAATAAATTGCGTGGTCAGAGATTTTCATCACCTGAAGAAGCTGTGGACGCCTACAAAACGGCCATTTTGGAGACCCCAACTTCCGAATGGAATGGTTGCTTCAATGATTGGTTCCATCGTATGGAAAAATGTGTCAAATTTCGCGGAGAATACTTCGAAAAGTAATAAATACATTTTTAAATAGTAATGTTGTGCCACTTCCTTGATTCCCGAAATTTTCAGTGCCGCCCTCGATTTAGCTCCTTACATATGAAATCGGCGTTTTGTCGTACTGGCCACTTTGACCTCAAATATATCTTCTTTGGTTAGGAATTCCAATTTCAAAAGTTATACAGCTATTTACTCATGCATTTGAGTTTCAAAAACCGTAATTCATTTGTTTTTCCTCTTTTGATTTTTTCTTTGCGTCACTCTGTTTACAAAATAAAAACTTAAAATATGGTATTATTTTCGAGTACGAGTTCCACCGTGGCACCAGTGCTGCAGAAACGCCTCGAAGGATTAATGATGTGTGTGGCGGCGGTTTCGCAAAAGAAAACACAGTGCGTTTTTGGTTCTAACATTTTCGTTCTGTAAATTTCGACCTGCAGAACAAGCCCCGTTGACGGCCGGAGACGAAATTTGATAATGAAGAATTGAAGGCTATTATGGAAGCGGATCCTTCGCAAACCACGACCGAGTTCGCTGTAGGCTGTGATGTTAGTGATAAAACTGTTTTAATCCACTTGAAGCAAATTGGGAAGGTGAAAAAGCTTGAAAGGTGGGTACCTCATGAATTGAGTGTAGCAAACCGACAAACGCGCGTCGATTGCTGTGTTACATTACTATAATAATATATACTATAATATTAATCATATATACTATATAATAATATATACTATATACTATAATATTACATTAAACCAGCACAATAATGAAGGGATTTTAAATCGAATCGTGAAGGGATTTTAAATTCGAAAAATCGAAAAGTGGATCCTGTACGATAATCGCAAATGCTGATCGCAGTTGCTGAACCCTGGCGAACCAGCCAAAGCCTGGCCCAAGCGAAAATTGACTCAAAAAAGTTTCTTATGAGCGTTTGGTGGACTAGTGCCGGTGTTATTCACTACAGATTTCTTAAATCTGGCTAGACGATTTCAGCATATGTCTATTGCCAGCAAATGCAAATCATGATGGAAAAGCTAGCTGCTAAACAACCAAGGTTGGTCATTCGCTCTAGGCCACTGCTGCTTCAGTAAACGCTAGACCACACACTGCATAACAGACGGCTACCAAATTAGAGGAGCTTCAATTGGAATGTCTAAGACATCCACCAACTCTGATTGGGCAGTCCAAGGCGCATTGATTCCTGTCCGAATGGTTTTTTTAGTAAAGGAATCAATGAACTACCAATGAGATGGCAAAAGTGCATAGATAACAATGGTAAGGTGTGATTAAATGAAAACTTTATGTTCCTCCTTTACAAAAAGCCAATTTTATATCTAATGACCTAATACTATGTAAGAAGGAGATACATCATGATACACTTATCTTATTTATAATACAATTACATATAGGAATAAATATGCCAGTGTTATTTTCTACTTTCTTTTCTTTGACTTTATCTGTATCAATGATATTATTGTGACTTTTTATCAAATAAAATATAATATTTTATTTGATAAAAAGTCACAAATATTTAACTAAAATTATGATGGCTTTCTTAGTGTTATGAATAAGAATATTTAATATCACTGGGTATGTTTTTCATGTTATTTTCATCGACAAACAGAGACTTGACCTTGCGTCATCTACATGAATAATTTATTATTATGTAAATTGAGAAAGAATATTCAAATTAATCTCAATCTCTGTCTTTTTTAATACTTCATTTCTGCTGGAATAAAAAAGACTACAGTGCTCGAAGTTATTTAATTTTAGCTTTAAGACTAAATGTTAAAATTCTAAAAAAAACTTAAGAGGTGACAAGGGACACCCCGATGGAGCGAAGTTTCGATTAATTAATGAAGGAATTGTAATAACATTTTTTTTTTGTTATAATAATATTTTTTATTATTAACAAATATAATGTAATATAAACTTAATCAGTAGGCTTAATTTTAGTAATAATTGGCTTGTGGTAAAAAATTGAAGGAAATTTATAATTTATTCCACGCCGCACGACTTACAACTATAGCAAAAAGTGTCGTTATAACTTTTGGTCTTAATTTTTTCCGTCTAGCCCCCTTTCGCAACGCGCGATAAGGAACTTCGTTCCAATAAAAAACCACAGTTCATTAATAGTCAGATGGATCAAGATGGTCCATAACTACATATGGCTAGTGCTACACAAAATGTATGTTTCTCATAACACAGAAATAAAAAAAAAAAACTCATCTACCAATCCAACCTTAAATATATATAAAAGAAAAACGGGCCAAGTGCGAGTCGCACTAAATCGCACAGATAGAGTTTCGAACAAAACGGTAAAAAATCACGTTTGTTGTATGGGAACTTGCTTTCTTGTAATTTGTGGTAGTGATTTCGTGGATTGGGATGGAAGTGTGTAACAGGAAGTTGCGAAAGCGCGTGCTATTTGAATTGACGAATGAGCGCGCGATGGTAGAGTTAGCCGTTATATTTTAATAAACTATTTCAGTATTTAGCTTTTTTAAATTTTGAAGGTGATTTCTGTCACTGCTTAATGGAAAAGTTTCCGTATTGTTTTTAAACATATTAGAAAATCGTACTAAGCATTGTGTTTTTTTGATATATTTTCATAAAATGTAACACATCATATGCGACTATTGTAAGGCTCGCTCGTTTTTTTTCATTCTGTTTGTTGTTATAGTGCAACAGTCATCTGTGAAAAATTCAACTATCTAACTATTACGGAGGATAACAGGAGATATTATGGCCTATTGATAGACAGCGAAGTGTCAGTAATAGGATCTTTACGTAATAAGGTACGGAACCCTAAAAACGATCGCATCATGAAATGTCACCACCGCAGTATTAGTGGTTGCCCGCGATTTGGGATTGTTTCCATTTGCTTCGGTGGTTGTAAAATATTCAAACTCTACAATAATCGTTAAAAGGTTATAATGACGAATTTCACATCAGTGCATTCTAAAATAAATCTTACTACCATGACCTGAAAGTGTATAATCGTTTGTAATAAACGCAAGACGTATCCTTTGAATGAATTTTTAATGTGTGCTCAACACTCGCTTTCGCCATAATCACAACTCAACAATCATCATAATTGATATGATTGCGTCAAGAATTACATTCTACTACAAAGTGAATATTTATAGCCACTGAGAGCGTGGCAGTCTGCGGTCTCTTCAAGTTTTTAAACGTGCTTTTCCCGAAAAATTACGCGGACCGCTATATTTCGTTTGAAATTTAAGTCTCAAAACTTTTTTCGATTGAAAGACATGATCTACCTTTGGCAATTGGTTTTGGTTACATAGTGTAATATTGCATAATATTATCATAATAATATTATGCAATATCACACTATGTACAGACGCAATATGTACGGCCGCGGCTATTTATTTATATTTTACTGCTTACAAGTAGTACATAAGTGTGTATCGCCACAAAGTTATAAAAAAAAAGTTGCGCAAAAGACGATGGTGGATGCTAACCATTCATCCTAACAGGACAACGATGTGTATGTAAATTTTTAAGCTATTGCATAGCTTCTATCGCGGGCCTTGAGCGCGGGGACCGAAACCAGAAATTCCGTAACGAAAAAACCTCACGGTCCGTGCATCGTCTAACGTCGTTTCAGTTCGGCAGTCTTCGACACGGCGTTGTGTGCGTGCGATTAGACGTATTGTACGACTCTACGAAACTCGCACGAATCGAGACGAGCTGCTCCGAAATCGGACGAATACATAAGCAGCTGTTTATGAGAAAGTAATTGTAAAAAATAATAATTTAAAACCCACGTCATGTATTGTAAAATAATAAAAATATTTTAAACAATATTAACTTTTATTTATTTAATAAAAGAAAAATTTGTTTTCTTATCGGTCACCACGCTCAAAAAGTGTAACTTGAATTAATATCAAAGAAAAAGAAATACTAAGGCGGGTCAATAAGTCCGTGACTTTTTGAATTTCTAACCTCCTTACTGAAAAAGCAACACTACTCCTGTCAACAGGCATCTGTCAGTTGACTCCTATCAAAATTTGAACTTGCTGCGTCAGTTAGTTTGTGTTTTACAGCTATCTTTATCAGACTATCCAGTAACTTAAGGAAACAATGGAAAAAAGTGAATTTCGTGTGCTTATTAAGCATTATTTTTTGCGAAAAAAAACCATTACCGAGACCAAGGCTAAGCTTGATAAATACTATGGGGACTCTGCACCATCGATTTCAATGGTAAAAAGTGGTTTACTGAATTTCGTTGTGGCCGTACAAGCACTGAAGATGCCGAACGTCCTGGACGCCCAGTTGAGGTCTCTACACCCGAAACAATCGAAAAAATTCACGATATGGTGTTGGCCGACCGAAGATTGAAAGTGCAAGAGATTGTGGAAGCCATAGGCATCTCGCATGGCTCAGTGGTTTCAATTTTGAATGATCACTTGGGCATGAGAAAGCTTTCCGCAAGATGGGTGCCGCGTTTGCTCGCAGTCGACCACAAACGCAATCGTGTAACAACTTCACAGGAAGGTTTGGCGTTGTTTAATCACAATATGGAGGAGTTTTTGCGCCGTTTTGTAACCGTGGACGAAACATGGATCCATCACAATACACCAGAGACCAAACAACAGTCAAAACAGTGGGTTTCTAAGGGTGAATCGGCGCCAAAGAAGGCCAAGGTGGGTTTGTCAGCCAATAAAGTTATGGCGACTGTTTTTTGGGATGCACGTGGGATAATCCACATTGACTATCTTCAAAAGGGAAGAAAAATTAATGGGGAATATTATGCCAACTTATTGGACCGCTTCAATGAGGATTTGAAAAAAAACCGACCTCATTTGGCCAAGAAAAAAGTTCTTTTTCACCAAGACAATGCAAGGGTGCACACATGTGCAGTTACCATGGCAAAAATCCATGAATTGGGCTATGAATTGCTCCCACATCCACCCTATTCTCCAGATTTGGCTCCGAGTGACTACTTCTTGTTCCCAAACCTGAAAAAATGGCTCGGTGGAAAAAGATTTGACTCCAATGATGAAGTCATCTCGCAAACAAAGGCCTATTTTGAGGACCTCGACAAATCATATTTTTTGGGAGGGGTAAAAAAATTGGAGAAGCGTTGGACAAAGTGTATAGAGCTCAAGGGGGACTACGTTGAAAAATAAAATGATTTATTTATCAAAAAATCTGTATTTTATTCCAAAAGTCACGGACTTATTGACCCGCCCTCGTACTGCATAAATAAAATAAAATAAATAAATAATTATAATTGCATAAGTTGATACAAAATGCTATGCAATAGCTTTACCGCGGCAGTCCCCGAGTGCCACACGTCTTTTTTTTTTATATTACTTAGATGTGTTTCTAGTTGTTTCAGGCTTATTTTTTAAATAATTTTCTAAATTTCAGGCTTTAAATACGTATATAATGTTAACACATACATGTTTTTTTCATTTTCATGCAAACCATGAACAATTTGCTATACGACCTTGTTGCAGAACAATCAGGGGAATGTAATAACTTTATTCGTATGTCATCTAGTGAGTTGAATATATTTTGCAAAAAATATCGCCAATTATTATAAATCAATAAACTTAAAAGTCTCTTCGTTTCTCCACGATACTGATATAATGAGCCATCAAAACACTATCCCAGTCAGCGGTCGGTGATGAAGTAAATATTGGGCGATTGTGTGATTCCATTACCCCGCACGCAATGGTGATAGCGTGCAGTGGGCGAGCATGGGCTACTGTGTACTGGGGATAAAAGAGTTCGAATATCAAGTTGCATCGCGCTGCACAGCATGCAGATAACTGATGTCATAAAAAACGTTTATCCTTTACGTATAATGCACGTTAGTTTATATCTTAAAGACATGCTTATGACTTGCCTATAATCTTATTTATGGTTTCATATCGCCAATTTCTTATTCGAAATTCAATATACACGCGCGTAATATTTTTTGATCCATTCGCTGATGGTTTTACCTATAGTAAAAGCTTACGCCTCTAAAATATTACCATTTCTTTTATCGGATGTTAGCTGTTACTAAATTATACGTTTTCACATTGAGACTATTTTATTCGTCATTAATTTTAATACATGGACTGTTAAATTCAAATATTTTTTTGATTAGAAGAAATATTATGACAGTGAAAAGATGTATTGTCTACTCAGTGTTGTCATTTTTTTTTTCACTAAATCCGCCTTTAGACAATGACAATGAACAGAGAATGTTCACGTAGGTATTTTTTAATTTATTAAAAAAAAAATCTATCTTGTTTAATGGTAGAATTATCTTTTGCATATTATTAAAAATAAGAAAGATTACAAAGTTTAAATTTTCAATTAGACAAAGAGATCCGATGTGTAACGGGACGTCATATTACACGACATGCATAGAAAGTTAGTTGGAGAATTATTAAAAAATTTGACCGCTCATATCTTGCTCATTTGTTAACAGATTTTGGTGATTAAAAAAAAATCAGTCCAGTATCATTTATATTTGTAAGTAATTTTTCTATTCTATTTATGTTCCCTATTACTGTTGGTGTGTTCGTACTTATGTATCTCAATTCTCGTAACTAAAACATGTCAATTTACATTTACAAGGCAGCGACAAAGCATGTTATGATACTCGCACACGCATCGAAATCTCGTGTGTGTATGATTGCATACCTTCTTGCTACTTTGTAACTGTAAATTGTCAAATTTACAGTTAAAAAAGTAGTTTATTACGAAAATTATCCCTCTGGTGTCCAACATATTGCTTGTTGACCTTGTGCTTAAAATCATAAAGGTGTTTGAAATTATATGAACTCAACTAATGTTATTTTATGTCGCATTTCCATTCTTTTTAAGTGGCGTCATTAATAAAGTCACGCCAGAAACCCGCGAACAAAAAGGTTGTGAATTCAAATGAAGCGAAAGAAGCGGTGTCAGTATCGCACTAAATATAGTTGTCGACCATAACTCTATCTCGACCTCCGACTCATGCGTAACTTTTGTAGGTATATGTATCATTTATAGGAACTTGGAAATCCCACAGTTGTAGGAAAGCTATGCTGTAGCATGAATCGCGGCTTCAGCGGATGGACCATAGTCACATGGAAAACTAGTTTGAAATAACGCTTGCGTTTCGGTGATACAGTGACGATTCCGAAGGCCTAAGCCTTCTTGAGGAGTTTAAAAGACCGCCAACTCACTTGTGATTTCTTTATACTACTCACTTGTAACTATCCGTGGGTGGAATAATCTCTTACCATCAGTCGATTCATTCATTGCTCGTCTACCGGTATCATTCTACAAACAGACATTGTGGAAATAGCTGTGTACGCCGAGCCTACTTTGTATGTTTCTATTGATAAAATGTAAACATTAAAATAAAGTAGCGTAGCCGTAAATTTCACTTAAGCACCATGATAAGCCGGCTGTATTAAAATATTAAAAGGTTGTTCAGTTGCGCATAAAGAGAAATTTTCCCGCAGTTAAGGATTTTCTCATTTTCCAATCCTTGGAGATACAAGAGGCGTCTAAAGCGAATATTATCTGTTACATGAAAATGCTTCGTTTCCACCTTCGTTATTTCATGCTTGTTTGGCATGTACCTACATAATTATTTAAGAAAATGAGATTCATGGTTAGCTTAAAAAAATGAGATATTGTTTCTTAGCAAAATTATGACAATAGGAATATTTCCAACAGCGTTCCAGGATTTGTATGGGTGACGCCACAACACTGGATTGCTGGTTGCTGCGGCGGCGGTGGCAGCGAATCATACATCCCCCGGATCTTGCTATCTATGCTACGGGTCGAGTTAGTTAGGATTCATTTTAAAAAATCTATAATACTTTTTGACGTGATAACGTCTTATAATTTGATGGAGCCGCCTGCACGCACGAAAAAACATGACTCATGCGTTACCTGTTACCAGCGTTACCTCGCTAAATATGACGCATTGCCGTTACCTCAGCTAGCCGCGCCTTAGGTATGTGAGCGGTGCGCGAGCGGAGGCGGGGGCACTTGATGTTATTACTTAGTTCGGCGCCGGATTTCGCGGCGGCAACTCGCTTAACTAAGGCGCGGCCAATTAGTTCCGCGCGCACTATAAACATGACGTTGTCACGTTCAACTATCGTCAGTAAACCGACTTTACAGACAACCGATTTTTTTTACCTATCTTTTAAATACTTTTTGCTGTCCCTGGTAGTTTTAGATTAAAATCACTTTTTAGTTATTGAATTGCGGGTCCATAGAGGGCAAGGCCAATGTATTACTAATGCATTACCATAGTATAAAACTTTAATTTTAAAATCGATATACATATTTCCTTTTGGTGAAAACTCCGGTTTGCAATTTATTATTCATCTGCGTGTACTGTGTAAACGACATTGATTTACGGCACAAAACCGGTGTAAAATTAAAGATTTTTCCGCAGGCCCATCTATAAATATTCATAAAAAACCCGAAATGCCATCAATCAAAAGAGTTCAGTTTGAAACAATTGGTATGACAAATAACGCTTCCGAGTTTGATTTTTCCATACAATACAGCTTTAATTTATACTAGTGGTCACCCAGTCGTCGAAATTCGACTACTGGGTAATTCGACTGTTGAACTATAAAAGGGTTCTTTTGCTGCTTTTTGATACGAAATTATAAATGTGAAAGTTTGTAAGGATGGATGGAAGTTTGTTACTCTTTCACGTAAAAGCAAGGCTTGAAGCTCTGGATTAAAACATAGGTTACTTTTTATTCCGAAAAAGTACATTGTTCCCGTGGGATATTTTATTTACGCGTGTAAGCCTCGGGCACGATTTCGCATCAGTTAAAAATGTAATTGTTGTCTTTTGAATAAGAAAGATAAATTTATGACGCAACAAAATTGTATCAAACGCGTAGTAGGTGCCTAGTGTGAGTTATTAAACCGAGGTAGTGTGCGTTATTTTTGTTAATTTAATATATTTTTAAGCATGATTAAAAATATTAATGCAGATCACTCCTCTTCAAAATAAACGTTAACTGTGCCAAATTTTACACTCCTCCAGTCGCATTATTTTCTAAAAACGAGTACAAAGCTTTTTGCTTCACGTATTTGATGATTTTGGTGGTGGTACGAGAAATACTGACAACGCGTTACCGCGCATGAACGCAGACTCTACCATAACGCTCGGGGTGCACATTTTATAATTGTGTACTTCAGTCAGAGAATACAAAATAATATTACTTATTATATTATGTTTAATATTACTACTAATATACAGATTCGTCACTAGACTTACACGATTGACAGCTCGTGGCTTTCTGTACGTGGCTAGACGTACGGCGTGGCGTGCGCGCTTTTGTTTTATTGGATTTGCTTTGTATTGGATGTAGTTAAAATCATGTCATGTTATTTAAATAAAAAAAACTTAAAGCATAAAAGTTTTTAATAATTAAGCATGAATAATAGACAATCGCTGTTCATTTGAGCACTTTATATTATGTAAAACAAGATTTTTCGCATGAGCGGAATAGTTGATAGTTATATTAAGGTTTTTAGGTCAGGCCGATAAAAGGACCCTCGGTGCGGCGTTCACACATGTAAATATGAGAATTTACATATTTACTAGATAAATAATTTTATATTCCCCTCTATATTTCTCTAATGTGGAGAAATGTCAAATATTCTCTTATAAAGACGAGCGTGACCGCATTAACGGCGAGCCTGTCGGCGCATACAGGGTGATTTAATCAAATTGAACGTAACTTTCAAATAAGAATCATCTGATATGTTATGATTTGAGATAATTCGTATGATAACTATTTATGTAACTAGCCAATAGACTCAATTCCAATTTTTATGTAACTTTAAATCTGATGTGACATTTACAGGGATCATGTAAAATCTATGAGCTGAATACATAGTATATTTGATTTCATTTTTATTAAACTCCACATTTGGTAAGAAAGTAAGCTCTACATAAGTATTATATTTTTTATACATTTTCTTTATTATTTTATAATACATTGACAAAAGATTAAAAGGATTGTTTAACAAATGTCTGCGAGACAATCCACCCGTGTGAGTCCGCATTATTCGGAGCAGTATGAAATGTGGCTGTAGGCTCGCTAGGAATCTCTGGAGGTGATTACGATCAATAACATTCTATAAATTATAATAGGAATTTTCAGAGTAACTAGTGAGCTAGCTTTTATATTATTTTAGCATTAGGTATGTGAGATTTTATTATATACGAGCATATATAATAAAAACTGTATATAAAATAAAACCTGTCTATAAAATGCAGTTCGGATTTTTTTAACTAGAGGTCGTCTTAGTGTTCATATAGGTAGTGCATATTATAAATTTTATGTTTCAACTTTATTAGTGTTCTTTTGCCTCTTATACACGCAAAAAAAAATTATAAATGTTGTCTATAGAATGTAAAAGAGAGATGACAGTTGTGTCATACTAACACCTACTTTTAATATACAAACGCATGGTTGTGTGAGTTATTAATCTGAGGTAGTGTGTGTAACTTTATTTTTATGAATTTGATGTCATAACTTTCTGCACACCTTCTTCCATATAAACTTTAACTGTGTCTAATTTTATACTCTGGCCTTTCATGTTTAAAAAACTAATGATGAAAAAAAAATATGATTTAGTAAAATAATTAATATAGAATTTACATAGCGTGATTACTTTAAATAATATGAGATATATTAACTATTTGTAGGTGTTCAAAAGCCCGTGAAGTCTGATTATTCGCAGTAAGCTAGCCTAATGACCTCGGGTCTGTCCTCACATTGAGGAGAGGCCATCAGTTGAAACACTAGTTACAAAATGATGCTGAGGATTAAAAGTAAGATCATCAGTTATACCATTCTGATACCTACTATAGCCCTTTTATTATTATTAAGTATGCCAACAACGTAATGTCCCGGGAGGAAAACTCGTCCAAATCCTCCAAACCGTTTCGCCGAGTCCAAATGGATAATTAGGATCATGTTAAGCTTGACATAATTAACCTATTTACTTTCATAATGTATCCAGGCTTTTCATGCTTTTTGTTTTCTCTGATTAGTTTATCCTTAGACATAGACGTATTATATTAAAAAGAGGCCTTCGAGCATCCAAATATCATAATACTTAAATAAACTTTTATACGAATTTTTAAAATCATTTGAGAAAAGTTAGAAACTTTATAATTGTGACCTTTATAGTTTTTATACTATATTTAAAACCAGGAAAGATAATAATTTATGGAATCAATGGTCAAATGTCAAAATAATGTCAATATAAAAATAATTCAAAATACATTCATTCATTAATTCAGAATCCAAACGGGACTATAATGATAAAAATTAAATCAATTTGTTTTAAAAGTAACGAGCCTCTACACGTTAGTTTACTTTTATTTTGTCTCATGAATTCGACTATAATTTAAAATATATTATTATTAAGTAGCTTTTAGATACCGTCCTTTTTGAGATAATAGGCTTATTTATGTTATTCCAGAGCTTAAATTAATATCATTCCAAATTTCATCAATATCCGTTCTGCTATTTTTGCGTGAAAGAGTAACAAACATCCATCTATCCAGCCTCACATCACTTTTCTAATAGTAATATGCGAGTGTTTGTACGAGCACGTGTTGGTGTGTATGTTTGATTGTCATTCACGTAAAAACTGAATAGTTTGTAGTTTGAATTAGAACATTTGCTTCTTTCTACGGTACTGTGTTATAGACATTTCTCTTAACGCCAATGAGGATGCAAGATGAAGGAACATATAGTTTCCTGTATTTTAATCTAGTCAAGTCTAGATTTAACATCGAAACCGACCTGAAGTTGACATCCACGTGTCGAGTAAAGTTAGCGCCAAAATGTGGTGATTTAGCTTAATCAAACATCAGTGCAATTACGCCGTTCCGATCATGACATGCGACTGGATTTCAGGCTTGATTACACGAATCCTGAGCGTAATGAGCTTAACTATCTCGCCTTTTGACAAGTTCCGTTGAAAGCTATGCTGTGTTTGGGGAAGGTACGAGTTTAATCGTAAGGTACAATGTCTAATGTCTATCTAGAATATTTCAAAATAGATTATAAAATATGATTTACCCCTATTTTATAGCAATTGCGTAATTTAAAAAAATTGCGCATTATTTTCGCATTTAGTCGGCGAAATAAAGACTATTAAACTATGACGGTGGAACTTTTCCTAAACTTTTTTTCAATCACTGCAAATTGATAAAATATATGGCACAATATAAATGATCATTTAGGGCCTGAGATATAATTTTACAACGAGTTAAAGTTTATTAATACAATCTTCTAATAAGTGTCGGATAGCTTATTCTAAAGTTTTGTTTCAGCTTATTTTATATCGAGCGACAAAAGAGCAGAAAAAGCTATCTGACACTTGTAAGTAGATTGTAAAATTGGTCCATTAAGTTGCGTTTTTTGTATAAATATAGTTATTCTGCTTTACGTGTTTAATGAGTTGCAAATGCGATTTTCTGTAGGTTGAAGATTAGCAACAATTTTCATGTCAACATCTCATTTGATTGAAACGCGTATACGGCATATCGCATCTTTTTTGTACCTACAGCTGGCCAGCGTTAAGGAGTATGAAAAATTTTATGTTGGATATTAATATCCGATGGTGAAAATTTATAAAATTATTGCCAAATTCTCAATCGCTTCTTATTATTAAGGGCCATTTAAAGCACAGGTTGCCACTGTATCTTCACATATTGGCGGAATCCGCGCCGGCTATTTTCCGCAGTATGTCCTACTTGTATTGTTTTCTTTTGTAATTTATATATTTTTCTTTAAAACTTGGGTAAGGAAGAAACATTGTTGCAAGGCAACAAGATAAAGCACGAATGGTGTGTTTACAACTTATAAAAGATCCTTATTATATTATAACTTTGTGAAAAAGAATTTAAAGGAGGACGAAGTGAGACGTTTTTAAAGTAAGAAACATATGATACTGTAAAAAGTCAGAGGAAAGTTTGATCCATTTAGGTTCACTGACTAAAAGTGTTGGCACAACGCCATTTTCCTTTGCCAGGTAGATTGCGGTACGAATTTAAGTATTCCCATTTGTAGTTTAAAGGAATCTTTGTGTATCGGTATTAGCATTTCCTATGTAAAAAGTAGGTTTATGCTATATTTATTTTAGCAAGCTAGTAGGTACTGAGTATTTCGTTCGTGGATGCTTGTAAAACGAGATGCTAATCTCATCACAATCTCGCTTGTTTTTCATGTATTTTTATACATGAAACGAATAGAGCTGTTTTCTACGTTTCGTATACCAAAACTAAATATCGCACGTCCAAATTGACTAAAATTAAAAGAGTTTTCTATAGGTTTAATTTATGATTTCATCTTGTGACGATTTCAATTTATAAAATAAAGCGGCCAATAGCTGTAAACAAAATAGTTCGTTTCAATTAAAAATGGAAAAGCGAGCCATGTAGGGCGGACAGTTTAATTTATTAAAATATTTTAACCGAAATAATAATAATTTATTAATCTCCCTGAAATTATGTAAGTACTTTCAAAAGATGCAAGCAGTATCACACCTATAATAATTAAGGCAGCATATAGATATAAACAACATGAACATGCAATTTTAGTTTTGGAACGTAGTTCCTTATGGCGCGTTGCGAATTGTATGGAAGCTAGGCGGATTGACTAGGCACGACACTTTTTGCTACTCGAAATCACAATGTAATAACGACTATTAAGAATGATACAAAAAACGACCTTATCATCTTGACAATAATGTAGAATTTTGCAATTACACATTGTGACTGTTATGACTGTTACATATTGTGACTAGCTAGCCGAGCGCTTGATGTTATTACTCAGTACGGAGCCGGACTTTATACCGGATATGTTTGTTCCTTGTTAGTGTATCTATTTAATAAATAAACCGAGGAGAAAAAAATTTAAGTGTTTAAATAATTCAAATGATTAGTTGATTCACGAATAAAATACAAACAAACAATTACAATTCTTTAAATATAATATTATCTGCCTGCCTCGGCCAACGTATCAGTTTGGCCATACAGCGAGGCAATGCTGCCAGCCTCCTACTTTACCCGCAGCCTCCTACCTAGATTCAGTCTTTTACCTGTTGCCCCTAATTTTTTCGTTTTTTTTTTTTAGACCGTAACTCATATATAGTTTAGATAATAATTTAGGTATTTTAACTAGTTTTTAAATTTGTATTTTTTATAATTTAATGTGAACCTTTTATGTTTTTACGAATAATTATAATTATATCATTCCTTGAATTATTTTATAAAAGAAATTAAAAAATACTTTTAAGAATATCGCGGGGATATTTTAATAATACTGATATGAGCTTATTTCGTCGGCGTCCTCAATCTTTTTTGCATCATACATTACATACACGTCTCAGCGGAATTCGACTGTGAATATCAACTAATTTATTACACGTTACGCGATTTTCCGATAATTGTACAATATAATAATGAGGACGTTGAAATAACACAATATAAACACACGCAGTATTCCTACAATTCGTGGAAGCGGTTAGCAATTATATTGATTGTTAGTTAAAGAGGTAATGCTGGAATTATTGTACGAGTTGTGTATTATAATAGCAATAAAAAACAGTTGATTAAATTTTTTTTTTTTTTTATATATGCTCGTACATATTTTAACACTGTAGCATACTAGTAGTGCAAGTAAAGTAGCGTATTGCATCGTAACTCATTAATCTAAATATCATACGTTGTGTTGTAGCACATGTAACAAAATTAAAAAAGGGGAACCTGATAAAGCGACAGTGCGCGTCGGTTTGTAGCTCGTGGTATAACGTACCAACGCGACGTAGCAGGCAGAAATGTGACATAATAGATTGTAGCACATTAAAAATATTTATAAACCTCAGTAATAGCTCCACCCCACAGCGATTTCGGGGACGGCTTGTTTCAGAAACCAGACCATCGCTCTCTCTTCCTTAATTATTCTCGTGATATACCTGCAGGGTCCTAACCAGACTTGGTAACAACATTTTTTGTTGTTCCAACGCCAGGGAATCGACCCCACCACCTGCGGAGTCCAGACCAAGCTGAGCCACTGAGTCACGGTGGCGTCCAAACGAATAAACCTTAGTACCGAAAAACAGATGCCTCGTGTTTTATCACGTTACACCTTCTTCCAAATCGAATTACACTCGTATAACATCCGGTTCATGTTTCAAGACGTAAAAAGTTTCTCCAAAATACTATGTTGCTCCTGTTTCTCCAAAAACGCTGTTTGCACTAAAAATACCCTCAATTTGTAAGCGACAATGTCCCTGGGCCTCTTAATCAAGCCGGAGCACACACGCCCTGATTACATTACCAAAGTTTCCTCAGATAAGAATCCTTAGAGTCGTTCTGTGACGCTTTTATCTCGTATTGTATTTTCTTCAATTTGTCCTAACTCCTACCCCGTCTCGGGTCCATATCGCTCCACATTAGAGCGCGACGACAAAATATATTTTTCATAATATTAATAAATATTTATTGCTATGTTTTTTCACAGCCCCTCGTTTTGTCAAGCCAGCGTCACAGCTTTTTTATCCGTGAAATGTTCCAACCATTATAAATAAGAATATTGTACTTTTCGAACATACTGTTTTGGATTCCAATTACTATTATTTTGATTAAAATGTTCTTTATCTGATTACGGCGTACCCACGTAATGCTGCTCCATTTTTTCTAATATTACTTTTATGGCTATAAGTATTACTTTTATGTGCAGTTTACTTGAATTGATTAAGTTTCTTGCAGTAAACAAATGACGAGTATAGAAGAAGTTATATTATAACATTAGGTGATTTTTCTATAAAAAAATATTTCTACAATCAGCAAAATATCTACGAGTCAGTTGCCAGACAGTCAAATACCTCAGTATTAAAAATGAAAAATTGCTTTTATTCTTTGAAAGTACAAAATAACTTATAAATATTTCATTTCCTGGCAATCCATAACCAATTAATAAAAAATAAGTTCACAAAGAAAGAATGGACTGAGGAAGAAAGAAAATTAGCAAAAAATATGGATTACTGACAATATAAATACGAAAAGAAAAGAAGCTTTAAATTCAAAGGCAATAGTGTTCAATTTAGCGTGATGATATTTTAAGTCGCAGACGGATTTCCCATTACGTAAGTACTTTCAATTAAGGAATCGGATCTTGAAGCGTCCGTTGTCAAAGAAGATAATATTTTTCGTGAAACAATGATGGCCTTTTTCCTCTTATAATCTGTATTGTATATTACTGCGATAGCCTCGATACCTAGAATTTGCTCGCGAGACTTCAAAAACAAAGCAAACGTGATTTGGGAGTTCAAAAATGAATTTAGTATTACAAAAAGACAAATCCAGTTATATATTTTCTCTTTGATATTCTGACTTAAATAACGATTCAGCATTTTGCTTTTGAGAATTTAGGGAACATTTTCACTAGCAATACAGTTAGCGAAATATGCGTTCACTGTACTTTCTTTCAAACATCTATTCCTGGAATAAAATAATAAGTCTGCAGATTTATTCCGTGTTCAACACCAAGATTTTCAGCGGTCAATACATAGACGAGGGTATAAAATCTAGGGGTTGAACGCGGAATAAACCAATATTCATAGCAATTACATAATCTTATACTTTAAACGAGACACTCTTGTACTATACTATATAATAGTAATCTCGAAAACAGCTGCAAGTATTACCATGAAATTAAGTATGCCGGGAGTTTTAGGGGAGAAAAATCGATGTATTATCCTTGGAAACTGCGCATTTTTAAGCTACTTATGTTTTTTATTTTGTCGTGCAACAATATAATATTTCAATAATTTCGACTGTTATATCAGTCCGATTGGCAGTTTGGTATGCGTATGTATAATTTGCTTTGTTTGAAAATTCGGAATGTGGTGGGTTCGAATCCCGGTGAGATAAATATTTTTGTTATTCTTTTATTGAAATTTATTAGATAAAGCTCGGTTTCCCAGGTAATAATATCTCTAAATTCCATCGCCGCGTCTGCCTGTCTGTATATTCGCGATAATCTTAAAAACTACTGAACGGATCTTCGTGCAGTTTTCATCTATCGACACAGAGGTTTCTTAGGGTGTTAAGATGCATAATTTATTAAGGTTTTGTAAAAATTGGTTGAAATAATGTCGACATGGTCGATAATTATTATTGAAGGTATTGGAAAAATTCAATCAGTCACGGGAGCTTTCATCGAAAACGCTGTCTAATCCGTTGGAGATATAACGAAACAATGTATGTATTGTTCCTCTATTAAAGATAAACAAAAAAGTCCGCAATGGCGTAATAATTTTATGTTTATCTTCTACGGATAGCTTACTATACCCTTTCTAAGTTCCTAAAAATTATCATAAATAATGTGGTATATTTAGAAGCTATATAGATGGATATTAATCCTTAATATTAATCCTTATCAAAATAAATTAATCACAATATCATATTATATTCGCCCTTTACAGCATACATATTATAAAAGTAAATTTGACAACCTCTGTGGCTCAGTGGTTAGCGCGTCGGCGCTTAAGCCGGAGGTCGCGGGTTTGAATCCCGCCGAAGGGACAAAAAAAATTTCTGTATTCCTGGGTCTTATGTGTATTAAAAATTAAGTCCTTACATATGAAATTGGCGTTTTGTCGTACTAGCCACTTTGATCTCAAATATGTCTTCTTTGGTTAAGAATTCCAGTTTCAAATTTATACCGCTATTTACATCACGCATTTGTATTTCGAAAACCGTAATTCGTTTGTTTTTTCCTCGTTTGGTTTTTTCTTTGCGTCACTCAGTTTACAAAATGGAAAACTTGAAATATCGTATTATTTTCGAGTACGAGTTCCACCTCCGCCCGAGTGGCACCAGTGCTGCAGAAACTTAATAAGACTTGCTTAGTGATTTTGATAAAGCCCCCCACTCACAAGCGACAAAAACTCAACATAGAGAGGCTATGACGTACATTTAACAGCACAAATACTCATACAATAAAAAGTTACGCCATCTTAGTTTTCACCATACTTCATATGTCAAAATGGCCCCAAAAATCTGAAAATTGGGGCCATTTAACTGGAGACACTTGTTGCCTCATCATGCCTCGTCTATAATATACACGTCCATATGAAAATCTACCTCTTTGATTACGTGTACTTAGATATTTTCGATTGCTGCATTTAATTTGTTTTAAAGTTCATTTTTACCCGACTACGGCAAAGCGAAAAGGACGGATAATATTTTTTTTTTAATTGGCAGTCTATGTATGTTTGTATGTATGTGTTCCACCGTACCGCTTAAACTACTGATCCAATTTTGATGAGTGAGGTGTCAATAGATTCGTAATGACAGAACAAAGGCTATATAATTTACGTAGACGGGTTATAGTTTTTTTTTATAAAAATAGTAGTTATCACTATTTCATTACAATATTTTGAGTGTAGTTAGTTCTTTTTCTTTTGTTATTAAATAAATTATTTCTTTGTGTTCGATCTGTTAGATATGTTATGTTTTTACGAGGGCGGGTCAATAAGTCCGTGACTTTTGGAATAAAATACAGATTTTTTGATAAATAAATCATTTTATTTTTCAACGTAGTCCCCCTTGAGCTCTATACACTTTGTCCAACGCTTCTCCAATTTTTTTATCCCTTCCAAAAAATATGATTTGTCGAGGTCCTCAAAATAGGCCTTTGTTTGCGAGATGACTTCATCATTGGAGTCAAATTTTTTTCCACCGAGCCATTTTTTCAGGTTTGGGAACAAGAAGTCACTCGGAGCCAAATCTTGAGAATAGGGTGGATGTGGGAGCAATTCATAGCCCAATTCATGGATTTTTGCCATGGCAACTGCACATGTGTGCACCCTTGCATTGTCTTAGTGAAAAAGAACTTTTTTCTTGGCCAAATGAGGTCGGTTTTTTTTCAAATCCTCATTGAAGCGGTCCAATAAGTTGGCATAATATTCCCCATTAATTGTTCTTCCCTTTTGAAGATAGTCAATGTGGATTATCCCACGTGCATCCCAAAAAACAGTCGCCATAATTTTATTGGCTGACAAACCCACCTTGGCCTTCTTTGGCGCCGATTCACCCTTAGAAACACACTGTTTTGACTGTTGTTTGGTCTCTGGTGTGTTGTGATGGATCCATGTTTCGTCCACGGTTAAAAAACTCCTCCATATTGTGATTAAACAACGCCAAACCTTCCTGTGAAGTTGTTAGACTGAATTAGAAGACTGTGAGCAAACGCGGCACCCATCTTGCGGAAAGCTTTCTCATGCCCAAGTGATCATTCAAAATTGAAACCACTGAGCCATGCGAGATGCCTATGGCTTCCACAATCTCTTGCACTTTTAATCTTCGGTCGGCCAACACCATATCGTGAATTTTTTCGATTGTTTCGGGTGTAGAGACCTCAACTGGGCGTCCAGGACGTTCGGCATCTTCAGTGCTTGTACGGCCACAACGAAATTCAGTAACCACTTTTTTACCATTGAAATCGATGGTACAGAGTCCCCATAGTATTTATCAAGCTTAGCCTTGGTCTGGGTAATGGTTTTTTTTCGCAAAAAATAATGCTTAATAAGCACACGAAATTCACTTTTTTCCATTGTTTCCTTAAGTTACTGGATAGTCTGATAAAGATTGCTGTAAAACACAAACTAACTGACGCAGCAAGTTCAAATTTTGATAGGAGTCAACTGACAGATGCCTGTTGACAGGAGTAGTGTTGCTTTTTCAGTAAGGAGGTTAGAAATTCAAAAAGTCACGGACTTATTGACCCGCATTAGTAGTTTTGATTGTAAAAATAACTGTATTTGTTGTGTATAATCTATACATGTTATCTATATATATAAAAGAAAGTCGTGTTAGTTACACTATTTATAACACAAGAACGGCCGAACCGATTTGGCTGAAAATTGGTGGGGAGGTAGCTTAGAACCAGGAGACGGACATACGATACTTTTTATGCCGTTCCCGTGGGGCGTGACATAAATTTATAAAATGTGTGATTTGATATGGAAAATTACAAAGTCATGGAAAATCTTATGTTATATATAGTAAAAATGGATTGCAATTCCAATGTCAAAGCCAAGTCGAATCGGTCCAGCCGGTCTCAAGTTTTAGCTCGCTACAACATTTATTTTTGCCCGATACGGCTAATGTAGGTTGATATTTAAACGGTGAGAAATATTGTAAATTTCCCCGCGACACTATAGTGTTAATATTTTCAAATACGTTGTTTTGTCGCACCTATATTTATAGGACAAAACAACGTGTGTCGGGACAGCTAGTACATAATATAATAGAATCGAAATTAGTGAGAAGCTCGATGGCTTTGTGTTCGTAGCGCTAACTCATGTTAAGGCAAAGCTGATTGCATGATGTATCAATGCACAGGCCCAACCATTAAGGCTAGAAATTTGTTAATGGGATAAGAGTTTGTTTGAAACTTTTTACTCCTTGGACGTATTTGCATAAAATTTCGTATGAATCGAGTTTTACAGCTTTTTCTAATATTCAACCCGTAAGAGAGTAAAATGGGGGATGAAAGGTTTAAATTATTATAAAGATATCGCTTAAAACTAATTTCAAGCGGGCGGAGCCGCGTGAAAATGCTCGTTTAATATAATTTCATCAATATAACCGACATAACATCTTGATTACTAGGTTTTTAACGTCTGTGTGTAATTTTATGAAAGTTTCTAGTGTTTGTTTATTCATTGTTTTATTAAATTGTAATAAATATTGCAATTTTTGTTAACATTTCATATTGCTACAGCGAGGGTTGGAGGCCTGGTGTCTTGAAATACAATCCGGAAACTACTTAGGTTAAGACTTCAGTCTCCCCACTAAGACTGTATATGTAAATGTTAAAATTATATATCAATTATTGTGGAGATTAATATATACTATTATTATTATTAGTGTAAAAAAAATATAGAACGAAACTAGTAAAAATATCTACGCTATTTAATAGTAGGAACCTACAATTCATAAAAGCGAAATTTCATATCTTTACGAGCTCATATATTGCAAATTTTCATTTCAATAAAAAAGTCACAAAAAACATTATTCAGTTTTTATAACCCATTCAGCGTGGCGGTGTAAGATACGGTTCGTGAAAAATACTCTCGCTCATACAAAGAGACGTCAGCCATGAGTCATTTTGTCGGTTGGGCACAAATTACTAGGATGAAATTATTTAACGCCTTCTGACTTATACCGCTTTGTATTCGGCATCGTTTGTTAATACTCAACTTTTACTCGATTATTTGTTTGCAGATAATATATTAATAATCAATATAGGTACTATGTTATAGCTGAAGGTGCCTTAGTCATGATTTTGTTTAATTGGTTCGATGACTACATGTAAAATATTCAGTTTAATGTATATACTCAGAAATATTGAGGTATTAATTACTACTTGATAAACGTAAAGTGTGTAGTTTAGAAATTAAATACCTACCTACATCTAAAAAACAAAAAAGTTTCAATTTTTTTTCAGCGAAATGGGTAAAAAAACCTTTGTCATTAGTTTACTTACATCTTATAATACAAAAACATCTATTAAGGTAGGTATGAACCCAAACTCGTAAATTTCGGAGACATTTACAAATATGTTCCTACGGCCTTATATTTCATACATTTTACCCTAATAGTGACGTCACAGTTAGGTACGACTTTTGTGTGGAGGTTTTTCACGAGACTTGCGAAATTTTGTAGACAAATCACTGTACCTATGAAAATATTGATTTTTAGTAAACTGTTGCTTCTGATAAGTTACTAATATTTTAGAGTACTATTCATTTATGCAATAAATAAAATCGGTCGTCTAGCCAATTCAATTTAATAGGTTGAGCAAAAGATTTTGTACTTCTCTTATTTAAGCAGAATAAGTAACAGTAATAATCTTATTGAAGAAAGTCAGTTCTTATCTATTCCGGTATTATTTTTAGTACGTAAGTATAAATTGCCCATTGATATTATAATATTACAGTAACGAGGATCAAATTTTTCTGTCCGCCTTTTGATTATAAGATATTTTAGTGTCCATTCACACCAAAACGAAACGATACGCTACGCTGCTCTGCATTTTTAAAGTAGATATTCAACATTTAACTTTTTTAATTACAAAAGAATATACACAATTAATTTTAAGAGTTCGAATGTCAAGTTGCACTGCGCTGCACAGCGCATGTGCGGTGTATGACATGTCATATGAAACGAGTTTCTTATCGTGTTGTGTGCAGCGCCGTGTCACGTCTCATATCGTCACGGTATGAACTGACCCTTAGTTTCGTGGTAACTTAAACACAGAGTAGCAATCGGATCTACACTAAAAATGTCAAGGCGTAACCAACTAAAAATGAATGTAGATATAAAACTATAGAAAATATACTGAAACTTAACTAAATCCAAACAAAAAATACCCGTATTTCATATTTATTTTACACAAAGAGTAATAGAGCTTTAAAAGTATTTGTTAAACGACTGTTTAGTTACATACACCCAATAGAGCCTTTTTACATTCCGTTCGCATGGTTATCTATAATAAAAATAAATATAATTTAAGTATACCAAATAAGTTGCAGACACCAGCTATTTTGATATAAAATTATTTTCATTTCTGGCATTCACATTTTTATTTTAAACCATGTAAGTATCTTGTTATTTCATAAAATACTGAAACAAGTATTTTTCATCTATGATAGATAGATAGCGAATTTTCGTGAAATATTTTGCTCTTCGTTTTACACAAAGCCCGTTTTAAATCATTAACAAAAGTATATTTTGTATTTAATATCTTTACGTAAATTATGAAGCTGAAGTTTTTATACATCAATTTTATTAGAAGCGAAATTTTCTCACAACACCACAGCAAGATTTCGGCAGATTAAAAGTTTACGAGTTGTTTGGGTGAAATCAGAGCCTTTCGAAGTCGTTCGTTAAATACCTGTCTGTTGTTTTCTTTTTTTTTTACGATAATATTTTTAAAAAGTTTAAGAAAAGTTCATGATACATATTTTTCAAATCCAGATTGTATTTGACTGAAATATCTACGAAAATTTATTTTTTTATTCTTTTAACTTTTAAACTTTTAACGTAATTAGCAAAGACACAATAACTAAAGTATATAATTATAGACAACCTATGTGGCTCAGTGGTTGAGTGGGTTGACGCTCAAGCGCGCGGTCGCGGGTTCAAATGCCGCCAAAGGAACTAAATAGTTTTCTGTGTTCTTAGATGTGTATTAAATATACTTCATTTTTATAGTAACCGCAACACGAGATCTTCAAGAACTTAGCACGGGTCTACATCTTTAAGCATCACTTTTGAGTACAAAATTATATAGGCCATACAAAAACTAGCAATGTATAATTTATTGAATAATGTGATTTCTATACAAATGTCCAAGTATTTTCACTTTATTAGGGTAAAAAGGGAAATTTATATGGAAAATGGAGGACTTCGGAATACATTTTCACTAAAGTGCCTAAACTAGCATCGTTGAATGAATAAGCAAAAACCGACGTGATTTTGGACCCGACATTCCTTTTTATCGCCAGATGTTTCGAGGTAGAGGTTTTCAGAATCATATTATATTAACAATATTATGAATGTTTTAGCCAATATTTTTGTGCGACTTGTGTCACAGGTCGTGGCATGAGGAGAAATCAAAAAAACACTTTTCCGTTCTATTTTGCGAAATAAAGTATTCTAATATCACTACGTACCTATCTTACTTATCTATCGCCTACACGTATCTATCACACTTTTGTAAATTAAAAATAATTAAAGATATATTAGCACTTTCCAAAAAATATTCTGGAAGCTTCCGAAAATGGTTTTAGCTGCAACAACAAGCTTATCTACTAACCTCAAATGTGAGCGAATCATTGCACCTGATAGCATAAAGCGGTCCAAATGAGCCATTGGTAGATGCAGAGCGATTTAAAATTAGAAACCACGTCTATTTTAATAGGGCCTAGTGCAGCCACAGCAGCGTAACAGCTGTGAATACAAAATTAGCAAGCGATTGCTATTTGCTGCAGTGTGCGTGCGGGCAGCCTTATTTTAGTAGTGTGCATTTATTGATCAGTAGAGATGTACTTAACACTTTGCGATACGAACTAGTTTGTTGACGTGGCGAACGTTGCAAGTTATGTAACGCCACGACATTAACGACCTCTGTGGCTCAGTCGTTGGCGCGTCGGCGCTCATGCCGGAGGCCGCGGGTTTTAATCCGGCCGAAGGAAAAAAAATACGTATTCCTTGGTCATGGATGTGTATTAAATAAAATTACGTGTATAATATGGTAAAAATTTTAAATAGTTATGTTTAAAAGCATTAAATATATTTCCGTTATCCGGTACCCATAGTAACTTGTACACAAGTTCGTCGAGAACTTACCATGGGACCAGATTGACGTGGTGAGAAAGCATCCATAGATATCAAATACCGTGTCTCTCAAAAGGTTATTCACCACTAACTAGTTAGTACTATAAAATAAACCTAGTCTACACTTAATTAATTATTTTAGCTATCGTTCACGTAAATTATTCATAATTATCATCATCGTCACGAACCACGAAATATGTCCTTACTGCAATGTCTCAGAACTCCAATTCTCGTATTTAACTTAGACTTTCAATTTGCTTTCAATGAATTATAAATGAATTGTCTGGATATCATAAACTGGTTTTGGAGTTTGGACCAATCATTAAATAAGAAATTAAACCGACTTCCAAATTAAAAATACACAAAAAAGTATGACATAAATCTTATTTTCTAAATGATTCCCCTTTTAAATTCGGCTAAAATTTTAACTATTTCTCTACGCAATCTTCATTATTTTGAAGTCGGTACCGGCACAAACAATATACTGATAAATAATTATTTCATAGAGCTCACGTTTAGGTTGGCTGGTACTGACTTCAAAATTATGAAGATTGTGTAGAAAAATAGTAAAAATTATACCCGAATTTTAAAGGGGAATTATTTAGAAAATAACATTTATTTGACTTTTTTGTGTATTTTTACTTTGGAATTCGATTAAGTTTTTGTTTAAATGCAATAATTTTTACCTTTTTAGTATTTACTATATTATTATTAACACATTTTAAGAACGTTTAAAATTTAAAAACGATGCGAATGTATAATTGAATACGCGCCAAGCTTCCATTCGGTATTGTATGAAAGATGGTAATGATAATTATGTAAGTTACATTATTATGTAACTTACTGCAGTAATCATATGCTATTGCATATGCTTGCAATTATTTAAACAACGCTGAAATCCCCAAGCATGTATATATATAAGGAGTCAGGAGTTCTGTTCAGTACTTTTGGATCCAGGGTATTATACCTTGGTGCAAAAACTTACTTTTTGATAGCGTATGCTTGGGTTACTTCAAAAAAAGTCAAAATCACTATATATGTCCATATAAACTTATATACATATATATAGCCGAACAGCCGAACGTATAAGCGCCGCGCCTCCTTTTTTTGGAAGCGTTAGACGTTGGTTTGACGTTTATGAGAATGTATTATTGTAAGATTTAATGTGCAGAATCGATACAGTTTTCTCATCAATATGAGCAAGATCAGGCTGCAGTGCAGTTAGAGCCTTCATGAGACTTCGAAGATTGATAGACAGAGTATCAAATTTAGAGCTTGAGATAAAAATATATTTAAGTAGATGTTGCCCTCGACTCCGTGCCCGCAAAATCAAATCACGCGGAAACCGTATAAGAATTTTACCGTGGCAAAAAGTGGCCTATGTTTTAATCCAAAGTCTGAACTGTTACAATACTAAATTTCATCGAAATCCGTTCTGTACTTTTTGCGTGAAAGAGTCACAGATGTCCATACATCCGTACATCCACACAAACTGTCACATTTATAATAGTAGTAGGATTTATTTTTTAGAATTGAATTTTTCAACAATAAATGTGAATCTTTTTATACATTTTTTTTATATTTGTCTTTTTTTTAAGACTTCTGCCAAGAATCGACGAAATTGTGCAAAATGAAAATCATATTTACTTACATAATAGCATATAAAGTGGGTCAGTCCTTCGTATAATAATAATTGTTCGTTTATTCATATCGCTCGTTTTAATATTCAGGGACCAACTACATTAATACAGCATTCAGAACCTTAGGGTGCCTTCAACTTATTTCTCGTATGACTTAATCCTATCCGTTCTATGGGCTTTTTTCTAATGCCTGATAGAAGGTTTAATGCCAACTAACATATTTTCTTCAAGCGAAACTATTTTCTTTACGGTTTTGGAGCTAAACTTATAAATCGAATTCCATTTGTACAGCTAGGAGAATTGATGTTGATCAGTTTAATTGTCGTTGTAATTTGTTGGTATTGTTACGTCGTATTTACGTTGCGTCGTCATTATTTGCTTACCGTCGGGAAATAGTAGCCCGAAAATAAAAGATGTGCGCCAATCTGCTGAACAGTTAATTTCCACAACTGTAGTTGAATATCAAACAATACAAAAAGTAATTTTATGAGAAACTATCGATATATTTTTGTGAGAAAACGGTTCAGTTAATGACGTTAGAATAAAATAGATGAGTTCACCCATTTGGAAGGTTCGAGATATATTATAGATAGTCGTAAAATATGGACGCTGGATATGACTTCGCAGCTGTCGGTAGAAACTGAGTTGTCGCAAAATTTGATAGCCGTATCTCACCCTTATTCATAAGGCGGTAGTAAACTTTCCTGCTTTGTATTTTTTGCCTGTTTCGTATTTTTACCCGACTACGGCGAAGCCAAAAGGAAGGGTAATGATATTGGCAGTTTATGTATATTGTATGTATGTATGTATATTTGTTCCCTCATAGCGTCTATGTTACTGGTCCGATTTTAATAAACGAGGTGTTAATAGATTTGTAATGATGCCGTAGGTAACATAGGCTTTATATTTTTTTCAAAATTTTGTTTCAAAAATTGAACCTCAGATTCTAACATCTAAAAAAATTTAACCGAGATAATCATCACGTGTTTGGTATCAAAAGAAAGGTTTTCTCAAGCACACCACAAATACGTATCTATATATATTATATATACATTACATTTTGTTTAAGTCAAAATATACGTTTAAAATGAGGTCGTACAATTCGTACTAACAGCGTTGTCCAATTTTCGAATGTTACGTAATATAAGACTATAAATATATAATTTTATAATAATTATATATCATATAAATATATACATATTATATATACATATTATATTATATATAATTTATATAATATAATATATATATTGTTGTACCTTCATAAGAAATATTTAATTTTCTAAATATAATTTATTATAGACAATACATAAGAAAATAAAAAAATTAAATAACCCCTGAATTGTCAAGCAGTGAACAAGCTGAAGATGATGAATTATAGCTACTAACACTCTCGATCATGTCAGCTTTCAAACAAAAAAAACTATATTAAAATTGGTTAATCGGTTCATCAGTTTTTAATGCCGATGCCATGCCATAATAACATGCCGATGAAATAATATTAGCACTTGTATTTCTATGTTCGATAGATGGCACGGGATGTATACGGGTGTAACTTTTTTCTGAATCGCAATATCGCGATCATTGTGTTTGATGTGAGGATATAATATTCGACTACATAATATTACACGGTGAATAAGTGAAATGGTGTTACCGGTTGAATGATCTCTATCGCATTTCTTGATAATCATGATATTATAATTTATAGTATTATTATTCTTTAAATCAAGATAAAAATATTAATCGCTCCGCGCTCGTGAAGAAGATATTTTTAATTTTAAGTGTATTGATTACTTATTAATATTACTTCAAAAAAAGGTTCGATTGGGAAACGGAAAAATAAGAAATGAAAAAAATGGGTTAAAAATCTATAACCCGACTACGTAAAAAAGGGGTCTAAAAGGCCGAATCAAGAAAATAATGCAGATAGAAATCCATAAATACATAGAAATAGATACAATAATGGTCAAGGTAGAGCCGTGGTCCGATCTAGCATGTCGATGCAAGTGCATTTTTCACAGTTGCGGATAAAACTATGGAGAATGCATCACGTGTGAACGCGAAATAAAATATGTCGGTGACAGAAAATCTTTTAAAAGTTCTAATGTTCAAAGCGCCAGTCCAAACTGCAGTCTTCACTCATAAAATAATATTTACACGCACAGTTTGGAACGTTCTCCTTAATATGTCAGATCCATTCGCAGACCAAACCGTGGGCGCATTGTTTCGTTATTAGCTTGACAGTTTTATTCGCAGTCCAAACTCCATTTTATTTCAGATCTATCCGCAGTTTCGAACGTAGTCTAAGCTGCGCGGTCCGAACTGTACCGTGTGTAGGGCGCTACTGACTTGTTTGATATATTAATTAATTATCTTTGTACGAGGGCGGGTCAATAAGTCCGTGACTTTTGGAATAAAACACAGATTTTTTGATAAATAAATCATTTTATTTTTCAACGTAGTCCCCCTTGAGCTCTATACACTTTGTCCAACGCTTCTCCAATTTTTTTATCCCTTCCAAAAAATATGATTTGTCGAGGTCCTCAAAATAGGCCTTTGTTTGCGAGATGACTTCATCATTGGAGTCAAATCTTTTTCCACCGAGCCATTTTTTCAGGTTTGGGAACACAAGTAGTCACTCGGAGCCAAATCTTGAGAATAGGGTGGATGTGGGAGCAATTCATAGCCCAATTCATGGATTTTTGCCATGGCAACTGCACATGTGTGCACCCTTGCATTGTCTTGGTGAAAAAGAACTTTTTTCTTGGCCAAATGAGGTTGGTTTTGTTTTCAAATCCTCATTGAAGCGGTCCAATAAGTTGGCATAATATTCCCCATTAATTGTTCTTCTCTTTTGAAGATAGCCAATGTGGATTATCCCACGTGCATCCCAAAAAACAGTTGCCATAACTTTATTGGCTGACAAACCCACCTTGGCCTTCTTTGGCGCCGATTCACCCTTAGAAACACACTGTTTTGACTGTTGTTTGGTCTTGGGTGTGTTGTGATGGATCCATGTTTCGTCCACGGTTAAAAAACTCCTCCATATTGTGATTAAACAACGCCAAACCTTCCTGTGAAGTTGTTACACGATTGCGTTTGTGGTCGACTGTGAGCAAACGCGGCACCCATCTTGCGGAAAGCTTTCTCATGCCCAAGTGATCATTCAAAATTGAAACCACTGAGCCATGCGAGATGCCTATGGCTTCCACAATCTCTTGCACTTTCAATCTTCGGTCTGCCAACACCATATCGTGAATTTTTTCTATTGTTTCGGGTGTAGAGACCTAAACTGGGCGTCCAGGACGTTCGGTATCTTCAGTGCTTGTACGGCCACAATGAAATACAGTAAACCACTTTTTTACCATTGAAATCGATGGTGCAGAGTCCCCATAGTATTTATCAAGCTTAGCCTTGGTCTCGGTAATGGTTTTTTTTCGCAAAAAATAATGCTTAATAAGCACACGAAATTCACTTTTTCCATTGTTTCCTTAACTTACTGGATAGTCTGATAAAGATAGCTGTAAAACACAAACTAACTGACGCAGCAAGTTCCAATTTTGATAGGAGTCAACTGACAGATGCCTGTTGACAGGAGTAGTGTTGCTTTTTCAGTAAGGAGGTTAGAAATTCAAAAAGTCACGGACTTATTGACCCGCCTTAGTAGGTATTGAGAAAATTCAATGTACAGCAGATTGACATATTTCTGCAATTTGTGTATGGAACAACGCAAGCATTATTGTCGGTACGCTGGTTTTCGTTGAGTCAGTGGTATTCCACCAATCAAGACATCGTGCAATGTGCATGGCTTTCCTTAAAAAGGACTTTGCCGTACATTACATTACTATTGATGTAGCTTAAAATAATGTGACCCAAAGCAAGATTCAGTAATTTTAAAATGTTTTTTAAACCGAGGAAAAGTTAAAAGTTAACATTCGCAGCGACAGGGAAAAGCGATTGCATAATTTCGGTTAGCCCTGTACAGTGTAAACTGTACGCTCGTTTTCATAAAGCAAATTTAAATTTCCAATTCGTTAACGCCCTACGTTTACGCCTTGATCTGGAAAGTTCGTTTTGTAGCGGAATATTTGATTAACGACAAATCTATTTGCCGCAATAACCGGGCGCGACATAGCTTTGTCGATGAAGGGTGATATATCTCTCGTCTACGACTATTCCGCTAAGGAGGCAGTTACTTATAAATATATAAAAAATAGCAAAGAAATAGAATCACAAAAGTATAATCCCAAAAGGACCATTTTGAGATTATACCCTGTACATTAAAAGAAATAATTTTGAAAATCAGTCCACAGACGGCGGAGTAATTGTTGAACATAAAAAAAAACAGCCGAACGTATAATTGCCGACTTCCAAAAAAAGGATTTTTGAATGTTGCTTGAAAATATAACATTCCATGACGAATAATTTGTTCAGTAATTTGTTGGTCCAAGTTACAACCGGGATGACCATTATTTATCGAAAATATTTTTAAACTGTAAATAAAGGAAAAAAAGCGTACGTATGTTTAATTGCATACATTATATTATAAAAAATTTATACTCTCTATCCATACCAAGTCCTGACCCACAACAATGTCGGTAACGTTGATGTTGATGATGTTATTATGCTTGCTTGCACTCTCGGTTTTCTAATAATAATAAACAAAACAAAAAAAGAAATGTGTATATCTCTTTCAGCAGGAGAAAACTTTAATGAATAACAATACATAAAAATATTGTTACGGGGCTTCAATGTGTGTATGGGGAGTACTAGAACGTTCACGAATATGCACTGTCCCATTCTCACCCCGACTCGAAGGTTCTAGATTCTTCTATGTGGAAAGATCTAGAAAGTTCTACACTGCGAACGCTCTAGGACCCGTGTCATTGGTATAAAAAGGGACCGCCGCCGATATCTAAAGTGAATAGTGCGACTATTCTCTACGACTCCGAATACGAATTACGATTACTACAATTTACGATTTGGACATTTCGATGTGTTGGCCCCCAGACCAGGGCCTGTAGCCAAGTTGTCTTCGTTAAAATTCGAAAAAATCTGTCGAATCGTCTTCTCTTTTGATTTAACGACATTTATGCCCTATCCCATCACTCTGTTGTTCCAATCGCAACGACGAATTGCTCAATGGTTTTTACTTTTTGCTTTGATTTAAACGATATTTTAGCTGTGAAGTGTTTAGTTGTGAAGTGTCAACTGTCAAATGTAATTTTTTTTATTTATTTATTACTGGCGTTACGGCTTAAAACCATTTGTCAGTGTCAAGTTAAAAAGGCAGGCAAATAAAATTCTTGTTTATGTTTTCAACACCATATTTCTAAATCGTCAATTAAAAAGATATCGTACAGGATCCACTTTTTCAGATAATGATTCGATTTAAAATCCCTTTATTATTGTGCCGGTTGAGTAATGTCAAGCAGTCGACGCGCGTTTGTCGGTTTGCTACACTCAATTCATTAGGTTTTTTATCCCACCCACCAACCTTTGAAGCTTTTTCACCTTCCCAATTTGCTTCAAGTGAATTAAAATAGTTTCATCACTAAAACCGCAGCCTGTACCTAACTCGCACGTGGTTTGGGATGGATCCGCTTCCACAATAGCCTTAAATTCTTCATTATCAACTTTGGTCTCCAGCCGTCCACGGGGCTTGTTCTGCAGGTCGAAATTTCCTGAACGAAAACGTTGAAACCGCACTGTGTTTTCTTTTGCGACACCGCCGCCCTACACATCATTAACCCTTCAAGCCGTTTCTGCAGCACTGGTGCCACGGTGGAACTCGTACTCGAAAATAATACGATATTTCAAGTTTTCCATTTTGTAAACGGAGTGACGTAAAGAAAAACCAAAAGAGGAAACAACAAATGAATTACGGTTTTCGAAACACAAATGCATGAGTAAAGGTCGTAATATTATGCGGACATCATTATGCTTGTGATTTATTATTTATTTTGACTACAAAAATATTACCATTACCTTATACTTATGTAAAATGTGTTTGAAATCTATATAATTTGTAGGTATACAATAATGTTGTTGTTTGTTTATGCAGTTTTACTGTAGTGACATAACATATTTATAATGTAATTCATTCCGTGACAGGCTCTGCCTTAGTGTATCTAAATAATAATTACTGTATTTAATTTTAAAATTGTATAATATTATTGTATTATGTGACTTTAAGATAAAACAGTGAATCAAAGAAATACCTTCACTACGTCCTGCATTGATTCCTTTGCAAGAAATAAAAGTAATTTTTACATTTTAAATTTATTTTCTTACTTATAGATATAAAACTATAAACTGAAATAAATTTAGATACTCTTGTATTGTGTTATTATGTAATCCATCCTAATAAGTCCAGCAAGACAATTCCTGTAATTAATTCAAAGTATTATGGCCGCTTTTAAAATTTTGTATGTAGGTATATGGTTGTATGAAACTGTTAGGTTAGTTACGTTTATTGCAATAGTACCCTGTACAGTCCGGGTACTTATAATTTATTACTCCCAGCTCATTCCCATTTAGAGTTATAGTCCTGTAAAATTATAAAGAATATTTCAATTATTTAGTAACAAATATACTATAGAGGATAAGTAATTGGTCAAGACCTAGTACTTGATTATTTATAATAGGTATATTATTAGTTAACTTTTCTTTGATTATGGATCCTAGATTAAGGCCCTCAAGCCATAGGCCTTCCATCGATGGAAATAACTCTGTACTAGCTCACAAGTTACCGGTGAGCCTTTTACTACATGTTAAAGGCTGATAGCATATTGTGTGTACCTAAAATAGTAGTATATTATCATAATAAGTTACATTGTGTACATAATATGTTAAAATATCATTACATTTTGTAAAAACTTATAAATTTTAATTACTAAACCCAAATCTTTATTTCCAAGGAAGTTTCAGAGAAAATTGCTTTAGAACGATATTTTTCACTATAGTTTAGGTACATATTATACACCTAAAGATTAGTTTCAACTGGTATAGTAGTGTGTAAAGATTACAAACTGCGAGTAAACTACAAAAGAAGAAATTTAAGTAAAAAAACAAAGTGTTGAATATTTGAATACAATGAATTAAATACTAGGTATTGACAATAATTATATTTATCATATCATAATAAGATATTATGAATACTTTAGATTGAATTCTATTGACTTTTAAAGCAATATTCAACGCAATAAGCGCGGACAATGACTAGAATTTCCAATAATTATTATTTACAAAAAACAGTTGATCAATAAAATCCGCCATATTGTTCGTAATTAGAGACAAATCCACCTCCTAGGTGTCTTCATCGTTAGGTCGTTAACGATCTGCTAAGTGTCACTTAAAGCCACTTGTATGGAGGCATTGTATGGAGAAAAGCGATTGAGATATTCGCTGTTTGATTTATTCTTTAGCCTGATCGTTCAAAATGGCTGTTTGGCTACCAGTTTTTTAACGATACGATTGAATATATTGTCATTTAACGCACACTTATGTCAATCCCATACCTTTCTTTATTTGCGATGTTCGCCGTCGATATTATTGAATGCATCTTGAGTAGACCTGGGTTGGTGTGGAAATTCGTAGCGAATTAATTCCCTCAGAGGAAACTGTCATTTTACTTCATTTATCGGACCATAATCCCGTAACAATATGTAATACAGATATTAATATTATTATATGAACCTGTAAAAAAATTAAACCTTAATTATGTTTCTTGTGCTCTCATGTTGACTATCGGTAAAAGTCCTATCACTAGACCGTTCTAGAAAGGACCGTTAAATAAATAGTTCCTACTCGTAGTGTTGCCAGCGTGAAATCGAGCAATGTATGGATATACACAGTGGGTGAAGTGCAAAGTACTTTCATCTTAAAAGAAAAACCATGTTCTCAAGTTTTTCTTTGCAAATGAAATTGAGCAATTCCAGTATCCATTGCCGTGAATTCAAAGTAGTAAAAGCTCTTAAAGGCTCAATATTTTACTGAAACTACCACGTAGGTTTATGAAACTCCAAAGTTAAGACCTAATTTACTCCATTGCTTCCACAAGTTCAATTGTTTTGTACATTTTATGGGAGCTGGGAGCTCGATTGTTAAACTATTTAATTCAGTTGTAGTGGAATGTAAGTTTACTTGTAGCTAACATGTGAGCACGTTATTTAATTTTTTAAACAACCATTATTAGGTACAGTTTTTGTGTAAAAAAAGTAACAAACATCTATTCATCTACCCATCCATCTATTTTCTCAAACTTTCACATTTATAATAGTATAGTGTAGTAGGATAACACATTAATTTGGTTGAATTAAATAATATTGTCTACAAACCAGATTCAGAACAGATTGAGTTTTACAAGGACCGAGTAAATCGACCTTTAAACATAATAATATATTGCTATCACGCTTTTTTCCCTATAAAGGTAGGCTTAGGCCACAGAGCAAATATGTAGCCCCCGTTTCGCCCAGGCGGAAACCCTTACATGATGGGTCGAATTGAAAATAATATTATGCTGCACATATTTATATCTAGTTATAATCAAAATTAATATTTCAGATTTTTTCGCTATTCCTCAGAAATAACAGAATTTACGATATCTTCTTAGTTTCTATTATAGACTAGCACATTCTTGGGATGTACATGAGTTAAATGTCTTATTATAAAGGTCACATACCAAATGATGTGACGCCTACATTCCATCCTACAGCCGTGGCAATTCCAGAGAATAAAGTAGTACGTGTAGCGATGTACCGACCAGTGCGACGCTATTGAGATATCCTACTACTATTATAGATGTAAAAGTTTGTGAGGATGGGTGGATGGATGAATGTTTGTTATTCTTTCACGCAAAAACTACTAAACGTATTTCGATGAAATTTGGCATGGTGGTAGCTTAGGTTCTGGATCAAAACCTAGGCTATTTTATATCCCGAAAAAGTACAGTATTCCAGTGGGATAGGTATCCGATACGATATTTACGCGGGCGGAGCCGCGGGAATAAGCTAGTATAAAATAATTGATATGAATTCTTTCTACATTTAAAATGTGATTTTGCCCGCAACTTCGTGCCCGTAATAGGTAACCGCGCAGGAACCGTATATTTTGCCGCGATAAAAAGTAGCCTGTATCCTTCTCCGTTGTCAACTCTATGCCTGTACCAAATTTCATCAAAATCGGTCTAGTATTTTGAAGCCCATTCAATACAAACAAACAAAAATACTAAAAAAAAAAACTTTTCTCTTTATTATCTATTAGTACTTATAGTAAGATGTAGTAGCCTAAGTTACTCCTTATATTATCGTAAAGTCCGGTCAAAATTGGCCCGGCCGTTTCAGAGATTAGCCGGAACATACAGGTCATTTATCACTTACCTTTTGAAGACCCTAATCCAAATCTTACCTATTATACAGGCTAGGGCTTCTCTATGAAGAATAACCAGCCTTCGGCACTAATGTATCTAAGATGTGATAATAGCTCCCCACACCGATTTCTGTGATGGTGGTCAGTTTGTTTGAAACCAGGCCAGCTACGCAGGAGTTATTTTATAGTGCCCAAGTATGTGCGCAGTACCCAGGAGCACTCCCTGTTCCTTTACTCTCGTAACCCAATGGGACGGATGACCGACACAACTGGCAAGATATCAGGAGCAGGACCGACTTTTTACATCCCCATCCGACGGATGGATCATCTTTCTTGTCAGACAATCAGGTAATCAGCCTGCATCGTCCTAACCAAACTTTGAAGCAAAATTTTTTGTTGCTCCAATGCGGGAATCGAACCCACGACCTCCTAGTGATAAGCCAAGCTCTAAACCTCTTGATCACGGAGGATGTTATCTAAGATGTACTTTAATAAAGTTTGTGACGATGGATGGATGAATGAATGTTTGTTATTCTTTCACGCATAAACTACTAAACGTATTTAGATGAAATTTTATATGGCAGTAGTTTAGGCTCTAGATTAACACAAAGGCTACTATTATTACTAAACATTTTTATTCCAACACATATACTACACATTTTTTATGCAGCAAAATGTAAGGTTTTTGTTTTTGACGTTTACATTTTCAACTCTTTTGTATTTTGGCAGAGTTCTATTTACAGTGCAGTTTTTTTAACTCTCGTGGGGACGAGGGCATAATATGTTAGCAAAACAGTCGTATCAGAACCCCCACTATCCCTGTATCTTGTTGAGCTACGTTCACAAATAAATATTACAGATTATATTCTGTGTAATAATGAAGATGACTCCTTAACTATGTGGAATATGGTTACGTAGTTCAATATTATGATATTACGTTTTCTTCTAGATTATGAAATATTTTCCTACATTTATCAAACGTGAATAAATTGCCTAGAAAGTAGGCCTTCGCGCTTTATACAGGCGAATCACGTGGGAGAGCCACGCTTCGGCATGAATGGGTCGGCTCGACCGGGTGAATACCACGGCCACACAGAAAACCGGCGTGAAATAACGATTGCGCTGTGTTTCGCCGATACGTCTACTCATTTCCTGGTTCATTTCATTAAAAAAAAGAATCGATCCACGTTTTGTATATCAACTTTATTAACAATGTTCAAAGAAAAAAAATAAAAAAATAGCCTATATAACTTTGCGAGTTTCGTCGAAAACTTTAAATCGTTTTGTCAGAATATTTTTTTAATCGACAACAAAATAAGAAAAAATCTATATTTCTTTGCAATAATATAATTTATCCTTATCTACCTACATTTTATTATTTTATTTCGTCTAAATGTTTAATTTGGTTTCAGAATGCCAAAAGAGAGAGTGATTTATATCGATTTATTAGCTAGGGAGCTGATGGCAATTAAGGTATATGATAAGTATTTAGGATTTAATTGCTATTGATAATAATACGTAATTATACTCTGCAACTATGTTATATATAAATAGTGACTATAAAGGTAGGCGTAACTACGCGACGCGACACGGCCAAATGTTCTTTGTATTAAATTGTATGAGATATAACGCACTACGCGGCAGCGGAACTACGCGACGCGACACGGCCAAATGTTCTTTGTATTAAATTGTATGAGATATAACGCACTACGCGGCAGCGGAACTACGCGACGCGACACGGCCAAATGTTCTTTGTATTAAATTGTATGAGATATAACGCACTACGCGGCAGCGGAACTACGCGACGCGACACGGCCAAATGTTCTTTGTATTAAATTGTATGAGATATAACGCACTACGCGGCAGCGGAACTACGCGACGCGACACGGCCAAATGTTCTTTGTATTAAATTGTATGAGATATAACGCACTACGCGGCAGCGGAACTACGCGACGCGACACGGCCAAATGTTCTTTGTATTAAATTGTATGAGATATAACGCACTACGCGGCAGCGGAACTACGCGACGCGACACGGCCAAATGTTCTTTGTATTAAATTGTATGAGATATAACGCACTACGCGGCAGCGGAACTACGCGACGCGGCACTCCATTGCGGTATTATTAGTAGGGAAGTGCCGCGTCGCGTCGCTTCGCCGCACTTATAGTGCCATGAATTAATAATCTTTTTCAATAAATTTTATAGATTGTGAAATTAAAGCTGGCAGAATTCAGAATTAAGGGAGTTTTTATTAAAATAATAATATTCTTTAATATGAATTAGTGTAAAAAAATAATTAGTACTATTTAAAATTCCATCGTCTTTTCACTAATTATTTTTACGTTATATGGAGCATTTAAAATGTATTTTATAAGGTATAATTGATGGTAGAAACGATAATATAATTTTTGACGGTATTTAGGGTTCTGTAATACTCAAGGAACCCTTATGGTTTCACTCTGTCCGTCTGTCTGTCTGTCTGTCCGCTCTTCTAGCTTATGTAATTATGAATATAAATTGATGAAATTTGGCACAGGTATCGGTTTAGGCAACATAAAATAATAATAAATTTATATTATTATTATTTTATATTAATATTTTTTCCCTCCACCCCATCGTGTGGGGTATCGTTGAATAGGTCTTTTCAAATAAAGGCAAGGATTAATTTTTTACAATTTACTATTTTACTTTTTTTTTATTTTTTATTTACTTTAATAAAAATAAAATTTACTTTAATACAATTTTCGAGTAATCGGCCTCCAAAGTTGTTTATAAGTTGGTCCCCCTCCCCCTAGCATTTCTAAACTATAGGAGACAGAAACTTGTGAGTTTCCATGCTAATAGATCATGCTAAAAACTATTTAGGAAAAATATTCTGAGCGAATAACTTTTAAAGTAATTGAAAGAAAACCTACGTTGATAGTTACGGAACCCTCCTAAGGCTGGGAGACTATATGATCCAGAATCCGGCATGCTCGGGAAAATTCAGAGCACTAAAAATAGAACTCACTCAACGAACGCACAATAGAGAAAAAACAATAGAGTGGAAAATCAATGTCACAAGTGACATATTATATGACCGCTGAATGTCATATATGACAGCCTGACCTCGATACATCGATTTTCAACTCAATTTATGTGGCGCAGAATTATATTTTCAATGATCTCCCCGGCCCGACGGATTCCGGTTTATATATTCACAGCCTTATACATGTCGTTATATGCCCTTAGTTAGGTTATTTTTGCCTTGCTATATCGAGAGGCAGAGAAAGATCAAAACACAATAAAGTGTGCTCTACTTTTTTTTCAAATGATTCTGATGAATCTGCCGTTTGGGTTCAGATCTATATGTCTGTGAGACTGGGTAGTTGAATAAAATCAAATACTTTTCTCACCGTTCATACAATTACACTGTAGCTTCTACCAGTCTATCCCGTGGCAGTGCGGGGATGCACATCAGTTTTGACACCAACCCGGTGCGTGAGACCGGGGTCACAAACAGAAACTAAGTATTACCTATTTTGATAAGGCTCTATTGTAATTTACAGTTTAATTAGCTATATAAGTCTTGAAGTAGCTTTGCCAGATTTTATCGATAGCTTACAAGAAATTACTTGTGTTTTGTTCAAATTGTAAACACAGTTTCCGAATGTCTTACGAAAGTAATTACGTAATTACGAGGCTATTTTGCAAGAAGCAATGTTTGATGAGGACATAATATTATAAACGTCATCGCAAAGTGAATCTGGAAGTGACTTTGAACCGAAAAGTTTCGAACCAGATCATATACAAGATTCGAATTATTTGGCTGTTGAAAATAAGATATTTTTTACAAATGTATTGTCATTTATGTTATTTAATTTTTTGTTTCCAATATTATAAGACTGACCATGGTTGATTTTAATGTTAAATAATTAAGATCTTTGCTTTTTCACAGGTTTAAATATAGCATAGTAAAATACCGTAAAATTTCAGTGCATTTAAAGATATCGTATAATGCTCATAAAAGAGATTCGATTTATGAAATACCTATGTTTTTTTTTATAAAAAATCAAATTTCATAATGTTTCCAATGACAAACTCGGAGTCAAAAATGAGATCGGTGCGTGACATCAATGACAGTAATAAATGATGTACCTAAGTCAAATTTACGTTACAAATGGCGGGTTTGGTAAACAATTTGATAGATAATAATTATATCAATTATCGGTAACTGATAATAACAATTCACAGGCTAAGAGTGATAAAAAACAGCCTTTGGATTAAGTTTCAGCAACCAAAACTACATAAGATTGAGGTGAAGTTTTTCAAACGCTTTTTTTTGTTGGCCTATGTAATCGTTAACAAATATATTTAACATATTATTATTATATATATATAACTGGTTGCAATTATTTTAGTACGTTTTGTAATATATAATATATTGCTTGTTTATAGTACATTGAACAGTGAACAGGTCCTAAAATCAGAAATAGACCGTGCTCCCAGCAAGATCCTAAGAAATAAATGATTGATAAATCTCGGTAAGATTCGATAAGAATATATGCTGAATATTTATATATTGGTTTCTATAAATAAGGAATAATTTAATTGGGCCCAATTTGGGATTGATGGTCTTGATATCGTACACCACATAAATCCTTTTTCGCGACGGAATGAGCAGGAAAACCGCGCCTTCGATATTTTGACGGTATTTGAACAGTTTTATATACTGTTGTATTTTATTAGCGTATATGGTCGTATTACAATGAGGCTATTTACTAACGAGTAGGTATCTTGCTATTTATGCTTTAAATGTGGCAGTTTATAAAGTAAACATTATTAAAACAGAACAAAAAATTGGTTGTCTGTAAAGTCGGTTTACTGACGATAGTTGAACGTGACAACGTCATAATAATAAATGGAACGCCTCAGAGCGAGGTAACGCCGCATGAGTCATGTATTTTCGTGCGTGCAGCCGGCTCCATCGAATTATAAGAAGTTGTCACGTCAAAAACCGGACAAGTGCGAGTCGGATTCGCACACGAAGGGTTCCGTGTAAGGGAATACAAACGGCAATAAAATTGTTGTATTTGTTATTTATATTTTGTATTTGTTATTATAGCGGCAATACTTTTACTTCATCTGTGAAAATTTCATTTGTCTACCTATCACGGTTAAGGAGATACAGTCTGGTGGCAGACGGAAAGACAGACGGACGGACCCTAAATAACGGATGGGTAACTCTAAATATAATATCTACCTGTTAAATAATTATTTGGCAAAAAAAATCTTCAAGTATCATTTTGCCGTAACTAGTTTCATTTAACAAAGTGAAAAGGTCATTATAATATTATTAAAAGAACAAATTATACAAAACAAAAGTCTCTCGAAATGTTTAATATTTCTTTTTAATTCTATATAAGTAAATTATTTATTTCTAATTTTAAGACAGTATTGTAAAAAAAAACTTTTAAACTCGAAATAAAAGCTGTATAATATTTTTGTGGCGGTCCTGTAAAGGTAAAGCGGCTTTCAGACTACGCTATAATATAATAGCTTATAGTATATAGCTCATAGCACAACAATATCGCGCACCATACATTGTTATGGACACGTTCACACTGTACTGTACTATATATTATTGCGTACTATACGCTATAAAATGATGCGATAGGCTGAGTTCATGCTGTGCTATATCGCGCGCCGCCGTCTTCCTCCTCCCTCACCCCCGGCCGTCCCGCAAGCGAAACGAGCGACACAACCATACTGAGCTTGCTATATACTATAAATTCTTGCGATACTATCGCGTAATGTAACGCCTTGCTATATAGTATACTAAACTAGTATAGCGTAGTCTGAAATGAGCTTAATGATTTGAATATACTTAGTATTATATAAGACTTTATACGTCGTAAGTGAACGTTTTACGGTAAAACCATTTTGCTAATGGCGCTCGGCTACGGGCTATCGTCGTTTTTCTATGTAAATGACAGATGATAGTATATGAAAAACGACGTTTCCCAAAAGATATTCTATATTTATAGAATTGAATACTGTACGTGTATTTTGAAACACGATGTATAATATTTTTGTGGTTTTCCTGTTAGGGTATAACATATTACAAATCTAAGACAGTATGTCGTTTTGTGAGCGTTGTACGTGTGTTGTGGGGAAATAGTTCCGTTATAAATACCATCCGCGCTGCAGTTGAGGGCCATTCAAGTAATATATGGCTTGAATTCCGAACTTATACAGCGAAAAATTCCAAGAAAATAATTTACTTCCCGTCTATTTGCCGCGCATTTTTGTAGATGTATTTTAAGTTTAAATTTTAGATATTTTATTTCTAGTAGGTTTGTAGGATAAAACAACAAAATAAGCAGGTATTGAAGGCGGGTTTCGAACTTGTTAATTTAATAGTTACAGTGACGTCTCCGTGGTCCAATTGTTTAGAAGAGAAGACAAGTGTGTAGCGGGCCTTTGTAAGGGCGTATATTTTATACAAAAAATAAAACACTGAGATCGAGAAAAGCACAGATAAAACATCAGAAAATTTATACACTTTGCCTTTTATAGATATTATCACGACTATAATATGCTCAGACAAAATTACATTTTCCTTATTTTGTCGCAATTTATATTTATACCTGGCTAACCAATTTTTGCTCGCAGTTCTGAAAAATCCTACTAATGTTTTAAATGTGAAAGTTTGTGAAGATGGATGGATGTTTGTTACTCTTTCACGCAAAAACTACTGAACGGATTTTGATGAAATTTGGTATAGTGGTAGTTTAGGCTCTGGATTAAAACATAGATGACTTTTTATTCCGTAAAAGTACAGTGTTCCCGCGGGATACTCGATTGTATATTTAAGCGGGCGGAGCCGCGGGAAACAACTAGTTTATAATAAATAAAAATAATCACAAAAATATCTGACCGGGATTCGAACCTACCACGTCATTCCAAATTTTCGAACAAAGCAAAAATTATACATAAGTATAAATCTGGCAATCAGACTGACATATTAGAGTCGCAAGTATTGATATATTATTGCATGACGAAAGAAAAAACATATTATGTAGCTGAAAAATGTGCAGTTTCTCAGGGTAAACACCTAGCTAGAACGATTTTTCACCCCCAAAACTCCCTGTATACTAAATTTCATGCTTATACTAACAGCCGTTTTCGGCTACATACAAGATTGTCTCGTTTAAAGTATCTTTACGAAAGAAAAAACTAATGTAGCTGAAAAATGTGCAGATTCCTAGGAAGACCTTTGAGCCTTACGTAACCTTAATAATTAGCTAACGGTCGAATAGTAAAACGATACTTACGTTTAGAGGGACTGCATGTCACTTGATTGTGATACAATGAATTAGCAGAATGAAGAATGTTTAGTGTTCACTAATTTCAAATTTACATTTTCTGTATTCGTGAAAAAAAAAAATCTTTTGAAAGAAATAGATTGAAGATATTTAACTTTAAAGTGGCCCAGACTACCTACTAACTTTAAACATACAACTAAGCGGTGCGTACGGCGTGAACTCCGGGCTGTATGGCCGAGGTGTGGTCACGCTTCTTACGTAGTAACTGTTAAGTAATCTGTGACTCTACTGTTAACGGGATTAAAAAAATTTCGGAACAATAATCATAATATCTACATAATATTTTTGAACAAAACAAAAATTACCAAATATAAGCTGAGACAGTGACAGCCTATGCTGCTTTCAATTAGCGACGGTCGACTCGAGTAACGAACTCGAGTTAACTCGAGCTGGGCTTAACTCGAACCAATTTTTGATGAATGTTGAATTCTCTTCGACTCGAGTATGAAAACCGAGTAAAACCGACATAAAACGAAGTTTGCCGATTATTTGAGACTTTTGATATTCATTCATATTTCATAACAAACATGTTTAGTGTCACATAATGTCACACTTGTTTGATAAGAATAATTATATAGTCCCATTTATGTAGATTTGATGTTAACTTGAATGTGCCGGTTGTTACTGTAAATTTTCATGTTTTATGTTCTGTTTTTGAAAAATTTTCTTTCCAAATCTTCATTTGGGATGTATTTGAATCACCAGTGACTGGATGTGTTACGTGTAAACAATGTTCAGATTCATTCAAATATAATGGAAATACGACTACATTATTAAACCACATAAAAAATAACTTAACTCGAGTTACGTAACTCGAGATCAACCCGAGTTACGTGAATCTTAAGTCGGGTTAAATCGAGTTTTAATTTTTCCAAATTGGCACATCGCTACTTTCAACTACCCATAACTTAAGGTAGCGTTATATATCTGGCCTATCTAAAATTGGGTAGGATTATCAACCTTTCTACGCATATCGATCTTACTGCATACCATCCAAAAAACGTATTCTCATATCTCGGAATCTTTCTTGAACTGTTCCTAAATTGTAAGAACGCTTACGCATTTAATAGGATTTTTTGCGAAAATATTTCATTTGCTAGTTTCGGTTCTTCCACCCACGTTAGTAATTGGCCTTTTCATCTTAAATAATGTATAGTATATGTAATATATAGTGCACTATTCTAAAAATAAATTTGTTCGCTAGATTTGCTATTCCACCGTATTGCTAAATGGTAGTATCAACTTGTAACACGTGCTCGTATGTTGCAATATTATTATTAATAATAGCTCCCCACACTGATTTCGGTGACGGTACCCGGTTACATTGAAACCAGACCAGCTATGTAGGGGTTATTTTGTAGTGCCCACGTGTGTGCGCAGTACACAAGAGCTCTCTCGACTCTGCCATTACTCATAACGCAGTGGGAGGGATAACCGACACGACTGGCGAGAGATCAGGTGAAGAACCAACTTTTTACATGCCCGTCCGAAGCATGGAGCATCTTTCTTGTTAGAAAATCAGGTGATCAGCCTGCATAATGCATAATGCAATGCATAACCTAACCAGACTTGAAAAAAACATATTTTGTCGTATCAATGCGGGGATCGAACCCACGATCTCCGGAGTCGAAAGTCTACTTACCTACTCTAATAGTAGTCCACTCTCTAAGCCACTGGACCATGGAGGCGTCTTTTATTATATTATTACGTTGCGTTTTATAATATTACGTATATTCTAAGTATCTACTAGTTTGCTATATCAATAAAGTATAAGTGTACTAGCTGATCCGGCAAACGTTGTTTTTTCATTGTATCAATTTTTTAATGCCACATCATATTTAAATAAAAATAAAAAAATACAAAAAAATAAGTAAAATATTTAGAGGTCAACCTTATCATTAAGGGGTTGAAAAAATAGATTACGTTCGATTCACAGACCTACCAAAATTACAACATTTTTTTCAAAAAAATCGATCACACCGTTTCGGAGGATTCCCCGAACACGAGAATTTTGTACTAAAGATTACGTGAATCTGATAATGATGAATTAAAATTTCGTTTTTGTTATAATTCTTTTTGTTTTAATATTTTATCCTATTGTATTTTTGTGAAATTCAATCATTTTATTATATATAATATTAGCAGACAGCTGTACTAACAGTCTTCTTCCATAATGTATGGAACGCTAGCTTTGCTTAAGCTAGCCTTCCATGGAAGAAGATGTAATTTTTTCCTAATCTATTCGAGCTAGGCTCAGTCCCGGTAATAAAATAGCATCGTCCACTGTTACTCGGCCCGAAAAATAACAAAATAAATCAAACAGCTTTCGTAGCAACTGAGCTCTAAGCTCCTTACTGAGCTTACTAATAAGTCCCCGTTACTTCTGATTAAGGCCAAACCCTGCAGGATCTATCACCCCCTAAGCTACATTCATCCTAGATCTTAAAACTAAAATTAGAATATTAAAACACTAAAATATTTTTTAAAATAATAATATAATAATATTAATAATAATATCTTCCTCCAATACATTTTAATTAACTTCATTACTAGTTTTTTTTAAATTATTATTTTTAAATGTAATATCCTATAATAGTATGTAGGTTTTTTAATCCAATAAAAATACACTATGGTTATTCTGAAAATATTATATTGGAGTCAAAGCGAAACAGGAAACGTCGGCCCTGCAGGTAGCAAAGGTCGAATAATAATTATTGTCTTTGAATTTTCAACCGAAAAGCCGTGTGGTGTCGTGGGACACCCGATAGGAACGAAGTTCCTTATTATAAAAATATTAATTTTAAGTTCTATTCGAGGTATAAAGAAAATAATAAAGACTATACATAAAAATCTTACGTTCCGGACGTTTTTTCCCGGCTAGGGTACCCCTCCGCATCGCCCCATAAGGAACATCGTTCCAAAAATAATGCCAAATTTCAATGAAATATATTTTTTCGAAAATACTAGATGTCACAGAATAAACTAACTTTTTAAAAGTCTATAAATTAAAAAAACTTACCCAATCACTTCTTCCAGTACATCACTAAATCCCGAAAAAGTGTAACACTTCACTTGTCCTTTCCACTTCACTTTCCGTTCACTTCACCGTATTTCACTCGCGATCTGCAGAGGGAGCACACGTCTATGTCCTCATGGTGCAGAAGGCCTTATCCCCCACCTAGAGGCTGTAAGTTTGACGCATGCGCAGCGCGGAGTCAACATTTTAAGATTTGTCGCCTATTAATGCCAATGTCTGATCCCCGTTTATCGCTAGCGATTAGTCTAAATTTGTTTACATTTTGTATTAATTAGACAGTTAAATTACTCGACATGCAATGTTGTTTATCTTTTATTTATTTAAAGTACATGAATTATCATCTTACTAATTTGAACTAACAGCTTTTCACTTAATGCAAATGAAAGTATATTATGTACGGTACTTATAATAAAATATCAATTATTAATATTTTAAAATAGTCTGTGTGTTTGTTATAGCTAATCTATGAAACGGCTGGACCGATTTTCATGGGACTTTCACTAGCAGATAGCTGATGTTATAAGGTGTAACACAGGCTACTTAATCTTGGAGTTCCGTTTAAAAAATAGGGTTCCGTTTCCGATAGTTCTATGCAATCGAATTTGCAGCTAGTCATAAATAAATGCAAAGCTATTATTTATAATAGCTTTGCATTTATTTCTTATCTATCTATTTATTACTCTAGGAGATATTTTACTTACTTACTTAATCTTATATATAATATAATTATATATAATATAATGTAAAATTATATAATATATATATATATATATATATATATATATATATATATATATATAATCTAGATATTTTACTTAATCTACTTTAGGAGATATTAGTTTTACTCTTATATATATACGCATATCGATCGATTATATATATATATATATAAGAGTATAACTAATATCTCCTATTAAGATTGAACCGATAGTGCAAGACAATCATGGCCTCTCGTCACCATTTTGTGTTAATCTCAACTATGTGTAGCTTAACTTTTGATCGCAGAGATTAGAAGACATGAATCGAAATCGCTTGCTCATTTCGAAGTGCGTTGAACTATTGGTGCTAGTTCGGTTGGCAAACTTTCAAGAGAATCGACCGACCAACGGGGCTATTACATAGTTACTAAAACTATTTCCCTAATAAGAATCAGTAAATATTAGCTACCCGATTTCAAAAGTATCGTGATTATTTTGATCCATACATTTTGATATCCTAGAAAGACATTAGTTACTCATTTGGTTTAAGGATTGGTATACATTGGTATGCAAGAAGAGCATAGGTACCTATTTTTTGCACTGGACATCCTTTTCCCCATTGGTGCTTAACAAAAGCTATCTGCATCGCTTCAAAATAAATCGTCGATTTGCCCCAAAGCGATTTAACTGCGAACAATTACTCAACCTACAATTAAACGGTGACAACATAATACTTATTCTAAATGACGATTCATGGACTTTGCCAAAGAGGTGTACAAAATCGTAGCAAGGGAGAATGTTTTCTGGATTTGTGTGATAATTAAAAAAAATTAAAAAATACTAGCTTTTTTCCGACGCTCCGCCCGTTTAAATACAGCATACCACGGGCACTCTTTCTGGATAAAAGAATCCTATGTGTTATTCCAGAGCTTAAACTACTACCATACCAAATACCACGGGATTACTGTTGTACTTTTTCGGGATAAAAAGTAGCCTATGTTCTAATCGAGAGCTTAAACTACTTTCATACCAAATTTCAGCGAAATCCTTTCAGTAGTTTTTGCGTGAAAGATCCATCCATCCATCCTCTAAAACTTACACGTTTATAATATATTAGTAGGATGTCCAATTTTATTACATACTAGCTGACCCGACATACGTTGTTCTGTCTTAATTATGAATAAAATATTTTGTTTGACAGGTAAGAACATTTAGTATGGGAAATTTAATGGCCGATTTTAGTATTTTCCTTGCAATTTTCCAACATTTTTCATCGTTCAAACCTATCCGTAACTTCCACAATTATTTCAAGATCAAAATATTTCAAGCCGTTGTTGAGATTTAGTGAGTCATTGGAATTGCAATCTATTTTTATATACCTATAAGGAAAAGAAGATATTCTTATAGATTATTGATATAGTTCAGACATAACATATATTCAAAAGTATTGGAAACCATTCCTATCGTGAGATGACATGAGCGCGATGAACTTAACAAAAAACATTTTTGAATCACAGTACCTATTAATTAATGTAAATTAAATTGTATTAAAATTATTAATTATTAATTATTTATTAATAGTAATAAAAAATGTAAAAAAATATATTTTTCAATTAGTTTTGATATATTTATTCCGAATTTAGTTATGAAATAGCTATTCCGTTTTTAAAGATACCGCGGCCTCACATACAACCATCGTGAAATATATGGCCAAACAGTACTTGTAACTTATTTACATATACCTTATGCGATCTGCCTGCTCGTTCGGTAAAGGCTGGTGGTGCCCAAAAAACATTTCACATAAAAAGCTTTACACATTGAACGTAAAACCGTATTTTGAGATACAAGTTCTTGAAACATTGTATTATATTGTTGCAGATTCGCATCTGAACAGTATTGTATATTTTGTTGTTGAAACGACAAGTTTTCATTTGACTTTATTCTCGGACATGTTTTGCAGCTGCTGTAAGATATGAAATGTTTCTCATATTTTGTATAGAGTTGATATGTTTAAAGTATAACAAATTTCAACCACAAAATATCTATTGGCTTGAATAAGATTTAGTTTATCATAAAAAATACAGTTTCCAGTAACTTACTTATCTAAACAATCTTATTTATTATGGGATATCTCCAAGAAAATGGACACTGGGACGAGAGAACCGATCATCGATACTCTAACTATTCAATATCATAACTTGTTTCACTGTTGGATAGATAAAACAATAACTATAGATTTTAGGTGTTAAAAATAAAAATGGTCCTTTGTCATGTATTTAGAACATATCACGAAGATTAGAAATGTTCTGTTCATGATGTGGTCAAAATTCGCCCATAATTCATATATTTCAATTTTTAAGTTTGGGCCCGGGCCTTGTGCATTCCAAAGCGTTAATCCCGGCCTTTAACAAAAGGCGTGCGGAATTGGCGCTTTCAATGAATTAGGAATCAACTAAGAGTCCTTACCAGAACCCTAACTGGGCACTGCAAGCACCTCACCTCCACTGATACCTCAACAGAATAGGAGTTGGTGACACAACGACTTGCAGATTCTGCGGGGAGAAGGACGAGACATCCCTTCAGCTTCTCCTCGACTGTCCAGCACTTCAACAGAACAGAAACCTTGCACATCACGAATACTCTACCACAGAGGAAATTCGTTACACCAACCCCAACCACATCGTTCTGTTTATGAGCAGCATAGGCCTGGGGCAGGTACTATAACGCGAAGGGGTCACAATAGATCCACTTGGATCGCAGTGACGTCAGGGCTCGATTTTGACCTGCCTTCGACAGTAATAAAAAAAAAAAAACTATCAATAGCACGGGTAGTGTGTGTGCCTAAGCTGAAGTGGTGTGTGTTGTTGTTATTTTTATTAATTTAATGTATTTTTAAGCATTATTTAAAAAAGAAACTATGGTTTCTACATACCTACCTCCACTTAGGTAATCTTTAACTGTGCCAAATATCATACTTCTCTGTTCGCGCAATTATTCTCGTAAAGCTGTACTGAACGTTTTTGTTTCTCGTATTAATTTAATAATTTTGAAACATGCTCTAAAATCCAAATTAATTGAACAAAAATGTTGAAATTGGTATGTCAAAAACATTCAGCAGCATTTGATATGATAAAGGAATCAACCATCCAGTGTCAAAAAATATGTTATATCCATTTGTGCCACCATTTGTGCTCCAATTTCATCTGTGCTTGGATAAAAATATTTATTTCGATTATTACATTTTTTAATTGATTAAAGATTAAAAGATTAGGTACATCGACGATATTATTTATAATATGAAGCGCCTTCCTCGCGGTCCAGCCTGCAAATCCAACACCGGTACTAATAGCCGGCATTAGTGTCAATAGTGTCCATCATAATATACTCGTAACATTTTTGCCTACAAATCCGCTTCAAGGCCGCGCTAGGTATATATATATATATATAAGCGCCCCCGCCTCTCCATCCCACCGCTCACGTACCTAAGACGCGGCCAGCTGAGGTAACGGCAAATGCGGTGGTAACGGCATGAGTCATGTTTTTTCGTGCGTGCAGCCGGCTCCATCAAATTATAAGACGTTATCACGTCAAAATGTATTTAAGCAGGATACAGATATTCTTTTCAAGCGAAATAAGGCGCGGGCAACATTTACTAATATTGATAACTAGGTAACATTACAGTAGCCTTCCGAACTACACGACTCTGGACACTACGTTCTCTGGCCACGCCTTTCGGCCGTTTTTTTATTTTATGAAGCGAACCACGAAACGAGCAGACGGATAGTCTGATGGTAAGCGATTACCGCCGGCCATGGACACTTGCAACGACTTGCGTTCCTGGTCCTTATATCATCGTAGGTACACTATAGCGCGTATCGTGACGATGCAAAGATTCTGTAATATTTTATGCTATACAATTTGTATGATCTATCACAGACGGCTAAGATACTATTTATTTTTATATTGCGTTCTGTAATATGAAATGAATGAAATATATATAGGCATCTTAAAATGAAATTTTATAGTATCTTCGTCGTCTGTGACGCCCTTAAATCGTGCAACAGCAGAGCGGCCTTTGATTTCCGTAGCACAATCCGCGTTATCTACATTCTGTTTTCCCTGGTGAGCCTGTAGTCCTCCCGCTTTGGACATTTTTTAAAATGACATAATATTTTGTAGGTAATATTTAAAAAACTTTAATTTTTCATAAAAAATTTAACCCGACTACGTAAATTATAATATAATAAAATATAAAATTCGTAATAATACTTGTATTATTACGAATCTATTGACACCTCATTAAATTAAAATCGGAAGAGTAGTAGGTATAGGCGCTACTGTGTACATACATACATAGACTGCCAAAATCATTACCTTTTGTCTTCGCCGTAGTCGTGTAAACATACTAGATATATTAAAACAGAGCCGAATACTTAGCCCACTGTTGGCGTTCCAACAGTGGGCTAAGTATTCGTTTGTCTATAAACCAGAAAAATGTTAAATCATAGGTAGGCTGTTTAAACTTTTGTAATACTCGTAGCTTTTACCTAAATTGTATTATAAGAATCAGAGCAATCATTTTTAATAACATTCCGAACTGGAATAAAATGTATATATTATTGACTTGAACATAGCAGAAATCTGTGAATTTACAAGATTATTTGTAATAAATTCAAAGTGTCTGCGAATAAATTTACGTCAAACTAAAGACGCTACATTGTACGTCGCATCTGTTTCCAACGAGCTTTAAACAGCTAAATCAATAATCAATATCTTAGCTTAGCGTGTCCTACAAATTAAAAATATATTAATTAAAAATATATTGTATATAAATATAAAACCATGGTTTACATAAATCTGCCTTATTATTAGTAAACGAAAACTTAGACAAAGTTTACTTTGTTCCGAGTATGTAAACAGGAGGAATAAATCTCGTTAATAATAAACAAAGTGTAAGGAATATGTAACCTAATCCTAGGATAATATATTTAAGGAGTTGAGAAAAAAAGAAATGTCATTTAGTCGGGGCCTTAACCATACCATTCCAGAGCAAAAGTATTGGAAATTTTTCTGACATCTAACGGCGATTTTATCAACTACGATGTCCATACCAACCTACTTGATACGTGAAATGACATCACGCGGTCCATGTAATTATCACCTAATTTAAAGTACCCCAATTCTCGTAACTATTTATGATCTTATTCCTGTTCACGCGCTGTCTCACTTTGAGCAAGTGCATGCAATAGACGCGTGTGTGAATGCCACACCGCGCGGACCGAAACAGTATTAGGTTTACAAATAGTTACGAGAATTGGGCTTCTGGTTATCAGCAAGAACTACATCGCTAGAGATACTATAATATATCGATACTTTAATATTATTATAAATAGAAACAAACCAACACACTTATTATTTTAATAAAATTCCTCGAAGTCAAGCAGTTTAAAACTTCTTAAATTTATTTAATCCAATAACAGAAAGTTTCACTGCATTTGCCCATTTTAATATCATTTCTTCTAGTCGTAAGCTCCTCTCAGATTTTAATGTCTATTAAAACCACTTTTCATAGTGATTTTAGAGCCACTATCTAGCACGCGTGTATTTGACAAGTTTAGGGCTCCTATGAAATACAACCTTACGAGTAGCCGATTAACCATAAGGAACTGCAACATAGCAAAATTTAAAATTGCCTCAAACATATTGTTTTGGGAAAAAATACTTTTAAAATTAATATATTGACTTTACCCTGCTTCTAACCAGCCAGTCCTTCAGTCTCGTGTACAAGGTTTCAGCTTGCTTCAAGCACCTGCTCTAAGTTAGCTAGTAGCTCTCCCGCTACGAGGATGTTTTCAATTGGGCGTTAAATAATGTTAAAATCATACCTGAATCAATAAAAATCCAAATGTTTACCGTTATTAATGGAGTTTTAGACTCTTATCTACATCTAGGAGTTCAGAATATAATGGAATAAATTATTGTACTACCGAGAATTCGTAGTTCGTGGGTTTCTCTTTGTATTAAGTAATAGATTTTGGAAAGTCCTGAAGCATTTTGTCAAGTAAAGTTGCCTGTTTACTTTTTACATATTAGAAGGTCTAGATTTTAACGAAAATCATGAATAATTCTTAAGAATAATATTATAATTATGCGAAGAATACAATACACATATTTATTTTTAGGATTCCGTACATCGCACCAAAAATGAAACCCTTAGTGCCTTTCACACGTGACGGTTGCCGCGTAGCCGGTGCCGTCTACCCGGCGGTCAAAGTATAGCTAACTAGCTTTTTCCCGCGGCTCCGCCCGCATAAATATAGTATTGGGTATCTTTTTCGGAATAAATAGTAGCTTATGTTTTAAACCGGAGCCTAAACTACGACCATACGAAATTTCATCGAAATCCGTTTAGTAGTTTTTGCGTGAAAGAGTAAGAAACAATCCATCCTCATTAACATTCACATTTCTAATAGTAGTAGGATTATGCCGGTAACGGTAAGTATGAAAGCTAACGAATATGGCTATAAATTTCGCTACTCGGTAACCGGTTCATGTGAAAAGGCACGTATGGGATCACTTTGTTTTCCATCTGTCTGTCGGTCTTGTGAGTCTAACAAGAGTTTGAGTATTCGTACGTTATGATAAGAAGTCTATTGGAGAATGATTAAAGTTGCAGCAATTACTGTTATTTTGTCGCAAAAAGGTAATTTGCACACGTAAGTACAGATTAAACTACAAGCATACGGTGTGTCCACGATTGAGTGGAAAATTGTAGGCCGTTCAAGAGGACGTCATAATTTTGAAAGCATCGATTTGGATCGTTCTATGAAAGCTGTTTCTATGTACGTAAGTATATAATATATTTTCTACTCTGTGACATAAGTAAATACTAGTTACACATTTTCTAACTCTGTGTCCCAACTTCACCAACGCTTTTTAGTGTTAACCGTTTATCAAAATATTATGCTTTCCCTTTCATGAATACGAGGAACGAAAGGGATGACATGATATTTAATCAGCGATTAATTTTTAACAGGCGTTGGTGAAATTGGCACTTAAGCTCTCTAAACATTACATTTAACTCTCAATGATGTAACATTGGTTTCTTCATCAGTACTATCGTACAGGGCATATTATGCATTCCTATATATCCTTCGAAGGTTGCATTACCTCATTATGTAAAATTTAATCTATGTACTTGTTCCTTGTTCAGTTGTCTTTAGATGTTGAGTTCTATGAAAGCTGTTTCTATGTACGTAATTATATAATATATTTTCTACTCTGGTTCTACACTAAACATTACATTAAACTCTAAATGTTACATTAAAATTTAAGTACATGGGACATACTTCAGGTTTGCTTATGCCTCATAGCCTGGTCTCTCGAGTAAATACATTATTTAGCTCTGGGAACGAGTGATTCCCAGGTAACAAGTTCTCCTTTCTGAAAACACTTTGATTATGTGACACTTAACGGGGAATATGTAGTGGCGAATGCAATCGACGATAACGCATACATTCAATTAACAAGACATGACATAATTGAAAACATAGCAAGAGATGTAGTAAATAATACGGAACGTAGTATGTAAATGTCTCGTGTCATAGTGTTTGTTGTAGTAAAAATGATTTTAATGAAATTTTTCACGTGTATTCAATAGGTATGAATCCTCATATAACGTATCAAATACACCTGGAAAAAATTAATAAATATGTACGAGTAAAAAAAATAATTATATCCCTGGACGTTAAGGATGACCCACTCCAAATTTTTATTTAGTTCAAGATTATTACAGTACTAATATCACTATTAAAAATGGGAGTGGGTGTTAGTATTAGTGGAGTAAAAATTGAGGGTTATATTTTGTATTTTTAATGCCATACTATAAAAAAAAATCAAAAAGTTTTAAAAAAATTAGGGTGAGCCTGACCCTTTTCACATAAGGGTGTAAAAATAATTTACAACATATTCTCATACTCTAGAGTCAAGAGCAGGTCAGGATACGGATTATAGAAGGATTCCGAAAATATAAACGCAATAGGTTTTTTTTTCAAACTGCTTCAAAAGCAATTTGAAAAAAAAAGTTCATTCATCTGATAATATTTTTCTCAAGAGTATTTAATTTTTGCCATTACTATGGGAAGTTGCAAGTTTCTACCTCTTGTAGTTTGGAAATGTCAGGGGGGTGGCAACTTTAAAACCACTTTGGAAGCCGATTACTGGATGGTTCACTATCTGACGACCTCTGTGGCTCGATGGTTGAGGGTGTTGGTGCTCAAGCCGGAGGTCGCGGGTTCGAATCCCGCCGAAGGAACAAAAAGTTTTTGTTTTCCTGGGTCATGAATGTGTATTAAATATGTGTATAATATAATAAAAACCTTAAATATATGTTTAATATAAAACGTATTAAATATATTTCCGTTGTCCGGTACCCGTAACACAATTTCTTCGAGAATTTACCACGGGACCAGATTGACGTGATGTGAAGCGTCCATAGATATTATTATTATTATTATTATTACCATAAAATTAAAAATACTTATTTTACGATGCTACACGGTGGGGTAGAATGACAAAAAAATCATCCTATTTCATAATATGACGTATTGATTGCCACCCTTAAAATATAAAATTGTTATTATGTTATAATGCCAAATTTCATCTTATCTTATACTTTAAACAATCAAATCTTGCATATACTACAATCGGATTTTCGGAAACGGCTGCAAGTATTTCTATGAAATTTAGTATGTAGGGAGACTTTTGGGGGAGACAAATTCATATAGCTTGGTGTTATCCTTGGGAAACTGGGATATTATTAGTGATTTCGATTTCTAAATGTCAAATCCGGTTGGCGGCTTGGTTAGAATCGGACTTTTTGCGTGAACTTTGCGGGCGAAGATCGCAGGACGCGCAGTTGCAAAAAGGCAAATAAATATTTACAATAGGATTTCTGAATTTCGCCCGCAAACCGTATGCAGAGCGCGCCGACGCTACCCGTCGAGGCTGCGGGTGACCGCGGCCCGCGCGATTCTACTAGTTCCCCGCCGGTGCAGCGGGACCCGCGAACAACTGTGCACACCGCGGGCGTAAAACGAGCCGTGAGTTGTGCTTTAATTTTGTACATACCTGCATTTTACAGAAGTTGCAGGCCCGCAACCGCAGCAAGCGCGGGTCAAACCAGCTTCGTGAGTTCTTAGCCTAAATCTTATACTTTAAACGAGACGATCTTGTTTAAATATAAGCAGTGTCTCGACATCGGGTACAAGTATTACCATTAAATTTAGCATGCAGGCAGTTATGGGTGAATAAAATCGATCTCGATAGGTCTTATCCCTTGAAACTGCGCATTTTTAAGCAATAATTGTTTGTTTATTTCGTCGTGCAACGATATATCAAAAATTTCGACATTTTCACGTCTGATTGGCAGCTAGGTATGCGTACCTACGTACAATTTTTGCTTTGTTTCGAAATTCGTAATGTGGGAGTTGGAATCCCAGTACGATAAATATTTTCTGATTATTATTATTTCTTTTTCTTTTATAATATATTTTTATTTTTATTTTTATTATTATTTTTAATTATTTTATCGTTCTACTAAAACACCGAGCAAAGCTCGGTCTCCCAGGTACTAATTATTAACCTATAAATATAAGCTTTTACCTTTTTGTATAATTTCTGATAGGCCATGTTTATTATCATCTTCATATTACACTTGCGGCACTATCGAAATCCATCATACCACATATTAAAGAAAGATGAGCAGATAAACAGTTACATAGTTACCTTTCGATTTGATACTATAAGCAAACGGTGCGTCCACGACTGTGTGGAAAAATTGTGGGCCGTTGAAGGGGACGTCGAAATTTATAAAATTGGATCTGTTATGGGGGATTTTGAAAATCACTTTTAAAAAAAAAATCTTTTATTTCACTGAAAAGTTAATTGAATACCAAATAAAAAGTTTACTGGCAAAAGGCAAATGTCGCGCGCGGATAATCAAAACTGAGGAATTGTCTTAATGAGGACTGTAGATCAACTAACTGGCACGGCCGATTACAGGGATTATATATCAGTAGGAAAGGCTGACTCTAGGCACTATTATATACAGGGCTAGTATATAACAGATCGTTCATGTAAGCCTTTTCCCTGTATGTATATATATTTACTCTGTGAGTGTTACTCAGTGATCATACGACAGACGGCAGACGAATGAAAATGTAATCCAATAGAGATGTACGGATCGGGTTTGCGGCTTATCCATAGTGAGTAGTCTCTGGACGTCTATAGCTTGCTCACGTGTTAGTATCATCAAAAACAATTTATAACTACTGTCATAATTTTCATACAATTCTTTTTCGATAACGTTACGAATACGTAGTTGTCAATTCTTCCTGCTAACATCACTGCTCCTTTCATGCCCGGTTTCTGAGGTTGTTGTTGGTAGTTTATCTATTCCACAGCACTTTTGATTGGTTAAAGCATTCGCGTCATCTAATCAAGAGCGCTATTGAAAAGATAAATTACCGTAAAAAACCTCTGAAACCGGGCATCAGAAAGGCTACAAGGCTAAAAAGTACACCTCGAACGCAAATATTTTTTTGTGAAAAACATAATGTGGAGGTACATACGAATTCAAAACCTACCTACTTTACAAATTTATATCACCAGATCATTATGAAAAGGGTTAACCGCACTACGAATACTTACATACATACTCCTAAAAAATTCGATGCCTGTTCTCTGGCATGATAATTGGTAACTGTAGGACCACTACACAGTGGACAGTACGCGTATGAAAGTTTTTTCAATACAAAATACAATTTAGTATAATATCAGAAACGTCAATTTCAATTTATCACCATAATCATGAATTGTTATTTCAATGATAGAAATTAGGATACGGATAAGTATAAAATACTTTGTTATTAGAATATTCGGGTGTCAAAAAAAGAATTCATAATAAATGGGCTAATCACAAAGAATAAAAATCACCTTTGATGTTGACGAGGAATTGTTACAAAATAATTATATTTAACCAAGTTTTCTTATATTTCTACCTACATGGCAATTATGTTATGTAAACAATAACAAAAATAATTTATCTAAAACTCTACTCATCAAAAGTTTAACATTTTTTTAAGTGAACCTACTTAAGGCTTGTTGAGAGTACACGGCATGCTTTCTTCTTGTATAAAAATTAAACACTGCACAGTGTAAAAGTTAAAACTCCGGTATTAATGTCGATTTAAATAAGGAATATAGTTTTGAAAAGGTGTCCTGTTTTCCTACCTTTAGGCATCGGATAAGTGGTTCTACGGAAATTATGCTACAATTTCAGTGAAGATTTATAAAAAAAAAAATATATTTTAAGATGCTTAAATTTTCGTGGCCCTGAGTTAATATAATATATTTTGTTATAATGGGGGTGGAAAATCGAATCTAGGTAGTAAAATTGGACATGGAATAAACTACTGTTTTATACTTGGTTACAGTAAACAAAAAGAATACAATATTACAACTAACTTCACACTATACATCTTGAGCTATCAGTGTTATGTCAGGCGCGGTAGGTACCTACTAGTTTATAAATATAATAAAATACACGATATGTTACTGTGTTCGTCATTTATCACTATAGTATAAAGGCGGGGAGGGTGTTACCAGAAGGAAATGCGAAACGGACTGGAAAATTAAAAGGAAAACGTTTATCCATTATTTATTTCTCCCTTTTTAGAGTTACCAGCTGTTTTTCAAGATTTGCCCGCTAAGCGGCGCGATTTTTCAGATCCGAAAATTTACGATTGTGTACAAAAAAGTGGGAGTATAACGAATTGCCTAACTTATATTTAAGGCTACTAGTACTGTGACGATTGGGGGCATAATTCTTCAGATAGAGGTTGAAAGCGTCGGAATTAAACACATATACGGCTAATCAAAATTAAAACCGCCGTCTCTGCTCGCCAAAATGACAAGGACAGCATGTGGCTTGAGCGTCACTTAATTTAACTATAGTTAAGTGTCCCGTGATCGTTCCTTGGAGGGAAAACGATATCACCATCCCCACCAAACCGGACGCGCAAGCTCGTCAGACATCTATCAGCGCCAAACAACATGGCGCTAGTGTTCCGGCCAATGATATTTCCATACTATTGACTTATTAGTCGATTCAGCAGCTAAAATATTAACCTCAATATACTCATATTGTGTTATCCACATACATAAATACATTCTTGTACTTAATACCAGCAAGCACTTCGTCCATGGTTCTTTGAAATACCACTTGTCTAGTTTTCGTCCCAAGTGGCAATACATTTAACTCATACCTACAAACCCATCGTCGTTATAAAAGCCGTCTTATTCCAACATTTAGATCTAAGTCTGCATCATATTTTCCTCCTGATAAAATATAGCAATATACATAATAATAATTATAATAATATCTATGGACGCTTTACACGTCAATCTGGCTCGGTGATACAAGGGGAAGTATATTTAATACTTTTATACTTATACATAATATATAACAGAATTTTCTTATTTTATACACATATTTAATACACATCCATGATCCAGGAATATAGAAAAGTTTTTCTTCCCTCGACGGGATTCAAACCCGCGACCTCCAGCTTGCGCGCCAACGCTCTAAGCCACAGAAGTCGTCAACATCGTCACATCTATGATTATTACGCTCATTTCAGACTACAGTATACTATTGTGCTATATATTATAGCAAAGAAGGACCTAATGCTATACTATAAAGCATGGCGTTCACATTACGCGATATTATCGCAAGCATTTAAAGTATATTATAGAAAACTCACTACTCAAAGATCGCGGTCAACTTGACCGAGATCTTTAAAGAGTGTGCACAGTTTGACAGCACATATCACGATCGATACAATGGATAATACTGTATAGTCTTGAAAGCTCATCGAGCGATGATGACATTGCGGAATTAGGCACTATCTTGTCATAGCTACGAAAGATGAAAAATGCCAGACCCTGGATCTACAATAGAGAAAAACTACGACAAAAGCAATCATTTGGCGCCCGCGCAAATCCGTCTCAGGCACAAGATCGTATCCAGACATGTTGTGTCGCTCGTTTCGCTTACGGGACGGCCGGGGGTGAAGGAAGAGGAAGTGGGCGACGCGTGATATAGCACAGCATGAACTCAACGCATCGCACTATTTTATAGCGTATAGTAAGCCAATAATATATACAGTACAGTGTGAACGTGTCCATAATAATGTATGGTGCGTGATATTTTTGTGTTATGAGCTATATACTATATGCTATTATATTATAGCGTTGTCTGAAAGCCGCTTTATTGGTAACGGTTTCTTGCAGAAACTCCAAGTATTGTCTGGTTTCTTCATCAGTACTATCGTACAGGGCATATTATGCATTCCTTTATATCCTTCGTAGGTTGCATTACCTCATTATGTAAAATTTAGTCTTTGTACTTGTTCCTTGTTCAGTTGTCTTTAGATGTTGAGGTGACATACTATATAGGTGTCATGTGTACGGGTACTTCGTCTGACGTCGCTAGGAGAGAGTAGGATAGTGGGAGTCAGCGTGTAATGGGAGTCACCCTCACAGCGTCTGGCTGTGAGGGTGTGTGTGTGTGGGTGTGAGGAGGGAGACACACACACGTGCGAGCAAAGCGTAAGCCGTATCCCTACCACCGATCTGGCCCCCCGGGTTCGCCTGGAATGGCTAACGCCAGTCAGCACCGGCTCCATTGAGATACCTACGCCCATTTTTAGAGTTCCGTAGTTCACGCCTCGAAATACTTATGGTTTTGTCATATCCGTGCATCCATCCGTCCGGACGGACCCGGACCATCATCGGCTTACCGTCCAAACGGTTAGGGTTAAACGTTTGAAACTTTTCATGGATATGTTTGTTAGACAAAGCGCTAAAATAAAATCAAGAAAAATATTTTTTTGGGGCACTCCCGTGTACGTAACCCCTGAGTCGATCAATTCTTTATTATGGTCATTTACTTTTATTTGTAAAAGAGGGGCTCTTACCCTAGTCTTCTTGCCTACAGGCTGCAGCTCCCTGAATCCCGGTGATGCCGGCGTTGCTTGAGCACTACGGAACCCTAAAAATTATTAATATTCAGCCCTTAGCTCCACTGGAGGCGCCAATTTGACCTGTGCTATCCCCGGATGTCACCAACACTACACTAATAATATAAAAAGTACTAAGGCGGGTCAATAAGTCCGTGACTTTTTGAATTTCTAACCTCCTTACTGAAAAAGCAACACTACTCCTGTCAACAGGCATCTGTCAGTTGACTCCTATCAAAATTTGAACTTGCTGTGTCAGTTAGTTTGTGTTTTACAGCTATCTTTATCAGACTATCCAGTAACTTAAGGAAACAATGGAAAAAAGTGAATTTCGTGTGCTTATTAAGCATTATTTTTTGCGAAATAAAACCATCACCGAGACCAAGGCTAAGCTTGATAAATACTATGGGGACTCTGCACCATCGATTTCAATGGTAAAAAAGTGGTTACTGAATTTCGTTGTGGCCGTACAAGCACTGAAGATGCCGAACGTCCTGGACGCCCAGTTGAGGTCTCTACACCCGAAACAATCGAAAAAATTCACGATATGGTGTTGGCCGACCGAAGATTAAAAGTGCAAGAGATTGTGGAAGCCATAGGCATCTCGCATGGCTCAGTGGTTTCAATTTTGAATGATCACTTGGGCATGAGAAAGCTTTCCGCAAGATGGGTGCCGCGTTTGCTCACAGTCTTCTAATTCAGGCTAACAACTTCACAGGAAGGTTTGGCGTTGTTTAATCCCAATATGGAGGAGTTTTTTAACCGTGGACGAAACATGGATCCATCACAACACACCAGAGACCAAACAACAGTCAAAACAGTGGGTTTCTAAGGGTGAATCGGCGCCAAAGAAGGCCAAGGTGGGTTTGTCAGCCAATAAAGTTATGGCGACTGTTTTTTGGGATGCACGTGGTTTAATCCACATTGACTATCTTCAAAAGGGAAGAACAATTAATGGGGAATATTATGCCAACTTATTGGACCGCTTCAATGAGGATTTGAAAACAAAACCGACCTCATTTGGCCAAGAAAAAAGTTCTTTTTCACCAAGACAATGCAAGGGTGCACACATGTGCAGTTGCCATGGCAAAAATCCATGAATTGGGCTATGAATTGCTCCCACATCCACCCTATTCTCAAGATTTGGCTCCGAGTGACTACTTCTTGTTCCCAAACCTGAAAAAATGGCTCGGTGGAAAAAGATTTGACTCCAATGATGAAGTCATCTCGCAAACAAAGGCCAATTTTGAGGACCTCGACAAATCATATTTTTTGGAAGGGATAAAAAAATTGGAGAAGGGTTGGACAAAGTGTATAGAGCTCAAGGGGGACTACGTTGAAAAATAAAATGATTTATTTATCAAAAAATCTGTGTTTTATTCCAAAAGTCACGGACTTATTGACCCGCCCTCGTATCTGACAGCGCAACCACGCTAAGTCTAGTGAGCTAAGACCTTTTTACCTACCAATAAATGATGTGTAGAATGTAGATATGCGCTTAAGCCGCGTTGACACGATCATGGTAAGATCAGAGGACTGAGAGGCACTTTTTCCAAGTGCCCTCGTAGAAGCTAGCTTGGATGAATAGGACACTGTCCTAGTCAACTTATATCGGACGCCGTCATCTAGTAGTGCACTCGAATGACCTGTTAACACAATGTGAGTATTGTCCAAATTAATATTAAAGTGAACTTTATCCAAGCGTACTTTGATCGTGTCAACTCGGCTTAAAAAACTTCAATATTTGAATTAATTAAATTTTAAATTACAAAAAAATAATAATAAATTCAATATTGCTCCCGAAAGGTGCATTAAAGTCCACAACACAAAGGTCGCGGTCGCGGCTGTCAAACGCTAAGAGAGTATTTATGAATATTGAATGTGTTTGAAGTGGCCGGTTCAGGAGAAAACCTCTTAGCTCGAGTTCTATTATGATTAAGACGCGCCAATATCGGACATTTCTTTTGACGGCGTTCTAAACAATTTGTAAGAATCATACATAAACATACATAAACAGAAGGCATTATAATAGGCTTTACCTATGAAATTGCCGTTCTGCAGTAATGGCCATTTCAAATCAAAATAATTTTTGTTTGGACTTATTTAGAATTTAGATTAACATGGAATTCTTTTTCCAACAGTAGTCATTTGTTTATTGATAAGTGTTACATTTTCATCGCATTTCAATCTTTTTCGTCATCATGGATACGTTAAAAAATTCGAGTAATTATGGAATATGAGTACCGTCGTGGCAGCGACGCGGCACAAGCGGCACGCAACATGTTGATGTTTACGGAGCTAACACTACAAACCAAAGCACCACCTGTTATTGGTTTAATCGCTTCCGTTCTGGAAATTTCGACCTAAAAAATGAATCTCGCGGTCGTCCGAAGACTTTGGTCAACAATGACGAATTAAAGGCGGTTGTGGAAGCTGATGATACACAATCTACGGCTGAATTAGCAGCAACTTTCGACGTTAGCGTCAAAACAATATTGGTCCATTTGCGTCAAATTGGCAAGGTAAAAAAGCATGACAAATGGGTACCCCAAGAACTCAATGATCGCCAGCGCGAAGTACACGAGACGAGACGTGCCTTGCACTGCTCAACAGTCACACAAATGAAGGAATTTTGAACCGCATTGTTACCTGCGATGAAAAATGGCTTCTGTTTGATAACTGCAAGCGCTCAGCAAGTTGGTTGGATCCTGGTTCAGCACCTAAACAATGCCCCAAACGAAAACTTACCCCTAGAAAAGTGATGGTCACTGTTTGGTGGTCTAGCGCCGGTGTGATTCATCACAGCTCATTGAACATTACTGCAGATGTGTACTGTGAAGAACTGAACACAATAATGGGGAAGCTGGCACATCTCCAACCAGCAATTGTCAATCGCTCGTCTCCGCTGCTCCTGCACGACAACGCGCGACCTCATGCTGCACAGCAGACGGTCTCCAATTTGCAAGAACCTTGCGCCTACAGACTACTACTTTTTCCAGAATTTGGATAACTTCTTGGCGGGAAAAAAATTCAATACCCGAGAGGCAGTACAAAATGCCGTTGAAGAATTTGTTGCCTCCCATCTAGCTGATTTCTTTAAGAAGGGCATCAATAAACTGCCACTGCGTTGGCAAAGATGCATTGATTGCATGGGTGATTACTTCGATTAATACGAATAAAAATACATTAAAAAACTTCGTTTAAATTTTTTCATACAAAACGGCATTGTCATAGGTAAACGATTAACACTTACAGTCATAGGTTAAATTGGCACAGGTTAAAAGTGTGCACTTTTGTAAATACGAGGAATGTTATACTTTTTGGTGTCACATAACAAAAATAACTAAGAATACAATTTTTTATAGTTCCAAGAAAATTTGTCAGTCAAGTGCTTCAAGTGCCAAAGTATATACGGTAAAAAAATTTAACAAGAAGCTTGATTTCAAATAAATCTTTCCTGTGTTAGTTGTTATGATCATATGCGTATATAACGGATAAACGCATATTATATCCGTCCATTTTGCGACCTAAGTAGTATCTTTTAAGACAGAAAAAAATTGTGGAAGTATATATTTTGTATCAAGAACCGCGTAAGAGCTGTTTGGTGAAGTATCCGACTGTAATATAGTAAAGTATAAAATTATAATTGCCACTTTTCAGTAAAATGTATGCTTTTATGCAGACGATTTGCTATTATATAGGCATACCACGCTGACTAATATTAACGATGCAGTGCACCAGCTGAACAAGGATGTTGAGAGCATAAACGAGTTTGCGATTACATTTGGTCTACTTGTGAACCCCAAGGACGATTTCTTGGGGTTCACAATTAGACCAAAGGTATTAGCAAACTCGTCAGGCTGTCATTATAGGTAGTAAACAGTTACGCAATAACTTGTGTTTAACAATAATATTACATATAATGGCAATATAATAAAGATATCCGATAAGGAGAAAAACTTGGGTGTAATTTTTTTTAATCTTGGTCGGTGTATGTCAATAATGTCAGTAGCTACGTGAATTGCATACGCTTAAATAACTACATAATTTCCTCCCTATCCCAACTATGTTGCTACTGGTGCATTCTCTCATTCTTCCACTTCTTGACTATGCTGATGTTCTACTTGGAACTAACAGAAGCGTTACTAAATTAGCTTGAACGCCTGCAAAATCTAGGTATCCGCTTTGTGTTTGGTTTGCATAAATTCGCAAGTGTCAAAACTGGCTCCCCATACGGTTGGGCAGGAACCTATTCTTAAGCTTCTCTTCAAAATTCTTCGCACCCATTCTCCCCCCTATCTATACGAAAGGTTCAGCTTCATGCTACCTAGCGAGAGACCTATTCGTACATGCACAATAAAGAGGCCACTAGAAATCGCACACTTTAATACAAAATTCTATGAGGGCTCATTTTCGTGTGTTGCGGCGCAACCCTGGAATGGTCTGCCAGAGCACATTGCCCCTACTGTCAACTTGTTTAAATTTCGATAGAAACGGCAACTTTTTGGCATTAGTTTATTTTGTTCTTTTAATAATAGTTCTATCTATACTTATTATGGTTATAATATTATGTTTATTGTATATTGCGTATTTAAGTATTATTAATATTAGGTATGTATTTTAATTTAGTTATAGGTTGTTAGTATAAGTTTAATGTTTTATGTACTTTTTAGTTTAAATATGTCTTTAGTGTACATAGCCCTATCTCCACAACCAACATCCACGTATTATCATGCTGGAAGAGATCTCTCAAAGAGATAAGTACGCCATTGTATTAATATAACTTTGAAATGTGTGTTTGTTACTTCTGTACATAAAGAATTAAAAAAATAATTACAAAATATTATTGTTTCGCTGAAAAGTGCTACAGAATAATTCAATTTATAAAAAACAATATTCAATTATATTTCTCATTGTATCGTCTGACTGAATTAACTGCTACTGCACTATTATTAATAAATTTTAATTTGATTAGCACTTGACGATGAATCGTCTACACTGAACTTAAACTACACCGGTATTAAAAAACATTGCAAATATGAGTTGAGTTTATATTCCGTCTGCACATGCTACATTGCGTCTGTCAAAATCGACAGTATAGAATTGTAGATACGGGTTACCTTCATGCAAATAATACGTAGATTAAATAGGCATACGTAGGCTAGACGTATGCCGGGCTGCACGCGGCGAGCAGCGCGTGAGTTTCCAGCCAGGACTTTCGTTCACGGGGCTGGCCACTGCTCGTTTCGTGCTTTGATATAATGGACAATATAATTTCATAACATTTATGATAGATTTGTCTGGCAAAGTGTACGTCAACATGGCTAACATTCGCCGGTGCTCGAGCTGTCATTTGTAGAGAGTGTCGCCCATTTGCTACAGGTCTAATCAACAAGAGTCTTCATGCTATATACATAGTTCTACCTCATTTAGGTATCCTACTTCTATTATAAATGTGAAAGTTTGTGATGGATGATGATGGATGCATGTTTGTTACTCGTTCACGCAAAACTACTAACGGATTTTATTAAATTTGGAATGGTAGTTTAGGCTCTGGATTAAAACATATACTACTTTTCATCCCAAAAAAGTACAGTATCCAGAAAAAGCTAGTTAACCATAATTATATTATGATTATACTATAGCCTCCGAGCAGCGGCCAGTAAACTTAGTTTTTAACCGACTTCCAAAAAAAGGAGGCGGTTATACGTTCGGCTGTATATATGTATTTTTTTGTATGCTCAAATATTACTCCGCCGTCTGTGGACCGATTTTCAAATTTTTTTTTTTTTTGATGTTAAGGGTACGAGTATAATCCCATTTTGGTCCTTTTAATATTAAAGAGGTAACCTGATGATGGGATTTAAAGGGAAGGGGAATCGAGGGAACTTCTCGTTTATATGGACACATATAGTGATTTTGACTTTTTCTAAGGGATCGAGGCATATGCTACCAAAAAGTAAGATTTTGCACCGAGGGTATACCTGGATCCAAAAGTACTGAACAGAACTCCTGACTCTTTATAGATATATGTTTGGGGATATCGGCGTTGTTTAAAGAACTGCATATGCCACTATGTCAATAATTACAGTAATCATCATCATCACCACCATCATCACATTATGATGATATAATAGGAACTTCTCATTGAATTTTACACGGACATTGATATCTTTGAATATTACTTTGCCGTTTGTGAACTTATTTGCAAAATTTTTCTATTGTTGGAAAGGTTATTGTTAAGGACAGCAGCCTCGCAACAAAAATAATATCAATGAGAAGAAATGTGAACGATAAACAAGTGATTCAAAACAGTACATAAACTATAACGGTGAACATTCAGTGACGATATATGTATAGATTTCTATAGCATCAGTGTGAATTAATAAGTTGTGCTAAATAGTGTTTTATGAACTTAAGGTTATTTTGCTTATATTTTTTAAACTAAAGTGAATTTTAACTCAATTTATTTTATGTTGTGTAGGTAAATATAATACCTAACGTAAATAACAACAGATTGGTTTATATAATAAACAGATACGTAATTATTAAGCGAATAGTGGTAAAATTACTTAAAATTTCATAGAATGTGTTAGATTGTGAATATCTTTAGTATTTAGATTGTTAGTAAATAAGGCTTTTTGTATTTGGGAAAATGAATAAAGAATTTCACACAATGCGTTTTACTTCACCTGGCTCATGGAAAATAGGGAAAATTATGGAAAATAGCCGTATAGAAAGGTAAAAACGAGATGGAAAATCGGCCTGAAAGAGGCGTACGGGCGCGGCCTCTATACGGCATTGCCGTGAGCCAGGTAAGCAAAGCGAAATTTGTGATAAATGTTCTCCTCAACAACTCAAACCTCAAACCTCAACAACAACAACTGCCCAATTCGGTGTAACCTTGCTATCTTTGAGACTAATCTGAACCGGCGGTTGAAACCCTGTGGAATAGTACAGTCCCATATAGTAGTGCGTGGTCCTTCGGCGAGACAGATTAGAAGATTGAAGAAATATTCGAAGTCCAAATCGCGTTGAAAATAACGAAGACGACACTTAGAAAAATTTGAGCGGCTGTTTTGAACATATAAAAATTTCCGAAGATTCAAGATAGAAATTTTTACTGAAGACCGGAATTGGAAAATTTTCATCGGCTGTTTGGACATAGAAAAATTTTTGAAGATTCAAGATATAAATATTTACTGAACACTGGACTTAGAAGATTTATTCAACACCGAACATACGAGAATTTTATCAAGCCAGATCTTTGGAAACTTTATCAAGATTTATCAAAAGGAATCAACGCCGATTGGACTCAGAAGATTGGACTCGAGGATACAAGGATACACCGCTGCGAACGAAAGCAAGAATTCTCAGATTTTCCGTCGGAAAAACCTACCGAAGATTCTTGAAAGGATCGGAAGATTCAAAGAGAATTTTAGAGTTTGAAGACTTAACGTTTGAAGATTAACATTGAAGATTAACTTAACATTTGAAGATGGTTATTACAAGAAGTCAGAGTGGGGCCGAGGAGAATCAGTAACCACGCAGATTTTCGGATCCGCCTATCGCGATAACGATCGCCGTCCGCTGCCGCCACGAGTCAGCCGCCGCCGACCGAAGGAAGGGCGTATCTGCTTCAAACTATTTTGAAACCGAGACCAGGTACTAGCAAGGCGCCTGCAGCCTCGGAAGTACTAGCCCTAGCCAGAAAGAAGGCTATTTCAATTAGATCGCGTCGATCGACAGCAAGTGTCGTCGCGCGTATTCAATACGAGGTGGAGGAGAAACTCGCCGCTCTCCGTAAAAAGGAACTGCAGATCGAAGCGGAACTTATAAAGAAGAAGCTCGCCGCTGACGTCGCCGCTGCACAAGATGGTAGCAGTCCCGACAACGACGAGCCATCAGAACAGGTGGAGCAACGTGTCGGAGCCTGGCTAAGCGAACAGGGTCCCGAACCAGAAGAGGCTAGACAAGAGCCCGTAGCGATGGAAGAAAGAGAGACGCCGAAGCCAGAAGACATGCCACCACAGGGAGGAAGACGCGAAACCCAGAAGACGAGGTTCGAGTGGCCGGAACAACGCCGCCCACGTTCACCCACACCGCCCACGTCTAGGGCTAATGGGGTGAAACATCTTGTCGAAACATTGGACAAACTGCTGAACCAACGCCAGCCGCGCCACACCACGGAGTTGCCCATATTCTCGGGTGCTCCCACCGAATGGTTGCCATTCAAAGCAGCCATGGAAGACACTACTGCGTTCTACAAGCTCAAGCCGATCGAGAACTTAGCTCGTCTGAGAAGCTCCCTACGGGGAGAAGCAAGGGAAGCCGTGGCACCACTGCTGAGCGTCGTGACGCCGCCCGAACAAATAATGAAGACCTTGGAACAATGCTTCGGCCGACCCGAAGTTATGGTCGACCGCATGATGGAAGACCTGAAGAAGATACCGAGGCTCGGAGGTTGAACGCCGTACTCAATCAATTTGCAGTGAAGATTTAGAACATGGTGGCCATCCTGAGGAAGCTGAGGCACGGGTACCTCTTTAACCCGTTGCTCACGAGAGACATCCTGGAGAAGCTCAGCCCATACGAGAAGAGCAAGTGGTACGAATACGCAGAAGAGACGTCGCGCTTCAGGAACGAGCCCGATGTCGTCCTTCTCTCTGAATTCTTAATGAGAGAAGCGGACAGGGCGCTGCGCTACGGGTTCAGCACGGCACCAAAGAAGGAAACACCGCGTCCATCTCCTAACAAGAACGAAGCCAGAACAAGAAGGCCAGTCTTCGCGATAGCAGAAGAGGGCAGGGATTCGCAGAGCCACAGCCAGCCAAAGAGAATACGTGACTTATATATGATCATCGGCACATATGCCCGATATGTACCGGTGATCACGATGATCATTTTTTGAAGTGAAAACTTCTTTAGCGGCGCTGTATACTTTTTTTGGAATGGGTTAAAATTTCTAAACTCGCGTCAGGACACGTGACCTGATCGTAAATTCGTAAGACGGATGGAGAGAGGACAGGCGGCGCAGGGCGCTTGCGCGAATGTTCGTGTGTGTTAATGTTACAGCGTGCCACGCGCATCCATGGATGAGATTAATATTATTAATTTATTTTGTTTATTTTATTATTTATTATTATTATATAAAATAATTGTAATAGTTCTGAAGTGTTAAATTTTTAATGTAATATAAATTGTCATGTTTGTGTACGATAGCGCAATAAATGAATATTGTATTCCACCACATAAATAATAGTACTTTTATACTGATACTGAAAGCAATTCGTACAAAATTATTCTCTAACCATTCCAAAATATCAAAAATGCACAACGTTAATATTCAAGTTTTCACTTCTGCCGGCACTCCCGGAGTGCAACCCGTCGTTTTTTTTTTTATTTATTGATGGCGTTACGACTTAAAACTATTGTCAGTGTCATGTTCAAAAGGCAGGCAAATCGAAACCTTGTCTAAGTTTTTAACACCGTATTTCTAAATCGTCTAACCTAAAGTCTAGTCAAAGTCCAAATAAATAGTCAGTGCAGTCAATGAGTCAAGTCAGTCGAATCAGTAAGGTGGTAGAAGTTTTACTGAAAGTTCCTAGGAAGTTTTGTATCATATGAATTCAAATTTGAACTGTAGACAAATTAAGAATAATAATAAAGTCGGTACTTATAACTTAACACAGGCGATTATTACGGTTATAAGGCTGGGACTATATGCTCCGAAATCCGGAACACCGGTGAAAATTTAGATCACTGAAAATAGAACTCTGCGCTAACACAATAGAGTTGAAAATCGAACATATTTTTAAGTCAAATATCAATCTCATATATGACAGCTCGACACCTAATACTTCGATTTTCAACTCTATTGTTTTAGCGCAAAGTTCTATTTTCAATGCTCAGGATTTTCTACGGCCTCTTGGATTCCGGTGCATATAGTCCCAGTCTAAAGCCCAATTCTATTCAAAAAAATGCGCGATTTTATAAACTTGACATGAGTACTTAAGTACCTACCTACTAAGAGTTTTCACAGTACCTTAACTAGTTTCATTATTTTAATAAAATGAACGTACTAGTACGGAGCAGTTCACCACGATGCTGGAATTCATGGAACTGTAAGTAAAATTTGATTCTAACTTACACGTTTAAGAATGAAAGAAGACTTACCTTAATTTTGCCTTATTTAAAAATTCCCTTATTTTTGTGCGATGTCAGTGGTAGGTCTAAAAAGAGTTGCCCCAGATGGACTCTTTAGGACCAGTTAAATGGTATCCTTATAAAAGGATCCTAACCTCCTAAAAGGATAAAGTAACCTGTGAGCGAGTGAATCAAATAGGTATGTTAGGATCGCGTTACTTATGTGGAGATCTGTGATTTCTGCCTGCTCCTCTGTAAAAACCATTAGCATATGCATCTACCTATATAAAATTGTTACCTATTAGATTGTGATGTATTTGGTTTTTGGAGGTAGGTACTCCAACTTTGGAGGTACTTGTCGAGGCAGTTTAGGTAGAGAGTAAAACTCAATCTACAGTTGTGAAGTGAATATTTTATTTACAAAATTTACACGTATTTATACAAAAAAAATACATTATTATTATTATTAGACAAAGAATTTATAAAGTTAAAAATTGCTTCTGATTGGCTGTTTGTTTACGAACTTAGAAGGTCGATTCTTATTGGATGTCGTCTACGCAAGTCTTTGCGCATCGACAAGTATGCTGCTCCGTCGCGGATCGCGGCGCTCGGGTATAAATATATCTAGCGGGCGGCACCGCGTGAGTGTCCCCCCCCCCCCTTCCTCCCCACCTGGTCCGTGATTGGGATACTTTTACCGAGAAGCTGCACGAGAGCACGCCCAATTTCCCGGTCGATTCTGCAGAGGCCGTCGAATCGATGACTCTGCAAATCACCGAGGCAATTTCCGCTGCGATGGAAGCGGCCACCCAGCCGCAAACCCAACGGCAGCAAAAGAGGCCACCGCTACCTCGCTACATCGCCGATCTTGTGGCACAAAAGAAAAAGCTGCGCTGCCAATGGCAGCGCACCCGCTGCCCAGTGATGAAGAGCCAGCTCAACCGCCTCACTGCAAAGGTAAAGTCTTTACTTGAAGAACAAAACGCTGCAGACTGGACCTTGCGCATCCAGGAGGCGGGTGAGGACTGGCCCTCCCTCCACCGGTTCTGCCGCAGGTTAACCGGCACAGCTGCTCCCATTAGCCCTCTACTCCACCCACCCAGACGGCAACTTGCACTACCGAGCTGAGGATAGAGCAGAGATTCATGCCAAACACTTGGAATGCCAATTCCAACCGCTGCCCACGACCGCAACGGATCACGCCCGGATGGTTTCCGAGGAGGTAAAGGTTTTTCTCCTTTCCCCCCTCCCCCCTACCTTCTCCTTCTCCCCGAGAGAGGTCCAAAAGACCCTTTCTCGCCTCAAACTCAAAAAGGCCCCCGGCGCGGATGGTATTCCCAACGCAGCCCTCCGCAGCCTTCCCTTCAGAATGGTGGCCGCCCTCACCCGCCTGTTTAATGGCATTGTGAGGACCGGCCACTTCCCCTCCCCCTGGAAGCGAGGATTAATTATTAACATCCCAAAGCCCCATAAAAATTTGAGACGGGCCGAGGGCTATCGGCCCATAACACTGCTCTCAACCCTCTCAAAGTCCTTCGAAATCCTTCTCCTTAAATACCTCTCCCCGTACCTCCCTCCTCGTGAGGAGCAATTCGGTTTTAGGTCCCAGCTGAGTACCACCCTCCAGCTGGTACGCGTGATTCACCACCTTTCCGTTGCGGCCAACAAAAGGAACTCGTCAGTCGTGGTATTTTTAGATATGGAGAAGGCGTTTGATAGTGTTTGGCACGAAGGTCTCCTCTACAAGCTCATCCGTGCCGATGTTCCCCCCTCCCTGATAAGGCTCATGGCCTCATTCCTCACCGGACGGACCTTCCAGGTCCGCGTCGATGGAGTCCTGTCAGGTGAGTACCGAATCGCAGCGGGAGTTCCTCAAGGAAGCGTGCTCTCCCCGGGGCTATACAGCATCTTCGCCAGCGACGTGCCCAAGGACCCTGGCACCATCGCAGCGCTGTATGCGGACGATACAGCTTTTATCGCCAGCTCGTTGAACCCTGACCATGCCGCCATCAAACTCCAGAGGACGCTGGACCTCCACCCTGACTGGCTGAGCAAATGGAGACTCTCTGTTAACGCAGGTAAGTCCCAGGCGCTCGCCGTCACCACGAGAGCAAGTTTTCCAGCGCCTCTGAAGATTGGAGACGCCGTGATCCCATGGGGACGAACGGCGAAATACCTCGGGGTAATTATCGACCGCCGACTTTTCATGCGCGCCCAATGCCAGTCTGCGGTGGCCAAGACTGGAGAAGCCATAGCCCAGCTGAGACCGGTCTACGCGTCCCCACAGATCCCTCTTAATATACGTTTAGCTCTGTTTAAGACTTACATCAGATCCCGCCTCACGTACGCGGCACCAGCGTGGCACCACCTGCTCTCTGCGCCCCAGAGAGCGTCGCTGCAGAGAGCCCAGAACCGTGTGCTGCGCCGAGTCGCAGGTGCCCCCTGGTACGTGACGAACGACACCATATCAAGAGACCTGAGGGTGGAGAGCGTCGAGGCTTTTGAGGCTCAGCTCTCCTCCAGATTATTCGCGCGTGCGGATGCCTCGCGCCTGGTCGAACTAACCGACCTGGCGCCGTGGCATGCCCGCCCGCCCGACCACCACCGCCTGCCCAGGGATGCCGTCCCACCCGGGGACCCAGCGGAGCCACGCAGCCCGCCCCGCCGCCCCCGAAGAGGAGGAGCCCAGGCGCAATGATGCGCCACACCTAGCGCACTGATGCGCTCCGGCGCAACTGCGCCACCACCACCGCGGGATTGTATCCCCTTATACCTTTCCCTTTCACCGGCAAACCAGATGCCGGTGAACTTTGTCTTACCGCGTCGGGGCCTGACGAGTGGCAGCCCTATTGCTACCCCGTCGTCCCCGGGGCGTACCTTCCCCCCCCGACATAAAAAGTCGGGGCCTGGAAGTTTTAAAACTCCCACCCTTTTCCCCAGGTCGCTTATGTCCACGGTCCGGTAAACGCGGCGTGTGAGGGAGTGGATCCACACACGTTTTCTCGGCCCCCGGGTCGGGACCCCCACGCGCCGCTTGGAGCCGACCGCCGATCCCGGTAGTGCCTGGATTGGCAATTCGTCACTCCTTTTGCCTCGAGGTTGCCCACCCCCATGGGTTTACCCCGCGTTCTGCCGCGGGGTGTCTTCCCCTAAAACTAAAGACTCATGCGCCCAGTACTCGTACTGGGCGCGTCATTCCCACCCCAAGTAGAGGGGCTTTGCCCCTGGTTTTTGGTTTCCGCCGTAAGGCCCTTTTCAGGGGCCCGGCGTCGAGCGAGAAGAGACTCCTTCTCTAACATGCCACGCGACGGATTTGTTTGGATCGTCCTGTCTCCCAGTGCGTGTTAGTGTCCCGCTCACTCCGCGTTTCGTGCCGTCTCGCTCTAATTGTGTAGTAGTGACTCGCTCACTCCGAGTTAGTGCCGACTCGCTCCAAACGTGTCGCAGTGTCTCGCTCACTCCACGTTCGTGCCGACCCGCCCCAGTGCAGTGCCGATACACTCCACATAGCGATCGTCAATTTATTATTTATTTATTATTCACGACCCACCTATTACGGAGAAAGACGTCCCCCCACCACCGCCTACGGACACATCTCTTATGGCCGAGGCTAACGACCCCACCCCGCGTCCCTCGTCCTCCACTATCCCCGCCCCCTCTTTGCGGAAACAGAGGACAAAAAAGAGGACGAAGAAGAAGGGCTCCAAGTCCGGAGCCACCTCTGCGGCAGCAACGGACTCCGAATATGAGACCCTTGCACTTCCGCTCCCAAAGGTCGATGCCGTTCTGTCGGCCCCCCCTTACCCCAGCGTATCCCGCGCCCCCTGCGCACTTCTCGTGCATCGCGCAAGGTTACAGCGGGCACTACAACTACCGAAGTGGCTGAGGTTGCCACCGACTACCGAAGTGGCTGAGGTTGCCACCGAGCCTGCTAACCCAGCAGCAGCTGCCGCCAGCAATCGCCCTACCGCCCTCTCAGCGTCGTCCTAGGAGAGAGGCCCCCGAGGCCCCCGAATCCACCGCTGAGCTGATATATGCTCTCTTCTCCCTGGCCATGGATATTTTCTCCAAAATCCATGCCGGGGATGATATTTTCAAAACCCTTCTGTCGGCACTCCCTGAAGGGGCCTCCCTCGCCACAAAATTAATTTCTAAATGGCTTGCCACGCCCCACACGCATTAAAAATTGTCTTCTGGAACGTCCGAGGGGTCCGCGGGAAAGTAGCCTCGATCCGTCTCCTCCTTCGGGAGTACGAGATAGACATCGCTCTCCTAAGCGAAACCCTTCTCTACCCCCGGACCGTTTTTATGTTCCTGGGTATATAACTTATAGGCAGGACTACCTTGGAAGAGATCGAGTGTGCAGAGGCCTCGCTGTCTTGGTCGGCAGGAGGCTCCTCCACCAACTCCTCCCAACCCCCGTGGTGTCATCCCTTTATGCGCTGGGCATCGAAATGGCACTCGGCACCCACCGCACTCGCATATTCGCGTGCTACAAGCCCCCGGGATCACATTTATATATCTCCGACATCCACAGGCTCATATCAGATGAGCTGACTGTGATTGCCGGAGATCTAAATTGTAAGAACCCCGAGTGGGGCTCCCGCACGTCAAATACGGACGGTAGACGTCTGCTCGCCGACTCCGTGCAGGCTGGGTATACGGTGGTGGGTACTTACATCCCCACCTATAACCTGGAGAACCCCTCGCACTCGCCAGACGTCTTAGACGTCGCCATCACCCATCGCATCGCAGGCGACCTCCACCAGGAGGTACTGGACATGGCTAATGGCTCAGACCATCTCTCGGTCCTGGCCATGGTCCGAGCTTCTCCGGTAAGTGTACCCCTTCTTCCCACCTACCCAGTCCGTGACTGGGACGCTTTCTCCTTGCAGCTGCACGAAAATACGCCAAATTTCCCGGTGAACTCTGCAGAAACCGTCGAATCTATGACGGTGCAGCTCACCGGGGCGATTGCAGCTGCAATGGATGCGGCTACCCAATCGCCCACCCGCCGCCAACACAAGCGGCCCCCCCTACCTCGCCACTTAACGGACCTGATTGCCGAAAAGAAGCGTCTGCGAGGACGATGGCAGCTCACCCGATGCCCAACGATAAAGACGCAGCTCAACCGCCTCACCGCAGAGGTAAGATCCCACTTAGAGCTCCTCAATGCGGAAAACTGGACCCGACGCATCCAGGAGGCGGGAGAGGACTGGCCCTCTTTACACCGCTTTTGACGCAGTATTACCAGAGCCACTGCCCCCATTTACCCCCTGCTCCACCCCGACGGGAACCTAAGGTACCGTGCAGAGGACAGAGCAGATATTCATGCCGAACACGTCGAGCGCCAGTTTTCACCACTGCCAACGACCGCAACGGACCACGCCCGAACGGTCTTCGAGGAGGTTAAGGTCCTACTTTCCCCCTCCCCTCATCCTTCCTTCTCCTTCTCTCCGAGGGAAGTACAAAAAACTATCGCCCGCCTTAAACCGAAGAAGGCCCCTGGAGCAGACGGCATTCCTAACTCTGCCCTTCGACACCTCCCTTTCAGGACGGTGGCCGCCCTGACCCGCCTGTATAATGGAATCGTCAGGACCGGCCACTTTCCAACTCCATGGAAGTTGGGGATAATCACAACTATCCCCAAAACCCACAAAAACCTGAGAAGGGCAGAGGGATACCGCCCCATAACCCTCCTCTTAACTCCAAAACTTTTGAAATCCTTCTCCTTAAGCACCTTGCTCCCCACCTCCCTCCTCGTGAGGACCAATTCGGTTTCAGGTCGGAGCTCAGCACCACCCTCCAGCTGGTAAGAGTCATCCACCATCTGTCCGTTGCAGCGAACAAGAAGGAAACTTCGGTCGCAGTCTTCCTCGATATGAAAAAGGCGTTCGACTGTGTTTGGCATGAAGGTCTGCTCTTCAAGCTCATCCGAGCCAACGTCCTACCCCCTCTGGTAAGGCTTGTGGCATCCTTTCTCTCCGGCCGCACCTTTAAGGTACGTGTCGACCCTCGGACTTGTCTTAGATGTAGCTGACCATTCACTGTTATTCATTTTTTAATATACTGTAATAGTTATGATTCCGAAAGACAATTGCTTAGCTTTACCAGAGCCTGTTATGTGTTATTAGCTGACCCTGATATGTGTGATAATGTTCTAAAATTCCTCAAATATTGTAATTTATATGGTTTAATTTAAATAATGTAATAGTGGTCGCTGATAACCTATGTAGTTCCAAGCGACCTTAAATAAATAGATAAAATAAGATTAAAAACACATAATATCTTAAGTTATGTAAACTATACTATATTCAGTCATCCATTCGTAATATTTTGGCTAGTTGGGTAGCATTTAATTGTTTAGCCTTTAATTAACGGCCTAGGTTTAATTGGATGACCAATTCAACCAGATGTCTGCGATAAATACAATAGCTATTTCTATTTGTATTGTTTCATGTCGGAATATAACCCAGTGTGTACTGCATGTAATTCGGTTGATCTCACTTAGTAGTGACATGGAATGTTACATATTATGCCACAATACATAAGCCAGTGCAAACATCCATATTCATCTCATATATGAAATCTCTGGCCTGGACTCGGAACACTGAAATTTCATTACTGTTGTCCAAGCTATTCAGTCCAACAAAATATTTACTATTGTTCTAACCATCGATACAACAATATTATATTGAGTATGTCCTATGATATTTGTAATATTAAGTCTCTAATATTGTATGTAAGTTACACCTTTGTTTTAAGATGTTAGGGTGAATTCACACCAAAACAGAACGTGGCGCTGCATTTGAATGATAGCTATTCAAAATTGAACTTTGTAAGATATCAAATGTCAAGTTGTACGCATGTACAGTGTGGTGAACTATTTAAAAATACAGCTTCCCGTCGCGTATCGTCGCAATGTGAATTGACCTAAACGAGTAGTATAATGCGTTTTTAAGATTAAAAAGAATGATATGATTAGTTACGTGTCAGCGTTATGCCATGACGCTTTGAGACAGACAAATGCAAGGCAGAAAGTAAAGCCAAGCGCGCACTGGTGGCCAGGTCGCAGCAGCCAGTATTGCGACCAGGCCGCAAGTGTCGCGACCAAGCATGCAGCCAGAACTAGGGCCAAAATTGTCAGTTCCGAGTACAGAGTGCTTCGAAATGGACGTCCAGGAAATAGCTGTGATGGTTTACCTTGCAAGCCAAAAAACAAGAAGAAGCACGAGCAAATATTTCTGTGATCTCTTCCTACGATGTTCTTTTTATGTCTCGCTTTGAATAGTCGTCGCACGGTATGTCCACAACGCCCTTCTAATCACGAGCTCGCAAATAAACCTCTCCGTGTTAAAAGAGATGACGCTGTAAACAAGTAACACGTCGGCCCACGGCGGCCAGTGCGCGCACGCTGGCGCACGATCCTACAATTCTTCGAATCCCAGTGGTCGCGGCGGCCAGCAGCCAATACGCTCAAGCGCGCACTGGCGGCCACCGAAATGAATGCATTGTATCATCAGTGCGCGCACTTGGCCACACTGGCCACTTCCATACGTTTCGGTGGCCGCCGTGTCCTGGCTACCAGTGCGCGCTTGGGCTAAGGTTTAAATTATATGCTACATAAATAATAATTGTTTTTAAAATTACACATTTTTTCCCTTGTGCTAAAGGTTAAATCACAATTTTAACAATATCAGCTTTAATCAAAGCTGTAGAAATACGCTTCAACTTTTATTTTTTTCAGGTGACATTGAGCACAGATGAAAACCTTTTAAGTTAAAGATTAATGTTACAACGTAAAAATAGAATACCGAAAAAGTTTGCTCCCTTGTTTAATAAATCGTTTAAAAGTATTAAGAACTTTGCAGAAGAAATTTAAAAATACAAGTAATATAGGTAGGTTATACTTAAATTTAAAAGGTTTTTAACAATACTCTGAAATAAGGCTCGAAACAGAGGGTGGTGCGGAGTGTTGGAAACAGTTTTTAAGTAACCAAATACCTTACCCAAAGTTCGGCCTCTCGCCATTGTCAAGTCATGTTTGTTAGGCAGATGAGGGGGTAACTTTGTAAATTAATTTTGTTGCTAAAAATTTTCGTGAATACACTTCATTAGACGGAAGGCGTTAAGATTAAACTTTTGAAATACGAATGAACTAAATGAACGACTTTCCTCTGCCTTAGTTGATAAAAATATACTACATAATATAATACCTACCTACATAATATTATGGATTGCAAAGAACGTTCAACAACAATAAGCTTATTATTTATAAAATTCTATCTTTCTATCTATACATATAAAATGCTTTGTCCTGAATTACTGACTGACTGACTGGCGGATTAACGCACAGCCTAAACCACTGATCGTAGGGACATCTTAGCCAACGCAAACGGCTTGAGAAGCATTTCTTTACTGGTAATATACATTTCTTTTCTTTCAGCAGCCTGTGTTTTTCCTGACTTCTATACTAAATGCCAATCATCCCCTTTTCATCATCGTTATATTCACGTCCTCGCTTACTAGATCTTCTACTTGTCTCCATCAAATCACTTTTCCTCCTATATATATTTAAAATATTGTCAACAAGAAAAACATTATTCTCCTCTTCTAATATAATATGATTACAGGCCGAATCTTCCGTGATTATCTATACAGTAACCGGCCTGCCAATCCGCCAGCGGACCGGCACTACAGCAAAACGGTTTCGCGTTCGATAATCAAATAACGTGCGTGAGCGACCTAAGTGCATCGATGCGCGCGCGCAGCTAATAGTATATAATATCTGTATAATCTATGCGCGCAACTGTACTTAATAATTATTTAAAAGGCTTAAACTAAATTACTTAACATGTGGCAATCAATTTAAAGAAAACTAGTCATGCCTATTTTCAAAGAACACAACAAAAAAATGCAAACATTTTCACTATTTATTTACTTACAGACATTAGTAGCGACCCCATTTTCCAGGACCCATGACAATAAATACTCATTGGTGCAATTGGGCAATTTATGGGTTGAGTCCACATTAGTGCCAAGATAAAGCGACGCGACATTTACATGTGATCGCAGTTAACTCTGCAAAGGGAGGCAATCCTTATAATTACGTGGGCGTAATCGCCAGTTTGTCAAATGAGCTAGATTAGATTATAAACATCCTGTATTTTGTTATATTATGACAGTAACGATGACTAAATATAATGTTGTGGCCACATTAACAGCGATAATTATCGCAAGAACTACCTATTATGATTATGATGTATCTAAAATGTTACGCTATAAAATAGTTTCAGAATCGGTAAATATCGCGTTTTTCATATTGATTTCTGAATGCGTGAATATTACTCAATGCAAAAAAAAGTTTTTGCCATTTATGTATTTACACAAGCGACGAGCACCAACAAAAAAGGCTTATACCTTAAAAAACCTCAGCAATTACAAAATATTAATTTTATGTTCTCTTATTTTTCATACAAAATGGCTCTTCCACAGATTAAGTAGCGATATGCCATTAAAAGGCCTACCTAGGTACCAAAATGAAATTGTATATATTCAAATATTGTTATTTTCTTAGGACGTATTCTACTTATATTATCCCTCTAAAACGCTCGGGTGTCGAGTCCTGGATGTTTTCGTAACAGTGAAACAACTCACATAATAGCACACAAAACGGATCTTACCTACTATGATATTGTACCAATATGTTTTGCAACGTAAAAAGAGATTCCACAAAAGTATTTTTTTGGAATTTCGAGTCTCACTCTCAGGCAAAGAGATCGCTTGACGGTAAGTAATCACTCCCATTTATGGGCAACGGCCAATGAATAAATATTTATTATTTACGGCCAAAGGAAATAGGAATCGTCTTCAAAGTAATACAATGCAAAAAATATTTCTATAGAGCTGTGCGTCTCCAGTCGAGGCGGCCTTTTCACACCAAATATAGAAATACATTTTAATAAAGAAAACACACGGCGCACTCATATTTATTAGTTATGATAATATGTCTTTAATATACCAGAAACCTCGCAAATGACTCGTGTAGGTTTAGTGTCAATTACCTACCTACCTGATAAATATTCCAATACTGTTAACAAACAATAAAATTACCAACACACAGGGGACTAAAACCAAAGTTACTTCTGAAAGTAAATGGATTTCCACGTCAGACTTCCCATTAATTGTAATAAAACTGTCCGCGGCTATAATAACTTGTGAACTGCTTAGAATCTGTAATAGAAATTAGAATTTCTATTAGTTTAGTTAATAGACACAGTCCTGATTAGTATAATATACTAGATGTATTCTTGCGCGCAAAAGGAAATCTCGCAGAACCGCACGTTTTATCGCTATAAAAATTAGCTCATGGTGTTATTCTATATCTGTGCCAAATTTCATCAAAATCGGTTTAGTAGTTTCGGAGCCTATTTAATGTAAACAAACAAATCTTTCCTCTTTATTATATTATGTATAGATCTTTATTAAGTATATAGTATAGATTTATGTTGACTTAATCCTAATGAAAAACCTGGAGGTCGATCCTGCTAATATATCTTACAAAAATGCAGTTTCGATGTAGTCTCGATATGTTACAATAGCTAAATGGTATTTTAATAAACGTCAAACAAACTTTTAACGCGCTTTCATAGGTCTGAACTCCAAAAATCAGCTAATAATATCAAGACTATTCATTTAATATAATTCATTGAAAGTAAATTAAAAGTCTAAGTTAAGAATAAGATAAATAAGAACCAAGGAATCAAATAATATATTTATTAACATTTAACAGTAAATGAAGTATAAATACTCTCCAAGAATTATCAACTCATTTCCCGTAATAAAGTGTAATAGCTGTAAGCTCCTTTGAGAATCTGTAATGAAGGACAACATTTTTTAATAAAATGACTACCTGACTTAACTATTATTAAGAGCCACTTGCCACACAGAGAGCAACTTGCCTTTTATGTTTTTAACCTCCGACGAAAACAGAGGGGTGTTATAAGTTTGTGTGTATGTGTGTGTATGTATCTGTCCGTGGCATCGTCGTGCCCTAATTCGCGATCCGATTTCGATCCAGTTTTTTTGTTTTTTTGAAAGCATAAATGATCGAGAGCTTTCTTACCTATAATTCATCTTAATCAGCTCACTCACTGCTCGACATTTTGGGGATTACTTCAAATCTTTAACTTTGTTTATTAATTTCAATCTTATTTATTACTACGCCTTGAAAAAAATACCTACCAGTGACATTTGACAGCGGTGTAAATGTAACGCGATTGAAATTAAGCAAACGTAAACTTACGCCGCTGTCAAATGTTCCTGCTATGGGGGCCCATGTCGTAGTAGTACTATATAACTATCTGCAAGCAGGGGAATTCAGGGACTCGGAATGTGCGTTGATAGATCAGTCATAAGCGGTTGCTAATTATCTTACGGCATTAGGACACTAGGTACCTATAGTATATAAATTTTATTAATGTTCAATACCCAAAGGGTACAAACGGGACCCTATAAATGGCAATGTTGTCCGTCCATCTATCCATCTCTCTGTCACCAGGCTGTATCTCATGAACTGTTTTAGCTAGACAGTTGAAAATTTCATGCAGTGTTGCCGCGATGACAACAAATACTAAAAACGTAATAAAAATAATTACATAATACATTATATTTAATCCCAGACAAGAAACGTCGAACTTGGCTGGTTTTTTATTATTTGATAAACCTACAAACGTGGGCACAATAACACTAATACTGATGGCGAGGTCAGTCACGGGCTAGGCCTTTTCCGTTCGGATGGCCAGCAACGCAGCTGACTCCGCAAACTCGTAATTCTTCGGAGTTTAAGGAGAGACCTTACGAAGCACAACACTTACGCTTATGAACGTGAGTACAGTAAGATTTGCCACAGGTCCGGCGTGAACAACCAGTGGCCGGCGAAACTTATGCACCAGAAGTAGAAGCTGCTTCTGCAGAGCCACCGGCTGCCCCCACCAGATACTTTCGTATGGACCCAGGGTTAGCTCGTGGCTCTACAAGAGAGTAAGGGTCGATTCACACCGAAACGAAATGATACGCGTTACGGCGCTGCATTTTTAAGATAGTTATTCAAAATTCAACCTTATTCATTACAGAAGATGGTTCCTAGTTCCGTAACTTATAGTTATTTCGTTGTATGAGTTAGAATGTCAAGTTGCACCGCACTGCACAGCGCATGTCAAATGTGTGTCTTTATCTCAAATTAGTTAAGTTTAATTTTGAATAGATTTCTTAAAAATGCAGCGCCGCGTCGCGTATCGTCGCGGTGTGCACTGCGGGATTTACATGGGTCAATTTAAGCCGTGCGGCGAGTTGCTTGACAAATCGCCGTGTCAATTTTAGCCGAATTGTCATTTACACTATCGTGCCGTGCGGCGGAAATCGTGCGGCCGAAATTGACCCGTACAAACGCGATTTTGCGCAAAGTTCATATTCTATATATTTTTGATAAATATTTTAAGTGTAGTCTATGTATTTTTTTTTAAGAGTGCGAATAAATAAGTACCGTAACATCGGGGTACTTTAGCCCTAGGGGTCAACTTTGGCCCAAAACGGAAAAAAGCTTAAACTTCCCGCCACGCCGCACGTCAGGGGCTAGCGATGTAGTTCGCGCTATTAATCGAAAGATGGGGGGGGGGGGGGTTTGGGGCGGGTGGATAAAATAATTTAACGTTAACAAAGCTGATTGGTCAATCCATCTTGTCGGTGGCAAGTAGCTACAAGTTACCTACGCGAATTTATAATGTATAAAGTTTTATACGAAACAAATAAAGCAGGTAAGTTAAAAGTGTTTGATTGTTGTCATTTGTAACAGGTATGTATCTGGGATCCGAATGTGATATAAATCAAAGAGCTTAAGTGTGAGAGCATTTATGTGAGAAGTATATGATTATTAAAATCACAGTATTCTTGGACTATCGTTTTCGGATATCTTTGACCCATGTGCCAAAGTAACCCAATGATATTATTTACGGTTTCCAAATTCTTTATCTTTCAGACGGTCCAAGATGCCTACAATTTGTAAAAGGAAACGAGGAAGTCGTCATTACATTTATTACACAAACGAACAGTTACAGCAATGTTTAAGTGATGTGAGGTCTAAAACGTTGACTCAACGGGAAGCTTCGATAAAATATAATATTCCTCGCAGCACAATAAAAGTAAACTAAACAATAAACACTTAAACAAACCTTAACACTTAAATACTAAAAGCGGCATTGGATAATATTAACGACACCCAAATAAACCTATCAAACGGTTTTTAGAAAAACGGGCATATATCCTCAAAACGTAATAGAACCTTTGATCTGACTACCAAACCAAGAAAGAATTATAGATTTGAATATGTTCTCCGACACATTCATGCAAAATCTGACGCAAATACGAAGTCATTACCCCAACTCAAAATAACTAAGTTAAAAAGAAAAAACTTGATGTTCCTGCTGGTCGTTCCATTCGCGCGGAATATATTTTAGATCGAGAAGAAGCTGGCCCCTCGGGCATGAGTCAATCAGGTTCCAAGAAAAAAGGGAAGAAAATCAGGAAACCCATAGTTCGTAAAAGTTCCTCCACAGAGAGCAGTGACGCACATACGAGTATAAGTCTCACTTCATTTACTGAAGGTCTCATAACGGCACGAGATCAGAAGACTTTTTACCATTGAAATGTTGACCTAGTTGAATAATTTGAAAGAAAACCTACCTATTTTTGGTATGTTAAATATAGTTACAAATGTTAACTAGTTTTAATGATTATATAAATAAGTTAAAAGAAAAAAAAATCTGTTTCTTTCAGCAAAGTATTAATAAAAAAAAACTATGTTTGACGGATTTATTTCTTTGTGTTGATTGTTTTGAAGTTTTTAAAAGTTGTTAAAAACAAATTAATCAAGATACTATGTATTTCTTTGCTATATGGAATCAAACTAAACAGGTTTCTTTGTGCTTTCATTGCAAACAGTTACGTTTTACTGAATAAAAACACCCAGAGCCAAAGAAACGCGCTTCAAAGTGCAACTTTGGCCCAAATTTCGCAAAAATAAAAAAAAATACTAACGGTTGTTTTTGTTATTTTTCCGTATCTGCATGGGTTGCATTGCTTATAATCTCAACTAAACACATATGACTATAAAATAGTCTTAATGCAATTTGAATGGAAGTACTCAAGCGAGAAGTATGAAACATCATAATTTTGGGACAATGTACCCCGATGTTACGGTATGGAAATAGATAAAATCTATAAAAAGAAATGGGCATTAGAATCAAATTCAAAGTCTATAATTTTTTTTTTTTACTTCATTTTGAGTTTTTAAAATGGTCAGCGATCTTTGAAGTTAACTCGCGGATAAGAATCCACAATCATTTACCTTATTATTGAACCATATTCTCATAGAATAGTGATGAGGTCGAAATGTTTTTTCGGGTTTGTAGGCGACTGTACATGGGTCTCCTCTACCACAATATGACAAATTATTTATACTGTTCTCCACTCTACCCTATTTGTTTTATAAAATATAAATATCGGTAACGAACATTTAAGTGCCCTTTACACTATAATAATATAATCTAATATATAAAATTGTCGTGTTATAGTGTTCGGGGACGCACTGCCCCGAAAAGGCTAGACTGATTCTAAACAATTTTTTGTATATTCGGTAGGTCTGAGAATCGGTCATAATCTATTTTTTTAACCCCTAAATCATAAGGGTGATCCACTCCTGAATATAATTTTGTTTTCAAGAGTTTTTATTTTATTTTTATATGATGTAGCATTAAAAAATACATACAACCTTAAATTTTCACCCTTCTACCACCATTTATTTCCGTTCATAGAAAATACAGAACAACGTCTGTCGGGACAGCTAGTAAATTATAAAAAACAAATTATCCTGACAAAGTCTCAAAATTTTAATTAGTAGGTAATTAAGTGGACTGCCTTGAACTGGACTTGGGTCTTAAGATATCAAAAGACTTTTTGTGAAGGAAAGACTCGCTTTTTCGTTCAATGTTTCTTGTGAAATAAATCTTTTTATCATTCGTCTCATACAAACTATTAATTGACCACTGTTTAACTCGCATAGAACGGAATAATAATATTATTAAGTATATTGTGTCACGCACAGTGGAGAAATCTGCGTGAAGGTTTAAGGGATAACTATCGATCGTAATATAAAATAATAAACAATTTTTAATTAATTCAACCTCATTACAGAGTACTTACGGAATATTGCATCGCGCTGCTGTGCCAGCAATATAAAAATAGCTGAAAAATGCCGAACGTTAAATACTGAGCCGACATAAGTTTTTGAAATGCACTCGTTTCAACCTGTAAAACAGAAATATTTTTAAATTTTTTATTTCAATCTTATACTTTAAACGGGAAATGCTTGTTTAAATTTATAACATTGCATCCTAGTGGGGTATGTATTTATAAAAAAAACTTATTTTCATTTTGAATTTAAGGATTCCTACGACATTATACTTTACGAGGCCAGGTAATAAATACAGTTGCTTACAATTATTATCGAAATCGGAGCAGATTCAAAGATGTTCCATACAAACTTCCAAAGTCTATTTCACCCCTTCTTAGGGTGGAATTTTTCAAAATGTTTTTAACTACTGTTAAATTCCATATTTCTACAGTTGGTGGTTTCGGCTGTGCCGCGTGCATATGTCAGTGAGTCAGTGGGGACATCTCATATATATAAAGTACCTACCTAGGTAACCGAATTTTGCTCGGTATTGTGATAAATAAAATTAAAAAAGAATCACAAAAATATATTTTTGAGCGGGATTCGAACAAAGCAAAAATGATACAATAGAGATAGAGATAATAGAGTCAAAATTATTGATATATATATTGTTGCACGACAAAAGAAAAAACATTTTTAAGCTTCAAATGTTTTTTCTCGATCAATTTTTTTTCCCCCTAAAACTCCCATACAATAAATTTCATGGTAATACTTGAAACCGATATATTATACAAAAATTGCAAATCAATGAAGCGTGTAATTAATTACAGTACTCACTTGTATCTGATAGCCGGTAACGCACAACATAATAGAGCACACGATAGTGTAAAGCAACATAATCGGCGACAAAAATGTGTTAAATAAATCGCAAATCCTGGAACAAAAAATTGTTTTTATCTTTGCAAAATGCATTAGAATCCTTTACAGCTTTTGGGGCTTTGACCAAGATGCCTTCATATGTTATAAACCATGAAATCTATTTTATGACTTTCATAAAAAAATCTAATAACAGTTTTAAGCAAGTGGTTTGTTTGACCAGTTAATAAAAAAAGTTATTTCTAAATCCAAAATGGACCTCCTCCTTAAAATAGTGGATAGGTCATAAGGTCGACGATGATCGTACTAAAAACGAAAGCACGGATATTATTAAAAGGTTATTTTATCTTTAGCAAAGTTTAGCTCGCAAAGAGAAATCAAAGCTATTTTTACTCTTAATTCTAAAACGTTTATTAAATAAAACGTAAGTGCTAAATTTTTAATGAAAATTCCATAGAGAAATGTTTTTTTTGTAAGTATTAAAATTCGTTTATAATAACATTATACACAAAAAAAATATAATAACTGCAAATTTTGCACTGCCTTCAGCCATTGATAACTATAATATTAATAGAATTCAAAGAAGAAATTCGACTTGGATTCTACAATATCTTAAAACTTTTTGCGATGGAAAAACTAGGCTTTTTTCATTTAATGTTTTTATGGGATACATATATAAATAAAATTATACATACTGTGAAAGTTCTGAATGTTTTTTGAGACAATTTTTGAGTCGTTTTTTCGACTCGGTTTCAGAGACCGGGTTATTTTCAGTCCCAAAAATATCCTGAGCGTCAATTCTCAACATTCTCAGCTCCGCCTCCATGAAAATCATAAGAGCTATGGCATTAGTGTCAAACATAACAATCCAAGCTGCAGCCACGTACGTAGAGTACGCTTGTATCATCATAGTGACCGAGTAGCCTATGATGGTGGTTTTGTCGTATGGCGTCCACGAGTGCACAATTTCTGGTCTCTCTTCTCTACCATTTTGTACATTAAGCCTTAACGTCGGTGAAATATACAACAACATAGGCTGCACACAAACAAAGGTAGCGGTTAACGCGAGTAAATAGAAGTAAGCGAACGTGACGAATCTACTATACTTTGTGTATTTGTGTATAATTTCATTCACTTCCTTGTGATTTCCACTTCGTCTTTCCTTGTCTTTTTCCGTGACAACGTTTATGATATGCAACCAGTCGTTCTGCCATTGAATGTAGGTGTAAACTTTGGAACAGTCAACGACGCTTAGCATAGTATACTTTAAATTTCGTAAAACCGTCTCCAAATTAGATCGTTCGAACCAAATGTCGAAAATTTCGGTCACAGAAAATGCAAAAACAAAGTAATGCACAAATAATATGTATAAATATTTTACTGTTCTGTTTTCCGAAAATATAAGGCCTCCGACTTTCAAAAGCTTCACGTTTGGCCCTAAAAAGGGTTTCTCTGGGTCTTCGAACCGACTCGTGAAACGACTGAACATTTCAGATCCTTGATTTAATCTATACAGTAATAGTAGGTATGATGTCTTCATATTTAAATGCTGGATAATAGCTTTACTGTTTGATAGGGTTGTGAAATGAATCGGTTTGATATCGATTCTGACTTAATCGTTTTATTTGAATATACTAGCTGTCCCTACATACGTTAGAACAACGTCCATAACAAGAACTGGAATAAATAAATAACGTCTCCTACACCTACAACCTACACCGTCATCTACAATTACAACCTTGTAGACGAAATAAACCAAACAGGTAAACTGTCGCACCTATAAATATTTGACAGTCAAGTGATAAATTGAACACAGTGAAAAGTTTTATTATGGGAAAATTCAATTGTCGTTTTTAGTATTTTTTCTCGCAATTTTCTCACCGCTTACTTCTACACCGCTTCTCCTCAATTTTCACAAAAAATAGCCAAACCAGTCCAGCCGTTCTCGATTTTAGCGAGACATTGGAATTTAAATCCATTTTAATATAAGACAAGAAGTTGTTTTTGATTCTTAAGTTTTGATACTGTATTTGTACCGGAATGATTTCATCATACAAGTATGTAACAATAACGTTGACCAATGGTATACGATACTGTCTAATAAACAAACTAAAGTGGTTGAGCGTGTTGGTGTTCAAGCCGGGGGACCCGGGTTCGAATCTCGCCGAAGGAACGAAAAGTTTTTCCGTGTTCCTGGGTCACGGATGTGTATTAAATATGTGCATAATATAAAAGTATTAAATATATTTCCGTTAGATTGACGTGGTGTTAAGCGTCCATAGATATTATGATAAATACAGTAACCCCCGAATTGTCAAGCCATGAACAAGCTAATGACGATGAATTATAGCTAAAAACACTCTCGTTCGTGTCAGCTTTCAAATACAAAAAACTAGATTGATATCGGTTAGTTTGTTTGGGAGCTACGGTGCCGCGGGCAGACACACACAGACCGACACGTTAAACTTGCAACACCCCGTTTTCGTCGGGGGTTAGTGGATGTTATGAAATATTTTTTGGAACTTTTGCAAAATATTACACCTTTTTAATGGTCTACAAACCTTTAAATATGTCATTATTTAAATAGCAGTTTATAATTATTTTGTCAAATATTCAATATGTAACATCAAAGTGAATGTGTTAATTGTATTGAGGTATTTATTAATACGAAAGTAATTTACTACAAATCGAGGAAATATTTGAATAAGTATTCACAAAGATAATCAGATATTGAATTCTGTTTATTCACATCGAAATAAGGCCGCAGGGAACATATTCATATTAATTATAAATATCTCTGAAATTTGTCATTTTAAATTTATTCTTACACTTACCCTAATGAATGTTTTTGTAAAATTCGATGTAAGTAAACTTCGATGGGTATTTTTTCTAATTTAGCAAAAAAAATTAAACTTTTTTGCAATTTTTTAGAACTATGTAATTACTATAAAATATTATATTTTTTCATTTATTATTAGTAATTACCTTAATATTTCCTAGTATATATACTTACATGTAGGTAGTCAAAAGTCTCCACAATTATTATCTACAGTTCATAACTCAGTACTCGTGCCTCAATACCAGTGATATGAGTGTGTCAACGGACCATACCAATCAGCATAGTGTATACTAATCTCGGAAATATTATCAATTTACAAGGCTTGCAATATATCGCGTACAGAATCAAATACTACATCGATTAGTGAGAAACAAAATAGCTTGGCTCTCGTCTCGGAGGTCGTGTGTTCGATTCCCGCATTGGAAAATCAAAAAATGTTGTTTCCAAGTTTGGTCAGGACAATGCAGGCTGATCACCTGATTGTCTGGCAAGAAAGATGATCCATGCGTCGGATGGGCATGTCAAAAGTCGGACCTGCGCCTGATCTCTCGCCAGTCGTGTCGGTTATCCGTCCTTGCGATCGTCGCTTACGAGAGTAAAATGGAAGAGAGAGTGCTCTTGTGTGCGCACACACTTGCACACTATAATATTACTCCTGCGTAGCTGGCCTGGTTTCAATGAAACCGGCCACCGTCACCGAAATCGGTGTGGGGGGAGCTATTATTATTATAATGCTAATATATATTATTACCTGAATATAGGGTGATGAAAATTAACACTTAATTATCAACACTTCGTTAATAATGGATAACTTTTAAACTTTAATCTGTATAAAATTATTATTTGAGGCTTATTATTATTTATTTATTTTGAAAAAAGGCGACTTACCTACTGTCAAAAGGATGAGATTGCTAACAGTATCTACTTTAAATTTCCTACCATCAAATATTAGGTCCTTACAAATGAAATTAGCGTTTTGTCGTACTGGCCACTTTTAAAATATATCTTCTTTGGTTAGGAATTCCAATTTCAAATTTTATCGCTATTCACTCATGCTTTTGTGTTTCGAAAACCGTAATTCATTTGTTTTTTCCTCTTTTGGTATTTTCTTTGCGTCACTCTGTTTACAAAATGGAAAACTTAAAATATCGTATTATTTTCGTGTACGAGTTCCACCGTGGCACCAGTGCTGCAGAAACAGGTCGAAGGATTAATGATGTGTATGGTGGCGGTGTCGCAAAAGAAAACACAGTGCGTTTTTGGTTCTAACGTTTTCGTTCTGGAAATTTCGACCTGCAGAACAAGCCCCGTGGACGGCCGGAGACCAGAGTTCCAACGGATCCATAGCAAACCACGTCCGAGTTAGCTGCAGGCTGCGGTGTTAGTGATAAAACTGTTTTAATCCACTTGAAGCAAATTGGGAAGGTGAAAAAGCTTGAAAATACCTCATGAATTGAGTGCAGCAAACCGACAAACGCGCGTCGACTGCTGCGTTACATTACTCAACCGGCACAATAATGAAGGAATTTTAAATCGAAACATTACGTATGATGAAAAGTGGATCCTGTACGATAATCGGAAACGCTCATCGCAATGGCTGAACCCTGGCGAACCAACCAAAGCCTGCCCCAAGCGAAAATTTACTCAATAAAGTTACTTGTGAGCGTTTGGTGGACTAGTGCCGGTGTCGTTCACTACAGCTTTCTTAAATCTGGCCAGACGATTACGGCAGATGTCTATTGCGAGCAACTGCAAATCATGATAAAATGATAAAAAAGCTAGCTGCTAAACAACCGAGGTTGGTCATTCAATTAGAGGAGCTTCAATTGGAATGTCTAAGACATCCACCGTACTCCGGACCTTGCTCCAACAGATTACCATTTTTTTCGAAATTTGGATAACTTCTTTCATGGGAAAAAATTTAACTCCGATGGGGCAGTTCAAATCACCTTCAAAGATTTTACTGATTCCTGTCCGAATGGTTTTTTTAGTGAAGGAATCAGTGAACTACCTATGAGAGAACAAAAGTGCATAGATAGCAATGGTATATACTATATACATTGATTAAATAAATATATTATGTTTAAAAAAATACTTTGTCCTTAATAAAAGGGTATGATTTTCTAACAGCTTTATTAATTAATCAAAGCAAATATTATAGTCATTTAAAATATAATTTTATTAACTTTTATATTTTATTTCAATACGAAATAAATGAGCATATTGTATTATTATACTTTAAATGATTACGTTATTTAACTCTCTAACGTTATTTTCCCTATTGGAAATGAATTAATGGTTGATTTGATTTATTTTAAAATCGATAGGTATTTCATCGAATATATTGTAAAAGCTAATTACACGCTGATTGTTGAATTCGAACCGACAAATTATAATCTCACCTCTTGTGGTCCCTCCATGGAACCCCTAAAACTGATTTTGGTGTCAAAACTTCACATAGAACAAGTACCTACATAGAAACAGACGAATTTCCAAACGGCAAAAATCAATTTTAAACAATAAAAGAACGCAAGGAAACCTGCGCGTCTGCTTTGCGTTTGACTAACAATAATCTTCTGCGTGTAAAGTCTGCATGCAAAGGAAAAATTGTTGGAACTACCCCGGTTCCAACAATTTTTCCATTTTTCGATCTGGTGAGTAAACTAATTTAATTGAAAAGGCCGTTTTTGCCTCTGAATTGGCTAATCATATATTTGAAAATATATCCCTATATTATATTTTCTGAAACTATAACTAATTTATATTTATAGCACTCTTTGTGGAATAAGTCGCTTCCTACAACTTCCCCGTTTTTGGGGCAAGTTGTAACTAGTGTGGTTCAAGTAGTAACTTCATATTAAAACAACAGGTTTCTTTATATTAAGGTTTGTATTATAAAATCAACAAACCAATTATTAGAAAATTGTACTTATTTCGATGTAAAAGTGAATACTTATCATTTTCTTCAACATCAATAGTCATTATTTTACTCGCATGGTCAAAACAACAACTCAATCATGGGTAAAACATCTGACAGCGCAACCAGCGCTATCGCCAAATATTTAGTTGCCGTAAATATATTTTCTCGATGCATTTCGCGGCTTCTTTATGCCCCCGTATTTTCGTTTGTAATAAAATTAGCGGTCTAAATTTTTGTCGCGATAAATTCGTTGGTGGCAGAAGCTAATATTTTAAATTTCATAAAAATCGTGTGCATAGTTTAGAAGATACTAAGCGGGAAAAACGCGATTTTGAAAGATATATATGGAAGTATGGAGGTAGGTAGAGTAAGCATAATGCAAAGCATACTTCTAGCAGACTTAAAAATTTCAAATTTGCTGTCAGGCGAGATTATTAGCTACATATAAAGGGAAAATATTGAAAAAGTAAAAGTTCTGAAAAAAAAATATTTTAGAATTTTTAATTTTACGAATTCACAGGAACAAAATGTATGAATACAAGATCACTTATAACTTTGTAATCCTTATTTAACTTATTTAACTTCTTAAATTGAGAATTGGTAAGCTATTTAAGGTTCGAGTAGATACTTCAGGACGAATGGGCCGACTCGACCGGATAAATAAGACGGATACGGAGAACGCACTTGTAGCTCCTGTAGTGTTGCAGGTGTCAAAGGCCAGTAATCATTTTATTTATGGAATGAATCTAGAAACAAGCAAATGGACCGCCTGATGATAAGCAATTACTCCCACATTAAGTTATCCGCAATACCGCAGCAATTGTAAGTGCGTTCATGGTTTTTAAAACCCTAAGTTTTTTATTCTTCGGGTAACCTACAAAAAGAAATTAGATCCCACAAATAACATTTAATTAAAAAAAGCCAAGTATTTCCTGTATTTATATATTGTAATTAGTGTAATACATTAATTTTAATATATTACACGACCGGTTTCGACAAAGTCATCATCAGGTGTGATGATGATGACTTTGTCGAAACCGGTCGTGTAATATATTAAAATTAATGTAAAATACTTATTAAAGTGGAAATAGTGCAAGAAGTCCTGTGTGTTATTACTGTGAAATATGAATTTCCACCAAGAACCTACAGTACAATCAATATAACATATATAAATATTATGGTTAATAATGCAGTGCAGTCATTCTATTATTTGTGATCTAGATTGTGTTAACGATTTTCAAATTAGAAAACCTAACTAAAATCTATGAAAAGTTTTCAAAATGGTCAACCGTCTTCGAAATTAACGTACGGATAACCCGCATTATACCACCATTGACCATTGTATTCTTATTGCCATAGTGATCGAAATGCTTTTCCAGGTTTGTCAGTGTCTGGCACGGGTTTAATCTATTCTACCCTAATTATGTTAAAACATTAATACCGGTACCGGACATTTATGTGTTTAAGTACACATTGCCAAGTCACTATAATATAATAAATTATAAAAATTAATCTACATACGGTAACAACATTTTATGAGTAACTAATTAAATGGACTATCTTGAATTGGATTGGCCTCAAGAGATCTCATAACTTTTTGAGAAGGAAATACCTGGCTTTTTTTCATTTAATGTTTTTGGTGCGTTTTGACGTGAAACGTCTTTAAAATCGCGCCGAAACATACGGGTACCAGGTTTAAAAACTGGACCGTAACGAAAAGGTCTATATCATCGTACCTTAATAATTAAAAAACTATTAGTCTTAGAAACAAAAATGTGGTGTAAATATTTCACTAATATAGTCAGCTCGCTGTTATGACATTGAGTTCGTGTCGGGGTCAAGCGGGGCGGCGGGGGAGGGATACTGCGATAACTGTGCGAAACCGGCGCTCACGCTTGTTTCTATTCAGTGTAACTCGTGACTCCGACTTTATAGCGTGGTGATTCTTTCGTGTGTTTGTTGTTTCTATTACGTACCTGTTCTTTTTTATTAAAATACTTAAAACAGCGTCCATCTTATTTTCATTTCAATCTTTTACTTTAAAAGCGATTCGCTAACATAGACGTTTCACGTTAAAACCAACGGCCGTGTGCCCCGACACAGCCCCACCCGCTTTTTTTTTTATAATTTTCCCTTTTAATGGAAATAACATAGCAAATTATTTTACAACAACTTTTTATAATTTTGTATCAAGTTAACTTGTCTATTAATTATCTATGTCTAATATAATATAACCTAGCTAATTATCTATGCGCCAAGCTTCAGAAAATAAAAACAAACAAATCTAACATTATTTTTGGTCAAAAGGTTTCTTTCACTTTTCACTTTCCCTAATGTTAGCTTCTTAACTATTTTAAACATCTAATTATACCACTTCAACAACAAGCCCCTGTCTCCCCTATGTCAACATGACGTTACAAGAGTATTAACTATACAATTGTGCTTTATTGAAGCTATACTATAATATGTTGCTACAGGATTACAGGATCTTAGACCTAACTGAACCACCTAACATTGAGAAACGACCCAAGCCGCAAAAGTGGAATCGTTAGAAATCGGTAATGATAAGGCGAGTTTGAACCTTTATTACATCATGCCCGTTTGAACCAGACTAATCTTTGATATCAGATCAATAATTGTGTTCGTGTCTATTTACTTTAAAGAATAAGAATACTATTCTTCCAGGAATTATTTCATTTTATAAGCGCAGTAAAGGGTTGAAATTTATTCACGTTCGAACCGTCGATATCTGATTAACCCTCCAAACGCCACCGGGTACCGATGCGAATAAAATTTGGGACCTTTTTTGTTTGGAGATCCCGAGTAATTTAATTTACAAATCAAGTTCTATAGTGAGATGTGATGAAATGCTTTATCAAATAATAATTGTATTATATATATTAGGTCTTTACCTATGAAATTGCCGTTCTGCAGTACTGGCCATTTCAAATCAAAATAATTTTTGTTTGTCTAAGAAGCTAAGATTTCAAATTAATTTTATTTTAAAAACATGGATTTCTTTTTCCATAAGTAGTCATTTGTTTATTGATTAGTGTTACATTTTCATCGCATTTCAACCTTTTTCGTCATCATGGATACGTTAAAAATTCGAGTAATTATGGAATCTGAGTACCGTTGTGGCAGCAACGTGGCACAAGCGGCACGCAACATCAACGACGTTTACGGAGCTAACACTACAAACCAACGCACCACTACATACCTATTATTATTATATCTTACGAAGGCGGGTCAATAAGTCCGTGACTTTTGGAATAAAACACAGATTTTTTGATAAATAAATCATTTTATTTTTCAACGTAGTCCCCCTTGAGCTCTATACACTTTGTCCAACGCTTCTCCAATTTTTTTATCCCTTCCAAAAAATATGATTTGTCGAGGTCCTCAAAATAGGCCTTTGTTTGCGAGATGACTTCATCATTGGAGTCAAGTCTTTTTCCACCGAGCCATTTTTTCAGGTTTGGGAACAAGAAATAGTCACTCGGAGCCAAATCTTGAGAATAGGGTGGATGTGGGAGCAATTCATAGCCCAATTCATGGATTTTTGCCATGGCAACTGCACATGTGTGCACCCTTGCATTGTCTTAGTGAAAAAGAACTTTTTCTTGGCCAAATGAGGTCGGTTTTTTTTCAAATCCTCATTGAAGCGGTCCAATAAGTTGGCATAATATTCCCCATTAATTGTTCTTCCCTTTTGAAGATAGTCAATGTGGATTATCCCACGTGCATCCCAAAAAACAGTCGCCATAACTTTATTGGCTGACAAACCCACCTTGGCCTTCTTTGGCGCCGATTCACCCTTAGAAACACACTGTTTTGACTGTTGTTTGGTCTCTGGTGTATTGTGATGGATCCATGTTTCGTCCACGGTTAAAAAACTCCTCCATATTGTGATTAAACAACGCCAAACCTTCCTGTGAAGTTGTTACACGATTGCGTTTGTGGTCGACTGTGAGCAAACGCGGCACCCATCTTGCGGAAAGCTTTCTCATGCCCAAGTGATCATTCAAAATTGAAACCACTGAGCCATGCGAGATGCCTATGGCTTCCACAATCTCTTACACTTTCAATCTTCGGTCGGCCAACACCATATCGTGAATTTTTTCGATTGTTTCGGGTGTAGAGACCTCAACTGGGCGTCCAGGACGTTTGGCATCTTCAGTGCTTGTAAGGCCACAACGAAATTCAGTAAACCACTTTTTTACCATTGAAATCGATGGTGCAGAGTCCCCATAGTATTTATCAAGCTTAGCCTTGGTCTCGGTAATGGTTTTTTTTCGCAAAAAATAATGCTTAATAAGCACACGAAATTCACTTTTTTCCATTGTTTCCTTAAGTTACTGGATAGTCTGATAAAGATACGAGGGCGGGTCAATAAGTCCGTGACTTTTGGAATAAAACACAGATTTTTTGATAAATTAATCATTTTATTTTTCAACGTAGTCCCCCTTGAGCTCTATACACTTTGTCCAACGCTTCTCCAATTTTTTTATCCCTTCCAAAAAATATGATTTGTCGAGGTCCTCAAAATAGGCCTTTGTTTGCGAGATGACTTCATCATTGGAGTCAAATCTTTTTCCACCGAGCCATTTTTTCAGGTTTGGGAACAATAAGTAGTCACTCGGAGCCAAATCTGGAGAATAGGGTGGATGTGGGAGCAATTCATAGCCCAATTCATGGATTTTTGCCATGGCAACTGCACATGTGTGCACCCTTGCATTGTCTTGGTGAAAAATAACTTTTTTCTTGGCCAAATGAGGTCGGTTTTTTTTCAAATCCTCATTGAAGCGGTCCAATAAGTTGGCATAATATTCCCCATTAATTGTTCTTCCCTTTTGAAGATAGTCAATGTGGATTATCCCACGTGCATCCCAAAAAACAGTCGCCATAACTTTATTGGCTGACAAACCCACCTTGGCCTTCTTTGGCGCCGATTCACCCTTAGAAACCCACTGTTTTGACTGTTGTTTGGTCTCTGGTGTGTTGTGATGGATCCATGTTTCGTCCACGGTTACAAAACTCCTCCATATTGTGATTAAACAACGCCAAACCTTCCTGTGAAGTTGTTACACGATTGCGTTTGTGGTCGACTGTGAGCAAACGCGGCACCCATCTTGCGGAAAGCTTTCTCATGCCCAAGTGATCATTCAAAATTGAAACAACTGAGCCATGCGAGATGCCTATGGCTTCCATAATCTCTTGCACTTTCAATCTTCGGTCGGCCAACACCATATCGTGAATTTTTTCGATTGTTTCGGGTGTAGAGACCTCAACTGGGCGTCCAGGACGTTCGGCATCTTCAGTGCTTGTACGGCCACAACGAAATTCAGTAATCCACTTTTTTACCATTGAAATCGATGGTGCAGAGTCCCCATAGTATTTATCAAGCTTAGCCTTGGTCTCGGTAATGGTTTTTTTTCGCAAAAAATAATGCTTAATAAGCACACGAAATTCACTTTTTTCCATTGTTTCCTTAAGTTACTGGATAGTCTGATAAAGATAGCTGTAAAACACAAACTAACTGACGCAGCAAGTTCAAATTTTGATAGGAGTCAACTGACAGATGCCTGTTGACAGGAGTAGTGTTGCTTTTTCAGTAAGGAGGTTAGAAATTCAAAAAGTCACGGACTTATTGACCCGCCTTAGTAGCTGTAAAACACAAACTAACTGACGCAGCAAGTTCAAATTTTGATAGGAGTCAACTGACAGATGCCTGTTGACAGGAGTAGTGTTGCTTTTTCAGTAAGGAGGTTAGAAATTCAAAAAGTCACGGACTTATTGACCCGCCTTAGTATTATATATTATTATGTCTTGGTTTTGCGTGTAGCTAAAAGAATAATACGAGTAATTATTTTTTATAGATATGTATTATATTTTTATAAAATCTTTTTAAAAGCCTGGTAACAGCAAATTTAAAAGTGTGCGATTTTGCATACCTTTAATTATCAAATAATTATGATATTTTTATTATGTATATTATTATTCTTATCGAGCTCTCGATAAGAATAATATTATACAATTCGTTTTTAGCTCGGTTCAGATTTTCTTTTTTTAATTTAGTTTCAGAAATTTATAAACGTAAATCTGTTCGTTCAAAACATACACATCCGTGACAAAGTTCAGACAGAGGACTGAGAGCAAAATCTTGTAGATAGGGATCTGGTTGACACATCTCCATTGCCCGCACCAGAACACCGTAGGTGGTGAAGGGTTAAAAGATAAGATGTTGGTCAAGGGTCTTCCCACACGTGCCACAGTCACACTGCGACCACTACCACACTACAACCATACCACGTGGTCCAGCGTATATTTTGTATTGATGAAAATTAATAGTGTGTGGCGAACCAATTAGTGCCACAATCCTAAATCGCGCTATCGAAGTTTTCTTAGATCAAAGATATATATATATATACAACACCTGAAATTACTACAAGTGGGGGATCGTCCTGTCTCCCGTGCGTGTTAGTGCGTTCCCGCTTACTCCGCGTTTCGTGCCGTCTCGCTCTATCCGCGTCGTAGTGACTCGCTCACTCCGCGGTAGTGCCGTCCCGCTCTAAACGTGTCGAGTAGCCGCGCTCACTCCACGCCCGTGCCGACCCGTCCCAGTGTAGTGCCGATAAACTCCACATAGCGATCGACAATTCACTCCTTATTCGTAAGAATAACGAGTGGATTGTCGCCTTGCTGAGGAGTTGCCCTGCCCTTGGCCTCCCGTTGGAACTTATTCCAGCGTTGGGTCACGGGGAGCCAGCCTCCTCAAAGTTTTAAATACCGTGCAAGTACGTACACTTCTGTGACTACTTTGACACTTAATACGTGTTCGTGTTTAGTGTTTTACCTGTGTTGTGTGAGTACCTTTATTATTGTTTCTGTTCGTGTACATGTTATGCAGTGTCTTTGGTGATATTTTAAACATGTCCCCTATTTTACACGGTGGACACTAAATAGTGCCCCGTTACCATGGCCGACCGTGGTTCGCGGCCGCATAGCCGCGACCGCCCCAGCCATTCCCGCGCCAGCTCAGTTGCGTCGCGCAGCGGACCCTCGTCGAGGTCCAGCTCGCGCACGTCTGAGCGCGCGTACCTGTCCGCCACCGAGCCCAGCTTGAGCGCCACGGATACCGCTCGCCCCGGGCCGTCCTCGGCATTCTCGCGGGGGTGTACTGACACCCCCCGCCCCAATGCCCTCCGACGGCGACCCGCCGCGAGTCTGGGCCCCAGCCCCGCTCAGCCGACAAGGGTTCGGCCTCTCCGCCGCGCCCCATGCGCCGCACTGCAGAGTTGAGCGCCCCGCGCCCACCGCATACACCACCGCCAGTGAGCTCACAGCCCGCTCCCCCGTTTTCTCCGGCCTCTCGCCGCCGGAAGAAGATCGAAGAGGGGAATTACCCCTATTCCAGGTGGCCCCATGCTTGCCCCCTTGTCGACAAGCATGCCCCCACCCCCTGTGCCCCCTGCACCTCTGAACAAGCGACCGAGGCAGGAAGTATCCTCGGACGTATCGCCGCCGGCCAAACGTGCCGACCGCCCGGCTACCTATACAGCAGTAGCCACTGCCCCTGCACAAACCGGATCCATCGGGGCCCCCACCTAGAGTGCCCCCTCGCCGATGAAGGTAAACACCGCCTCTCCTTCAGCGAACGTGACTGAGCCGCCGAAAGCAGCCCCCACTCATAGTGGAGAAGCTGGAGGACTGGATCGGCCACTTCCGCCGCCTCAGGGACCTCCTGGGGCACCCCCCGCACGCGAAGCCACTAGGACTGGGGGTAAAGTTCTCCCCACGCAGCGAGAACGAGTATAGGTGCATCCAACGGTACCTGACCGACCTGAGCAAGTCCACTCAGGTCAGCTGGTACTCATACGCGCTACCCCAGGATCGAGGACTAAAGGTCACGGCCTCCCTTTTCACACGCCTACTGAGGAGATAGCTGCGGATCTCACCACCAAAGGCTTCGTAGTTGAGCACGTGTCCCGGATCCTCGCCAGAAGGGACCATCCAGGGTGCTCCTACTTTGTCCTGCTGAGACGCACCCCGAACCTGGTACCAGGCATCTACCAGGTAACGGAAATTTTAAATATGCCGGATATCAAGGAGGCCTGGCGTGGGAAGAGTGGCCCCGCCCAATGCCACAGATGCCAACAGTTTCGGCACTCGAGTGCAAACTGTCACCGCAAGATGGCATGCGTCAGATGCGGCGAGGAGCACGCCGCCTCTGACTGCCCCCGACCTACAACTGACCAGCCCACTTGCATTAACTGCAAGGGGCCCCACCCTGCAAACAGTCGTAACTGCCCGGTCTTCCGTCGGGAGACCAGGAACCGCCACGCGGGCCCTATCGCCCGCACAACCCGGACCACAAACCGGGTACGAACAAATCGGGTAAGTGACGCCCCCACCATCTCTGAGAGAGAGGTTCTCCCGCCGCCGCCCTCCGCCACTTCTCTAATGGCGGAGGCCAATGACCCCACCCCCCGTCCGGCCGCATCCGCCGCCCCCCCCTCCTCGGCCCGGAAGCAGCGGAAACGGACTAGGACTAGGACCAAGAAGAGGGCCAAATCCGGTGCGACCTCAAATGCCGCCACGGACTCGGAGTATGAGCCCCTCGCCCTCCCCCTCCCCTCTGTTGTAGCAGCACCACCGGTGGACGAGGCCATCCTATCACCCCCCCCTACCGCAGCGTACCCCGCACCCCCCGCGCCCTTCGCGCACCAAACGTGCTGTCCAGCCGGTCATCAAACCTGAGGTGACCGAGCTCGCCACTGAGCCTGCAAACCCGGCGATCACTACCGCCATTTTGCCCCCTCGTGTCCCCCCTTCTTCTCGTCGCCGAGAGTCCCCCAGGACCACGGCCCAGCTTTTACAAGCTCTGCTCTCCCTGGCCTTAGATGTGTTTAATAAAATCCTGGCCGGAGATGATATTTTACAGACCCTCCTTATGGCCCTCCCTGAGGGGGCCACCCTCTTCGCTTCCTTGATTTCCCAATGGCTTCCCACGCCCCAGTTTCACTAAAGGTTGTCCACTGGAACGTCCGGGGGGTCCGCGGCAAGGTGGCCCCGATTCGCCACCTCCTTCGGGAGTACGAGGTGGACGTCGCCTTGCTGAGTGAGACCCTCCTGTCCCCTTAGGACCGCTTCAGTGCCCCCGGCTATTTTGTATACCGCCAGGACTTTCTGGGGGGTGAGCGATCCAGCAGAGGCCTAGCCGTTCTGGTCGGCAGGAAACTCCTTCCCCCCCCCCCCTCAGTTTCATCACTGCACGCCCTTGGAGTGGAGGTACTCCTCGGGTCGCACCGCACGCACATTTATGCTTGCTACAAACCTCCGGGGTCGCGTTTAGACATCTCCGACATCCACAGGCTCCTATCAGAAGAGCCAACTGTGATTGCCGGAGATCTGAACTGCAAGCACCCCGGATGGGGATCTCGTGCTCCCAACCCGGACGGGAACCGGCTGCTCGCCGACTCAGAGCAAGTCAGGTACTCGGTGGTGGGTACATACTCCCCCACCCACTATCCCGAAAACCCCCGGTATACACCTGATGTCCTCGACGTTGCTATCACCCACCAACTCCCGGGAGACCTCCACCAGGAGGTCCTCGATTATACGCGCTACTCCCGCTAGCGTTCCCCCCCTTCCCCCCTACCCAGCCCGCGACTGGGACGCTTTTTCATTGCAGCTGCATGAGTCCACGCCTTCCCCCCTACCCAGCCCGCGACTGGGACGCTTTTTCATTGCAGCTGCACGAGTCCACGCCCAACTTCCCGGTTGATTCTGCAGAGACCGTCGAGTCTATGACGCTGCAGGCGATATATCACCGAGGCGATAACAGCTGCAATGAACGCGGCAACCCAGCCGCCCACCCGCCGCCAATTCAAGCGGCCCCCGCTCCCTCGCCACATCGCCGACCTCTTGGCGGAGAAAAAGCGTCTGCGTAAGACATGACAACGCACACGCTGCCCCACGCAGAAGGCGCAGCTCAATCGCCTTACTGCACAGGCAAAAGCCGCGATCGAGGACCTACACGCCATTCAATGGACTCGTCGGATACAGGAGGCCGGAGAGGACTGGCCCTCCCTTCACCGATTTTGTCGCACCCTTACCCGTGCCACTGCCCCCGTCCACCCCCTGCTCCACCCGGACGGCAACCACAGGTACCGTGCAGAGGACAGAGCAGACATCCATGCCGAACACTTAGAACGCCAATTCTCGCCGCTGCCCACGACCGCAACGGAACACGCCCAAATGGTAACCGAGGAGGTAAAGGCTTTCCTACTTTCCCCCCCCCTCCCCCCAAATTTCTCCTTCTCTCCGAGGGTGGTCCAAAGGACCCTCTCCCACCTGAGACCCAGAAAGGCCCCCGGTGCAGACGGAATTCCTAATTCCGCCCTCCGACACCTACCCTTTAGGACGGTGGCCGCCCTCACTCGCCTGTACAACGGCATTGTTAGGACCGGCCACTTCCCCTCCACTTGGAAGATGGGACTGATAATAACCGTCCCCAAGCCCCATAAAAACCTGAGGCTGGCCGAGGGCTACCGGCCTATAACCCTCCTATCTACCCTATCCAAGGTCTTTGAGATCCTGTTCCTCAAACACCTTTCCCCCCACCTCCCTCCTCGCGAGGAGCAATTTGGTTTCAGGTCCCAGCTGAGTACCACCCTCCAGCTGGTACGCGTGATCCACCATCTCTCCGTTGCGGCAAACAAGAAGGAAGCTTCGGTCGCCGTTTTCCTGGATATGGAAAAGGCGTTCGATAGTGTTTGGCATGAGGGCCTGCTCTGCAAGCTCATCCGAGCCAACGTACCTCCCCCCATGGTAAGGCTTGTGGCCTCTTTCCTCTCCGGCAGGTCCTTCAAGGTGCGCGTGGACGGAGTCCTCTCCGCCGAGCGCCCCATCACCGCTGGCGTGCCCCAAGGTAGCGTGCTCTCCCCAGCGCTGTGCAACCTGTACGCCAGCGACGTGCCCACACACCCTGGCACCATCGCGGCACTCTACGCCGATGACACGGCCTACATCGCCAGCTCCCTAAACAGGGACCACGCCGCTACAAAACTTCAGAGGACGCTGGACCTACTCCCGGACTGGCTGAGCAAATGGCGACTATCTGTCATCGCAGGCAAGTCCCAGGCGCTCGCCGTCTCTACGAGAACAGGTTTTCCGGCTCCTCTGAAGATCGGAGACGCCGCAATTCCGTGGAGTAAGACGGCGAAATATCTCGGGGTCATTATTGACCGCCGACTATCCATGGCCCCCCAGTGCTCAGCGGCGGTGACGAAGGCGAACTCGGCAGTAGCCCAGCTGCGTCCGGCCTACGCGTCCCCGCAGATCCCCCTGAGGATGCGCATCGCCCTCTACAAGACGTATATACGGTCCCGCCTTACGTACGCGGCTCCCGCGTGGCACCACTCGCTCTCCGCACCCCAGAAAAGGTTGTTGCAGAGGGCCCAAAACCGGGTGCTGCGTCGCATCGCGGACGAACCGTGGTACGTTCGCAATTCCACCATAGCGAGGGGCCTCAGGGTGGAGAGCGTGGAGGCCTTTGTGGCCCAGCTCTCCGCGAAGCTGTTTGCGCGGGCGGATGCCTCGCGCCTGGTCGAGCTGACCGACCTGGCGCCGTGGCATGCCCGCCCGCCGGACCGCCACCGCCTGCCGAGGGATGCCGTCCCTCCGGAGGACCCAGCGGAGCCACACAGCCCGCCTCGCCGCCCCCGAAGAGGAGGAGCCCAGGCGCAATGATGCGCCGCACCTAGCGCATTAATGCGCTCTGGCGCAACCGCGCCACCACCACTGCGGGATTGTTTCCCCCCCCCCCCCACCCCTACCTTCCCCTTTCGCCGGCAAACCAGATGCCGGCGAAACCTGTCTAAAACGCGTCCGGGGCCTGACGAGTGGCAGCCCTATTGCCACCCCGTCGTCCCCGGGGCGTACCTTCCCCCCCCCCCCCCCCCCGACATAAAAAGTCGGGGCCCGGAAGTTTTACCCTTTTCCCTTTCCCCCAGGTCGCTTGTCCGGTCCCGGACCCCACGGTCCGGCAAAACGCGGCGTGTGAGGGAGTGGTCCCACACACGCGTGGAGCCGACCGCCGGTCTTGGTTGGGCCTGGATTGGTCGATCGACACTCCCTCGTTACTGTTGGTTGCCCCCCCCACGGGTTTCCCCCGCGTTCTGCCGCGGGGGGTCTTCCCATAAAACATAAGACTCATGCGCCCAGTACTCGTATTGGGCGCGTCTTCCCACTCCAATTAGAGGAGCTTAGCCCCTGGTATTGGTTAGGTCCGCCGTAAGGCCCTTTTCAGGGGCCCGGCGTCGAGCCGAGAAGAGTCTCCTACAAGTGGGCTACGGCCTGACCGAGCATAGCACCTCGCTCGGTCGGAGATCTCCCTTTGGGGCGTCTACTATTCCCACACTGGTGACCCTCGACAGAACACGCTCCTTTAAGACTGGACATCATCATCATCACTTCCCGCCACTCCGTACCACGCCAGTCAGCTTTAGCCTCACCGGGTACCTCGACCACCAGCCTCAACGCACCGCGGCCTGGTCGATCCACATCGGCTTTAACGGGCACTCTCACTACAACGACCGGTCAGCAAGCAGAGGATATCTCTCCTGGTCAGCACGTAGCATCTCACTTACTGGGACTCTCTGGCACTGGCGACTCAAGCAGAAGACTCAAGATTCGACCTCTGGTCTTCGGGGGGAGTGATGTGGTGAACCAATTAGTGCCACAATCCTGAATCGCGCTATCGAAGTTTTCTAAGATCGGCGGTATATATACAACACCTACCACATTCTGCAGTCGTGATGCACCACGTGTGTGATACCGATCACATCGCAAACACCAGCCACACCTAGTATTTATAACGGTAATTCCTAACAAATATTGACATTTTGACGGTACCACAACGCATTTGCAAGAAGCTGCAGCGTCACAATTCTAAATTCTTGACTACTTTTTGTCGCGTCGGTGTGCTGTGTTTGTGGTATGTGTCGACCATTAATCTTTTCAATATTAAATTATCAAAAAAAAAGATTATTTTTTATGTTTTTTAAATTTATTTTTCATGAAATAAAAGACAGATTTGTCGGATAAAAGCCTAACGTGTAAACAGTATCCACGTGTGCTATGAATCTCCGCGAACAGGCGTGAACAGGTTTAAGCATTATTGTTTTCAGTTTTCATGAGGTTTTTAACGTAGTCAATTTGCCGTGAATAAGAGACCTTATGTTATAATAAGGGAAAAATAAATCTGTGCAATAATTCAGTGCAGATAAAAATGTTTATTTTATTTGGTGAATTTTATTTCATCTCTCGCAATAACGTGTAATAGCTGTAGGCGCCTTTAAGTATCTGTAAAATAAAAATGAATATGAAAGCACAATATTATTTAGTTAAATAAATGTTAAATATTATTTTCATTTACTTTCAATTGGTTGCTTATATTACTGACATCATGGAAAGTACTAGATTCTAAAGTGAAGTAGGTATATTTTTTCATAATTCTGATATATTACAGTCGCCACACAGTAAAAGTTAATGTTAGTAAACCGTCTAATTATTTTCAATTAGGATGGACAGGAAAGATGTGAAGCAATTTTGCAAAACTGAGATGAATAGGGGAAACTAAATACTTGTATTTATATAGCGATTAGCCTTATTCTTAGGGCCACTTTGCACCGAACGCAGTGAGGCAGCCAGCTGCATCACTGTCACAGGGGCGATACTCTCTACAAATGACAGCTCGAGCACCGGCGAATGTCAGCCATGTTGACGTTGACGTAAGTCTAAGGTTGACACTGAAATATTTTTAAACGTCGCGTCATACAAATCTATCATAATTATAATATAATGAAATTAAATTGTCAATTATGTCAAAGCACGAAACGATCAGCGACCAGCCCCGTGTGCCACAGTCCAGGCTGGAAAAAAGTTCCTCCCCGCCCGCCTCCGCTTTCGCTGAGCCACGCACACACAGCCGCGAGCTGTCATTCGTGTAAATCGGTGGAGTGACGATTCTTTACGTTAGTAATATATATGTATAATCTTTGTCACTGTCGTATAATTTTACAGGATATTGTAAATTTTACTTTGTAATAATTAACCCACGGCGACCAAAGATAAAATTAGTATGACCTGTGCCAAATTTTATCAAAATCGATCCCGCATTTTCAGAGCTTACACAATGCAAAACAGACAACCAAACAAACAAATAATCAAATCTTTCCTCTTTGTAATTTTAGTATATATAGTGATAACTGAGATATAGTTATTATTACTAGAGATCATATCATTTTAAATATGGTCGAAATTTGACCATAATTCATATTTCTATTTTTAAGATTCAATTTTAAATGTTCTTTTACCTCTTAGATACTCAATAAAAATGTGTAAATTTTGTCTCATGATATTAATAGTGCTGGATTTATACATTTGCCGCCCATAGGTTATTCAGTTTTTAGCCCTCGCCCCCCAAACTTCCTTCTTAAAAATTACTCCTCTCATACTAATCAAGAGTACAACTGTAGTTTTTTACAATTACCCTGGTTGAAATTTGTACCAAATAGTTATTTGAAAGTTTGTAATTTTTAATAAAACAACAACGCAAAATATATTATTAGGTCCTTATATATGAAGTTGCCGTTTTGTCGTACTGGCTATTTTGATTTCAAATATATATTCTTTGGATACGAATTCCAATTTAAAATTTATACCGCTATTTACTCATGCATTTGTGTTTCGAAAACCGTAATTCATTTTTTTTCCTCTTTTGGTTTTATCTTTGCGTCACTTTGTTTACAAAATGGAAAACTTGAAATATCGTAATATTTTCGAGTACGAGTTCCACCGTGGCACCAGTGCAGCAGAAACGGCTCGAAGGATTAATGATGTGTATGGCGGCGATGTCGCAAAAGAAAACTCAGTGCATTTTTGGTTCCAACGTTTTCGTTCTGGAAATGTTGACCTGCAAAACAAGTCCCGTGGACGGCTGGAGACCAAAGTTGATAATGAAGAATTGAAGGCTATTGTGGAATCGGATCCATCGCAAACCACGTCCGAGTTAGCTGCAGGCTGCGGTGTTAGTGATAAAACTGTTTTAATCCACTTGAAGTAAAATGGGGAGGTGAAAAAGCTTGAAAGTTGGGTACCTCATGAATTGAGTGCAGCAAATCGACAAAAGCGCGTCGACTGCTGCGTTACATTACTAACCGGCGCAATAATGAAGGGATTTTAAATCGAATCATTACCTGTGATGAAAGTGGATCCTATACGCTAATCGGAAACGCTCATCGCAATGGCTGAACCCTGGCGAACCAGCCAAAGCCTGCCCCAAGCGAAAATTGACTCAAAACAGTTACTTGTGAGCGTTTGGTGGACTAGTGCCGGTGTCGTTCACTACGGCTTTCTTAAATGTAGCCAGACGATTACGGCAGATGTTCATTGCCAGCAACTGCAAATCATGATGGAGAAGCTAGCTGCTAAACAACCGAGGTTGGTCATTCGCTCTAGGCCACTGCTGCTTTAGGACAACGCTAGACCACACACTGCACAACAGACAGCTACCAAATTAAAGGAGCTTCAATTGGAATGTCTAAGACACCCACCGTGCTCCCCGGACCTTGCTCCAATAGATTACAATTTTTTTCGAAATTTGGATAACTTCTTGCAAGGAAAAAAATTCAACTCCTATAAAAAAGAGAAGTAAAGATAAGATAAGTCCAAAGCGCCTTCAAAGATTTTGTTGACACCTATCCGAATGGTTTTTTAGTAAAGAAATCAACGGACTACCTATGAGATGGCAAAAGTGCATTGATAGCAATGGTATATAGGTACTTTGATTAAATAAATATATTGTGTTTAAAAAAATCGACTTTATGTTCCTCCTTTACAAAACGCCAATTTCATATGTAATGACCTAATATAATGATAATATTATGTTTTGTGCGTTGAAAGCGAAAAGCGTAAATTTTTTTCTAATTTCACAGGATGAAATTGAATAAATAATATTTTTTTCTATTGTACTGGTTTAATTTGTAATAAATACCTGTCTGAAAGGATTTATTCTTTGCAATAAGCAACAGCGCAAAATAGACCATAGACTACTAAGGGCGGATTCGACCAAACTGGAGTAAAATTTTACTCGAGTGTAAATGTTTCCCAATCTAAGAGTAAGCTGGTTTTGCGTTTTTCCAACTTCTAATCCAAGAACGGGAGTAAATACTTACACGGGCGATTTTGACGGAGTAAAGTATTAAACTGAGAATAGTGAATAGTCGCACAACTGGCTGCCAATTGTCACGATCAATGTCATTGTGAAGTGTTATAATTTGATTGACATTTTTCTGTATTACTCTACAAAATTAAATTATTATGGCGTACAAGTCATTATTCTTGGATTAGAAGTTGGAAAAACGCAAAACCAGCTTACTCTTAGATTAGGAAATATTTGCACTCGAGTAAAATTTTACTCCAGTTTGGTCGAATCCGCCCTAAAACATTTACTAACAAATGTTAACAATTGTTACATTTTGTTAGGAACTGCAAGATGTTTTGCAACTTTAGCACCTAGTACCTAAAAATTGACCCACGGTATAATCTGGCGTGTATGCATACGTTCATTGTACACACTAATATGAATATGAATAATATGAAATACATTTTATCAGTAAGAATATAAGGGGAGTCTGGTGGGGCTGGGATCTCAGACCATTACTAACATTACCTAACATTAAATCATTATTTAACATTGTGATCAAATGTTTATAAACAAGTGTTTACTAACGTTTGTAAACATTTTCTAGCAGTGTGGGAGCACCGTTACAGATAACAGATGAAAATATGTAAACAAATTATTGACAGGCTGCTGGATTTGCAGTCTGGACCGTGAGGATGTCTCTTAAAACAGGTCAAAAACCGTAAAGACGTGATTTTTGGTTCACGTATTAGAGCCTTTTCACATCATGCGATACGATGTCGCTTATTGCGCGTGATAATGTGAGAGACAGCTATATTATTTTTATATTGAAACATATACCTTCTTAATAATTAGGTATAACTATAATTATTAATGTAATAATTAAAAGAATTTCAGTCCAGTTCCATTAAAATTACGAATTAAATTTCACTCATGTTTTTCACGATGAAATCTCGTGAAAACGTGAAAACTCCATTTTTAGGATTGGACAATAATGAATCTACTTTAAATCGATATAGTTTTGACAATTCAAATTCTCGTTTTTGTTTGATGGCAATTCGAAAGTCGATTTGGTTTCAACTAATAACTTTCTCGATAGAACAACAATATCGATTAAACTTCTTACAAATTTGTGTGTATGTGTGAACCAAATCCATGGTAGTGTGTGTTGCTGAAAATTTCATTAATTTCATGTATTTCTAAGCTTCTACTGGGTACTTCTTTCTAAGTTTATACTGGGGAAGACGTGCGAACAGCTTAAAATTCTTAAAATAATTTAAGAATTTTAAGCTTTTCGCACGTCTTCCCCAGTATAAACTTTAATTGTGCCAAATTTCACTGTCATCCGTACGCACAATTCTCGTAAAACTGCACATTAAATTCTCGCTTCACATATTAATATAGTTATGTTTTATTGCAAAGAAGATAAAGTCGTCGTGAATATAAAAAAGTTGCCACTCACGCTGAGAAATGTAACAACCGTCAGATCAACTATCGGCCCAGCGTGGATGGCCAATGGCTTACGGAACTGGTGTACAAGAAGAAGTAGTTCTTTCCTTACGGTTGCCGGCTGGGCCCACCACAAACTCTCGTAGGGCCCCATCATTAAATCGAAACTCTGAAAGTAAAATTATGAAATATTTGATAGAAACTGAAAACAACAAAACCTAGAGTATGTCGGGACGTGTGAAAGGAGGGTAAGTATTAAAGCGCAAAAGGTTTTTGTTTACTTAAAAACTTTATGTCTAATTTCGCTCAAAATAATTTTAGCTAAATAGAGTTTTTAGCATAACATATTAGCAAGGTTTACAAGTTTCTTTTTCTTATAGCTTAGAAACGCCAGAGGAACTTACTTGTAAAGTTGATTACTCGAAAATCTGTGATTTCGTAAAAAAGGCCTTTAACTAAGAATACCTCTTCTAAGATACTGTGAAATGAATAAGCAGAGTGCAAAAATATTTTTTTATCCCAAAATATTTTAAGGGTTGCTTTCTATATTCTATGGAAAGGCACCCTTAAAATATAAAATTATTTTTAGTTTATGATGTCAAAAATTTAATCTATATACAATCTATAAAAATGCCAAATTTCTTCCATTTACATTCATAACTACAGAAGTTAGAAGGGAAAACAAACAGACATACATCTCGTCTGGATGAAATGTCGTCCGAATATATTTATGCCGCCGAAATGCCTTACATTTTGTCAGTATAAAAAGCAGCCTATATCGTTTCCCGTGATCTACTTCAAAGTGTACCAAACATCAAAGTCGGTCTAGGAGCCTATTTAATGCAAACAAACAATCAAATCTTTATAATTTTAGTATAGAGATAAAGTAAAATTCCAAAAATCTACTCCAGATTCTTAATTTTGCTAGAAATTTTAGTCCAGTTGACTCCTAGTTGTTTTTCAGACTGACACAGTCATAACTAATATGTTCGGGCGACATGTCCCCTAACATTTTTTCAAAGAAGACATATTGCGATGTCAAGACCAGAAGCTCAATTCTCGTATTTAAAGTATACTTTCATTTTACATTGACTGTATTTTAAGTGAAGCTATTTGTTATCATAATCTGACTTTGTGAAGCTTGGACCAATCAGAACGCGTTTCACGCTGGTTTGACGTTTACGTGAATACCGGTTTGGCAGTTTTAGCGTATCGGGACTTGATTGTAATTGTATTATTGCAGGTTTTATTTAGCAGAATTGACCCTCTGGCGAGATGTCGCCTAACCCCAGAAAAACCTTTTAATAAATAATAAAGTTTATTATTTTAAGGATAAATACCTCAATGTAGCTGTTTCTTCTCAAGACAGTTTATTATTATAATATATATTTATTTATATATAAATAATATATATTTACGATGGATCGATAGAAAATGTTTTGCTAAAAAATCGAAACGAAAACATTTGTAAGGTAAGGTTAGCCACTTACGGAATGTGTCATTACAGTGCTGTGCCAGCAATACATGAAAAGTCGTAAGCAGCCGAATAATAAATAAGGCAACGATACAATTTTCCGTAATGTACTAGTTTCCTCCTGAAAATTTTAAAATCATTATTAAATCCCACAGAAGTAATAAAAGCAGATTAGAGACAAAAACTTAACGGACGATGCGACAAAATGGTAACTACTATTATAAACAGGAAAAGTTTGTATGTTTGTTTGCTTTGAATAGGCTCCGAAACTACACGACCGATTTTGATTAAATTTATCAGAAATATAGTTTAGACCACGGGGCCTTCCTACTTAAGCTACTTTTTATCGCGGAAAATTGTACGGGTTGCGCAAGATAAGCTTTTGACAAAAGTAAAATCTGTCTTATTTAGGACTATTCCTGAATAAGACAGATTTTGACACCCAGTTGTTATCCGTTTCTTTGGGTAAAACCCTCTATTCCACGGGAACTCTACATGTTTCCGCAATAAAAAGTGGGAGTACTAAATACCTTTAGAAGCCCACATGTGTTAATCCAGGCTACTGACTATTAACTATAACCGAGTCTGCCAAATTTCATTCAAATCCCTATACCAGATATTTGAGTCAAACAATACACGCAAACTTTCATAATATGTATAATATTAGTGATGTGATGATGATGATGATGATTATAAAAATTCAAATCAGTTGTTGGTATCTAAGTACCGGCGTTTAAGTGAAGTATTTGTGAAGTGTAATTTGAGTACAAAATATATAAAAATTAGCTTATATCAGTAGGTGATACAGCGTGCGTTGAACCTAAGTTAATCTAAAAACCAGCGAAGCTCAAGGGACTCCAATGTGAATTTCAATTTCCAAGAGATTTCCTATAGATGTTAGTACATACTAGAAAACTGGGAATTAAGTTAGTAATATACCAATGCGCGGTTTTTTATTAACTATATTGCAATGTGCAAATTTTCTAGATGCAATAAGCTTTATTAGTGAACAATGGTGGGCTCTAGCCTACTTCTTTTACATGAAAACCTTCAAAACGTAGATAACTAAATTATCTTCAGCGAAATGTTATGTAGACTTTGACTTTGATTTTCTAGCTAGTCCTACTAATCCATACTACAACACAGTAGTTTTGCAAATGATAGCAATATCTTAATTTCTATGATAATCAAAAATTGGAAGGAAGAAATAATAATCAAAATTTATAAACTTTATCCCTTCTTTAATATTTATATAATAATAATAATAATATCTATAGACGCTTCACACCACGTCAATCTGGCCCCGTGCTAAGTATCCGAAGAACTTGTGTTACAGGTACCAGAAGGCGGGAAATATATTTAATACTTTTAAACTACACATATATTTAAGATTTTTATGACATTTTAAACATATTTAATAGACATTCGTGACCCAGGAACACAGAATAACTTTTTGTTCCTTCGGCGGGATTCGAACCCGCGACCCCCGGCTTGAGCACCAACGCGCTGAACCACTGAGCTACAGAGGTCGTTAAATATGTTACCCGGGCCATCATGAGGAATCTATTCACACCTCATTCGTTAAAATTGGATCAATAGTTTACGTGTTACGTTGTGACAAATATAAATACAATACATAATCTGCAAAAATCTTCTGGCCTACACTGCCCTTCCTTTTGGCTTCGCCGTAGTGGGGTCAAAATAGAAATAATACGTATTAAAACTTAACAAGAATATTTAAGCTACTTGAACAAGACTTATTTTGTAAAATCGCTGGATTTACCTATAGGCACAGATAGGTATTTCGTGTCTCTACTAAAATCTAGCACAAACCATTCTGATACGTATAGTTGAAATTATCTTTTGAGCAAGCAAATCTTTTGAGGGCTACCGCGAGTGAATTCGCCGCCAGAGGCGCTAGTGAAGCGTGACGTCTCCCAAATATCAGATTATATTGTTTTTGTGGGCGGGAGTTTTTGTGAATATTTTGCCATACTTGGTTCAATGTCTGTGCTTTAAAAGCGGGGGCTGAGAATGAGACAGTCTTATCATTCGAAAACTAATGTCCTCCTTTTTTTCCGAACAAAACAGGAATGCCCAACACTGCGGCATAATTGTTTAAATTTTTACAGTATGGTTTTAAGGTATTAAAAATTTTCACGTGCGTACTAAGTTAATAACAAATTTTGACAGCTATGCCTCACTCATACATACGGTGGCGCCCACTGGCGAGCACGAAAACGGTGGCCCTCATTGCTATAGCATAAATAGCCGTTAGGGTCAATTCACACCGAAACGAATCGATACGGAAAATGGCGCTGCATTTTTAAGCTAGCTATTCAAAATTTAACTTTATTCAATACACGCCCAAGTAACAATTTATCGTCGTACAATAGTTTTGTAAACGTTATTTTATAACCACAGCTAAGTCACACTAACGTTTTAATAACGTTTATTAAACGCGAAAAGGGCCTCATTTATGCGACCAACGTTGTTGTATATTCGTCACACAAAAGTCACAAGTGTCTTCGTTGTGTCATTCAAAAGTCGTGTGAACGTTAAGAAATTACCACTATCATCGCACAGTAGTTTAATCATAACTTCAAAGCAACTCGTTTTGTCATATTGTGGTCGTACGGGTGATTTGAATGAGTAAAACGGTTTATTTGAGTGAACTAACAACACCTATAGGACTGTTTTTTTCTCTCTTGTTAGTGACTTGGTTGCTTGTGGTTTTTGGCAAGAGATTTTAGTGCAAATTATGAATTTCCAAAAAATAAAAGATGAGTGTTATCATGTTATTTAATTTTCATATCTTGCTATCTGTAACTAATACCATTTAGTTCGACTGGAAATTTAAGTTTTATGATAATATACCTAAGTAAATACTATTCAAATTCACACGCCCTGTAGTAGTTTTGTGTATGAAACATTATAATATTTTTAATAAAAATATGAACAATTTCTAAAAATGGGAGACATGTTGCTTTTGCCGCTTAAAGACAGTAAGTTGTATTAAGGTTATCTCAAGACCATACAATACCTACGCCATCCGCCATTTTCTATTAGGGTTCCTCAAAATATTAATGATCCTTTTTATTTGTCAATATTCACACAATATCAATAATTATCTTTCAATTTTAAAGATAATTTATATTGATATACCACAATATCAATTGTCTTTAAATTTAAAGATAATTGATACTATGTGAATATTAAAAAATTAAAAAGGATTTTAATTTTTTATATATTTATTAATTTCATGCAAAAGCTGATCGTAGTAAAAGCGCAGTGCAGATTACAAAACATGTTATTATATTCAAGTATATATCATTTTTAGAATGAAATTCTATAAAATTTCCATTAATATGGCGTTTTAAAGTAAAACTTTGGCTCAAATGCGACAACAATGTTGGTTAAAAGTCAGGGCAAGACTTTTAATCGACAATATGTAATATAAAAGGTATATTTTAGTCGCAAATGAACAACCAAGTCACTCAAGTGTCTCAAATTGACTGATGTAAAACTAGATGGGGTTCGCTTTACAAATGTCATTATGAAAACGTGTGCTTCATTTTATAAACGTCATATATAGGTTTTTTAATCATCCAATTTGGTCAGTTGAAATTAGTATTACTATTGCGTTGTCGTATAAATGTTTTAGCTAAAACTATAATATAACGTGGTGTAGTTGAGTCTTGCCGACGTTGCTATGACCTGTTTATTAAGACATATTGGTCGCACGACTTAAAAAGTTAAATTAAAGATCTAGAAGATCTAGAGTCTAAAGAACCTACCAGTCACCTCATAACTATTGTAAAACTGCAATACAACTGGAAGTCGTATAAGCCTTGACTTATATGTCGTTTTTGTTTGTTAGGCGCTTCATTTTAAGAGTTCGAATGTCATGTTGTACCGCGGTGCACTGCGAATGTGCAGTGTATGACTGATGTCATATGAAACGTGTACCTTTTGTGTCGTGAATTAAGTTTAATTTAAAATCAACATCTTTAAAATGCAGCGCCGCGTCTAGGACGCACAATTTATTTTCCAAATGTACATTTTTTACACATGTCTAATTGTCTAGCTTACTAAAAATACGATTAATCATTTACCTCTATTTGGTATACTGTTACACAAAGCATCACTGAACAAACAAAAGTGTAGAGCATCATTATTGGCGACATAAAACTGTTGAATAAGCTGCAAATACTAAAAACAAAATTGGTAAAATAAACAAGTCGGCACAGATAAACATCAAAATATTGCACAAAAACTAATTCGAATACTTATTATTTTAACCATTTTACAAAAAGTATATAAGTTGTTTTTATTTATCCATAATCAACTTTAATTATTTAGAGTTGGTTACGAATAAAAATAATGGTAAATTTGAATGTTTCATATTTTTAAAAAAATTGCATGACTTTTATGATCACATTGCAACACGCTCATTGTGATCGTAAAAGTAATACACACTTGCTAAGTCGCATATGATTTTCATGGCATATTCTTATTCGCTTCCTTGCCACCGCTAAAGTGGCCGGATCCCTTGCAGTTCCAAAAATATCGCGAGCATCAATTCTGATCATCCTCAACTCGGCCTCCATGAATATCATCGTAGCGACTGCGTTCGTATCGAACACTGCGAACCACATTACACACACGACAGTCGCAAAAATTTCTGTACAAATATACAACGTATACCCTGTCACAGTAGTTTTATCTACTGGCATCCAAATACTGGCTATCTCTGGTGGATTCGCAGTGCCATTTCTGAAATTATATCGGAACGTTGAAGACGTAAAGAGCAGCATTGGCTGCAAGCACACGGAAACTGTCAACACAACAAGCACGTAAATGTAGGAAAAAGTTATAGATCTACTGTATGTCGTATACTTATCTATAACGATATGGATCTTTCTATTCTCCATGTTACGCCTTTCAATGTCCCTTTTATTTATAAATTCGATAATCGTTACCCAATCATTCTGATATTTGAAATACGTGAAAACCTTCCAACATATGACTATGCTCGCCATAGAATATTGTATGTTTTGTAGCACCACTTTGGTGTCTGATCTCTCCAGCCATATATTTAAAATTTCTGTCCCAAAGACAGCAAATACGATGTAGTGCATAAAAATATATGAATATTTTATGATGTTGTTTCTTGAAAACAAAAGACCACCGTATTGTAACAGTTTTACGTTTGGACCAAGATAAGGTCTTTGTGGGTCCTCAAAATGATTCCTGAATCGTCTAAGCATTTTTGCTACTAAACCTATAATAGCAAAGAGAATTCCTGTAGTAAGACTTAAATAGCCACTAATGTGATGTTTAGAGTTGCGATAGTTTAAATGATATCGATGTTTCTATCTTTCACGATTATTGTAGTACAGTAATTAGCACGTAAAACATTATAGACTTTAACATGTCTGCAATCCGAAAAATTATATTTTTTATGTAGCTTAAATAAAGTGGTAATATTTTTTCAATTTGTTTTCCATACATTTTTTCAAAATTTATGGAAAACTTGTATGAACCAGGATTCAATAATTCAATAGTTTCAATTTACACCGAAACGAAACGATACGCGACATGGTGCTTCATTTTTAAGCCATATCTGTTCAAAATTGAACTTTGTTCATTACACAAGAATAAAAACGTTTCATTGTCAGATTTCGAATGTCGATTTGTATCGCGCATATTATGAAAGGTATATATATATATATATATATATATATATATATATATATATATATATATATATATATATATATATATATATATTTTTTTTTTTTCAAATTACTTCAAAAGTTATAGTCTAATTTCGTGCAAAATAATTTAAATAGTATTTATCAGGACCTATCAGGACCTATATATGAAAAATTGCAAGTTTCTACCTCTTATAGTTTATAAATGACCAATCACTTTGAAAAATCCTACTTCACAAGTATAAGTATGACAATAATCCACTAAATAATAAAACCATAATTTTGTACGATGGCAAAATTTAAGTCCATAATAATATTATGCAATCTTAATAGCCAAAGTAAACAAGGGAGAACAGACGGATGGACAGTCAGAGCGAAACTATAAGGATTACTTGTAGTTACTACCGCTAGGATGGTAACAGGGGTGCTCCAACACCCCACGTGAGCAATCACGCGCCGATTTATTGAAAATTATTTGCTGTATTGCACTAGCACTTTGTGTATTCTTTTTTCCTACCGTGAGCCTTTAGTAGTCGTATCGCGGTGGGAGCGGCGATACGTCAATCTCGTTCTGCAGGTATCTGCGGGGTATTGCGTCACCCCTGTTACTATTTACGTAGATGTTTTCTTTTGCAACTTTACTAATTTTTATTTTATGTTCAGTTAACTATGGCATTTCGTAACGATGAAGAGCTTGAGCTTACTTAAATAATATGGCTGAATACAATGCGACAGAGGGAAGCGTCAATACATTTGATAAAATTATGCACAATTACGAGGGCGGGTCAATAAGTCCGTGACTTTTGGAATAAAACACAGATTTTTTGATGAATAAATCATTTTATTTTTCAACGTAGTCCCCCTTGAGCTCTATACACTTTGTCCAACGCTTCTCCAATTTTTTTATCCCTTCCAAAAAATATGATTTGTCGAGGTCCTCAAAATAGGCCTTTGTTTGCGAGATGACTTCATCATTAGAGTCAAATCTTTTTCCACCGAGCCATTTTTTCAGGTTTGGGAACAAGAAGTAGTCACTCGGAGCCAAATCTGGAGAATAGGGTGGATTTGGGAGCAATTCATAGCCCAATTCATGGATTTTTGCCATGGCAACTGCACATGTGTGCACCCTTGCATTGTCTTGGTGAAAAATAACTTTTTTCTTGGCCAAATGAAGATGAGAAAAGAAGAAAAGAGGTCGGTTTTTTTCAAATCCTCATTGAAATGGTCCAATAAGTTGGCATAATATTTCCCATTAATTGTTCTTCCCTTTTGAAGATAGTCAATGTGGATTATCCCACGTGCATCCCAAAAAACAGTCGCCATAACTTTATTGCCTGACAAACCCACCTTGGCCTTCTTTGGCACCGATTCACCCTTAGAAACCCACTGTTTTGACTGTTGTTTGGTCTCTGGTGTATTGTGATGGATCCATGTTTCGTCCACGGTTACAAAACGGCGCAAAAACTCCTCCATATTGTGATTAAACAACGCCAAACCTTCCTGTGAAGTTGTTACACGATTGCGTTTGTGGTCGACTGTGAGCAAACGCGGCACCCATCTTGCGGAAAGCTTTCTCATGCCCAAGTGAACATTCAAAATTGAAACCACTGAGCCATGCGAGATTCCTGTGGCTTCCACAATCTCTTGCACTTTCAATCTTCGGTCGGCCAACACCATATCGTGAATTTTTTCGATTGTTTCGGGTGTAGAGACCTCAACTGGGCGTCCAGGACGTTCGGCATCTTCAGTGCTTGTACGGCCACAACGAAATTCAGTAAACCACTTTTTTACCATTGAAATCGATGGTGCAGAGTCCCCATAGTATTTATCAAGCTTAGCCTTGGCCTCGGTAATAGTTTTTTTTCGCAAAAAATAATGCTTAATAAGCACACGAAATTTACTTTTTTCCATTGTTTCCTTAAGTTACTGGATAGTCTGATAAAGATAGCTGTAAAACACAAACTAACTGACGCAGCAAGTTCAAATTTTGATAGGAGTCAACTGACAGATGCCTGTTGACAGAAGTAGTGTTGCATTTTCAGTAAGGAGGTTAGAAATTCAAAAAGTCACGGACTTATTGACCCGCCTTAGTATGTACGTATTAGGACTGTGACTGTGGACTGTGTGTCGAGAGCTACCTGGAAAAATATCAGGAAATATAAGGGCCATTCTAAGTGTACCCGAAGAAGTTCCAAGCAAGTTAAACCCAAGTAAAACTACTTTAGCGGCGTTGAGAGTGAAATTTCAAAATTTCGTCACGACACGATTTTGATATTACGCCATCTTTTGAAAGCTACATATAATGCTTACTTAACAATTTAAATTTCTAAAGTACGGCTGAATACACATATTATGGCGCTATGTGTATTTTTTAAATATTTTTTGAACTGATGTATTTTAGGCACGATGAGAGTATTTTTAGATTTTCAAATTTTTTTTAGCGATGCTTTAATAATAATATGACACACATTAGGTACCATGCGTTTTACAAAATTTTGTAACAAATTTGTCAATCTATGTCTTTCACATTCATTACACAACATTTATATTATTGATTTCTTAGGTTTACGCGAATATTGTTCATTGTTTTAAACACTTACGGATTGTGTCGCGGTGCACTTTTCTTTTTCCCGACGTTTCGGCTACTTTCCAGCAGCCGTGGGTACGGGAGGACTGAGGTGTCAATTGTCCTATTTGTTGAAGTTATTCAAACTACCCGAAGATTCTTCAATTATTATTTGTGTTCCGATCCACGCAAAACATACTAACAGTATCTTGAAGCCGCGGTGATTTTAAATTACATTTTATTTTGTTAATTATTGGATCCCAACTAGATGGCAGTACCCAGCCATCTTCTCGGTTAAAATTAGGGTACTTTTTAATTTCTATAGCCTCGCGTATCATTCTTGGGCGATAACGGTGTTCCTTTGCCAGTACTTGTGGCTTATCAAATCTTATGTAATGGCGAGGTTGATCCAGTGTGTGTTCGCAAATTGCAGATTTATTGTTGCGACGGTGTTTAACATCTGCGATGTGTTCCTTTACGCGGGTGTTGATGGATCTTTTAGTTTGCCCTATATAGGAGAGACCGCAGTCACAGTCGAGCTTGTAGACTCCTGCATCTTGAAGGGGAATGTTACATTTCACTGGTGGTAAAAATTGACTTATCTTTTTGGGTGGCTTGAAATATGTTTTTATAGAAGCTTTCCTTCTATAAAAACTAAAAACTAAAAAAAAAAAAAAGAAGGAAAAAGAAAAGTGCACCGCGACACAATCCGTAAGTGTTTAAAACAATGAACATTTATATTTTTACTTCGTATCTAAGAGGTATAATAGAATTTGTAAAGTTAACCTTCGGAAGGATAGCGGGGTGTGCCAACATCCCAGTCGCTCAAAAAGGTTGCTGCAACCTTTTATGTGTATCATTCAGGATAGTTTTTCTGTATTCTTCTATATCAGCATAATAAATATGTATTTAGAAGAGCAGAATCACTGATTTGCAAATGGTCTTACATCTTGCTATAATACCTTGCTGGGGTTGCTGCACACCACACTATCGCTTTTTCGTTTCTGTTTCTTCCGAAGGGCCAATTACATTTGGAGTATTTTTTATCCGACTAGGGCGAAGCCAAAAGGAAGGGTAATGATTTTGGCAGTCTATGTACCTATGTATGTATGTTTGTTCCACAGTAGCACCTAAATTAATGATCCAATTTTAATACATGAGGTGTCAATAGATTCGTTACAATATCCTGGGTAACGCTACTTAATTTACGTGGTCGGGTTATAGTTTTTTTTTTACAAAAATTGTAGTTAAGTTAAAAATTACAAGACTTACGAATATTAACATTATTAATAAATATTTAGAAAACCTTGGATTCAAAGAAAATATATATAAGAATTGGACATATTATATTATGAGTATTATAAAGTGTGTAGTATTTGTCTGTGGGTCCTGATTACCTTAATTCGTTACTGCATTAAATCGGAAATAAATATACATTTAAGCACAAAAGCTTATAAAAATTGTTTTTAGCGCATTGATATAAAATTATATAACTTATATATTAAAAACAATGTTTAAATTATGTGTAAACATATGTTTTCTCCCCATAATTAGTAAGTGGGTTGTGCCAATACCCCACTATCTTTTCGTGTATGTAAAAAAGCCTATCCTTCCGAAGATTAAAAGAACCGAATAAAGTTCAAACCTAAAAGTAAAACTAATTATGACTTTCGACCACTGGGCGCCCACTTTTATTATTACTACTAACAGATTAGTTTTGTCTTGATTGAATTTGGCGAACAAGACGATATATTTTAGTCTTGATTTATATTAGTATTTTAGGTATATTTTTATGCTGTCTTTGCCACATATTACGGTCTACGACAGCCTGATAGTATGAAGTACTTATTCGAAATACTACCCTAAGGATGGATAACTCGTCATCATCATCAACAACAGCACAATATTTTCCAATACTTATATAAAACCCTAGTTTTCGATCAAACGCATCACTACAATAATTACATAGGCGTCTAAACGTTTATGCTAATTATTGTAAATGCAACTGCTAATTGCAAAGTTTAAATACTAAATACATCTAACTAGAGCCAACAGCGTGCATCCTATTATTTAAAGTGTTTGAATAAATTATAAATTCATTATTGCAATAATTCAACAAATAGGTATGTAGGGCAAATATTGTTTGCCTCGTCCACTCATAAATAAAACTATAGATCATAATATGAGGGACTCAATTTCTACTGTATGTAACATAATATCTAAATATGGCCTAGATAATGAATATTCAAAAATAATTTAACGTGCATAAGGGGAAGGGTTTTTAACTTAATAACAAAAATCCAATGTTATATTATAAATAATATTTTTTTTATTTATATTTTTATTATTAGTATAGTTAAATAATAATAATCAATATAATTAAATCCAATACAGTATACATAGTACTGTAATGGATGAGTTTAATGGATGTGTACATTATTATAATAGGGTAGATGGCCACATGTAAAATATTTGGTTTAATTGATAATATATTCAGAAATATTGGTAACTAGATGTTTCCCACGGCTTCCTACGCGCAAAAGAAACTCCAACGGTAACTGTACAATTTGCCGCGAAAAAAAGTAGCCTATGTCCTTGGTCCACCGTGGTCCCGTGGGCTACTCTATATCAGCTGTGCCAAATTTTATTTTACCACAAGGGAACAAAATGAGTTTTTTTTTTGTTGCATTTAATTTGCTGACTGTTGTTTACCAATTCGAGGCAATCATGAAATTCGCTCATTTCAAATCTACCCGTAATTATTCTCTAACAGCTTTAGTTTTTGAGGTAGGTACAGCTATTGACCGTATTTTCGTACTAGTTACACTTTCATAAAACCGAGCAGTTTATTCAAGAAGTATATATTTTTTACCATGTCCATGTCGCGAAATATCTGTAAAAATTATCATAACTATTTCTGTGGTGAATACATGTGGTGAATACACATTTAAATATTGTAGAATAAGTGTGTCGGAGTTCGTAAAACTTTACGATTTTCTTTGAACACCCACGACAGGTACTGGGTGCCTAAAATGGTATGTATAACATGCGTCGAGAGCTTAAGATTATGGGCGAATAAGAAAACACTCTAATTCAAGTACCAAACACCAATGATCTGGCGGGAACCCTCGGAATGAACGGGATTAACAAAAAAGTCGGTCCAAATGGTTTTTTACCCTAACTTATTATTTGTTACCGATCAGTCATGTACTCCGGCGATAAATCTGCACCACAAGCATCTTCATCTACACAAATTGATCACGAAAAAAACTTTTCTTCAATTTATGAAAGTGGGACCACTGATTTTATTTCAGATGTTTCTTCTGAGCCCCGGCCCTTTATCAGGAATAGCTCAGCGCATAAGTCAAAAACCTTGCTCTTTCTAAAAAAGTATCGGAGATTCTAGCTTCTCGATTAAAGCAAATAAATATTTTAATTCAAGAAACAACAATTTCGTACTACCGTAAAAGAGAGACGGAATTGCTTTCATTTTTTTCTGAAGATGATGACTTTGTTTATGGCTCAGATATTCATAGTTTATTGAAATCAATGGGATCGCATAATACTGCAACCTTTGCAAATCAAACTTGGGCTCATGAAACAATTTGTCAAAGCTCTGAACAAAAATGCCATTTGTTTTCAATACATCTCTAAAAAGTTCCATAATTTGAGTACAGAGAAACTGAAAGTCGGAATTTTTGATGATCCATAAATAAGAAGGTTGATGAAGGATGAAAACTTTCATAGTTATATGATCGATATTGAAAAAGAAAACCTGGAATGAATTCGTTTCGATTGCACAAAATTTTCAAGGAAACAAAAAGGATGAAAGCTATGCGAAGCACATTGAAGAGCTGATGTTGTCTCACTTCCAGCAGCTTGGTTGTAACATGAGCATTAAGGTACACTTCCTCCATAGCCATTTGGGCCGTTTCGCTGAAAATCTAGGTGGTCTCAGTGGAGAACAAGAGGAACGGTCCCATCAAAACATTCGGACTACGGAAGAGCGGTACCAGGGTCATTGGAATGCCAACATGATGGCGGACTACTGTTGGAGCATTACAAACAGCCCTAGTGAACCAAGTCATGCAAGAAAATTTTATAAAAGAAAGTTTTTTGATATGTACCTAGTAGTTGTTTTTCTGATGTTTTTTGTTAATTAAATTATTTGTTTCTTGACAATCACGTTTTATTTATATCTCAAAAACTAAAGCTCATATAAAAAATCTGTCTTCAGATCGGAAATCGTCCAAAAATATACAATAGTAGCTGACCCGGCAAACGTTGCTTTGCCATATTAAGTATTTCGCCCATATTATTTTATTGAAGTGACTAAATAAGTATGTCACCATGGCAACGTCGATCGCTATCCCGTCACACAAACAATATGGTCGCCGTCAGTCTCGAGTTGTAATAATTTACTATTTTTCATTCAACAAATGCACTTATCAATATATAAAATACCCAGTAGCCGATTCTCAGACCTACTGAATATGCATATAAAATTTGGTAAAAATCGGTAAAGCCGTTTCGGAGGAGTACGGTAACTAACATTGTGACATGGAAATTTTATATATTAGATTAGTCGTTATATTTCATGCAACAAAAATTATATTCCCTTGTGTAATATATTCAGAAATATTGGTAACTAGATGTTTCCCGCGGCTACGTACGTACATAAGAAACTTTACACTTTGCCGCGATAAAAAGTAGCCTATGTCCCTCCCCGTGGTCAATACTATATCTGTGCCAAATTTTATTAAAATCGGTCTAGTAGTGTCGGAGCCTATTCGATGCAAATTAACAAACAAACAAACCTTTCTTCTTTATAATATTATTATAGACTACACAGTAAATGTAATAAATGGTTGTCTGTTAAATCGGTTTATGGACCTCAAAAGATCTGAAAATCGAACACACGAGTGTCTATTTGTCAAATTGGACAACTCTAACGTAACGCATAATATAAGGTTGATGAAATAAAAATTCAATCATGATCTAGCAGCTGGCCTATTGTCAATAATAATATATTATGTTCCAATTTAACAAAACATTTTGCACAGTACTGTATTATCAGAATATATGAGTAAACAATAATTTGCAGAGTCAAATAGAATACATAAGTCTGTTTGACTCTGCAAATAAGCTTCATTTGATTATGAATTATCTGTTTTCGATTTAGAATAAATCGTTAGCGTTTAATATTAGTATGTGGCTTGAACAGCGTCGGTGAATTTAACTATAACTGCCGTTTGATTTTAACCATTTTCGATTTGATGCACTATGAGTGCGTTGCACTCTCAAATATTATACTATTATACTATATTCTCGTGTCACTGTGTTTGTTATAGAACACCTCCAAAACGGCTTGATCGGTTTTGAGTTTTTCAATTAGTGTATTCGGTAAGTATGAGAATAGGTTGTTGTAATAGCTATATAATTTTATTATGTGGCCAACCCAAATTTTTGATTTTCTGACGTTTTTTAAATTTTTATAAGTATAAGATTTGGCATTATATACATAAAACCATCAATGTTCACCCTTTTAATACTAACCCCCATTGCTTATTAGCGATATTAGTACTGTAACAATATTCAAACCTCAGATGATTTGGGTACAAGGGTGTTTTACACATTATCTGGTTGTAGGGTAAGGTTACGTTACTAGGTGTAGGTTTTTTTTTTCCTTGTTCCCCCAGCCATTAGCCAGGACAATTGTTTTCGTTTGTTTAAATTTCAGCTTATATATTTTAAATTATTCCTAATACAGTATTTTTAATTCTACTATGTTTGCATTATTTCTATTCTGCTTACATTTATTTTCTTCACTAATCGATTTTACATTTCTCTTTTTTATCATAATTTACATTTTATACTTCTTAACATTATTTTCTATTACATTTATTGACAAATTGTATTTTGTTTTTGGTCTATTCTTTACTTATTTATATTACATTTACTATTACATTCTTATCTATCTTACTTTTTACTTGCATACATTCATATAATTTCTTTTGCTTATATAAAATTTCACTTTTACTCTTATATTTCTGTTTTTAATTTATATCATGTCTAGCTGTTACATTCATTTCCCCGCCGTCATATTTTACATTACTCTTTTATACTTATTTACATTATTTTACATCTATAGATTTACATCCTTGGCATTTTACATTTCCTTATTTAATTCTATTTTGACATTACATTATTCTTTCTATCATATTTTACATTTCTCTTTTATACTTATTGACATTATTTTCTTTTACATTTATTTGTTTATTTCTATTTTTACATTACTTCACATTACATTCATTATTGGCAATTTCTATTCACTTCAATTCATTTCACTAGGTGTAGGTTGTAGGTGGTAGGTATTAGGTGTACATGTTTTTGTTTTAGAACTTCGTCGTAGTAATTAGCGATGGCAACATGGCTAAAGGCTCTGGTTCGGGTACTATCCCAGCGGGAAGAGCCAGCGCGGGATAAAAAGCTCACGAATACCTAAATAAATGTCAGTAAATGCCATAAAAGTGAATAGAATCCTGATCGTCTAATGCGATAAAAATGTAAGTATATTAAATTATATTCTATCCAGGAAATAAGATTAAGACGCAGTTAACTTATGCATAATCTCTTTAACGACGGTTAAGAAAGCAGACTCGTTCAAGCTCCAGCCAAGCGTTACGTAAGCCAAGAATTACAATTATATCCAGGCTCCAGCAGTAAGGCGGACTTACTAGACCAAGTTTCTGTGTTAAGACATTATCTGGGCATCGCAGGCATCGCAAGAGACATGTCACTCAGCGATGATTTATGTCAAATCCCGTACATTTGGTTTTCGAACTTCGCCGTCGAAATTATCGAATGCATCTTGACTAACGGCCCAGATCATTTAAATACTGTTAAACGTGTAACATGGTCTCACTTGATTTTAAAGTTTTTGCAGCCAATCTTTACAATCCTGCTACTATTATAAATGTGAAACCTATTCCCACGGGACCCTATTAGAATGGATGGATGTTTGTTACTCATTCACGCAAAAACTACTGAACGGATTTTGATGAAATTTGGCATAGCATAGTTTTGGCAACTATGCATGGCATAGTTTAGGCCCTGGATTAAAACATAGACTACTTTTATACTGAAAAAATACAGTGCTCCCGTGGGATAGGTACCTACTATATTTACGCGGGTGGAGCCGCGTCCTCACGCACGCACACGAGGAGTAATCTAGTCAGTTTATAAATACATTTTGGCGACTTCACACTATTGGCGTAGACGTCAATTGTTTGTGCCGTGAATGTTACCGAAATACCTCAGAATATAATAAGCATTTTAATAAAACCACAAACGAAACATAAAAAAATACTTTCACATAAAAAAATACTATATTACTAAGCCATATCTTAGCCTCATCTGAAGCTACGTGCCCTAAAATCTACATCATAGTTACATAAATAACAAGAATCTGGCTTCTGATCACGTACCTAATGCCGTCCGGTCTGCCCCAAGTATAAATCCGAGGAATGCATATTCGCCACTGCCACTGCATTCGCACACATGTTTTGCATACCCGAGCGTCTGATATTAAGAATGTGAATTTGTTACTGGAAATGAAATTTTACGGCTTCCATCTACATTTCAATAATTTTTTATTAGGGTTCCGCACGCAAAGGGTAAAAACGGGACCCTATTACGTCGTAACTATTTAGTAATCTGTGCTATTAAGAACTTCGCTGTCTGTCTGTCCGTATGTTTGACACCAGTGTCTCATATGTAGGATATGTCATCAACCGAGATATCTAGACAGTTCAAATTTTCACAGATTATGTATTTCTGTTGCCGCTTTTGCCGCTGTCGCAACACACTTAAGGGTCAGCTCACCGCGACTATACGCAGCGATATGCGACGCTACGCGGCGCTACATTTTTAAGATAGCTATTCAAAATTGAACCTTATTCACTACACAAAAAGATGCACGTTTCATATGACATCAGTTATGCACTGCACATACGCTATGTAGCGCGATGCGACTCGACATTTGAACTCTGACAATGAAACGTGTAAAAATGCAGCGCCATGTCGCGTATCATTTTGTTACGTTGTCAATTGACCCTTAAAAATAGAAGACAATAAATTTGATTTTGTTCCCATACGACAAACATGATTTTTTTGTCGTATAGTACAGAGCCCTTTGTGACTTGCACTTGGCCAGCTTTATTTAAATCTGAGTCCTATTGTCCCTTGCAAGTCCGAGTGAATCTACTATTACATTATTACAAGTTTCATTTCATTTGCATTGCAACACATTGAATTCAGCTTTAATCTTGAAAACTAAAGTATGACTTAATAATATGCTGTTTTGTATTATACGACGGCTCTACATGTTTATGTAAATCGTAGACTTAATATCGTTGCAACATTGATATCAATGTAATGACGAATAATCTATGCTGTTCTGATTATAGATATCCATTGACTCTTATTAAACAAGAAAAACTATTGTTGCGCCGTTTTAGCGCAAAGAGTTTTGTAGCTTTCTGTTCCATATTTAAAGTGAATATTTTGTATATACTTACCTCCGGTTTCTGAAAGGCTAATCAACGCCAAAATTTACTATGCAGCGGTCAAATCTCTTGTCAAGTGTTGAGTTGCAAAATGTTTAATCAATCGTTTGATTTGATCAACGTATTAGACAAAACAAATGTCAAACCACATGTCAAATGTTGTTTTCGGTTTCTGAAATGCTATTTATGGATGGACAATGATTAGTAAATTTTTCAATAATTATCATTCCAGAAACGCAAATTGATTTAATAAGCCTGTTAACTCAACATAAGTGTTAGTTCATCTACTAGCCTTTCAGAAACCTGTCGCCGTATTATGTAAAAACAGCGATCGATTGCCAATCGCTCGCTGTTGTATTTGAATGCACATTTACTTCATTTTTGCTACGACACTAGGGCCAAAAATAATTTAGTAGCAATCATAGGAACTATTCATGGAATGTCAAGTCAAGCAAACTTCGGTCATATGCTTACAAGTGCTTTGTTGCGTGTTAACAAGATGATCTTGCCCATAAACTCAGAGTCAGACAGTTCCAGTGCCTGAGCTTGGTCGCGAATGCGAAAACGTCTCAATCGCGCTGTATTTCTGGCTATATCTCTTTTTTCTTCTTCACGTAAAGCTTCCAATACGAGTACTTCGCGCGCCATTGTTTTAAAAATACACTATAAACTTATTAAAAATACACTTTAAATACCACTAAGCACACGATTTAACTCTCACTCGCTAAATATATACACTCGCATACACTCGAAAAATTTGACAGTAGTGAAGAGATAGAACGATTGAATGCAATCTATAGGTCCTCGATTGTTCGATAGAGGTAGTACTGTCGCGAGGTTGCTTCTGCAAGGTTTATTTCAGATACGTAATACAATTTTGTGATTTTAGAGTAAAAATTGCGCAATTTTTGCGATTGCTTAGCTTTTGCAAGATACATAATAAGCCCGCGGGTATTAGTGTGTCAAATTGGACCTATTTGTTTTGTCTTGATAATCAGAAAGTTCCATGACATAAAAAACAAGAAATAAAAACAAAGAAAAAACGATCTTTCTCATCTCAATGGCTTAAGATAAGTAGACGATAGACTAGAGAAACTAGAGAAGACTTTTTTGTAGTTACAAAAGCATTTTTCAAAACTAACAATTTTTTGTACCTATACTAAAAACACCAATATTTATTCTAGTATATTTAAAGCTATGATGCTTATTAGATATTCCATGTTATCCACGAAATGTATATAAATCTGGATATAAAATGTAAAAAATAATTGTAAGATAAGAATTTGTACGCTATTCAGAGACCTGAGGCCTAATAGGCATAATGGCTATAGATAAAGAAATACTAGAAAATGTTGTTTATCTATTAAAGTATGATTAATATATTTAGAAATTGAAATTGAAATAGAAATGTTTATAATGTTCAATTATAGTGCGAGAATAATTATTTATTCATTAAAATAAAACACTTCAAAACACAGAAGTCCGCCATGTTCACTCTAAGACGAATCAGATTGAATGACGTCACTTCTCGCGCATTGTCCATGCTATTGCTATTGGCGTGTTCAAATCGCTGTAAATATTATCCGAAACTCTTCGTTTTGAGGAAAACATGTTCTCATATAAAGATGTTTCTTTTGCGAAATAACGAAAATACCTGAAATTGACGTTTTGTAAAGGAGGAACATAAAGTCGGTTTTTTAAACATAATATATTTATTTAAGCAAAGTATATACCGTCGCTATCTATGAACTTTTGCGATCTCATAGGTTAGTTCATTAATTCCTTTACTAAAAAAAACCATTCGGACAGGAATCAATAAAATCTTTGAAGGCGCTTTGGACTGCCACATCGGAGTTGAATTTTTTCCCTTGCTAGAAGTTATCCAAATTTCGAAAAAAAATATAATCTGTTGGAGCAAGGTCCAGGGAGTACGGTAGATGTCTTAGACATTCCAATTGAAGCTCCTCTAATTTGGTATCCGTCTGTTATGCAGTGTGTGGTCTAGCGTTGTCCTGAAGCAGCAGTGGCCTAGAGCGAATGTCCAACCTCAGTTGTTTAGCAGCTAGCTTTTCCGTCATGATTTGCAGTTGCTGGCAATAGACATCTGCAGTAATCGTCCGACCAGATTTAAGAAAGCTGAACGACACCGGCACTAGTCCACCAAACGCTCACAAGTAACTTTTTTTGAGTCAATTTTCACTTGGGGCAGGCCTTGGCTGGTTCGCCAGGGTTCAGCCATTGTGATGAGGTTATCGTACAGGGTCCACTTTTCATCACAGGTTCGATTTGATTTTAAATACCTTCATTATTGCCGGTTGAGTAATGTAACGCAGCAGGCGACGCGCGTTTGTCGCTTTATTGCACTCAATTCATGATGTACCCACCATTCAAGCTTTTTCACCTTCCCAATTTACTTCAAGTGGATAAAAACAGTTTAATCACTAACACGTAGCCTGCAGCTAACTCGGACCTGGTTTGCGGTAATCCGCTTCCACAATAGCCTGCAATTCTTCATTATCAACTTTGGTCTCCGGCCTTCCACGGGGCTTGTTCTGCAGGTCGAAAATTCCAGAACGAAAACGTTGGAACCAAAAACGCACTGTGTTTTCTTTTGCGACACCGCCGCCATACACATCATTAATCCTTCGAGCCGTTTCTGCAGCACTGGTGCCACGGCGGAACTCGTACTCGAAAATAGTACGATATTTCAAGTTTTCCAATTTGTAAACAGAGTGACGCAAAGAAAAAACCAAAAGAGGAAAAAACAAATGAATTACGGTATTTGAAACAGCATGAGTAAATAGCGGTATAAATTTGAAATTGACCTAAAATAAATTTGTGTCCAATGAATGTTAAAACTTTATAATATTAGAATATTAAATACAAATAATATCAAACCAAAAAGTGGTTATGTGTTGTACTGTGTGTATGAACAATACTAGAATAAATAAAAATATATCTTATTTTACCTATCCTAAGGATAATAATAGGTGAGTTAATATTTAAATTTCTAGGAGATGTCTTGCTTTATTATAAGAGCGTCCATGACCTAGTGAATAGACCCCTTGAGTCACACGCGTGATCGAGCAGGTTCGATCCCGGGTAGTGGTGTGTACCAAATACCAATCAGACTGTCTCAATAACCGTATACTGCTGCTAGACTTAGTTTCATTTACCCCCATCTTCTGTGACAACCCTGACAAAATTTCGATCGTTCTATAAAAGGTGTTCCTCTGTACGTAAGTATATATTTTTACTCTGTGGTTATTGTTCACACCGCGACGATGCGTAATGTGGCGCTGCATTTTTGAGATAGCTATTCATAATATTGTACTTTACTCACTTTATTTCAGCGCATGTGCAGTATGACATCAGTCATAACTCATACTGCACTGCACATGCGCTGTGCAGCGCGTTGTGTATAAAAGGTGTGTTAAAGGTGTATCTTCTTATGTTATGAAGAAAGTTCAATTTTGAAAAGGTTGTCTCAGAAATGAGACAGCTCAGCGCCGCTTCACATATCGTTTAGTTTCGGGGTGAATTGAACCTAACATAAGAAAATACCATTTTGCTGTTAGATGAGATCGAGACTGTATCGGAACTTTATTAATGTAAGATTGGAATAACAGAACAGACCTTCAAGCAGTGAGTGAGCTGATTATGATAAATTATACATAAAATCTCGATCACGTCAGCTTTCAACCAAAATGATTATGAACTATATCTAAGAACACTCTCGATCACATCAGCTTTCAAACAAAATGATGATGAACTATAGCTTTTTGATCACGTCAGTTTTTAAACAAAATGATGATGAATTATAGCTAAGAACACTCTGGATCACGTCAGCTTTCAAACAAAATGATGATGATGGATTATGGCAAATAACACCCTCGATCACGTCAGCTTTGAAACAAAATGATGATGATGAATAAATGCTAAGGATACTCTCGATACACTGACAGATACGTCAAACTTAAAACGCTCCTCTTTAAAAAAAAATACTACTGAGTATTACTATATATACTTATAATAATGTCCTATTTATATTTGTACAAAATAATATATCAGTCAGACCTACTACTGCGTCAGCTTCTACTATTAATATAAAGAGGAAAGATTTTTTGTTTGTTTTTATTATTGTTTGTTCGCATTGAATAGGATCCGAAACTACTTCAGCGATTTTGATTTTTTGAAATTCGGCACAGGCAAGGGAAGGAAAATATAAGACTTCTTTTTATCGCGGCAAAATGTTTTTGATTTACTTTTGTACGCACGAAGTCGCGAGCAACATCTAGTTTTAAATAACACATCAAAGCTTTTTAACGACTTTGTTTGCGATTCATCCCGCGTGATGCGATATAATGAGTATTTTTTTTATATTGCAATTTATTAACCGTTTACAAAATTTCATTCAAATTTATTTAGCGATAGGTTGAAGAAAATGTTCCAAAGAATTGTCATCATAATATTTTAACTTTTGCATTTATAATTTCAGTAGGATTTACCCAGACATTTATCTGAACAGAGAATCTCAAGGGATAACACGTGTGCTAATTTCGTGAGCGAACTCAGGTGCTAAGAGAGTTCAGATAAGATGCGATTGTGTAAGTAAAATCTTGCGTTCAAGCAAGTTACGTGACACTACCGGCCAGTATTAAGCCTGCTACACATGCAACGTTTTATCGTAGCGATAAAACTGTGCCAATTCCATGTCCATTGTGTGTGTGTCAACGTTGAACGATAATAATTTGTAAAGATTTGTCATATAAAAAAAACTGATTCCTAATACCATTTTTAAATGTACATGTAGTATATATTATGTATTTTAGATAACTTAATTATATTATTAGATATTATAATATATATTATTTCGTATTATATTGGTGTGTATTGTATTTTATTATTTTATTAATAAAGCCAATAATATAAGTAATATCATATTATATTACTTATATTATTGGCTTTATTATTTATAAATCAGCAATTGTGCACGCCCTATCTGATGTTTGTCATCTAAATTCTTTCCGTAGGACGAGCTGGAAGAAATTTCTTTTAGAGATAAACAGTACTTTTTGTGTTGTCTTTCTTTCTGTGTATATTTTTGAATTTTTTATATGTACAATAAACTGTTAAATAAATAAAAATAAATAAACACGATCGATAAAACTGCATAGTTCGGTTCACATCGTTTAATCGTTACGATAAAACGTAACGTGTGTAGCAGGACTAAGTGAGGCGTGTCCACAGTATTTGCGGATTGCACAATATATATAACGGCGCGCGCGATGTATTCGTGTGGGAACACGATATATTTAATTGCAATCGTTTAAAATCTGATTTGTTAGTTTTATAATGTTGTTATCTGTCGGAGCGGTGAACACCGGATGGGGTTTTGAGTGACGCTGTCTAACTGACTTTTGAAATTTGATAGGTGTTGTCACTTGTCACTTGTCTGCCAACTGGCTGTTAGATTTCGAATGTCAGGTGGAACGGTGTGTGCTCCCAAACCCATCGGCTCCAAATCTAGCGATATCTGTTTAATCACGTATAGTTTTGTTGTTACGAGTTGCTGAACGATTAAAAGAAAGTATACGGAGCTGATACAGTGTATTATTTCAACGCATAAACATACGCCCACACACACATGGAGGACGACCATACACCACCGAGGTCGGATCAGTCACATATACCTCTCGGCGATCCGATATCAGAAGTGGGTTTACCTGGGACGTCGCAACAAGATGCAGGTCAAAATTTTTATACTATTGGAGTGGGTGAAAACGATCGTTGGAAGCTTTTATTCGAAGTTCAACAACGTCAAATGATGGAATTTATTCGTGCTATAAAGGAACCAAGTCCTAATTATTCGCAAATGACGTTTCCTGAATTTAACCCAGATCTTCCTGATAGTGACGCACGGGCGTGGTGTAATACTGTGGATTTGTGTATACAGGAAAAACCACTAACAGGTGGTAGTTTAATAATTGCAATGAGTAGAGCTCTCAAAGGATCCGCAGCCTCATGGTTAGCGCAGAACAGCTTCGCTGGCATATCATGGCGCCAATTAAAAGACCTGTTTTTGGCTCCTTTTGATTTTGTTGAGACTCCAGCTGCAACCATGTACAGATTGTTCAATGGAACTCCAAAAGACGGAGAATGCATGTCTTCATACGCTTCACGTTTTCTAAGTACTCTAATGAGTCAGTGGCGATCATTATCGGTGGAACAAATTGCAATCGCAGTCACTATAGCACATGCCTCTAGAGATCTTGACCCACGATTACAACGACTGACTTTTACCACCGTAATTGACACTAGAATTAAACTACAGCAAGAACAGATGGCCTTAACTTATCGAAGAAGGAGCCACCCAGAAAAACTAAGCCCACCAAATGATGTGAAGAAGCCACGCACAGACCAAGCGAGACGTTGCTATAATTGTGGCAAAATGGGTCACGTGTCTATTGAATGCTTAGCTAAGAGCAATCGAGACGGCGTTACTAAAATTCGTTCTGAGTTTTCAGGTACTAATACACCACAACGTGTTAAAGATGATGGAGTCTTAAGAAAGCCGCTACCCACTTGCTACTCCTGTAATGAAAAGGGTCATATCGCAACACATTGCCCCAAAAAGGACTCCAAAGATGGCCACGTGGAACGCCGGGTCGATGTTTGTGCCGTTCAACCAGCTACCAGATACTTTAGCACCGAAACGGGTGAGACGTTTTCATTTTGTTTTGATTCCGGTGCTGTGTGCTTTTTGGCTAGGGAAAGTGTAGCTAATAGATTCCCAGGAAAAATACAAAATACTAAAGTTAAATTGACAGGTATTGGTAATTCTAGTGTTCATTGTAATTTACAAATTCTGACTACAGTAATTATACAGAGTTATACAATACAGTTGCTATTTCACATTGTGCCTAACCACTGTATTTCTAATAATATTATGGTCGGCAGGGATTTGTTTTCGTTGGGGTTTTCTGTCGAAATATGTAAGGACAATATAATTTTGAAAAATAATAGTGTAGTATCAATTTGTACCGTGGGTAAAACTATAAGCAATTTTGATGAAATTGAAACCAATATACCAATTAAGCATAGACAGAAGTTAATTTTATTGCTTGAGGGATATTCGAATTATTTTGTAGTTGGTACACCTACCGGTCGCGTAAGTACTGGATAGATAGAAATAAAATTAATAGACCCTAATAAGACGGTACAACGTAGACCGTACAGACTTAGTCCTGATGAACGTCAAGTGGTACGAAATACAATTAAAGAGCTTTTGCAAGCCGGAATTATCCAGGAGAGCAGTTCACCATTCGCTAGTCCCATTTCATTAGTAAAGAAAAAAAGATGAAACTGATCGTTTATGTGTGGACTATCGAGAATTAAATAGCAACACAATTCCTGATCGTTATCCACTGCCCTTAATTTCCGATCAAATTCAGAGACTTGTAGGGGCCTATTTCTTTACATCATTAGACATGGCCAGTGGCTATCACCAAATTCCGGTTGAGGAGAGATCTGTAGAGCGTACGGCTTTCGTCACCCCAGACGGACAATTTGAATATGTTTCTATGCCATTTGGTCTGCGCAATGCACCCTCGGTTTATCAGCGCGCTATTAACAAAGCCTTAGGTTGTTTAACTGAATCATTTGCGGTAACATATCTTGATGACGTCATAGTTCCATCTCGAACTGTAGAGATCGGTTGCAAAAAGTTCTAAAGGCTTTGACTAAAAGTGGATTTTCTTTGAATCTTAAAAAATGTTCATTCATGAAAACCAGGGTTTAATTTTTGGGTTACGAGGTTTCTGCTGGAGACATACGACCAAACCCGCGAAAAATAATGGCTTTGACACAACTATCACCACCACAAACCGTTACTCAGCTTCGGCAATTTATAGGGTTAGCCTCCTATTTTAGGCAATTCGTGCCTGGCTTTTCTCAAAAAACAGCCCCTTTATATAGACTAACGTCGGGGAAGGGTAAAATTGCGTGGACACCAACGTTTCAAAAAATTAGAAAAGAAATTATAGACGTACTGACGGACAAACCAATCTTAACGATTTTTGACCACGATAAACCAATCGGAAAATTGCACACGGATGCTAGCGCTGATGGTTATAGTGCCATATTAATACAGAAAATTGAAAATAAGCCACGTGTTGTTGAATATTGTAGTCGTCGTACTAACTCAGCTGAATCCAGGTATCATTCATATGAGCTGGAAACTCTAGCCGTAGTAAATGCAATTAAACACTTTCGGCCTTACTTACATGGCAAAAAATTTACTGTCGTAACTGACTGCAATGCTGTTAAGCATGCTGCTGCTGCAATGCTGCTGCATCTAAATCTAAAATAGATCTTACCCCGCGTGTTCATAGGTGGTGGTGTTTCTTGCAAACTTTAGAGTTTGATATAGAATATCGTCAGGGAAAGCATATGGGACATGTAGATTTTTTGTCTAGAAATCCCTTACCTGCACCAATGCAGCCAGTAACTAGACATGAACAGAGACGCATTAATTTAACAGAAATTTCTAATAATTGGCTACATGTGGAACAGCAAAAAGATACCGAGTTAAAATCACTTATAACTAAATTGCAGGCAAATGATCTTGATAGCGAAATAGCTAAAACGTATGAAATTAGGCGCGGCGTATTGCATCGTAAAATTGAACGTAACAGTAGAAGTGTATGGTTACCAATTATACCAAAGGCCTTTCAGTGGGCTATCATTAATCATGTTCATGAAAGTATCATGCATCTTGGGTGGGAAAAGACACTCGAGAAAACTTACTGTCATTATTGGTTTCCCAAATGAATAAGTACGTCAGGAAGTTTGTAGACAATTGCATTACTTGTAAACTATCAAAGTCTCATTCTGGAAAAGTTCAAGCTGAATTGCACCCGATTCCTAAAGTAACAACTCCCTGGCATACTGTGCATATGGATGCGACAGGGAGGCTAAGTGGCAAGAGGGATACCAAAGAGTACGTGTTTGTGACTATAGATTCTTTTACTAAGTTTGTCCTCCTATATCATACTAAGAAAATTGACGCAAGTAGTGCTATTAGAGCTTTAAAATCAAATGTTTCTATATTTGGGGCTCCTGTACGTGTAATAGCGGACCAGGGTAGATGTTTTGCCGGCAAAGACTTTAGGGATTTTTGTGAATCTCATAATATAGGCTTACATTTGATTGCCACGGGTACCAGTCGCGCGAATGGGCAGGTTGAGCGCGTCATGTCCACGTTAAAAAATATGTTAACAGCAGTCGAGTCAGGCAACCAAAAATCATGGCAGGCTGCTTTACCGGATGTCCAATTAGCCATAAATTGTACAGTAAATCGTACTACTAAAGCGAGCCCTCTTGAACTTTTAATAGGAAAAGTCGCCAGACCCCTGCAATTAATGACTTTAGATTCAGACGAAACTGATATAGACCTAGACATGGTTAGAGACCAAGCATCCAAAGCAATAGTGGTAAATGCTACCGCGGAGAAAGTAAGCTTTGATAAAAATAAAGCTAAGGTAAAGAAGTTTTGCGTAGGTGATTACGTGTTGTTAGAAAATCATGAAAGGAATCAGACAAAATTAGAATCAAAATTCAAAGGGCCGTTTATGGTTTTGGAGCTGCTTGACGGTGACAGATATTGTCTTATGGCACTTGATTCCAATCGGACGTATAAGTATGCGCATGATCGTTTACGCGCCATGCCAGAGTGTTACGTCCCATTGGAATTGAACTGTGCTCTGGAAACAACAACCGATGTAGAGTCAGGACGCACCGATAACGGCGATAGTGAGTAGACTGAATGAATGTGTTGAGACTTGTGATTTGTAATTTGTGTGGTCTAATTGAATAGTTACTTTAAGATTAAATGGGTACATATGAAGTGTTGACCTTTGTGGTTAATGTAGCCTGTGTGGCGTAGCCTGTGTGGCGTAGCCTGTGTGGCGTAGCCTGTATGGCGTAGCCTGTGTGGCAAAAGTGGCCTGTCTGGCAACAGAAGCCTGTGTGGCAGAGCAGCCTGTGTGGCGTAAAAGTATGTAGTATGTTTGTTGTATAGCAATTTTCATTGTAAAGTAATACGTGTTTATAATCAAGGTGATTAAGGCTGCAATTTTGAGTTGTATCCAGATTATTGTTTCAATATGAAAATTGGTTACATAAATGACATATAGGATTTCCTTAGAGTTTTATTATTGCTTGAGTAACAGTTGTCCATTATGAGGTCGGAGTGGCCGAGTGTATAAAAGCGTATCGGTGTCTTTTTCGTTATTTTCAGACCTGGGCGATAATACACACAAGGACGTGTGAAATGCAGGACGGCCGTAACGGCGCGCGCGATTTATTCGTGTGGGAACACGATATATTTAATTGCAATCATTTAAAATCTGATTTGTTAGTTTTATAATGTTGTTATCTGTCGGAGCGGTGAACACCGGATGGGGTTTTGAGTGACGCTGTCTAACTGACTTTTTACATTTGATAGCTGTTATCACTTGTCACTTGTCTGCCAACTGGCTGTTAGATTTCGAATGTCAGGTGGAACGGTGTGTGCTCCCAAACCCATCGGCTCCAAATCTAGCGATATCTGATTAATCACGTATAGTTTTGTTGTTACGAGTTGCTGAACGATTAAAAGAAAGTATACGGAGCTGATATCGTGTATTATTTCAACGCATAAACATACGCCCACACACACATGGAGGACGACCATACACCACCGAGGTCGAATCAGTCACAACCCTACCAACCAACCAACTACCAATAATTACACCTCCAACCTACACGGTCTTCTTTTTACTTCTACATCTACACCTACGCCAATAACACTTACCCCTACAACCTACAGGTGATGTGTGAAAGAGTATTTGACACCTGACGGTCTTTCGGATACTTTTTGATGCCAAATCATAAAATAATAAAATTTGGGGTAGGTATCCCCCTCAAACCTTCAAATTGTATTCTTTCATCAATTGGTAGTAAAAGAATAGTTTACAACCTATTCGCATACCTAACAAATTTAAAACCTACAATATTTTATAAAAACAGATAGAGCCGTATATATATATATATATACATATATATATATATATATATATATATATATATATATATATATATATATATATATATATATATATATATATATATATATATATATATAAATCCAGGAACACTTTTGGCAACCTTTCATTTTGCAACCTTCTGGCAACCACGACTTACAGCAGTATTAGGGCAATAAAAGGTATGAATATTAACTTACTATAAGTTATAATACTGTGACTATTACTTAAAATTTACCTTGTTGCCATATCCTCCAAAATAAATTTATACGGGTACATATATTTTTCGCAATACTTTTGACAACCAATCCGTATTGTTATACTTACACCGTCCATGTATATTGATGTATATTTATATTTATTTTAAAAGAGATAAGCCTACCGTTCTTACTTACATATATACTACTTCCGTATTGTCAAGTATATTGTCAACTCATTCCTAAGTACTTTGGGCATCCTGCCATCAACGAGTACTTGTAACGCCTCACTACACTAACCGTATATTAACGTTTACGTAGCTAGCAAACATGCTTCCTTTCAGTAGTAGACTGTAATATGGAATCCGGAAAGTACAATCAAGCTCAAAAATATTAACTGAATCAGTAACAATATGTTATCCACATCTCATTTTCTGCCATTTCATCGCCAACACGAAAAAAATGCGAAAAATAAACCCTTTGCACATTAATTCACAGTCTTATACATATATCAAGAATATTATCATGTTCTTTTTTATAATGTTACTATAATTTTAATTACGTTATTATAATTTTAACTAGGTATCTAGTTATCTCATAAGTTTTTTTTTCATAAAGGTGAAGTAAGAATCCTGGTTTTATTATTGTGGTAATTTCTTCTCATCAATAAATTATTGATTTAATTTCAAACATACATAGTTATAACCCTACCTCGGACTAATTCAGAATATAATGATAGGATTAAACGAACTTACCTGAAGTGAAGTTCTATCCTAATTATATGAAGTAATTAGTCCGAGGTAGGAGAGTTTCCTCCCTCCTCTTAACTTAGCTCTAAACTAATGATTTGACATAATTATGTTGCCAGTAGGAGTTTTTCTTTTTTTCTTTTTCTGGTTGTCAAAAATTTGTGACGTGAAGCGGGAAAAGGCGAGTACTACATAGGTATTCCTACCTCGGACTAATTATATCATATAATTAGGATAGAACTTCACTTCAGGTAAGTTTGTTTAATCCTATCATTATGGAAGAAAGGAAAAAGCAATAAAGAGGATCATCATGAATTAAAACAGTTTTATTAATCTCAGAAAGTGAACAGAAAATATAAAAAAAACAACATTTTCTTACATTTGGTAACTAGCTGAATTATAAAATAATATTTGGAACGGTACCGCCACAATATAAAGAAATTACCTGCCTAAAAAAAAAGGATAAAAAGTTATAAAGAGAACATAAGATAAAAATTAAACTTTCGTCTCTTGTGTCTTTTAATTTAATATTTATTAACCATGGATAAAGCTAATATCGTCATGTAGCACATACGAACCTCCGGGTTAGACAAACTACTGTAGGTAGTCTGCTAAGGTTCTGTCAATTTGATTCGAAGTTTTGGGATCACTATGCTACAGATTCGAACCAATTTAGCTCAAATAAAACTAATAACATAAAAAAACATGAATCTCAATTTGTCATACATGGTAGGCTAAAATCTATAGTTCCTATTGGTATTAACGTGGGTTTGAAAAAAATCACAACCCGCTCAGAAAAAACATCAATTTTGCATTATTTATCTACTTACTCTTACAGAATAAAAGGCTTTGAGAAAATAAAACTCTAACTTTTGATAAAATTAACAGTGCCATAATAACAATAAATTGTCAGACGGAAAGCATCTCAAAGTTCTGACTGTCACTGAAGTCTTTTGAATTTAGTATTCTAGTCTAGTCTTCAGCGCATAACTCATTTTGTTGATAAACTTCATTTATATTTAAAAGATTTTAACTTCGAAGCAGGATCAAATGAAGACATAAAAGAAATAACCGGCTACGAAGTTTAAATGTTTTAAACATAAACAAAATGTATCAACAAATGAGTATGCGCTGAAGACCATACTACAATACATATAACATAATATAGCACAAATAATTGCTAATTGTATCAGAGATGTTTCTTATAGTGAAATTATTAACTGTTTAAATGTGCATTATGTTGAAACATAATATTATTAAGTACTAAATAACAACATAATTATTTCTTATTAAATAAACACTGATTAACACACATAAGTGCACTAGTTAACGTTATAAAACTCCTTGTTTTACACATAATTAACTTAATAATACTTTAAAAAATAGAATCAAAAACATAATATATCTTTCCGACAATAATTTAAATAATAAATTTGCAACCAGTTAATATTATAGAATTAATAACGAAATACACAACAACTTCCTTAACCATTAGCTACGTCTAGGAAGCATTTCTGAGATGATAAAAATAATATGTTTGATCAAACCAAAATCTACGTGAGCGACATATTATATATTATTGACATACATAAAGTTTATTCGTTTGATACCTGGTGCAGCACAGTCATTCTTCTCATGATAAGAAACAATATTCTTACAGAAAAATTATACTAGCAACATTTTTCACATTCCCTATATATGTATATCATAGCTTAGATGAAATTAGTCCTTTTGTATGAGAAAGATGAACATTTTATGCAAATAAAGGTTTTTTTCTTTTGGTAAAGTCGATTGGTAATTTAAGAGGAGAAACAACTGCGCTGCTTTTAAAACTAATTAAATTTTATGGTGCAAAGGATATTTTACTGAATTTGTTGCCATAATTACTTAAGTAGGTGCTAGTAAACTTTAAAAAAGGCAAATACCCAAGTAATTACTTCTTTGTATAAATGTTTTGGATGAAAACTTTAATTTTGAGCCAATCTTTATTGGACAATAAATCTGGATATAATTCTTTTAATGCTTCGCACTCTGCCCTTTTTGGCGGTTTGCAACTTTTGACGTGCGTTTTAAAATATGATAAAACGGCAGATTTTTGTTCTGCTGTCCATGGAACCAAATTACGCTTCTTTTTGGCTTGGCCTAAACTTAAATTAGGTTTTTGATAGCTAGTTTCTGTGTTTGTATTGTATTCACCCATATCTTTTTTACTAATTGGCACATTACTTGGTTTTGGAACTGTATTAATCTCTGTATCCTTTTCAAAATCTTCTGCATACTCCAGTACTTCCTCTATATCTATATTTTCTCCCACCAATTCTTCGTCTAAGTTTAAATTAATTTCATCTAGATTTTTACCTTTGTAAGCATCAGCTTTGCCATCTTCCATCAACATAAGTAATTTGGAAATTTTTGCCGTTTGATAGATGTCATCAGGTAATCTATATGATTGTTTATGGACTGCACTCGTATGACCCATAAAGTTTGCGAGTTGTTCTATATCGTTTTCAGTCATGTTAAATAATTGCGTTAAAGTCGCTAAATGCTTTCTTAGTTTCGTCGAAGAGATTGACTTGGGATTCTTGGCTTTACAAAGTACCGCATGCTTTTCAATTACTTTATAGCCATAAATAGGTGTTTTGAAACCTGGCTTTGCAAAGAGAAAAGGGTTTTCTTTGTCTACATATTTGTCTCTCGAATCAATTAAAGTTTTTATATCTTCTTGTACATCAGACGTAAATAGAACAGGCACACCCCTTCCTCTTTTGCCGCGAATTACTACGCGTTTCAAGTTGTTTATCAAAACCTTTTCAGTCATTGTAATAGCTCTGTCGAATTCTTCGTATTTATTTTGGGCATTTTCTACTGATTCGTAAGTATCTAGAAGAAGACGCTGCAATTCTCCAGGCCGATGCCTATTCAACAGAAGCACTCTACAAAATATGGTTTCCATCAAATCTGTGTATGCTCCGACGTCATATTCCGTTTTTTGTAACTTGCTGCTACTGATCTTTGCTAATTTGGTCAAATGTTCTTTCAACAGTTTGAGATCACTTGCCAAAGGCACTATTGTAATTTTATTCCATTTTTTTAGGTTTAGGTCGTCTGCTGCCTGAGAAGATACATCGAATTTCCAGTTGGCGTCAATTAGTTGTATTAATGTTTTCAAATCCGCTTCTGTTTCAGCGCTCCTGAGACCTTTTTGAGTTTTCAGGGTTTCCATGATGCCTATATTACAGCATTGCTTTATAGACGTACTGATATTCATTGCAAATGTAGGGCTCACGTATTTATTTTTTTCTGCATTATATTTTGCGCAATTTTTTGTGGCTATCACCATAGCATCATAGTGCTCTGGCTTCAATGCAGTAAAAAAGTCCTGTACTTCCGGTTTTACTTTTTTAATTTCAATAAGCATTTTAGATAGCTCCCTCATTTTTCGTGACACTACATTAATAAAATGTTTCTCTCTGTGTATTTTTAGGTACTGTGAGCCAAACGCACATATAAGGGGATCCTTCTTAGCTATTAACGATACTTTGTCAGCCCTCATGCGTGGAAAGACTGTACTTTTTAATGTTTCGTCAACTTTCATATTCCTTACCAAAAAATTTTGAGCATCTGCTTGTGAAAAGGTTTCACCACTATTTCCAGAGCACATTTTACGATGTTTCCATAGTTGTTTCCGTGAGTAAAACCCTAAACAATTAGAGCATGGTAAGTAATCATCAGATCCAGAATGGTTCGTCTTTTTCATAGGTTTTACGCATTTGGCATTGTTAAGTATGTAATTTCCTTTTTTGCGTAAAGCAGTGAGTAGTTTTTTTCTTTCAGGATCTTTTTTACGGACAGACAATATCTTTTGCACCTCACATTCGACAGAATGGTTCCTAATTACATGTCTTGAAAAATTATGAACTTCTTTTTCACAAAAGAAGCAAAAATCAGGTAAGCGAATTCTTTTTATTTTAATGTTTTCTTTTTGTATGTTTTTCCGTGTGTTATTTTCTTTGTTTTCATTTGTTTTATTATCGGATGTGTTTTTGTGCTTGGTTTTATCACTACATGAAGTAACAAGTCGTTTTAAAGAAATATCTAATGGTGTTATAGTATTATTAGATATGTCTTTAAAAACATTTTTATTATTATTTGATCTTTGTAAACTGGTAGTTGCAATTGGGTGAGAATAATTTGACGAGTTAATAGAGCGCAGATAATCGGATTCATGAACTTCATTATAATGAGTTAGAAAATTTTGAACGTAATTATTGCAAAAAAAACAATACTCGGATGAGGAAGTTGTACAATTAGAATCAGATAGAGCGTTTAAAATTTGAGACTGTTGGAAAAATGTACTTATATTTGAATTTAACGTAAGGTCCGCACTATTTTCCAAATTACCTTCGTCAGAGACTTCTGTTGCTACCTGTTGATAGAAATGTAGACATGTAAAATAAGACATCAGTCTTAACTTTATTCAAAGGATCTAGTGGTGCAACGCTCTACACGTTTTGATTATAGTAAAATATTATGACATGTCGATGTCAGACCCTACGTATTACCAGATATAATGTTTTATTAACGTGTCTATTTTATTTTTTGATAACCGAAACGTAATGTTTTTCATTATAATTATTATAGGTAAATGGTACATTTACGTGTGTCTTTAACGAGATTGTATACATCCCGACGTTAACACACGTAAGTGAACCATTTACCTATGATAATAATGTATTCTTTGGTATATTACCATAAATCAGCGCCTTAAAGCATTGCGATTAATTAAATATTTCCGTCATATAATAGTCAAATGTAGTGCGGTTCGACGCTAGATCCTTTGCCAATATCTAAATAGTTACCGCACATAAACTATTGATTACTAATGTATGATTTTTACCGAGCGCTCTGTGTCAGACAGAGCGTAGCAGCGCAGCGTATTTTAAAATTTGTGAAAGAAATTGAACCGTCTATATAGTAGCAATGAAAGAAAGAAGTAGCAAAATTTTATATTTAGCATAGAATTTACACAGCTTGGAAGCCAGATGCATCCGCGCGTATTTTGAGGCAGCCGGTTTCCAATAGTTAAGTTATATACAAATATGAAATTTACTTCTGTATAGACTATTCAATATTCATTTACACATTTTAAAATTTTACTGCGCTGTGCTCTACATATCTATCTCTCTGTCTATGTGACTATGACGCAATGCGCTCGGTGAAAATCGAACATTAAATGTAGTTAAGATCCATTATTAAAGAGGTAGCAGCGATGCACATTATGCGTTCGTTTAGATATCTTCTATTATAATTAATTACAATTATTATTATATAATTATAATAATGTAATATATATTATATAATGTAATCATCTAAAAAAATATTTACATTTCATCAGATCATTGTCACTCTAAATGAAAACATTCTATGTAATACTAGGGAATACCTACTACATAAATACCTCACTTCAGATTTCTAATACTACAGATAATTTACTGCAGATAAATTTTAGGAAACAAGTTATCAACCTATGCATAAAAAAGAAAGTAGACATAATCTTGTTAATAATTATTACAGTCGCACTCATCCGGTGTATAATGATTGTAAACAGCATAAGTGCAAACATGACACCAAAAAAATTTTTGATGTGTCAAAGTTATTATAGATTTCCTATCCATGTTTGATATGAAATGGATCGGACTGTTTATATTTACGTCAGTACCACAGTTGAAGCATTCATCCATTCGCACAAAATGGGTGAATATCCAGGGCCAAACTAGTTTGTATTTCAAACAAAGAACAAATTTCCTTTTTATTAAAAATCGATCAATGTCCATGTAAACAACCATTGTTGATATACAGTGTAATATATCAGAGAAAAGACATACGTAAGACTCTTCAGACTGGTTCTCCTCTAATGATGGTATGTACGATTCGGAAGAATCTTGGTAAGTCTGAAACAAAATGCAACACAAGTCACAACCAGTCGTCGTTCGTCATGTAAAAGCAGTAGTAATAAATACGAAAGTTTTCATGGACGGTGGTTCATCTGGTTTGTTCGATTTAGACGGTTTTTTAAGGTTATTTTTAATATAAAATAATAAAATATCTTTTTTAAATTGAAGAGCTAAGAACTTAACTGATTTAATAAATACAGGGTATAAGTGACGTGACAGGTCTTTTCAAAATCATAGGGTACACATTCTACTCGTGATCTTCAATCATATAACACCGGAATTTCTTCCGGTTTTTTTTCTTTGCTGGTAATTATTTGTGTCTATTTTTTACTAAATAATGTCAACTTAAAATTGTAATAACTGTATTCCAATAACTGTATGTATACCTACCTCAGGCTCAGATAAATCTTCAAAATCTTGTTCTATTGGCTCATCAATAATACTTTTATTCTTCTCACGGTTTTCTTCTGAGTGCTGATGATGTTTTTTAGTTGATTCTTCAAAATCTTGTTCCGCCAGACTTGATAAGGATGTTGATGAAACGTCCTTCACTTTCTCAGTGTCTTTAACTGGCTGCTGCGAGGCCAAGGTACGTTCTTCCGATAAATTATCAATATTTTGTTCAATTGGTCCAACTTCCGAATAATTAACAACTTCTGGCTGCAGCTGCTGAACCGCAGAAATTTCTTTAGTTATTGGCTCTTCCGTTGGTTTTTTCTCGGTCGTTACACATTCTGTATAAGCAGAAACACTTTTAAATAACATTAAGTATCGAATTTATCGGGTCACTGGCCCGTAACTGTTAAAATATTATGTTATTGACAAACAAACATTTTCCGAGTTCTGTAAAGATATTATTTTTAAACAAAAAATTAAACCGACTTTCATTCGGTTTAAATTTTGTTTAAAAATTATAAATTCACCCTTTTTAGTCATATATATTGTTAAATTATTAATAATACGAAAGAACCGTCCGAACCGTAAATACCTTAAGAACGTCTAAAAAAACGACCGAATGTATAATTATTGAATATGCGCCAAGCTTCCATTAGGTATTGTAAATAAGATGATGATGATTACTGTAAGTTACAAAGTGGCATATGCTTGCAGTTCTTTATACAATGTCGAAATTTCCAAACGCATATCTTTAAAGACTGGGGAGTCCCGTTCAGTGCTTTTGGATCCAGGGTATACCTTGGTGCAAAATCTTATTTTTTGATAGCATATGCTTGCGATACTTCAGTAAAAGTCAAAATCACTGTATATGTCCATAAAAATTTTCAGGAGTTCCCTCGATTCCTAATGGATCGCATCATCAGGTTTCCACTTTAGTGACTAAAGGACCAATTTCGAATTGAACCCATTACAATAAAAAGAATTTTGTAAATAGATTCATAAACGGCAGAGTAATGTTCAAAGATTTCCGTGTCCGTCCGTCCGTCCGTCAATATGGTGACGTCGCGTTCTTACAAATTCCTAATAACTAAAAAAATAAACGTTACAAAAACAATGCTATGAATAATATTATGATTTAAAAAGAAACTATTTTGTGGTACTCAATTAAGTACTTTTGTTTCAGACTGTACTTTTTTTAACAGGTTTACCTGTAATTCTAACGTAAATTATACACATCAGGTTACATTCAGTAACAAATTTTTAGGCTGACTGTACCACATCTACAAAAACATGAAAATTGACTTTATAAGTTTTTCAAAATAATAGTTGCGTTTCTGACATATCCTACCTATCTCTGCCATGGTTGATTGTGTAAGCGAACCGCGACTACGATGGCTTAACGTGCCCTAAGAAGCACGGTACATACATAAGTATACCTATCGTGTTAGCTTTCTTATCTTACTATAAATTGCATTCTTTTAACCAAACTGAGAACAATCTGACAAAATATTTCTTACTTTGTGTCCCCCCAAGCGAATGGAAATCGAACCCACTAAGTACCTCCGAGATCCCAAACGATAGAAGTAGGTAGGTACCTAAGGATCCAGATCCCAAGGCGCATATCACTAGAACTCAGAGATATTAAGTACAAAGGTTAATCTAGGTCTTGTTACCTAAATTAATCACTAAACATTAGTAGGTAGGTACTTACTTCTTTTTGATCGAAGAATCCTTGCTTGTGTCCGCCGCTTTCGCGTCATTGTATAATTTCTTTTTATCCCGGATATTGAATATACACACAACACTTCAATTCTTTTACTTTGATAATCATCACTTTGATAATTATAATTTAAAGTAAACAAACTAATTTTTATACCGGCCGGTCACCAGTCAACTTAGCGCACGTGGGGACGATCTGTCTGAGTTTGTTTTGCATTGCGAAGCGAAAACAATAACAAAGGCAACGCCACGCCATCAAGGGCACGAGCTGGCAACGTGGTAAAAGAAATCGGTAGCAAGATGATCGGGGTAATGAAAGTGACTATACAGCGCCCTGTATATAGACCCTCTAGCGTCATCACCGTGAACTAAAATATACATTTTCACGCACATCCGAGACAATTTGGAGTCCATCATAAAAATTGATATGGTAACCCTAACCTAACTAAATCCCTATCTATGATCAAATGGTGTGAAAATTCAAGAAAATTAATCTGACGTCCGTATATCGGACGTCAAAAGTCGGTGGTCGCCACTTTAAATGTAATTAATGCCATGTTGGACGTCAGATAGGTTCCAGGATATATATATATATATATATATATATATATATATATATATATATATATATATATAAATAAGGCATATATAAGGCATATTCTTTTAAACTCGAAGCTGATTAGTCTATAACGTACCTGCTATTTCTTAATTTCATTTATTCAAGTAATAACTAACGTTTCAATAATGTTAGTAAACATTATTGAAACGTTAGTTATTACTTGAATACTTGAATAAAGGAAATTAAGGAATAGCAGGTACTTCACAGACTAATCAGCTTAATATATTAAGCAAACGCAGGTTATAGCTCGGTTTTTGATTTAAATTTCTTGTAAGTATCATCACAGTACACAGTATTTTACTATGGTATGATTAATACCGAGTGTAGGAGACTGTATTATTCCACAAGGATTCAACCGCCGGCTCAGATTAGACTCGAAGATAGCAAGGTTACACCGATTTGGGCAGAGCCAGGGCGATAATAAAACACTATTTTTGAGGAGAACATTTTTTCACTTTTTGGTTTAGCTTACCTGGCTCACGGCAATGCCGTATAGAGAGCCCCGCCCGTACGCCTCTTTCGGGCCGATCTTCCATCTCATTTTTACCTCTCTATACTGCTATTTTCCATAATTTTCCCCATTTCTCATGAGGCAGGTGAAGCAAAACGCGTTGTGTTAGATATGATATATGAGATACTTTATTATCATGACCATATACATAAATCCTTATATACTAGAAATCTTATTCTATAGAAAAGTTATTTACATCTTAAAGTTCAACTTATATGAAATGCTGTACATTTTTACCACTGTTTTCATAATAATTTCTTAACCATTTACTATATAACCTTAAGCGTTATACTACACGTTAGGTACTGCGTTTATTTATGTAAATCAAAAGAAGCTATGTTAAAATTAGCTTTAGTTAAAAATATATGAGCAAACTAACCCGCACTTGATAAAACACCATTTTAACACGATTTTTACACACTGATGCCATATAAATCTATACATATAGTCACTGAGTATTCACTATTATAGTTTTATGTACTGTTTTTAAATCACTCGTTTATCGTTCAGATTTAAATTCACTCAAGTTTTACATTACGAGGCCGCTGTCCTTAACAGCGAGAATTATTCAGAATTGAATCAAACTGCAAATTAATATTCCACCAAAAACATATTCATATTAAAATATTTTCCAAGACGAAACCATATGACTTGCACTGTCAAAAAGATATCAGATCTCATGTAAAACCAAGCTTTTGACTCTACACGCCCGAACTCTACAAGCCTAACTCCACAAACTCCTACACCTTAAAGGCCTCCACAGACGAGAGGTCGATCGTTTCAGTTAGAACTGAAGTCATTTCGGCCTGAACGGATTCAAGCACATTCACGGAGAAAATCGCATCCGACCGAAATGACGTCAGTTCGGCCTTAGATTGATAACGCCCAGATAGTCTTCAAACAAACGCATCGTACAAAGTGAAACAAGCAACAGATAGATGTAGGCGTAAGCATTACATACCGACACGCATACAAAACATTAATGTTGTGGAGTGTGTACAGTTGTAAGGCCGACTGCACGCACGAAAAAACATGACTCATGCGGCGTTACCTCGCTCTGAGGCGTTCCATTTAAGGCTTGTAGTGCAAGCGAGAGCGCGGAACGAGCGACAAAGAGGCACAATCGGCTTCCGCGTTCGGCAGCGTTCGACATCTGTCTCTCTCCTACATGAGTGAGCGATCCATCAGTATTTTCTTATGACGTTGTCATGTTCAACTATCGTCAGTAAACCGACTTTACAGACAACCGATTTTATTCTTAATATCGTGAGATGTAAAAATATAACTTATATTTAATTTTAAACCATCTTAACACAATTTGTGAACTTTATTTATATTAAACTGGTATTAAGGAATATATTAAGGATTATCTTAATGGCAATACTTTAAATTGATATTTAAAAAAATCAGAAAATATTAAAAAAAATTGTCTTAGTTGCAACTATTAGTTAGCCATGAAAATATTGAAATAAATTTATTATTACTAGTAACACTTTCACAATTCACAATAGGGTAGCAAGATGGCGTCATAATATGATTTTATTTTTAAATGTTTGTTATATGTTATGTGCTAAATGTTTTAAATGTTAAATATTTGACTTAATTCAAGTCAAATTGTTCGGAGATAACATTTCATACTTACATATGAAATGTTATGTCCTAAACTTTTTTAATACTTTTCCGATGCATCGTGACACCCAATAACGACACAAACCGGTTTTAATAGTCTGAGATGTAGCACTTGCGCTCGACCTTGACAATTACTGACGGGTCGTTCGAACAAACTGAGCCGATATGGCTCTGTATGATTTACTTCACTTTTCATGCGCGTACCCGGTTTCGAGGCGTTGTATTCTAAGGTTTGGCCTGAACGGATACGAGCAAATACACGGAAAATTACCGTGAGCTTCGGTCGTGTTTTTAGGGTTCCGTAATACTTAAGGAATCCTTATAATTTCACTCTGCCCGTCCGTCTGTCTGTCTATCCACCGCTCTCCTAGCTTCTGTAATAACTTTATGCCAGTAACTTTTGTAGTAATTCAAAGAAAACCTATTGCGTGTTGATAGTTACGGAACCCTCCTTAGACATGTCGTGACATGCTCTTGGTCAGTTTAGGCTAATATTTTATTTATTTATTGTATTTTGCTGCAATTGTAATCACGCTATCCACGAAACCGAATTATTGTGTCATACATTTTTCCAGTAATATGTTATAGAAATCATTTCTCTTTGTTTTATAGTCTGTTTATAAACCATAGTGGCTTTAAAGTTTTAATTTCTTCAATGAACTTCAATAAATTTCTTATGACCACGTGCCATTTTTAGGGTTACGTACCCAAAGGGTAAAAGCGGGACCCTATTACTAAGACTTTGGTGTTCGTCCGTCTGTCACCAGGCTGTATCTTAACCTTCTAATACCGTGATAGCTCGACAGTTAAAATTTTCACAAATATATGATGTAGGTATTTCTATTGCCGTTATAACAACAAATACTGAAAACAGAATAAAATAAAAATTTGAGGCTGACATACAACAAAAGTGATTTTTTTCGTTTTGTACGGAACTCATCTTGCCGACTCGCACTTGACCGGTTTTATTTTACACTCGAATATTATTAGCGTTCAGTCCAATTTTACTACCGTTCAGTCCATCCGTACAGGTCAGAATTAATGTTGCCAACTAAGTTGTTTTACAAATTTTACTACTTTTTGTATTTTTTTCCCTCCTTAGTAGGAATTTAGTTGTTAGTAGTGGTTTTTTTAGAAAATAGCTAGACAATAATTATAATATGCAAAATGGCCTGCTACTATGTGCTATTGAGACACCTTATCATAATAGCACATAGTAGCACACGTCCGTATGTCGCTTAAAACTACCAATTTAATTTCTATATGCGTAATATTTCTGAAACTGAAAATGTATGTATACGCGTAAACACAAAATCCCTAAAAAAAACTTTTAGGGATTCCTAAGTTTAGTAGCTTTTTTATAGTTATCCGTACTCATTTAGTAGTTTTTAGTAGAAAATGACGCGAGTTTAGTAGTTTCGCAAAACAGAATTGGCAACACTGGAACGAATCGCTTCAGTCCATACGGCCGACTGATGCGATTTCGAAATCGCACACAGACGATACGATTTTGCATCCGTTCAGGCCGAACTGACGGAAAACCGGACAGTTTATGGGGCCCCTTATGATTCGAGTAAAAAATTAGTGAGATATGAGAATGATAATATTTTGAGCATGATTTAATATTTTGAAAATAAAATATGAAACATTTATATATATTATTTTCTGCTAGATTCGCTGTAAGTGTGGCCGCGCACCAGCATTAGAGGAACGTGCACGGTTGCAAACTCAGCGTTATCTTTTTGTTACGTGTAGAGATTTACATGTTTAGATATAAATTTTGTTGCTCCAGTCTAAAATTACACCATTTGAGAGAAATATTATTATTTTTAGAGCTATTTAAACTTTGAGTATGAAAGTAGTAGATATTAGGTATGGGTAGTGCGTAGTGGGTACCTACCACATGTTACCTGTTTGCGGGTAGCCAATCTAGTTTCATAGAAAATCTCGTTTCTGTCTTTTTTTTGGTAGAACTAAAGCATTAGGTATGAGTGGGGTGGGGTTCCTATAACTCCATTCCTATCGGCTTCACTTTGTTCCTGCGTCTCATCAGGCCGGGCTGGCTAACTGGTTTCTTCCCCGCGCGCCCCCTCTTACGCGCGACCCCCCGCGCGCGACCTCCCGCGCACGCCCGCGGCTTAGCGGACGACAGCGTCGCGAGCCCGTGCACTCCTCACGGGGAATTCGCCCGACCACCTCCGTACGCGACGCACGCACCGCGGCTATCATACCAGTACCTATATTATACAAGTACACATCTAAGCAGTATTTTTATTTGGTGGAGACCACCAGCACTACCCCTGGAGCTCTGCCCCAACAACTTAGCACTTACCTTTTGATGACCCTCGTCCAAATTTCTACCTTTTATACATGCTAGGGCTTCCCTATGAAGGAGAACCAGCCTTCGCAACTGTTAGGTTGGTACTTAAAATTCAAAATTCAAATAGTTTTATTTTCATATAGGTTAATAATAACACTAACGGAATTGTCCCTACGTGATGCCTACCACCAGTTAAAAAAATATTCTACGGAATTAAGTAAAGGCAAAGCATTGAATTGCAAAATATAAGTGCATTGAAACATAACTTCAGTTGCTAAATAAAAATGCTAAATGAACCAAAAAAAAGTATTCAGAAAAGATTAAACATCCTACTAATATTATAAATGTGAAAGTTATTAGGATGGATGGATGGATGGATGGATGGATGTATGGATAGATGAATGTTTTTACCCTTTGACGCAAAAACTACTAATCGGATTTTGATGAAATTTGGTATGGCGATAGTTTGGGCTCTGGATTAACACATAGGCTACCGTTTATCCCAAAAAATTAATATTTTAGTGTGGGATTACGCGGGTGGAGCCGCAGCCTAAAAACTAGTAACAAATAAAGCAATATTACAGTGGCTCAGTAAGTATATTTTTATATGGAAATGCGAAAGGGTCGGCACTGAGACCACAAAGTTTTCTCGATAGCAATAAAACAATCATTCTTTATCTTGGAACCTGCGAACCGCCTGTGTTCTTCCAAATATGTGCACAAAACTTATTTATGAATGAATCTTTTATTATTTCATCTCTTATTGTCACATCTGTTCCTATTTTATTATAACATTGTTATTTCAAACCGTGGTCTCACAGATTAGACAATTTATTGAAAGAGCTGCATTTTAATCTTACTAGATTTACCTACATAATGACAGGATGCTATCTAATTGGAACATAAGTTATTCTCAATTCTGTAATTTTTTTTACTGTATTAAAAGTGCTCTAAGAAAAAAGATTAATTTAAAATTACCTGATATTATTACTAATTAATATTTACATTTCCTCTTGTTTCGATAAAATTTTAATGAACGACAATCAAAGTTGAGAAGCAACGGAAAAGCTACAAATACAAAATGGCAACAAATCTTATTTAATCAACCCTTTACTAGTCCAAGAGTCGTCGTAAACTTTCATATCCCTCGCAAATATATTTTGTATAAATTATGATACAAACATTCGGGTAATCCCCAACAAACTTGGTAATTTAGCAATTACCTTAAAGACACAAACTTGGTATTCATACTATTAGCAATTTGCTACTAATTTCCGATACCTTTGCAGGTGATGTTAGGAAAAACAGAAATACTTTTTAGTGTTTGAAAACTTTCATCTTCCTCTTCTCTTATTTATAAAAATGAATTGTAGCATTTTTGTCTCGGAAAAACTCGAGAACGGCTGCACCGATTTGGCTGATTTTGATCTTGAAATAATTGTGAAAGTTCTAGAAAGGTTAACCGGTAAGAATCACAATTACATTTTCCCATATTAACTGTTCCTACCTGTCCAATATTTGAACTGTATTCCGTTGGTAGCGTAAATTTAAGTTGCGAATGTCACTTGACTGTCAAATATTTTTAGGTGCGTCTCGTATCTGTTTAGTTAGACTGCAAAACAGATCTTTTTCAGAAAAATCGGCCGGCCTCAGTAGGTTGTAGTTTTGGTGTTGAAATAGGGATCAGGGGGTTGAATCTTATAACATTTTACTGAGCACTTTTGACAGATTATGATTCTAAGTCAAGTGGTATAGAAATTGCTGTTTATTATCCCTGTACATGTGATTAAAAATTTAGTCGTATTATATTCCGGATAGCTACCGCGCATTGAATGCAGATGCCGTGCCAGTTATGATAATCCGACTATGTTAAAAATTTAACAAGTAGCTTTCTTTGGCATCAGTACCTACTCAGTTTTTTTTTTTATATATATGGCGTGGGCTTATATTAAAACCATTTGCCAGTGTCAAGTAAAAAAGGCGGGAAATAGAACTTTCGTTTCAATTTTCAACACCGTATTCATATATCGTCAAGTCTAAAGTCTAGTCAAAGTCCAAATAAATAGTCAGTACAGTCAATGAGTCATGTCAGTCGATTCAGTAAAGTGGTAGGTAGTAGTAAGATAGACACATTGTATCATAGACTACTTCCAAGTTGACAACTGGTTAAAACAAGGCTACCACACTACAGAATAAAAAAAAGAAGAAGTAGAAAAATTATAATCACAAGTAAACATTGAACAGAAATTGACAGTCCCAGCTGCAGTTATGTTACCATGAGACCAAAAAAATTATTTAAATCTAAGTCATGCGAGTCACTCCAAAACGATTGCCTAAATATATCTGACTTGTCAAGTAATTCTGAATATGAACATAGAAGTTTTGACTTATCTACACATGAACCTAATGAAAATATTTTAGAAATGAAAGAAAAACTTGATAATATGTCAGTACAGTTACAAAGCACTCAAAATGAGCTTGAAAATGTAATATTAGAAAATAATACACTGAAAAAAGAAATTATTCACCTAAACAGCAACTTAATACCTTAAAATTTGTATACACAAGTCCAAAACCAAAAACACCTAGAATCAATAGTATTAAAAAATCGGAGAAACAAACCAAACTTCACAATAAATACAAAATCACACATTCGAACAATAAGATTAATAAGTTTAGCGAAAAAGAGGTGCAAACTGACAACACAAAAACACAGTCTCAGCCAGATAATTTAAAAAATACAGTAAGAGAAAATAGCACGAAAAAAAACTTATATTTATTTGGAGGAAGTCAATGTACTGGCCTAGCCAGTATACTTAAAAAAACCAGGAGTAATAGCAAATATGAAAAGTTTGAAGTAGTATCATTCATCAAATCAGGAGCATCTACTGAAGAAATTTTGAAGACTCCATATTTATATAACTTTGATACGGAAGATAAGTTAATTTTAAGTATAGGGCAAAATATATACAAATAAAAAAAGATACAAATCCCATGAAAATTATAACTGACTTGTGTGGTTTCCTCAAAGCTTCTAAAATAACTTGTCCCATATTACTTCTCAGTGTTTTAGAAAATAAGTATCTTACGAGGGCGGGTCAATAAGTCCGTGATTTTTGGAATAAAACACAGATTTTTTGATAAATAAATCATTTTATTTTTCAACGTAGTCCGCCTTGAGCTCTATACACTTTGTCCAACGCTTCTCCAATTTTTTTATCCCTTCCAAAAAATATGATTTGTCGAGGTCCTCAAAATAGGCCTTTGTTTGCGAGATGACTTCATCATTGGAGTCAAATCTTTTTCCACCGAGCCATTTTTTCAGGTTTGGGAACAAGAAGTAGTCACTCGGAGCCAAATCTGGAGAATGGGTCGGATGTGGGAGCAATTTATAGCCCAATTCATGGATTTTTGCCATGGCAACTGCACATGTGTGCACCCTTGCATTGTCTTGGTGAAAAATAACTTTTTTCTTGGCCAAATGAGGTCGGTTTTTTTCAAATCCTCATTGAAGCGGTCCAATAAGTTGGCATAATATTCCCCATTAATCGTTCTTCCCTTTTGAAGATAGTCATTGTGGATTATCCCACGTGCATCCCAAAAAACAGTCGCCATAACTTTATTGGCTGACAAACCCACCTTGGCCTTCTTTGGCGCCGATTTACCCTTAGAAACCCACTGTCTTGACTGTTGTTTGGTCTCTGGTGTGTTGTGATGGATTCATGTTTCGTCCACGGTTACAAAACGGCGCAAAAACTCCTCCATATTGTGATTAAACAACGCCAAACCTTCCTGTGAAGTTGTTACACGATTGCGTTTGTGGTCGACTTGCGGAAAGCTTTCTCATGCCCAAGTGATCATTAAAAATTGAAACCACTGAGCCATGCGAGATGCCTATGGCTTCCACAATCTCTTGCACTTTCAATCTTCGGTCGGCTAACACCATATCGTGAATTTTTTCGATTGTTTCGGGTGTAGAGACCTCAACTGGGCGTCCAGGACGTTCGGCAACTTCAGTGCTTGTACGGCCACAACGAAATTCAGTAAACCACTTTTTTACCATTGAAATCGATGGTGCAGAGTCCCCATAGTATTTATCAAGCTTAGCCTTGGTCTCGGTAATGGTTTTTTTTCGCAAAAATAAAGCTTAATAAGCACACGAAATTCACTTTTTCCATTGTTTCCTTAAGTTACTGGATAGTCTGATAAAGATAGCTGTAAAACACAAACTAACTGACGCAGCAAGTTCAAATTTTGATAGGAGTTAACTGACAGATGCCTGTTGACAGGAGTATTGTTGCTTTTTCAGTAAGGAGGTTAGAAATTCAAAAAGTCACGGACTTATTGACCCGCCTTAGTAATGAGTGGAAACTAAATAATTTAATTAAGATGACCTGTAAAAAATATTCAAACTGCTACTTTGTTAACCTCAATGATATTCATGTTTTAGATAAGATTAATATTTGTAATAGAATTCTTTTGAAATATTTGTAATAGAAATTTGAAAAACTTTCACATTGATCAGGTGTATTATGAAAATATTTTTTTAAAACTTTACTCTAAAAATAAATACACAAAAAAGTAACACAAACTGCTTTTACCAAACAACTAGGAATTATTAACACAAGAAATAATTTTACTCAAAAACAAACACAATACTTACAATATAACAATATTAAGAATAAAAAAATATCACAGAACTGCAACAAAAAATCAATTACGAATAGTGAAACTAATAACACAACTCATAACAGTAACAATAAAATACAAAAATACATAACTGACTATTTTAAACCACAACATCCATTTCGTAACAAAACACAAACAAATTAAAATTTTACATCAAAACATTGCTAGCTTCCATACAAAAAGATGTTAACTAGAAATTGCGCTAGCAGAACTAAAATCATACAATAAGGAACCAGATATCATATGCCTAACCCGAAACCTTTGTCGAAAAGGGGACTAAACAAAATATAGCTCTAAATAACTATAATCTAGCATCATTTTACAGCAGGTCTAAAAAACAAAAACGAGGTGGAGTATGCATACATATAAAAAATAATACCTATTCCTATAATAATATTGACTATTGTTCCTCAATTGATAACAATTTTGAATGCTGTGGCATAGAAATTCGTGATATAAATATGATTATTATTTGCTTATATAGAACACCAAATTCTGCAATTAGTATATTTATCCAAAAGCTAGACTCACTTTTGTATAATATAACCAAAAATTCAAATAAAAATATTAATATAGTTATTGCGGGAGACCTTAATATTAACTTACTTAAAATAAACAATGACTCAAATGCTAAAAATAAATTTTAATAAACCAACGAGACAATCCACATGCATAGATAATATTTTAAGTAACTTAACACAAGTCTATAGCGAACTACTTCACATGTGTCTGTCGGATCATAACACAGCACAATTTATTTCAGCAACAATAGAAACATCTAATAACCTCACCCTACATGAATATTACTATGTCTATAAGAGAAAGTATAAAAAAGACAACATAAAAAAATTTAAAAAATTAAAAACATTTGCTTTGATACATATTTAGACAACTCAAAAACTTTTAACAAAGCATTTAATAATTTTTATGACTTATTTACTATGCTATATAAACTTTGCTTTCCTATAATCGCTTTAAAGTAAAAAATAATCACATATTACCTCACTGGATAACTAAGGGCTTAAGAATTAGTTGTAAAACAAAACGAAAATTACAATATAATTATTATAGAAAAAAAAGACAGTTCCACGAAAAATAAATACAAGCAATATAGTAAATTACTTAGGAAGTGCTTTATTTTTTATTTTTTTTTATTTTTTTCTTATTTTTATAAGCCATACAATCATATGATTAAGCCGGCTTAATATTAACAATTATAAACTTACCTAGTAGATAAAAACCAAAAATAAATTATACATTATGGATGAAATCTAGTCTTACAGCTAGAGAGTGTACTCGTATGACATAACTCAGTAATCTGTCGCTGTGTTCTTCTGTAAAGCTGGAATGGAACCCAGTATACTAAGGCGGGTCAATAAGTCCGTGACTTTTTGAATTTCTAACCTCCTTACTGAAAAAGCAACACTACTCCTGTCAACAGGCATCTGTCAGTTGACTCGTATCAAAATTTGAACTTGCTGCGTCAGTTAGTTTGTGTTTTACAGCTATATTTATCAGACTATCCAGTAACTTAAGGAAACAATGGAAAAAAGTGAATTTCGTGTGCTTATTAAGCATTATTTTTTGCGAAAAAAAACCATTACCGAGACCAAGGCTAAGCTTGATAAATACTATGGGGACTCTGCACCATCGATTTCAATGGTAAAAAAGTGGTTTACTGAATTTCGTTGTGGCCGTACAAGCACTGAAGATGCCGAACGTCCTGGACGCCCAGTTGAGGTCTCTACACCCGAAACAATCGAAAAAATTCACGATATGGTGTTGGCCGACCGAAGATTGAAAGTGAAAGAGATTGTGGAAGCCATAGGCATCTTGCATGGCTCAGTGGTTTCAATTTTGAATGATCACTTGGGCATGAGAAAGCTTTCCGCAAGATGGGTGCCGCGTTTGCTCACAGTCGACCACAAACGCAATCGTGTAACAATTTCACAGGAAGGTTTGGCGTTGTTTAATCACAATATGGAGGAGTTTTTTAACCGTGGACGAAACATGGATCCATCACAATACACCAGAGACCAAACAACAGTCAAAATAGTCTGTTTCTAAGGGTGAATCGGCGCCAAAGAAGGCCAAGGTGGGTTTGTCAGCCAATAAAGTTATGGCGACTGTTTTTTGGGATGCACGTGGGGTAATCCACATTGACTATCTTCAAAAGGGAAGAACAATTAATAGGGAATATTATGCCAACTTATTGGACCGCTTCAATGAGGATTTGAAAAAAAAACCGACCTCATTTGGCCAAGAAAAAAGTTCTTTTTCACTAAGACAATGCAAGGGTGCACACATGTGCAGTTGCCATGGCAAAAATCCATGAATTGGGCTATGAATTGCTCCCACATCCACCCTATTCTCAAGATTTGGCTCCGAGTGACTACTTCTTGTTCCCAAACCTGAAAAAATGGCTCGGTGGAAAAAGATTTGACTCCAATGATGAAGTCATCTCGCAAACAAAGGCCTATTTTGAGGACCTCGACAAATCATATTTTTTGGAAGGGATAAAAAAATTGGAGAAGCGTTGGACAAAGTGTATAGAGCTCAAGGGGGACTACGTTGAAAAATAAAATGATTTATTTATCAAAAAAATCTGTGTTTTATTCCAAAAGTCACGGACTTATTGACCCGCCCTCGTACTATGGAACTTAAACATTAAATTTTCTATAGAACACTGAGTATTCTCTAAAAACGACAATCGCATTGTCTCGTTTATTTGGCATTCCAATATCAAATGCAGTAAATCCTCCTCGCGTTGGCATACTACACAGTTAGGACTGTCAGTTTTACGCATCAAGAAGTTAAATTTATTAAGAGGCATATGGTATGATCGCATTCTAAAGCAGAGCACTAGCTCTCTTCTATTTAATTTGAGAGAGTTGAACCATGGAACACGAGGGGGTTCATTCACAAGAGTTTTATACCATATGCCTTTTGTTAATGAGATATTATTAAAGAAGGATTTCCATTTAAAATAAATATTGCTTTTAACAGTGGGTATGTAGTCTGAAAAGGTGGGATCTACGTTACGAATGATTCCGTTATGCCGCACTTCTGATGCTAGTGAGTCTGCCATTTCATTACCAAATATGCCAACATGAGAAGGTATCCACTGGATGCGCACTACAACCTCATTACGTATCAACCTAAAGATACATTTAATAATCAGGTAAGCTACATTTCTACCCAGATTGCCCGAAACACAACTTAAAAGGTGCATTAGAGAGCTTTTGCAGTCAGTGAATATTACAACTTTTTTAATATGTGTTGATTCTATATAATGAAGTGCTTCGGAAATAGCCATCAACTCTAGTCCCATAATTGGAATAGACGAGTTTTGGATTTGAAACTTGGCCTCAACTTTGGATTCAACATCAAAAAAGGCACAGCTTGAAGTGTCTAGAATTTTTGATCCGTCTGTATAAATATGCCTAAAGCCCGAGTACTTCTGATGAATCATGTAATTACTCGCGCTCTTGAGGTCATCTATAGATAGTTGATGTTTAGGTTTTTGAATGGTTTCAACATTTGTGAATATTATTGATTCCCAATTTAATGTTGTAATGAGGAAGGGTAATTCAAATTGTGGCCAAATTTCAAACCTGTCCATGGGTAGTTTTCCATATTTCCTGAAACTTTCAATCAGCAAGGGTATTTGATTTTTACGCCAATAGTTGTTATTGATTATTGAGGCATTAAGTAATTTTATTTTAGTCGATAGACAATCAAGTGATCTGGCCGAAAGCTTCAAAAAATACTTATCACTTAAAAACATTCTTCTAAGGTGTAAGGGTGGAATACAAAGTTCGCTTTCCAATACATAGGTAGGGGTAGTACGTATGAATCCCCCGCACAGACGAAGGTTTCGATTTTGAAGTATGTCCAATTTAGTAAGTAGGTTCGAGCTTGAATTACCATACAATACACTTCCATAATCTAGTCTAGACCTAATTAAAGCTATGTACAGCCGTCTCAAATGTAGAGGATGGACACCCCATTTACCAGCACTGATTACACTGAGTACATTGGTAAAAGAAGTACACCTTTGAGCGATTTCCATAATGTGTCTATGCCATTTAAGACGACTGTCCACCCAGACACCCAGAAATTTTATACAATTAACGCATTCAATGGGTGTATCGTCAATTATAATGTCTATAGGTGGAGTCCGGTATTTTCTTGTAAACATGCAAATTTTTGTTTTGGTAAGCGAAATTTCTAAACCTATATTTTCTAATATCGACTTAAAAGTAATAAGGGCCTGTTGAATTGATGTTACACATTTATCGATATGCTTACCAGAACAATACAGTGCAAAATTGTCTGCGTATTGCGAAATTTTAACGGCATTTCTAAGATTTTTACACGAATTGATGGTTACTACATTGAATAATAATGGTGACATGGGATCGCCTTGTGCTAAACCCTGTCTACAAACTCTGACAAGTTTTTCACTGTTCTGTAGCTTATAAACCAAAAACCTTTCTGCTAAAAATTCTCTTATATATCTACACAGAAATAGATCTACACCAAACTTAACTAAACACAATATCAAGGCATTTATGTCTACATTATTTTATGCACTGTTGATATCGCAAAAGGCACCTAGAACGACTTCTTTATTTATAAACGCTGTCTCTGTATCAATAATAAAGCGAGATAAATTGTCCTGACAAGAGTATCCCCGACGAAAACCTAAAGTACAGTCATTGAAAAGTTTATTATTTTCAAAATAATATTCAAGCCGCTTCGCAATCATTAAATGAAATATTTTTCAAAGACAGTTAATTAATGAGATAGGTCGATATTTTAATAAATTATTATCACCTCTTTTTGGAATAGCTATCAATTGAATTTTACGCCATTGTTCTGGAATATTACCTGTAGTGTAAATCTTATTGTAAATTGTTATCAGGATCTCTTTTGCGTTTTTAGGTAAATTAAAAATCATTGAGTAAGCAATTTTATCAAGACCTGCCGAAGTATCTGTTCTTTTAAGAATAGCATTAAGTTCAGATAATGTAAAAGGAAACGGAGAACTGTTAGAATCAAAATTAAATTCATAAGGTTTATGGCTAACACTATCGGGAGTGAGTTCCGATAAAAAAGGTGTAGCATTGTCATCTGGCAAGTATTCTTTAGAACTGCGACTGCCTTTTAACCACCTGAGACTTTTCCAAACCTTGGCACTAGATTTGGTTGAATTTAAATTATTACAAAAGGATTCCCACGACTGTTTCTTTGCTAGTTTGATCAATTTTCGGGCAGTTTTAACCTTATTACTAAACACTTCATTATTTTCAATAGTACGCGATTTTCTGAAGTTCTTGAGTGCAAGTCACGGAGACTTGCACTCAAGAACTCTGCTATTGCCTTAGATATATCTGGATTCCACCATGGTTTATGTCTGAAATTGGAAAACTCGTTGATTGGTTTCGTAAAAGGTATATGATTATTCGCGGACTTTTCAATGATATCAATAAATTTATTATAGTAACTTTGAATATCTTCTTGTAAATTTAGACCCATACACAAGGATCGAATCTCGTCAGTATAGCTTGGCCAATTCGCCATTTTAATGTTTCTTTCTTTGTCGTCAGTTATTGAGTGAGAGAATGACATATTGATTGAGATGAGAAGGTGGTCACTGCCGAAAGTTTCATTAGTGGTGGACCATTCGAAATCCAAAGCAATATCTGAACTACAGAATGTGACATTTAATTTTACGCAGCGAGTAAAATCACCGTTATTAAGAAATATATAACTGAGATCTGTACTAATTTCAGACAGCAATCTACCACGAGTATCAATTAAATATGACCAAGCAGTATGGTGTGCGTTAAAGTCACCTGCTATTACCGTATTTTGTGTTAATAAGCTAAAAATTTCTTCGTAATCTTGTTTTTGTATTCGTATATTTGGTGGAGAGTAAATACCTATTATATACTTTATTTTGCAATTGTTTAAAATCTCAATACATAAATTGTCAATTTTGTTACATGTAGTTTGAATAACCTTTGGTCTACAAGCCACAGAACGGCGCACCAACATAGCCAGGCCTCCGTAGCCATCATACCTATCTTTCCGAAAAATCTGGTATCCGGATATGTTTAATTTTTTCTCGCAAGATAGCCATGTTTCCGACAAAATACATATGTGAAATTTTTCTCTATTTATATAAGTAATTAAATCATCTAACGTTAATAAAATGCTTTTGCAGTTCCATTGTATAATTTTGAGTTTGGTATCTAAATTGTTCATAGTATTAAGTAGTAGGCAATAAATGTTTAGGTAATTTATATATTTTGTAAAAGTTTTAGTTTAGCTATAATCCTAGTAATTCTTTAATTTTTAACACTGCTTTGAGATATATTTGGTATTATATCTTTAAAAAATCAATTAGAGAAGTAAAGTCAGTAGTATACCAGAGTGTTATATCCTTAATATCTTTGACACCATAATATGTTTGAACTAAATATTCTTTTACCTGAGACCCGGTCAGTGGGTATATTTTATCAGAGCTAGCAATAAAATCGTTAATGAATGTTAGGTCTAGTAAGTCGATGTCACTTTTAGGGGTTTTCTTCAGTTTTTTCATGTGATTAGTTTCGTATATATCATCTGTACTTGATTGGGACAAATTGTCACTGTAGTAGTTAGTTTGTTTGTCTTCCGTTACTTCCAAGTAGTTTATGTTTTTCTCAGACTCTTTTTGGGGTTCTAGGCTCGTCGTTGACTCCGTGGACGGATGTGGTCTTTTGAAGGGCAGTCCTGGAGAAGTTGGACGTCTTGAATGTTGTACCGATTCTTCACTATCGTTATTTGCAGGTGTAATTATTTGCAGGGTTTCTGTACATTTGGAGGCAACGTGACCTACTTTTTTACATAAGAAACAGGTAAGTTCGTCCGATGATAGGTAAATCCAGTAATTTGTATCATCGTGTTCCATGAAAATCTTATCTGGTAGTCGGCTGAAATCTTCTGGTGATATGTATACTTGTCTTCTAAAGCTAAGAATATGACTGTAGTCTACTTCGTTAAGGCCAGCACGTAGGAATGATATTGGTGACATAGGTTTTATTCCAATTTCTATTAAATTTTTTTCTATTTCACTGTGAGGAATTATTGGGCAAACATTAGACAAAATTATACGCGTGTAGCGGGTAATCAGCGGTCTAACTATAAGCTTTTGACTTTGGATAGTTATACTGCTTTTTTTATCCACTAATTCGTCGGAGAGTAACTTTGAAGCTAAGTAAATACAAATTCTATTATTTGAAATTCTTGATAAAAATCGAATCTGCGACGGTTCTATTATTTGTCCCAATGCCTTGGCATAATCTTTAATCTGAACGTTATCAACCGCGTCAATAATAATTGCTTGGTCTTTCTTGGGGAACATTGTTGTCTGAGTAACAGTGGCGTAACTGATGGTATTATTTATCGTTTGAGCACTCATTTTGTTTCTGTAGTCAGAAACAAGTAGCAGTTATAAACTATATTATGTATCAAGAATAAAGAGATACACTTACAATTCTTATCATTATAGATATAAAAGCTTGAAAGATTGTTACGTATTGTTCGCGTAATTACTGCGTGAAACACGACGACGCGTGCGGTATCTGTGATAACTACCGGCGTACTGAGGAAGTGCTTTAGACTTGCGGAAATAAATTCACATAGTAAATACGTCGCAAGTGCAAAAAATAAATGTAAAGCGTCATGGGATATTGTTAAACAATGCTCAAGCAAAGCTAACAACAACAAATTTATTACAGATATTAAAATTAATAATGAAAAACTTACCACACCCACAGATATAGCAAACACATTTAATGAATATTTTATAAAAACTACAAAAATAATTATAGCTTCAAATTCTAATTTTACAAGTAATATTCATGACAATCCTATAAGCATCTTTTTATAACCTTGCACCTGTGACGAAACAATAAACATTATTAATTCCTAAAAAAACACGCATACAGTGGGTTATGATGAAATGTCCACAAAGGTAATCAAAGAATGCAAATATATAATTGCCCCCATCTTAACTGAGCTGATAAACAAGTCTTTCGTAGAAGGTTGTTTTCCAGACAAGTTAAAAGTCTCAATAATAAAACAAATATTCAAAAAAAGTTACAGAAAGCAATTAAGTAATTATAGGCCAATTGCGCTAGTTCCAATACTATCAAAAATATTTGAAAAAGCAATGCATAAAAGACTAACTTCATTCATTAATAAATTTAATATTTTGAAACATGAACAATTTGCCTTTAAAAAGAACAAATCAACTCAACAAGCATGTTTCAACGTTACTAACCAAATTATAAACTGCATTGATGAAAAGAACCACTGTATAACTGTTTTCATTGACATGACTAAAGCTTTTGATTTTGTTTCACATAAATTACTACTAAAGAAATTAAGCAAAATGGGAATAAGGGGACCAGCCTTAAATTGGATTAAGACCTTCCTTGAAAATAGAACCCAATACACAATAATAGAAAACATTAACAGAGATAATGAATTAGTCAAAACTAAATCTGCAGTCTTACTTAATGAATATGGAGTTCCACAAGGCTCTGTATTAGGTCCTCAGCTATTCTTGTTTTACATTAATGACATTCCCATTGAAATTAATAATCCAATAATCATGAATAATTATAAATTTACATTATTTGCAGATGACATATAATATTTACATATTTAAATAAATTGGACGTGAATACAATCGAAAATGACATAAACTTGACCTTTAATAACCTTAAAATTAATGTTAATAAAACTAGGTATATACAATTTACAACTTACAATAAAAAACCCATTGACTTAAAATTAACACATGATAATGAAAAAATAGAAGAAGTTGAGGAAAACTTGTTTTAAGGCGTACAAATTGACAAACACGGTAACTGGCATGCACACATAGATAAAGTTTGTTCAAAACTGAACAAATTTGTTTTTGTCTTGCGCAGGTTAGCGTGGACAGTTAATATCCAAACCTCAATTACAGCCTATCATGGCTACGTGTCGTCAGTCCTAGGATATGGTCTAGTTGTCTGCAGTAACTCTACGCACATAGACAAAGCATTAATTGTGCAAAAGAAATGTATTCGTGCTATAGCTAAGATTCCACCGTATGAGTCATGTAAGCCTTTCTTTAAAAAATTAAACATCCTGACTCTGCCTAGCATGTACATTTTAGAAATATTTAAATTCGTTATACACAACAAGCACATTTTTACACAATAGATTGACACGAACTCAACTAAATATTTTAGAAATTCAAATAGATTAATCATAAATAAGAAACCAAAAACAACTCTTTTTTTAAGTAATGCATATACAATGTGTGTAAAGATTTACAATAAAATACCAGATCACATAAAACACTTGTCTAAAAAACACTCTATTAGAGAACTAACAAAAATACTAATAAACAAATCTTATTATGATGTAAAGGAATTCCTAAACAGTTGACATAAATTATTTTATTTTATGATAATAGTTTTAAAATTAATTGACATTTTCTACTTTATCTAATTTCTTGACATAAATATATGTATTTCTCATTATCTTCATGACATGATTAATTATTATTGTGAATGGCCTATGTACAAAATTTATTTAAATATTGTTAGCGTAAAATATATTTTGTATGATTATAATTATTAGATATTCTTATGACATGTTTAATTATTACTATTATTACTTATATTGTATAAAATTGATTTGAATATTGTTAGCGTAAAATATGTTTTTTATGATTATAATTTAAATCTATATTTGCATGCTATTTTATACATAGCTAATAGTGTTAGTTCTTAAGAAAATGATCATTACCACCTACTGTATTCACCACTTTTATAGCAAATAAATGAATTGAATAGACGCTTTACTGAAAGTTCCTGGGGAGTTTTGGCGGGAAACACACAGATAGCACGTTTTTAGAAGTTGAACCACTTGCCCAGACTTGTGCACGTTAACGAATATTTAATGGTTAATATTCTACCAATATTACACATTAAGAACCGAGATAACACAAATTTATGAAATATTACAAATTCACAACGTCACCCATTGAACTCCCCGGCAAAACTCACACCTACTCAGTTCTCACATACTGTGTGCGAAATTTAATGTTGCCGTTTAACGTAGCAATCAAAAAAATTGTGCAAAACAAGTCTTGAACATCGAATGTACTTTTTATTGCTTCAAATTTGCTATTTATAGTTAATAGGTATTTCGTGTAAATATATATATTATTCAATAATTGCTAAAATAACAATTTTGATAATGTAGTAAATTTTTTTTGAGATTTGAAAAATTGATTTTATGGATTTTGCTACATTGTTTTGTTGCTCCGTGTTGCTGTAAAAATTCCTTAAAATCATCAGGTCTGCGTTGATCCCTGAGTTGCGCCCTCCTGGCTCCTCCGGCTCCCGTACAGTGCTAATTAGTGAAAGACAGAGAATTCGTACTTATGAGTGTGTGTATTTAAATCTTTAATAAAGAAGGGTTAAAGAGTTCGGAATAATTTTACACTTTTATGTGCCAAGTGCTTACTTTTACACTTATTTACTTTAGGCTATACTAGGCTAGTTAGGTTAGTTATACTTTCTAGTGTTATTGTATTTTGAGTTAGGTATTGCGTGATTTGGAAACAAATACAAATCTCTCCTCTTTATAATATTTATAGTATAGATAAATCTATATAAAATAACAGGTTTTTGGAAATACTTATGTACTAAAATTATTAATTAATTTGTTATGCATAATTTCGTGTGTGAAAATGGACTGTAACGATATAAAGGTTAAAAACAAAATAACAATTAAGGCAGCCACAGACGAGAGGCCGATCGTTTCAGTTAGAACTGACGCCTGAACGGATTCGAGCCCATACACGGAAAAAATCGCATCCGACCCAACTGACGTCAGTTCGGCCTGAACGGATTCGAGCACACACACGACACGATTTTGCATCCGTTAAGGCCGAACTGAAGGCAGACAGGACCATGTATGGGCCCCTTTACAGTAAGTCCGCAAATCGCTTCTTAAAAATAAATCATAAAAAGATTTACATTCTTTAATTGACTTTTATTCTTATAGACTTAAAATATTGGTTGCTACGTGGATTATACCGTAGCTTGTAACTACATTGTAGCTTTAGTTATGTACCTTTAATATTATGGATAACCGCTTTTAGTTCTGCGCATTAAATTCATCGCTAGCGAGCTATGCTAAATTTTGGGATCAAGTTTCGTCTCTATTTCAGTATAAAACAATGTAGCTGTAGGTACGTGGGTAAGTAGGTAGATAGGACCTTATGTAGGGGTAGCTGTAGGCGTAGATGTAGGTGTAGTTGTAGGTGTAGATGTAGGTGAAGGTTGCAGGTGTAGTTATTTATTTATTCCAGTTCATAGTAAGATAGAACGGCGTATGTTGGTTCAGCTAGTATTTAATCAACTTTAAATTAATCGTGTGTTTTAAATACAAGTCTGCATCTGAAAGTTCTCAAAAATCGCAACCATCTCATCATTTAGCTCAGAATATAACCGGCATAAGCGAGGAATAGTCGGAAAGGTACCTTGGGCTGGGACTATAAAAATAATAGCGAAAAAAGGGAGTTATCCCTTTTTTCGCTAGTTAGCTAACTAGCTTTTTCCCGCTAGTTTTCCCCTTCTAAAAAGCTAGCAAATTATAGTATTCGCCCGCGTAAATATAGTATTCCTCGGGAATATTGTACTTTTTCGGGATAAAAAGTAGCCAATGTTTAAATCCAGAGCCTAAACTACTACCATACCAAATTTCATCGAAATCAGTTCAGTTGTTTTTGCTTGAAAGAGTAACAGTAACATTCTGGAAGAAATTGGCAGGGTAATGGCGAACAATAAAATTCCATTAGTGTGGCCATACACCATACTGCCTATCGTCCAATGGGCATGACGCTACCGATTGGATCAGTTAGGATCAGTTCAAACCGAAACGAGGTGCGACGCGACGTGACGCGACGTGATGTGGCGCTGCATTTTATTTTCGGAATACAAACTCTTGCAATGAAACATGTATCTTATTGCGTAGAAAATAAAGTCCAATTTTGAATCGCTATCTTCAAAATGCAGCACAGTGTCGCGACGCGTCTCGTCTTGTCACATCACGTCGCGACGCGCAGCGCGGTACAGCTCGAAATTCAAACTCTTGCAATGAAACCTCAAATTATCGCATAGTAAATAAAGTTCGATTTTGAATGGCTATCTTAAAAATGCGGCGCCGCGTCACGTTTCGTTTCGTTTCAAAGTGAATTGACCCTTAGAACTGAGCGTGTATGGGCGTAGATTGGCACGACTGTTTATGTAAATATGCTACTGATCAAATCGGTAGCGTCATGCCTATTTGACGATAAGCATTATGGTGTACGGTTACTGTAATACACGCGAAATTTGCTTGGTTACTTAATTCATTGATTCATTATGATATTCATAGAACCGCAAATAAAATAAAAATGACATTTGTTTTTCTTCCGTCTTCCGAATAAGATTATTATCATCGCGAGTATAATATTTTGACAGTTGTAAAAATTCTTCTCCATTAGGTATAAAAACAAAGGGTTGAAACTCTTTGGCCTAAAATATTTTCTTATAGAGGACGATGAAACAAAAAAATGATATCGACAGAAGGGTCGAAGATTTGATCGTAGCATTTGCATCTCGACAGTGATGATATTATTATCGTGATAAGTTAACATTCTGTCTGGCTGAAATGGTTGAAGCACAGCTAAGTCATTTTTAATATTAATATTATTAATTATATTATGCTGTAAAAGTTTGTTTAACTGCACTATAGATATACATATCTATTACAACTATAGATATTTTGGGAATATAATCTACTGCTTATGTCACAAGACGTGTAATCTGAAAATTTATTGAACATTTGAAAAAAATGCACTAAATAAAATAACATTACGCACTTAACGGCGCTGTTAAGGTCATTGACCTCGAAAAGTCGATTGAATTGATGTTATTATTCAAAACCTTGGCTTCCTCTTTAAATCATCTGTTTATGTGAGATTTATGACCGCAGCGCCCGAAAGAGCTTCTACAAAATATGTCATGAAACAATATATACAATAATTCACTCTGTGTTATGAAATATACATACCTATAAATATTTCACTTATAGTAAAATATAAATTAAAAATAATAAACCACTAAGGTAATTTAAATTTTCTTATTTGTAGAGGCTTGTATTTGACTTTATGTTATATACGGTATACCTAACAGCATAGCATTGCAATAGCAATAAAAAAAACTAATCCGATTCGCTTAAATAGCCAAATTTCAAACACGTGAACATATAAAATTGATGATTCCAAGTGTCTGTACCTAATTAACGGTAGCTATTGGAACACACTTTTTACGCCGCTTTCCCGCTTGCTATTACGAAGGAAGAAATTGGCAAGTTACATGAAATGATCAGTTCATGTACCTTGATGAAGAAGAGTCGTTTCAGTTTTTCAAAAGAGGGATCTTTATGTAAATTGCTGAAAAATCTCAAATCGAAAGCAGCCTTGTCTGACCAGTCAAGCAACTAGTCGCGAGATCACGACCTCGCTAGCTCGAGATCGCATTGCATAGCGTCGACAGATCGTAGTAGTAATATCAAACGCTATCTGCATAATGTATGTTTGAAGGGAACAGGAACTATCGTCAATCATCCCCACCCCATCCCACCCCACCGCACCTTCGCCCTTATACCACGAGCAGACGATAACTCACATACTATGAGATTCGATCCGTTTTCGTTTTCCATACATACAGCACGGCCTTAGGACACACAACCGCAAATAGGTTTTGAGGTTATAGACATATTATAATATTAGATCTTCTATAGCGTCTTCGTACGCGCAAAAAGAAATCCCGCGGGAATCGTACATTTTACTGCGATCAAAAGTAGCCTGGTAATTGTTCCAAAGCCTAAACTACTGCCACACGATGAAATTTATTCATCAAAATCCGTTAATTAGTTTCTGAAATTAGCTCGAAAAATCGTACAGAGTATTTCGTTCATAAAACCCCCGCTCTCTACTCTGTATACTAATAATATAATAGTTTTCGGTGTCCATAGTTCACGTTTCGGAACCCTTAAATAGTTTCGTCATGTCCTCTCTGTCTTCGGCTTACCTCCCAAACCGGTAGTGCTAGAAAGATGAAACTTTGCATGGATATGTTCATCAAGCCTACATTGGCTAAAATAAACTCACGAAAAAAAATTTTTTTTCGGGTACCTCCTCTACGCGTAAAGTGGGATAGTGTGGGGTATCATATTTTGTTATTCATTTTGCGAGATATTCAACTTTAATGTTCTTTTTTTTTAATAGGTTAGCTCTCTAAAAAGTGTAAAAACTACACAGCTGGCTTGCAAAATCTGAAAAAATCATGATGTCCATATTGTGATGATCTTTGAAGGAAAACTATGACAGCTTAGGTATATCTTCCATGTACAGACGTTCAATTACAATCTTATTATCTTATGATTTAATGATTTTAAAGAAAATTTCTTGTAAGCGGCTTTAAAACAATTGTATGAGAAATATATCGACAAGTAATTGATATGACACAATAATTGTCAATTTTTATTTCACATTCCATATACAACATTTACAAATTTTTTTATTAAGTATAAAAAAAAAGAAAAATAAAATTTCAAATGTGAGTTATAGTCAAATTTCGACCACAAGGTGACTTCTCGTATTACTTAACCTGGGTAACCGAGCTTTGCTCGAAGATTTGCTCGGAGCTTAAGTAGATTAAAAAAAAACAATCATAATAATTTTTACCGGGGTTCGAACCCAACACATTCCGAATTTCCGAACAACGCAAAAATTTCACATACGCTTACCAAACTGCCAATCGAATTGACATAATAGAGTTGCAATTATTGATATACTGTTGCACGATGAAAGAAAAAAGACATACTTAAAAATGCGCTGTTTCCCAGGGATAAGGCTTAACCAGATCAATTTTCCTCCCCCAAAAATCCCTTCGTACTAAATTTCATTGTAATACTTGCAGCCTTCTACGATATTACATACATTACACACATATATATATATATATATATATATATATATATATATATACACAATATTAGCTCGTTGCAAGTATAAGATTCTTATGTACATACGACACAATATTACTACTACCTATTTGTTTGAAGTCATTCATAATGTGTTTATTTCTACACAAAAGATTGTTCACGCAGTTTATTTTCGTATTTCTTCGTATGTCATTTCCAATTCTGTAAATCAAGGTTAGGTTACTCCACAAGTAAATAATAAATGATCCAATTTCTTTGGAAAACAACGCACGTTTTAACCGTGGGCTAAGTATTTGAAATATTAACACGTTTATACGAAAAGGTGTTTCGGGACTCTTATTCTGAGGATTTATATTGCTTTGATTTTAAGGCTAGTTAGTGTAGGTGACAATTTTTGTGTATTTTTCCGTATGTACACAAACGTGCTAAATACGTTTGCTACGTACGAATGTTGTGGCTCAATAAGGTCATTATGATCAAATAATTATTAAAATAGATAATATTTAAGACGTGAATCAAAATACTTTCGATACAGTTTTACGAGAATTGTGAGAACAGAGGAGCATTTGGTAGTTTAAAATTATGTGGAGTAGGGTGTGCATAAAGTATTTTATAAATAATGCTTAGCAATACACAACATTAATAAAATAACCACAATACATTATTAACGCAATATACTACCTTGCGTTTGATAAATACAATTCAGATTATACAGATTAATAAAACTATATTATATTAAAAATGTAATAATATGTTTAGTCTTCTTCCTAGATACAATTTGTTACACGTTAACATTTGTCAATCTGTCGCAACATTTTAATTTTTTTTCCATTCATGTGGCAAAATAAACCTTATAAAGTTCAAACTTAAAAGTTATATGAATTATTGTGGGCGAGTTTTGACTACCATGTTTTTTCTTTCTCTAGTTAAAATAAAATATACACACACTCCCATACTAATAAAACAATTTACACATCGGATAACCAATACAATGTTGCTGACTTTGTCTGATACGTTGAAAAAGTCACCTGACAAACAAAGACAGCAACGTTGTTTAAGTTATCCGTTGTGTATTTGAGTAATTACTCGTTAGTCAAATCATTAATCAAATGCAAGCTGTGGTCTTAGACATTCTGTGATGTGGCTTGTGGTCTGTCTGCTTTTTCTCTAACAGTGTCACAACGTCGTTGTGCCAATAATTCCAAGAATAATAATAATTATTATGATTGGAATTATTGGCACTATTATAATTATTATTGTTGGTCTAATTAGCGTACTTCCTGGTCTGACTAAGGGTGAGTTCATACCGCGTAGATACGCGAGGCCACGCGGCGCTGCATTTTTATGATAGCTATACAAAATTGAACCTTATTCACTACACAAAAAGATGCACGTTTCATTTGACATCAGGCATGCGCTGCACTGCAAATGCGCTGAGCAGCGAGTTGCTACTTTACAATCGAACTCTTAAAATGAAACGTGTAGGATTCTTCTTGTGTACTGAATAAAACTAAATGTGAATAGCTATCTTTAAAATATAGCGCCATGTTACGTATCGTTTCTTTTCGGTGTGAATTGACCCTATGGGTATGGTGGTGTAGATGTGCTCTGCTTGCTGACCGGTCGTTGTAGTGAGAGTGCCCGATAAAGCCGATGAGGGTTCGACTAGGCCGCAGTGCGTTGAGGCTGGTGGTCAAGGTACCCGATGAGCCTGAATGCTGGCTGGCGTGGTGCGGAGGGGTGGGGAGAAATGACGAAGATGTCCAGAAGGAGGCGTGTTATGTCGAGGGTCACCAATGTGGGAATAGTGGTGGCAAGGCCCAAAGGGAGATCTCCCTTTGGGGCTTGCCACCACCACTCCGACCGAGCGAGGTGGTATGCTCGGTCAGGCCGAAGCCCACTTGTATGAATTTCAGATGTTGTATATATAACGCCGATCTAAGAAAACTTCGTTAGCGCGATTCAGGATTCTGGCGTTAATTGGTCCGCCACAACCCTAACATTTCAAAGGCTCATGACCACAGACGATTCGTTTCGGTGTGAATTGACCCTTACATTTCAAAGGCTTATGACCACATCTGATGTTAACGTTATGAAATAAAATAGGCAGGTTCCAGCTTTTGGGAGCAATGCGCTTACATTCGGCAACTTTTCTATACCATCTTTACTAGTTCAATTTTGTAAACATTCCTTATTTGTTAGATTGTCCATTGATCAAGGTATTCTGTTAGTATTATTACATCACACCTTCCATACTACATTTCAATCATTATCTTTCTTAGCGAACAAAGATGTGGACAAAAGCTTGTATATATTGATAAAACTAGTCATACTCAATACTTTCCCTGTGTTAGAATAAGAAGCAATACATTGAATTTTCCAATAGTTACTTTTTCAGTGTATCGGAGGCAGAGTTTCAAATCTGGACTAGTCGAGGGATGTCGTTTTGCTTATGCTGGTGAAAAAGTTACCCGTAAAAGTTAACCCATACGAATACGCCTGAATGGAAATGCGGCAAGCCCAAATGCATTCTGGAACCATTTTAGGAAATCCACATAGTATAAGCTGGGTAAAATAAGTTCAAAAACTCGTGGCGTATTCGTCATCATGAGTAGCCAATCGCGATGGAACAGAAAACGAATTACTGTATGTTGGGTTAAAATACGCTTTTCCCATACATTGTTTTATGGGTCGGTTTATTAGGAAAAGTTATAGTTTATGAGGAGAGAAGGCCCACTTTCTAACAGAGCTACGAGTGATACATGACACGTTGGTTAGGTATTATTGAGCTGAATAGAAGTTACCATAATGCGTCTTCATTTGTCAAGATCCTCATTAAAATAAAACAATTAGTATCACCTATATTTTCTTTAAAATATAAACTAATTTATTGACATAATTTAAGATTTTATTGAAGTTTGCCGTATATCATTACTTTCCAGAACTTGTTTATAAACACAATCGAATTATATAATAATACGGGTGCATATTTTTCCAAAACCAAACCAGGAAATCGCACCGACTGGTTTATAAAAAATTGAATGACGCAGTTTTTGTTTTTGCCAAAATCGGGACCGCGAATCCTTTCAGCGTTTTTCGCTACTCCTTATAGTTTCAGATTTCACCTACTTACTATACTTGAAAAAAATCATCCTGTATACCAAGACCATTTTGTTATAGAATCAAACCATAAGACTATATATCCTTTAATTTGATATATTACTTCGTCTTGTTCGAATACGGCATCCCCGTATAGCGATCTATTCTTCGAAGAAATGGTCATAGCAGGCGTAGAATTACCACCGTAGAATGACAATTTCTACAAACGTTTTATGACTTTCATTGTTTGGCAAGGTTCATTTCGACAATATTTTGACAAATGATCATTGTTTACATAACTTATTCTCTTCCCTGGTTTTCAGTGTACACTAAATATTTTAGTTCAATACCCGACTACGGCGAAGCCAAAAGGAAGGGTCATGATTTTCGTCGTCTATGTAATTATGTAATATGTATGTATGTTTGTTGCACCGTAGCGCCTGAACTAGTGATCCTATTTTAATGAATTAGGTGTCAATAGATTTGTAATAATAGCCCGGGTAACATAGACAATATAATTTACATAGTCGGGTTATAGTTTTTATTTAAAAAAAATATATATACTTACGGCCGCACTAAGAGACATTTAATACTTAATTAAGGAGCTACTTAGCACAGACTTTGACATTACGCCCTTTAAGTTTCTGTCAAAATCTCTACTAAGTGACTCCTTAAGTAAGCATTAAATGTCCCTGAGTGCGGCCGTTAGTTATTTATTTTCCAAAATTTTTGTCACCTGAAACACCTGTCTAGAGCCTGCTTTAAATGTGTTCAGCTAAACGGAGCAATAAGCCTGACCGTGAGTATATTAAATCAATGCTGACTGTAATTATTATTGTCTACCAGTTTATGTCAAAGTGTCATTACTGAGTAATCTTAATGAAACTTTATGAAAATTCTGCTTCCAAACCATTCGTTAATTATTATAATTGATAATAGATATTATAAAATGATCAAAAGTTTGCTGTTTTTTTTTTACAATTAAAGTATATAAATCACCTACCTACTATAAGACTATACGCGTTGATAGAATTTCCGAATTGGCTTTTAGAAATACCACTACTGTAATATTATAATCCATAGACGTATATTATGGACGAGGCATATAGTGGCAAAAACTATTCCCACTTGAATGGCCCCCCACTTTTGGAGTTATTTGGGGCCATTTTGACATTTGAGGTATGGTGAAAACAAGATGGCGTAACTTTTTCTTGAATGAAGATTTGGTACGTCAAATGTACGTCATATAGCTTATCTTAAGTTTTGAAATCTTCTATATAATCATAACTAACTGTTGCCCGCATAAATACAGTATACTGCGGGCCTACTGTACTTTTTGGAGATAAAAAGTAGCCTATGTTTTAATCCAGAGCTCAAGCTACTACCATACCAAATTTCAACAAAATCCGTTAAGTAGTTTTCGCGTGAAAGAGTAAGAATAATCCATCCATCCTCACAAACTTTCATATTTATAATATTAGTAGAATTAATAATATGAGAAATGGATAAAACTCCCGGATGCAGGCTTATGACGAATATTAACTTCTCAATTGGAGTTGTGAAAATATTATGAAGCGTTTTTTAAACGCAGCGAGCGTTTGACAGCAACATGAACAAAGTTTACGTGCTCGTTAATTACGTAGCAATATTTGAGTTTAACGTATTTTATGAAGTGCCAAAAACAGTTTCTTTAATGTATATTTCAAATGTTCACTTTGCATTTTTCATTTTAATACCGAAGCAAACATTGAATTCCTCGTTCGGACAAGATGTAGAAAAAGGATTTTCCACTAGCTGCGTAGTTAGATAATATGCTATAAGAGGTATAATATTATAAAGCATATCGTTTGAATAGACGAGGATAGGGTAAGGAATATACACGACCGACACAATATATCATCGATATGTGAAAACAGAATTAAACAATTTATTTAACCCCCAACTTGTCATGCAGATAGCAGAGCGAGCTTGATAAATTATAGCTATAAACACTCTCGATCATGTCAACTTTCAAACAAAAAAAAACCACACATATACAAAACACAATGCCACAGATAGACACACAGACAGACATATCAAACTTAATAATATAACACCCCTTTTTTGCATCGGGGATTGAAAGGCAGCGCAATGTTTAGTTCAAAAATTCATACATAATAATGAGAGCAATTTAATCATTTCATTTAAAATTATGAAATGAAAATTAATTTATTTCTATTTCAACAAAGATAAAAGAGAAAATTAGGACCTATACTTAACAAAATCCTCAGCAAACAGAAATTTCCATCACCGAAATAACTTTCTTATCTGTAATCTGCGAGATTGTCGGACATTACGAATGGTTAACAAGTTCCGAAGTTAATTTAAACTTCGTGTGCTTTATCATTTATGGATCATTATTTGTTGACATGTTAAATTGGAAATGTACTTTTCTCACTGCTCTTCTAACACGGTGCGGCGCTGACGTCAATGAGACCGTAAATTGAATAAAAAGTACCTGGGTAACCGAGCTTTGCTCCGAGTTCAAATAAAATTAGGAAAATAAAAATATTACAAAAATATTTGTCTGAACGGAATGTTCCGAATTACCCAACAAAGCACAAACTATACATACGCATACCAAACTGCCAACCGGACTGATATAATAGAGTCGAAATTATTGATATACTAGCTGTCCCGACACACGTTGTTCTGTCTTAAAAATGAACTGGAATTAATAAATAACTACACCTACAGTGCAACCTAGGTCCTTGTCCTACACCTACTCCTACAACCTACACACTTTGTTTCATTTCTCACCGTTTTTAACCTTCCCTGAACTTCCACAACTATTTCAAGACTAAAATTAGCCAAATTAGTCCAGCTGTGTTCGAGTTTTAGCGAGAAATTGGAATTGCAATCGTTTTATATCACGTCCCTCGGGAATAGGATAAAAAGTATCCTATGTCCGTGTCTTGGTCCTAAGCTACCTTCCCCACCAATTTTCAGCCAAATCGGTTCAGCCGTTCTTGAGTTATAAATATTGTAACTAACACGAATTTTTTATATACAGAATGTCCGGTAATAAATGGATAACCCTGAAGTGTATTTGTAAAGTATTTTTAATGTTAAACGTTGTTTTTTATTAACCCCTAATGGTCAGGTACAATTATTTTTTTAAAGTTTCCCAATTACAAATTTCTTTCTTTAGTACACTTTTCTCCTTTTCTACATTAATAGCAATAATTCACTATTTATGGTAGATACAATGATGAATTGTACCATTATAAAATCTACTTGAAACTGCGTCGAATATAATATATTCGACGCCATTTGTGGCTCAGTGGTTGAGCGTGTTGGTGCTCAAGTCAGGAATCGCGGGTTCGTATCCCGCCGACGTAACAAAAAGTTTTTCTTCGTTCCAGGGTCATGCACGTGTATAAAATACGAGGGCGGGTCAATAAGTCCGTGACTTTTGGAATAAAACACAGATTTTTTGATACATAAATCATTTTATTTTTCAACGTACTCCCCCTTGAGCTCTATACACTTTGTCCAACGCTTCTCCAATTTTTTTATCCCTTCCAAAAAATATGATTTGTTGAGGTCCTCAAAATAGGCCTTTGTTTGCGAGATGACTTCATCATTGGAGTCAAATCTTTTTCCACCGAGCCATTTTTTCAGGTTTGGGAACAAGAAGTAGTCACTCGGAGCCAAATCTGGAGAATAGGGTGGATGTGGGAGCAATTCATAGCCCAATTCATGGATTTTTGCCATGGCAACTGCACATGTGTGCACCCTTGCATTGTCTTGGTGAAAAAGAACTTTTTTCTTGGCCAAATGAGGTCGGTTTTTTTTTCAAATCCTCATTGAAGCGGTCCAATAAGTTGGCATAATATTCCCCATTAATTGCTCTTCCCTTTTGAAGATAGTCAATGTGGATTATCCCACGTGCATCCCAAAAAACAGTCGCCATAACTTTATTGGCTGACAAACCCACCTTGGCCTTCTTTGGCGCCGATTCACCCTTAGAAACCCACTGTTTTGACTGTTGTTTGGTCTCTGGTGTGTTGTGATGGATCCATGTTTCGTCCACGGTTACGAAACGGCGCAAAAACTCCTCCATATTGTGATTAAACAACGCCAAACCTTCCTGTGAAGTTGTTACACGATTGCGTTTGTGGTCGACTTGCGGAAAGCTTTCTCATGCCCAAGTGATCATTTAAAATTGAAACCACTGAGCCATGCGAGATGCCTTTGTCTTCCACAATCTCTTGCACTTTCAATCTTCGGTCGGCCAACACCATATCGTGAATTTTTTCGATTGTTTCGGGTGTAGAGACCTCAACTAGGCGTCCAGGACGTTCGGCATCTTCAGTGCTTGTACGGCCACAACGAAATTCAGTAAACCACTTTTTTACCATTGAAATCGATGGTGCAGAGTCCCCATAGTATTTATAAAGCTTAGCCTTGGTCTCGGTAATGTTTTTTTTTTCGCAAAAAATAATGCTTAATAAGCACACGAAATTCACTTTTTTCCATTGTTTCCTTAAGTTACTGGATAGTCTGATAAAGATAGCTGTAAAACACAAACTTACTGACGCAGCAAGTTCAAATTTTGATAGGAGTCAACTGACAGATGCCTGTTGACAGGAGTAGTGTTGCTTTTTCAGTAAGGAGGTTAGAAATTCAAAAAGTCACGGACTTATTGACCCGCCTTAGTATGTTATACACATATTTAATACACATGCATGACCATTACAATAAAAATCTTAATTGTATAATATAAAATTATGATATGAAATTGTATAATATGAAAAAAAAATTAATTGTATAAATAATATCAAAAGTATTATTATATGTATACATATTTTCGTTGCCTGGTACCCGTAACACAAGTTCTTCGAGAACTTACCACGGGACCAGATTGTCTCGTTTAAATTATAAGATCTAAATCCCAACTGCCTAATTTAATTCTGATCTACAAATAACTAAACTCTACCAATCGAGACGATCAATCTCATGATTCCTCTCAAACTAAAATCCGTAAAGACACCAGAAGATCGATTCTGCTATTTTAATCCAACAATAATGCAGCTTCGATACTTGTTCGATACAGTCTGGATCCTATCAAACAGCAAAATCGTATTCTACTAAACGACGAATTTCACCGCGATGCAATTATTATTGTATCGAAGCCTGATTGTAGATTGAGCGAACCACTTATCCATAGAAAACGGTATTCTGTTATATTTATAAACTTGACTCCAATTTGACTCGAACCGAACCGGTACCAGGATTTTTTTCACTTTGACATGTGAGGATGTCATACCAAAAAATATTTATTTTACGCACAAATCACTTTTTTGCTTTCCCCTCTGTGCCCGCGCGGGGAATGTTTTCCGTCCGTCTCGAAAGACAAAAACATTGTGTATGCGTACACAAATGTGCATAGCCACGCCCCAATTTCGATGATTTTGTGTAATGTTTAAAAAAATACGAGCAGGAGACGCGCCTTAACTGACAATAATTGGCAACACTGGATCGTACAAACGTCAAGCAACAGTTGTCTTTGTACTCGCTTGTATTGTTACAATTGTACTCCATGTCATTTCAAAATTACTGTGTTGAGATTTAAATGTGCTAAGTTGAAAGTCTTAGTTAAATACGAGAATCGGGCCTCAGGCATAAGATGAAAATTCCGTTAAATCGTGCGCACGCACACATACTCACGTGTAAACCAGGTCTGCAGTCGTTGCGGTCCCTTGCTCAGTATTTAAATATATTGAGGCGTGCAAAGGAAAATGTTTAGAAACTGGTCGAGCAGGAGCTTTGTCAATAATGCACATTGTTTGTTGGAAAATAAACCTCTTCTTTGACAATCGAGTAAAAATAAGTACCCACGTAGGGTCGATCCATGTAGCATATTACTCATTTCACACACACTGTGAAAGAGCCTCATAGGCCTATAATTAGTTTAATGCTGATGCACGGTTGGATTATTGATCTTTGAAAGTGTGTGGTTTTGCGCAATTTGTTTTAAAAGTCTGGTTTGTTTTAAAAACATGTCGTATTTTATAGCAAACAAACTGCGATTGACAATGAATCACACACAGAATATGTTTCATAAATCAAAATAAGTACTCTACCCAAAAACCAAATGTGTAACTGAAGAATTTGCACTTTCTAAGGTTTTTTGTAGTACGATAGTAATAGTAATGAAATTACGATAATTCGTATTTATTACTACGATTATAGTAAATACTAGCTTTTGCCCTCGGTTCCGCCCGCGTAAATACAGTACGCCATGTAAACACTGTATTTTATCAATGTACTGTGTAAAATGTAGCCTATATTTCAATCCAGAGCCTAACCTTCTACTATACCAAATTGCTGTGAAAACCGTTCAGAAGCTTTGCGGAAAGCGTAAAAGAGTCACAAACATCCATCCATCCTCACAAACGTTCACTTTTATAATAGTAGTAGGATTTTATTGAAAGTAGTACTCAATAGGTACTCTTTATTTGCATAAAACATGAATACAATGTATTTTTTTTATGAAATCGTCCAGAAAACCATCACGAGACGGATCATTTGACGGTAAGCTATTACCGCCGCCCACGGACACTTGCAACACCAGAGGACTTACACTTGTAATTTTCGCCGTGCAGCGGAAGTTGGGCGCCAAAAATCGACCGGTGGAAATCTCCCATTACACTTTATCGTTTTTATTTTATTCGAGTGTAAAGCAACTTTCCACGCAAAACCTCAGGTTCAGTCAACAAACTAGATCTGAACATACAATATTTGTGCACAACCTGAACAGAACAATAAACGATAAGCCACAAGTTAAATGTTCGTAAAGCGGATTAGTTTGTACTCGGGGATTGGTGCTATTCATAATAACTTTATTACACAGTTGGAAACTTTCGTTTTAAAATACCAAAATATATTCATGTTCGTTATCTAAGTAGATTTAAGTGGATAAGAATCCACTAACACAAATCAATAAAATTGAAGTGTTGATTTGTAATTATTTTAAAATAACAGATTTTCACTAAATGCATATTAAAGTTTATGCAGTTACCTACATACAATAAAAAAACTATTTTTAAAATATCTGCCCGTCTGTCTGTTCCGGCGAATCTCTGAAATGGCTGGGCCTATTTTCACGGTACTTTTGCTGGCATATAGCTGATGTTATGAGGAGTAACTAAGGCTACTTTTATCTTAGGTTTTAAAAAATAGGGTTCAGTCTCCGTTAGTTCTACTCAATCGAGGTTGCGGGCACCATATTATAGGCGTATCGCGTATTGGTATTTCATTTATGGTCACGTACCAATCAGAGTGCTAAGTGTGAGTTATTCATTTCGCGTCTACCTATGTGATTTGTACAGTGCCACCTAGTTGTAAACCCGACAACTAGGTAAAATCACATACAAATTTCTAGTAAACGCGAAACGCGCTCACGATACGAATGCGAAAAGAAAAACTCACACTTAGCACTTAGGTACGTCGTTTTTACGTTAACAGAGTTTAAAGATCCCTTTTAAAATTGTTTTTGTGATCTATAGATCATTTTCAGGTCAAACTTTGTTTGCCATCTTGCGTTAAACTTATGGTCTATTTCACAAGCTAAATAAGCTGATAAGCGTCAGATAGCTTATTTACATGTTTTTGCTCTGTCGCACACTATACATAGCGTCAGACTTCTGAATAGGCTATTCCACACTTATCTAGCGATTGTGAAACAGAACCTTACAATATTAATTTAACCACAGATGTTTCAGATTTTAGACTTTAGAAAACGTGACAGCTATACATTTCAGATTTACAACTGTTTCTTGGCTTATATACTAGAAAAGTTTTTTCAACCAAGTATAAGATATATAATAGAAAAGTTTGTTTAACCAAGTATAAGATATAAACGTTTTGATTTGAGTATAATTCATGTACAATAATATTGATTGACTGAAAGCAAATTATAAAAAATAAACAATAACCTCTACTCTGCTAGAATGTACGATGAATAAAGTTGTATCTATAAAAGTCTCAAAAAATGAATTAAGGATATTTTTTTGCTTAAACGTCTTTATCAGAGATTCATATGCCCATATTAATATAATTTTTATCCTTAATATAATTTTGGAAACGTTATGCATACATAAATTTGTCACTGTTGCATAATAAAGTAGTAAAAAAAAGTAGATGAAAGAAAGAGAAATGTCAATGTCTTATTGACAGATGTCACAAGAACAGCCTATCTACTAAGATTATTTTAGTTAGCCAAAAGGCTATATATAGTGTAGAAGTATCTGTGTTAAGCATCTCTCTCGTATGCACCAATAAAGAAGAATATCACAATTATTGTTGCTGTATTATTACTATCACCACTCAAGCGTTAGAAGGATCTGTAAGATCCAAGACGTCGCAGCCCACAATAGTCACTCAGTCAAAATACTATATCAAATCGCAAGCAATTCATGTATTATCGATTGCAAAAACCTATTCATAATAGATATACATTTCTGATTTTGTAGAGAGCTAACAAACATGTATAAAGCGAGTACTGTATTATGTGAGAGCGAAACGATGGTGCTACATCTTACCTGCGTCCTGTTGGTAGTTAGCAAATATTGTCAATGCTAAAGCAGAACTATTCGTATCAACAAAGATATAAAATATTAGTTGTATTCATTAAACTTGATCTCAACGTTTGCTTTGTAAGAATAAACTCGAGGAAAACATACAGTGACAGAATTACCAGCACAAACTCATCACACAAGAAAGGTGAACAATCTTATTAAATCAATAATCAAATGATAAAACAGGCCAAGTGCGAGTCGGACTCGCACACGAAGCCCCACATAAATATTTATTTTATTCTGTTTTTAGTATTTACGACCTCTGTGGCTCAGTGGCTGAGTGCGTTGGTGGTCAAGCTTGGGGTCGTGGGTTCGGATCCCCCCGAAGGAGCAAAAAGAGTTTGTGGGTCTCGGTTGTAAATAAAATGTAATATTATGAAAATCTGAAATGTACTTATGTAAATATAATTATAATTAGTATTAAATACACTTCCCGTTATTCAGTCCCCGTAACACAATTCTTTGAGTAGGTACTTATAGCCAGGGTATTATTATTATTATGTGTTGCTATAGTGACAGTAGAAATACGTCACCTGTGAAAATTTAAACTGTCTAGCTATCACGGCTCATGAGATACTTACAGCCTGGTGAGACACAGATAGATAGACGGCCGGACAGAGGAGTCAGTCCTGTTTTTACCCTCTGGGTGTGGAACCCTAAAGTCGCAAGCAGAAGAATCTGACAGTAAAAATATAAAAAAGCTGTTGCCCACGGCTCCGCCCACGTATATATAGTATCCCACGGGAATACTGTACGTTTTCGGGATAAAAAGTATCCTATGTTTTAATCCAGAGCTTAAACTACTACCATACCAAATTTCATCAAAATCCGTTCGGTATTTTTTGCGTGAAAGCGTAACATTCATCCATCCATCCATGTAACCTATGTCACTCACAAATAACATAGCCTTCTATTTGTGAAAGAATTTTCAAAATCGGTTCAGTAGATTCAGCGATTACCCCCTACAACCTCACAAACTTTACCTCTTTATAATAAACTAGATGTTTATTATAAAGAGGTAAAGAGGTAAGCGACTTATAGCGATTAAAAGTAGCCTATGTCCTTCCCCGTGGTCTAATCCATAACTATGTCAAATTTCATCAAAATCAGTCCAGTACCTTCGGTGCTTATTCAATGCAAACAAACAAATAAACATACACAGTAATAGCACACAGGTCTTCTTGTCTTCATGCCTTAATTTTTATATATTACACGACCGGTTTCGACAAAGTCATCATCATCACACCTGATGATGACTTTGTCGAAACCGGTCGTGTAATATATAAAAATTAATGAAAAATACTTATTAAAGTGGAAATAGTGCAAGAAGTTCTGTGTGTTATTACTGTGAAACATGAATTTCCACCAAGAACCAACAGTACAATCAATAACATAAACAAACATACAAACAAACCTTTCCTCTTTATAATATTATTATAGATTATAGATTATAGATAAATGAATAAATATTAGTATAGTTTTTCACTGTCATACAGATTTAGATCGTAATTATAGACTGTGGTAATATTATAATTTCTGAAATAGTTGCTAAGCCTAACTAATAGCAGGTCAAATTAATATTGGAACTTCCAAATAAACAGAAATTTTTACACTAAAACAGAGAGAGGGTCAGTCATTAATTATATATCATCAAAATATATTCCATATAATAGGTAGGTAAATTGCCGTTCTGCAGTACTGGCCATTTCAAATTCAAATCAAAATAATTTTAGTTTGCCTAAGAATTCTAATTTCAAATTAATTTTATTATAATAACATGGAATTCTTTTTCCAAAAGTAGTCATTTATTTATTGATTAGTGTTACATTTTCATCGCATTTCAATCTTTTTCGTCATCATGGATACGTTAAAAATTCGAGTAATTATGGAATATGAGTACCGTCGTGGCAGCAACGCGGCACAAGCGGCACGCAACATCAACGACGTTTACGGAGCTAACACTACAAACCAACGCATCACCTGTTATTGGTTTGCTCGCTTCCGTTCTGGAAATTTCGACCTGAAAAATGAACCTCGCGGTCTTCCGAATACTTTGGTCGACAATGACGAATTAAAGGCGATTGTGGAAGCTGATGATACACAATCTACGGCTGAATTAGCAGCAGCTTTCGACGTTAGCGTCAAAACAATATTGGTCCATTTGCGTCAAATTGGCAAGGTAAAAATGCTTGACAAATGGGTGCCCCACGAACTCAATGATCGCCAGCGCGAAGTACGCGTCGAGACGTGCCTTGCACTGCTCAACAGACACACAAATGAAGGACACACATGCACACACGCACAAATGAACCGCATTGTTACCTGCGATGAAAAATGGATTCTGTTTGATAACCGCAAGCGCTCAACAAGTTGGTTGGATCCTGGTTCAGCACCTAAACAATGCCCTAAACGAAAACTTGCCCCTAGAAAAGTGATGGTCACTGTTTGGTGGTCTAGCGCCGGTGTGATTCATCACATCTTCTTACCAAATGGGGTGAGCATTACTGCAGATGTGTACTGCGAAGAACTGAACACAATGATGGAGAATCTGGCACATCTCCAACCAGCATTCGTCAATCGCTCGTCTCCGCTGCTCCTGCACGACAACGCGCGACATCATACTGCACAGCAGACGGTCTCTAAGTTGCAAGAACTGGGGTTGGAAGCTCTCCGTCATCCGCCTTACTCACCAGACCTTGCGCCTACAGACTGCTACTTTTTCCTGAATTTGGATAACTTCTTGGCGGGAAAAAAATTCAATACCCGAGAGGCAGTACAAAATGCCTTTGAATAATTAGTTGCCTCCCGTCCAGCTGATTTCTTTAAGAAGGGCATCAATAAACTGCCACTGCGTTGGCTAAGATGCATTGATTGCATGGGTGATTACTTCGATTAATACAAATAAAAAATACATGGAAAAAAATCGTTTAAATTTTTTCATACAAAACGGCAATTTCATTGGTAGAGACCTAATATCATAATAGTGAACACGCATAGTTTCTTTTATTGGCTTCTCGAAATTAAATAATTGTTTGAAATATTATATTTGCAGTGGCATATTTACGATCAACCGTTGACGAAATACAGTCATCACAAAAGTGAGATCGTTGCAGAGCATTAAAAACGCTATAAACGATAATCTAACGAAGAGCATTTTAGGACATGCCTCCTTAGGCATGTCCTAAAATGCTCTTCGTTAGATTACCTCCTTAGGTTAGACATGTCCTGACATTACTATACACGTAACTATAAAAGCGTAATAGGCTTTTTATCAAATTACTTCAAAAGTTGCTGTCTGATTTCGTTCAAAATAATTTTCGTAATGAGTTTTTAGCATGATCAGGACATTTTTCATTTTTCTATCAGCCAGGGTTACCAACTTGTAAACCACTTTGGATGCCGATTACTCAAAAATGGTTGACTTTGTAAAAAAATTATGTATGAAACTTTGCCTTTATTTTAAAATACCTATTCAACGTTACTCCACACGATGGGTCAGAATGAAAAAATATATTTCATACCCACTTCACATGTATTATGTCAGCCACCCCTATAATGTAAAATTATTATTATTTTATGATGCCAAAACCGTGATCTATGCACAGTCTTTGACAATACCAAAACGCCCACCGGTCGCGCGACGTGGGTCGCGGCTATTGTTTAATGCTCCATTTAAATTCATACTAAGCAGTGGCTTTACGGCCCTATTTTGGTCTAGGGTCGCGGTCTCGCGTCGCGCGTCACGTGCATCGGAAGGGTACCTTAAGTCAGGTTGACTTTGAAGTCACGTAAAAATTCCATAATAATCAATAATTATTCGACTTAGATGAGATTATCCTCTAAATGTAGTCGCTTTATTCCACTTCAAGTTTCACTCCGATCAAAACTTCCAAGCCAGATGCACATCCGATGACAATTAAACAAGTCCAAACTTTTGTAGGGCATTCGGTAAGCGAGTCACGTCGGCACAGGGCTAAATTTTTCAAATAAATTCCCCAGTAAATTTACGCAGGACGTCAAAATAGGGGGATTACTGCTCATAACTTCCAGCCCTTGTCCACTATACGTGACGTCATTTTCGTGAGCGCTATTGTCAGATTTACTGGCCTTACTACGAAGCAAGCGATATGTAACACCTTAATTTATTTAAACTAGGGGTCCGCCCTGTGGTCGAATTGGATCATAATTCTTATTTTAGTTTAGTTTGAATTTAAAAAAATAAATTAAATTTTTTTTGGGCATCTAAAAGGCAAAAGGCCTCATAGATACGCATTAAAATAAATATGTAAATATTTTCTATGGAATGTGAAAGAAAGATTGACAATTATGTCAAGCATACTGTTATTATACAAACGCATGGTAGCGTGGGTAAGGTAGTGTGTGTAACTTTAGTTTTATTAATTTTATGTATTTCTGAGCATTATATAAAAAAAAAAACAGCTTTTTGCACACCTTTCTCCACAGACATAAACTGTGCCAAATATTACGCTGTTTGCACATTTCTCGCAAAACTGTACTGTGAAGGTTTTTGTTTCACGTATTTAGAATAATATATTAATGATAATATTAATAGGATAATTAGACGCTTACAGTCTTATATTGAGTCGTTTGATTGAAAAATGCTGATAGTTTTTGACTAACATATTCTTTTAATTCGACGACCTCTGTGACTCAGTGGCTAGTACCTTGGCGCTCAAGCCAACGCAAGCAGATTCGAATTCCACATCCAAGGAATCAAAAAAATTTCTATGTTTCTGGGTCATGGATGTGTATGAAGTACGTGTTTATAGTAATAACAATGTTAAATGTATTTATATTATAAAAGTATTGAATGTACATCACATTGTCTGGGACCTGTAACACAATCTCGATTTATTTCTGGCATTCACATCAGCCTTAAGCTTTCCTGTGGACATACTAGTACTTACGGAATGTTGGACAAATGAGGATAATCCACCACCTACTATCGAAAAGTATAATATGTTTTGGACCAAAAATAGTATTAATCAAAATGATGGTCTGGTTGCTTATGCACGCCAGGATCTAAGAGTGTCCGCACTTGAACCTAAATTTTCAGAAGGCAACTGCTTAGTTCTAAATATTTACCCGGACTTCACAATTGTTTGTTCATATCGCCCACCTTGTTTTAGAAACACGCCCAATTACCTTCACTCTCTGGATCATGTAGTATCAAATATACGTACATCTAATATTGTATTAAAAGGCGACATTAATATTAATACACTTGATAACACGACCGCGACAGTACAGGACTATCTTAATCTAATAGCCATGCACGGACTTACATTAGGTATTACTCACCCTACTAGATATGAAAATTGCTTGGATCATTTTATGATTAAAACTGCCCACCGATGGAAAACCGTGATTTTTTAACAAAAACTTACGGATCATTCTCCAATTCTTCTCAGCATCAAAAGTACCTTATCATGTAAAAAGAAACTCATAAATAAAAATGTGTCAATCAACTACGAAAAAATTAAGAATATACTTACAGATGAGTCATGGGAGGATATCTACATTTTAAACGATGCTGACCTGGCTGCTGAAATATTAACAAATAAATTATTAAGAATCATAGATGACAATAGTGAAACTAGACAAATACAGAGACGATACAAACCTATCAAACCATGGATCACCGTAGGAGTTGTTAAATGTATCACTAAGAGAGATAAACTACATAAAAGGCTCAAAATGCTGCCATTAGATGATTCTTTAAAAAATAAATATTTAAATTACAGAAACACATGCAGCAAAATCATTAAAGACCTTAAAAAACAATATTACCACAATCAATTGCAAAAAAATAATAAGAATATAAAGAATACTTGGAAAATAATTAAGGAAGTGTGCAACTTTGGCTCTAAAAAAGTTAAATCACACGAATTATTAAACATTAATGACAATCCCATTAACTCACTTAATGTGGTAAATACTTGTTTCACAACTATTGGTGAAGGATTAGCAAAGAATATTCTGATGAAATTGGGCAAAAGTGAACATGAGCTAGCCGCATCCGCCAAGTCAGCAACAACACCAGCTAATTCCATGGCCATTTTGCCCACTGACCCCCAAAAGATATTGTCCATACTTCTCAGCCTGCAGTCGCATAGTGCGCCTGGATGGGACAAGATCTCTTCCAATTTACTGAAGCAAAATATTAATTCTGTGGTTTATCCTCTGACTTATTTATGTAACCTAAGTCTCCAAACTGGTGTCTTTCCTAGGATTTTTAAAAGGGCAGTCTCTTACCTGTAGAATAATAATTACATTAATCCTAACCAGTTTGGGTTCAGGGCTGGGATTTCTACTGCCCACTGATCATTCTCCAATTCTTCTCAGCATCAAAAGTACCTTATCATGTAAAAAGAAACTCATAAATAAAAATGTGTCAATCAACTACGAAAAAATTAAGAATATACTTACAGATGAGTCATGGGAGGATATCTACATTTTAAACGATGCTGACCTGGCTGCTGAAATATTAACAAATAAATTATTAAGAATCATAGATGACAATAGTGAAACTAGACAAATACAGAGACGATACAAACCTATCAAACCATGGATCACCGTAGGAGTTGTTAAATGTATCACTAAGAGAGATAAACTACATAAAAGGCTCAAAATGCTGCCATTAGATGATTCTTTAAAAAATAAATATTTAAATTACAGAAACACATGCAGCAAAATCATTAAAGACCTTAAAAAACAATATTACCACAATCAATTGCAAAAAAATAATAAGAATATAAAGAATACTTGGAAAATAATTAAGGAAGTGTGCAACTTTGGCTCTAAAAAAGTTAAATCACACGAATTATTAAACATTAATGACAATCCCATTAACTCACTTAATGTGGTAAATACTTGTTTCACAACTATTGGTGAAGGATTAGCAAAGAATATTCTGATGAAATTGGGCAAAAGTGAACATGAGCTAGCCGCATCCGCCAAGTCAGCAACAACACCAGCTAATTCCATGGCCATTTTGCCCACTGACCCCCAAAAGATATTGTCCATACTTCTCAGCCTGCAGTCGCATAGTGCGCCTGGATGGGACAAGATCTCTTCCAATTTACTGAAGCAAAATATTAATTCTGTGGTTTATCCTCTGACTTATTTATGTAACCTAAGTCTCCAAACTGGTGTCTTTCCTAGGATTTTTAAAAGGGCAGTCTCTTACCTGTAGAATAATAATTACATTAATCCTAACCAGTTTGGGTTCAGGGCTGGGATTTCTACTGAGGATGCTGTTTTGAAGTTTACTACAGCTTTAGCGACTTCTATGGATAGTGGAGAAAGGTGTATTGATGTTTTTCTAGATCTCCAGAAAGCGTTTGATACGGTTTCACCTAACATCCTTTTGACTAGACTGGAGAATCTTGGTATAAGGGGCACTGTTTTGGACTGGTTTCAGAATTACTTGTCTAATCGACTTCAGAGTGTGAGAGTCAGTGATATGGAAAGTGACAAGCTTCCTTGTACATTTGGTGTTCCACAGGGAATTACTTTAGAACCTACACTGTTTCTAGTTTACATTAATAACATGTTCAATGTTGTACATGGCAATGTGGAACTCCAAATGTTTGCCGACGATACAGTCCTACTAGTGCACGAAAAAACGTGGACAGAAGCGCTACAGGTAGCCGAATCTAATATGGCTAGGATTACGTATTGGCTCGAATCCAACCTTCTCACTCTTAACACTTCGAAAACTAAATACTTATGTTTTCATAAATCCCAAAGAAGCGGCCCAGATGACAGTATTAAATTAACATCTCACATATATCCATGTAACATTGCTTTAGATCATTATAAGTGTTCTTGTGCCGTTTTGTCGAGGAGTGAATCCATCAAATATTTAGGAATATATATAGACGAGTGACTAGATTGGCGTAACCATACTCATGCTATGGTCGCTAGAATTAGAAAAATGGTATACATCTTTAAGAATTTAAGACAAGTCGCAAATGAAAAGCTTCTAATACAAACTTATAAAGCATTATGCGAGTGTTTGATTAGATATTGCATATGTGCATGGGGAGGAGTATGCAAAACCCTTCTAATAAAAGTTGAAAGAGCCCAGCGAGCAATCTTAAAGGTCCTTCTTAAATTGCCCCTCAGACATTCAACGACTGACGTATACGCCAAAGCGGATGTCCTGTCGGTGAGAAAAATATTCGTTCTGGAAATGCTTAGGAGATACCATAAAATAAGTGTACCATACCTACCTCCTTCATCAAAGAGACTTGATCGGTGTCCGGTTCCTTTTGCTCGTACGACATTCGCGCGTCAACAATATAATGTTTTGGCACCATTTATATATAATAAAGTGCTAAAATTAAAATTAATAGATAAACACTATACAAAGTACACCTTTAAAAAAGTAATAATTAAATGGCTTAAAGAAAATACTTATGATGAAATAGAAAAATTGTTCTTGCCTGCTATTTGTTAAATAACATAACATACCCAAGTTGTACCTATTTACCTATCCAAGATTTACCACACACATAACCACACACAGCCACACACACACACAACCACACACACACACACACACACACACACACATCACATACTAAAATTATTATTTTGTTCATTGTGTAATTGTTGTTTGGTATCATTGTTTTTGCCTACATTCTAAATTAAGCGCACTTCTAAGACCTACGTGTTGTTAGTCAAATAATTACATTTCATATGTCAATAATTGATGTCATTTGTCTTCTCTTTTCTATTTCTTCTAAATTGTTTATATCTCTATTGGCATAACATGTATCTTCATGGGCGAGGACACTGGCCTCTGCAATACAGTTTACACTAGTGCAGGGGTCAGGGACTTCAGATATGTAAAACTCCTCTGTGTCAATAAAGATTTTTTTTTTTTTTTTTACAAGTTCTTCGGATACTTAGCATGGTGATCCAATGCTAAGTATCCGAAGAACGAGACGTTTACGTGGTGTATAGCGTCCATATATATTATTATCATTATTATTACATAGATATCAATTTCGTCTTATGAACCGTAAACAACCTCTAGAATTAAATGAACTGTATTCTTAAATTATATTCACACCGTTCATTAGTTTTCATTTTGCCTTTGTTTGTAAAATACCGAACGTTAAATGTTGGGATTATGTAAATAAATTAATTGCTTCAGCCCGTGATCCTGTGAACTATACTTAACTACTTATCCGTTGATTTAATGTTTAAAATTCGCTATCATCACCACTGACCAACTCCAAGTCTGAAAAGGCTTCGGTCTCTCCTCCTCAAAGTTAGAAAATTGATAGTGCTAGCAGATACGCAGACTTATACACCGGACATATATCTTTCCCATAAAAGGATGAGCGTTTTCATAATTCACTTAGATAAATCATTGTGGTACATATTAAAAGAATAGAAGATATAGCTTTGTAAGAGACGAAAAAAATTAAAAAACTCTTAGATCATAATAATTATAATACAAGAGATTAAAACAATCGTCTGTCTTTTTCAATTTAATAATAATTAAAACAACGTATCCGTCAAATAAAAGAGAAACCGACAAAAAGAAAAATTTGAGGCAGCCTCCATTGATTACGCTGACCACTGAACAATTTTCTTCCTTATCTTAAAGTGGACTATTTTTCCGGATCAATGATTTGGATTCTTAGAAATTTCACACCACGATAACTGGCGAAAACTGCATGTCAACTGAATATTCTTTGATTTGCTATGCTTCAGTTAGGGCTTGGTGTATGGAAATACAAGCGGGCTGCTGAGAATAAATCCTATGATACTTTTATTAAAAGTACTGACATTGAGATTTATTTACTAAAAAGAAATCTTAGCTTCTCCGTCTTATTGTAATTTGACGACCTCTGTGGCTCAGTGGTTAGCGTACGTCTGCGCTCAAGCCAGAGAACGCGGGTTAGAATCCCGCCGAAGGAACAAACATTTTTCAATGTTCTTGGGTCATGAATATGTATTAAATATGTTTATAATATAATAAAAAATATAATATAAAAATTAAGTACCTATATTATATAGTATAAAAATATTAAAAATACTTTCCGTTGTCTGGTCCCCAAACCACAACACAAGGTCTTCGGATACTTACCACGGGGTCAGATTGACGTGGTGTGAAGAGTCCATAGATATAATATTATTATTAAAAGTCTTTAACACATGAAATAATTAATGGCTTTCAGTGACGATAACACCGACTGCAGTGACGGTGGCCGGTTTCATTGAAACTAAGCAAGAGTTTGCGCAGTACACAAGAGCACTCTCTCTTCCTTTACTCTCGTAACCCAGTGGGACGGATGACCGACAAGACTGGTGAGAGATCAGGCGCAGAATCGACTTTTTACATGCCCATCCGACGCATCATCTTTCTTGTCAGACAATCAAGTGATCAGCCTGCATTGTCCTAACCAAACTTGGAAACATAATTTTTGTTGGCCCAACGTGGGAATCGAACCCACGACCTTCGAATGAAGAGCCAAGCTCTCAACCACTGGACAACAAAGGCTGTACGGAGGCTTTAATAATGATTATCACCCAACTCCATGACTATGATTTTTATTACTTTTATTACAAAAACAAGGAGGGAACAATTTTAAGCGTATGTTTGTTATTTTGTTACTGAAATTTGTTTTTGTACAAAAACATTACTCTACATATTGTAGTACACAATATTTTACTTGAAGTTTTGTATCGTATTATTAAATCTTGTAGACGATGTTTAAGCTCTTGTTAAAATTACATGACGGTATTAGTATGCGAGGAGAAGGGCTCCAGTTTACCGCGAGGTAATAAATACTTAATGGGATAGTTACGCTAAAAAGCAGTTAAATTATAGCGAGAGTAAATGAGAGACGACACGGTAATACAAGTATTTAGCTATTGCGTGATAAAATCACTAGAAGTGAATAAATTGATTTTACTTTGTGTGAAGTATGATAAATCGAAACAAACACAATAATCATATGAGTATTCTGTACAATATAATTCCGTGAATTTGGGAATTATTTTATATTAATAACAATTACATTAGTAACATAAAATTAAGAATCTGCCGTCTGCGCTCTCATCACAGAGTACAAAATCTTTACATATAAAATTGGCGTTTTCTCGAACTGGCCACTTTGATCTCAAATATATCTTCTTTGTTTAGGAATTCCAATTTCAAATTTATACCTCTATTTACTCATGCTTTTGTGTTTCTAAAACCCTAAATCATTTGTTTTTTCCTTTTTTGGACTTTCTTTGCGTCACTCTGTTCACAAAATGGAAAACTTGAAATATCGTATTATTTTCGAGTACGAGTTCCACCGTGGCACCAATGCTGCAGAAACGGCTCGAAGGATTAATTATGTGTATGGCGGCGGTGTCGCAAAAGAAAACACAGTGCGTTTTTGGTTCCAACGTTTTCGTTCTCGAAATTTCGACCTGTAGAACAAGCCCTGTGAACGGCCGGAGACCAAGGTTGAGAATGAAGAATTGAAGGCCATTGTGGAAGTGGATCCATCGCAAACTACGTCCGAGTTAGCTGCAGGCTGCGGTATTAGTTATAAAACTGTTTTAATCCACTTGAAGCAAATTGGGAAGGTGAAAAAGCTTGAAAGGTGGGTACCTCATGAATTGAGTGCAGCAAACCGACAATCGCGCGACGACTGTTGCGTTACATTACTCAAACGGCACAATAATGAAGGGACTTTAAATCGAATCATTACCTGTGATTAAAAGTGGATCCTATACGATAATCGGAAATGCTCATTACAATGGCTGAACCCTGGCGAACTAACCAAAGCCCCAAGCGAAAATTGACTCAAAAAAGTTACTTGTGAGCGTTTGGTGGACTAATGCCGATGTCGTTCACTACAGCTTTCTTAAATCTGGCCAGACGATGACGGCAGATGTCTATTGCCAGCAACTACAAATCATGATGGAAAAGCTAGCTGCCTAGCCAGCAACCTTGCCAGCTAGCAACCTCGGTTGTTTACAACCGAGGTTGGACATTCGCTCTACGCCATTGCTGCTTCAGGACAACGCTAGACCACACACGTAACAACAGACGGCTACTAAATTAGAGAAGCTTCAATTAGAATCTCTAAGACATTCACAGTACTCCCCGGACCTGTCTTCAACAAATTACCATTTTTTCGAAATTTGGATAACTTCTTGCAAGGGAAAAAATTCAACTCCGATAGGGCAGTCCAAAGCGCATTCAATTATATTTTATTGATAGTGTGTACCTGTCTGAATGGTTATTTTAGTAAAGGAATCAATGAACTACCTATGAGATGGCAAAAGTGCATAAATAGCAATGGTATTATATACTTTGATTAAATAAATATAATAAAAAAATCGACTTTATGTTTGTACTTTAGAAAACGCCAATTTCATATGTGTTATTAAAAAAAAATTATCTGTACGTAAGTAAATATATAATGACCTATATATTTACTTACGTACAGATAAATACCTTCCATATAACGATCAAAATCGGTTCAAAATGAAGGGGTTCAACGGTACACAATTTTTCCACACAATCACGTGGAAACACCGTATACTTGTTGACACGCCGTATGTATTATGCCGTATGCAATCAAATCGAAAGCTAAGTATGTAGCTCAGTGCGTTTTTCTTTAATCTGTGCCCTCATTAATCGCGTTTCATTAAAGTTATTTAGCAACTGTCACACTAACGACTCGACCGGATCAGTTGCCATAATAAATGGGTAACGTGTAGGTATATTGATATACCCTGTAGTTTTGTATAAAATCTGTCGCTCCACGCGGTGCAGTGTTACCTAACTATTATTACAGTAGTATAGCAAAAACATCTACGGAAAATATAATAATATATTTAATATTAAGTTTATCAACTAATAAAACTCCCATACTCCCATACCTACTTTTTTATTATTTTTCATACAAAAGTCTAAATCAAGTCTATATTACACTGACGAATTGTCTCCTATGTTGATTTTATTACATTTGCATTAATTATATTGTCACCTTATTGTTTTCGTCTCTTATACATTTTATTATAGCTCTATAAACACTAAAAACTGGGTCAAATTTCACTTGCATTAACAAACAAACAAATATCGTGACAGGTGAAACGATAAAAGATTTTCATGAAAGCAAACATTTAGTATATTGTCTTTCATTTTTCGTGAATTTTGTTGCATTCGTATTTTTTTATACAATTATCTGCATACACAATATGGACATGATGTCTTTTTGAGGAAATCTTTTGGATTGGGTTCTCAATTATTATGTTTATTGATATGAAAATCGATATTTACGTTTCAGAAATAGACTACGTTTAGCCACACTCATACCTATTCGTTTTTAATTTAGACTCTACAGCTATTTCAAACTCTATATGGATAATAATTTTAACTGAATATAGTATGTAGAATAGTATGTTATCTTCTTTATGTAAATATTATATTATTAGCTCATCCAGTACGGGTTTCTCCATTTATAAGAATTTAAGACTGTAGCTTAGCGGAACGTTTTTGAGAGATCTTTTCCTGTTTTTACAAACCAGCTTCAGCTCTAGTTTAATATCATTACTACCGCTAGCTAATATGAGGTTCAGTTTTATCTTCGCATTACATGTTAAATAGATACTACTCAAAAGTTCTATTGAAAATTGTGTATCTATTTTTGTTTTCATTTAATTAAGTTGAAAAGGAAAAACAATAACTGACTCAAATTCTCACATTATATTTCTTTATTTTCGCTAATATTTTATTAAATTGAGTGTCTATTTAACTTTCTCTTTAACTAGTTTCCATGACTATTTCTATCCAATCAACATACTTGGAGACATCAGTAAAGACAGCGTTTTGGTTGGGATCACATATTAGTGTGTTTGGCTTAGACACAGTAGTGGATACTATGCCCCGGACATACCATGCTCCGGGAACGTTTGGTTCACTATCTGCTTCGTCCGGGACGAACACCATCAAACCACCTCCGCTGTCTCCGTTGCAAGGTGATGTGCCTGAAAATTATACTTATATGTATATTCATATATACGATATTTTGGGCATAGTATGATCTACTACATAAGTCAAGACGTTTAGGCAGAAAAATAATTAAAAATATTGAAAACAAAACAAAATAAAATTACTTTACGCTCTTTACGGCGCTGTTAAGGTCATTTACCTTACACAGATGATTTTATTGACTTAGCTGTAGAGCAAAAAATTAATTAAAAATTTAGAAAAAAGAACTAGATATTATTACATTTCGCTCTTTACGGCGCTGTCACACAGCTTATATTGCTTACTTACTTAAGCAAAGTCTTTGCTCCCTTTTTAAATAGCCTGTTTCTGTGAGGTTAACGACCAATTTTTTTTCCAAAATATTTAATTATTTGTCTGCCTAAACGTCTTTACATAGGCAGAAGATCATTGGCTCAAAATATCCGTCAGTTGATTTTGAACAACCTTCAAGAGTTATATCACGGTGAACGACATAGGTTAATTTTAATGTAACAAAATGTACGGTATCAGCGTGATTTCCTTTTGCGCTCATGAACTCCCGGGCAACATCCAGTCTCAGATATTAAGATGTCATTTGGAACTTTTACGAAAACAAACGATGAAACCTACGTTACTGGAATTTGCCGATTGAAGAGAAAAAAAAAAAAAATTTTTGTTACTAAAGTATTTTAAACGTTAATTTGAAATACTTTTACCTCTTATTGTCATTATAAAGACATTTACTCGTGTTCATTGTATAATTTTTCAGATAAAAATTAACTAACTTACCGTTATTTAATCCGGCGCAAAAATTGTTACCATTTAAAATCTTTGAGTAATAGAGCCAATTACTCTTAAAGCACTTATGGTCAGGTAGTATGGGCAATGCGGCTTTATGTAATTGAGCTGAAAGATTATTCGTATGGTCAAATCCCCAACCGACGACCTGAAAACAAACCGATCATCAGTTATTCATATTTTATCGTTGTTATAATTATTAATTTCTCATTTATGTTGGAATTGATCAAATATATTAGTGCAACGATATTCATAAAATATTTATATAATGAAAAAAAAAGTCATTGTTGAACTTTACACCTTTGTTGTCAAGACGTGTCCCCTATATAACGGATACTTGACCCTATACAAATAAAAAATGTAACTCTTTTTTTTAATAGAAATACATAGCTAAGAACTTGTTTTATATTCATACACATCTTAAATATAGTTTCATAATGACTCTTAAATCAGAAAAAATAACCAAACCAGAGCTTGTCAGGACATGTCTAAGGAGGGTTCCGTAATTATCACTGCGTAATAGGTTTTTTCTCAAATTACTTTAAAAGTTACTGTACGATTTCGTTTAAAATAATTTTTTTAAAGAGTTTTTAGCATGATCTATCAGTATCAAACTTACTAGTTTCTATCTCCTATGTTTTAGAAATTCTATCTATTCTAATTTACTTACAAACCACTTTGGAGGCCGATAACTCGAAAATGGATTTTGTGAAAAAATGTATAAAACCATGCCTTTATTTTAAAAGACCTAATCAACGATATCTCATAAAATAGGATAGAATGAAAAAATATTTTTCATCCCCACTTCACATGAATGGAGAGTCACCCCTAAAATATAAAATTATTATTAATTTATGATTTCAAAACCGAGATCTATACACAATCTGTAACTATTCGAAATATCATCCATTTATATTCATAATTACAGAAGCTAGAAGCGCGGACAGACAGACAGACGGACGGACAGAGCGAAACTATAAGGGTTTCTTGTGTATTACGCAACCCTAAAACATACAAAAAGCTGATTGCAACAAAGTTTTACAGTTAAAACAAAAAAAACAACAAAGTTGTAAAAAACAGTCATTTACCGTCCACCATTTAAAAAAGTGTCATTTCTAACGATTCTACTTATTTGGAAAAGTTTACTGGTATCGTTTACTACCGATTTGGCAATTACTGTAAAAGTAGAAATGATCATTATTATATTTAATTTGTAACTGTAAACATTTTGCCACAGAGGCTCTGTAAAATATCTCATAATTATCAAGTTCTCCTCCCGCAAATGGTATTTATATATTATAATAATAATATTCAGTTCCTCATAGTTTTTCTTTTTAGTCTCATTACTGACCGTTCCATACATTTCTGGATGCAATTTGTCCACAACTTGCTTTTGCCACAGGCATGCTGGCTGAATGTAGTCATTAAATATTACTTCAGTTCTTAGTTTTATTACCGCTATATCATTTTCTAGATACCTATTCCGGAATTCCTCATGTACTTTTATGTTATGAACCTAGAAATACAAAAAAAAATCACAATATCAAACATATTGAGTAACTCATATTATTACAATGTTTTTAAGCTTTTGGTGCGAAAATACCTCTTTCTCTTCAGATGAAAAGTCGCCACCTTTTAAGTTGTATTTACCTAACACGACACTTAGTATTTCAGGTACAATAACCTTGCCTTTGATAGTGACGCAGTGCGCGGCTGAAATGTGGAACACTTTTTGAGTTTCATTAAAAAATTGTGACATATTTTGTAATGGCGGATGAAATTTATATGAAACTTATTTTGTTTTATAATTATATATATAGTTTTATAATATAATGTGGGAACATAATTTCCTAAAATGATGGCGATGATGGAATCACCGGTAATGTTATAATCTATTTGTAACCAAAAAACTTAAGAGGTGTCAAGGGACACCCGGATGGAACGAAGTTATAATATATAATTATATTATAATATAAATATATAGTTGATAATGAAGAATTGAAGCTTATTTATATGTATATTTAGACATACATATATACAGATTAGTCGGTACAAACACACAGACTGACAGACGGACAGAAAAATGTTAACAATTTATATTTTATTGTAAGTACCGATCATACTTTTAAATGCATTAAGAGAAAATAAAAGCTGTTAATTTGAAATTACAAACAGACACTTCAATTTTGATTATCTGTATAGATATAATATATTATATTATATAAAACAAATAGTTGAACTAAGTTTATATAGTGCGCGCGGAACTAGCGCCTTAGGTAGGGACAGGTGTTGCCGCCGCGAAGTCCGGCTCCGTACTAAGTAATAACATCAAGCGCTCGGCTAGCTAGTCACAATTTGTAACAGTCATAACAGTCACAATGTGTAATTGCAAAATTCTACATTATTGTCAAGTTGATAAGGTCGTTTTCTGTATCATTCTCATAATAGTCGTTAATACATTGTGATTTCGAGTGGCAAAAAGTGTCGTGCCAATTTTAATTCGCCTAGCCTCCAATTCGCAACGCGCCATAAGGAACTACGTTCCAAAATGTACAAAGTTACTTATTTTACAGAATGTTCAGCGTTTTGTAAAGCGATTTATTTGTGATATTCAAAATGATTTGTTTATTTACCTGATAAAACAAAATACTTGGAAATCAGTGTGCCACCGCAAATATATTTTATGATTGCGAAGTCCTGTCTATATAAAGCGACGTGCCAAGGCCAGTCTCCGGGTTTTGTGGACACCCCATTGTTTATCAGTTCGGTGTAAAATATTTGACGTTTGCCGCAGCCCTTCCTTGTCCTGTAGCTTATAGCGGTATATTGGAAATCTGCCTACAAACATGCAAATATCTTAGATGTGATGTAAAGACAAGTTCATTACTAAGCCATCATTCAAATATTATTGTTCTATTTTTACACGTGACTACTATTAGGGAATAATATATACGTAGTTTCCATATGTGTACATTTTTTAATGTATGGTCAAGCCGATTTTTTCCTATTTTATTTGTTATTTTTCCATGTATGTCCGACGATTTTCTATTGTTTTCGAGTTATGATGGCTTTTGTAAAATTTTGTCAATTTACGGAATGAACAAGTTTGAATTATTATTTTTCAATAACTGTAAGACTTTGTTTAAGAAGTTTTTATTTTTTTTTATTGGCCGAAAATATTTTAAAAATTAAATATTAATCAAATTGATTAATTTATTTCTCGTTGAAAATATTCAATCATCCTAGTAATATTATAAATGTGAAAGTTTGTAAGTATGGATGGATGCTTGTTACTCTTTCACGCAAAAACTACTGAACGGATTTTGATGAAATTTGATATGGTAATAGCTTGAGCTCTGGATTAAAACATAGGCTACTTTTTATCCCGAAGAAGTACAGTGTTCCCGTGGTACACTGTATTTACGCGGGCGGAGCTGCGAGCAACAGCTAGTAATCCATAATTGTCTTTTGAGTAATATTTTACGATTTTCGTTCATGCCAGCAGGATGATTATTGAAAGCATAGAAGTACATTTCGTACAGATACAAATAAAAAAACTTTACAATTTCAGTTATTTAACAAAATATGTTCGAAGTCGAAGTTCGAAAATTACTCCAAAACCATATTTGGACCGTATTTGGACAGACCAAGGGTGCTCTATCCAAAAGATAAATTTTGTTTATTACTTAGTACTGCTATTGAAATATCAATTATATACTCATGCAAATTGCGAATTTTCTTTACTTGACACTTACGTCTGTTAGATTTTTGCAGACTTCCAGTCCGTCAATTTTGATACTTCTTACAGTTGGTTCTTCATTTGGATTTAAGGATTTAGCCAAAACAATGATTTCATTGGTTGGTCTAAAAAACAACACGCTAAAAATGTTGTCTCTCGATACGGAAATAGTTGCAGTCCGTTTGTCAAACTGGAAATTTTGCAAAATCAATTAGAATCACAGATATCTAGATAGATGTCATAATATTAATAAAAATAAGGGAGAAGAAGCTATGACTTTTTTTGTCTTGTTACCTAAGATTCGTTGCGACTGGCGTTACATATTCATTAGAATTTTTTGACATACCAATGTGACGTTAGCATCAGAATTAAACTCAAGTTGGAGTTTAGATAGGGCTGTGAATTGTTGAGTGAACGTGTACCAGTGGAAGTCTTTTTCTTCAAACGCTTCTGTTATTTCCTCATTTCCCGTCTCACAGGGATTCCGTCTGACGAGCGATCCTGTGCCTTTGTTTTCCGAGTTACATATAGGAATCACCAATAACATAATCCTCAAAGATAACAGTATTTTTTCCTGCCCTGTACTCATAGCTGTTGGTTTTCTATAAAATTCCAATAAACATAATATTATCGAAGTTGTACACGAGATTAAACATCTATTAATAAACACACTGAATGAGGAAAACGCAACTAACGACTTTGGATACGATGAATACAATAACAACTGGTTTCAACAACGGGATTAGCAAGTGTATAAACAAAGATTTATGCGCGTCTACGTAACAATTTTTAAATATCACAAAAAAATGAATTGTATAATTTATTTGCATTTTTAGGGTTCCGTAGTTTACGTCTCGGTTTACGTCTCCTTTATGGTTATGTCATGTCCGGCTTTTAGTGCTAGAAAGATGAAACTTTGCCTGGATATGTGTATTTACTTTGTCGATAAAGTACTAAAATAAAATCACGAAAAATATATTATTATATTTTTTTATTTTTATCCTACACGTAAAGTGGGGATGATTTTATTCTCGCGTCTACCCCATACTATGGGGTATCATTCAATCTTTCAAAGACATGGCAGATTGCTTTGTCAATTTTTTTGAGTTAGTTAACCGTTAGCGAGATATTCTACTTTTTACATATTTGACATTGTAAATGTCTTTTCGTTTGCTCCTGTGTAGGCTACAATTTCACGAAAATGTGCGATCCCCTTATATCTCGAAGAGTTGTGAAGATAGCCTTGATTTTATTAAAGAACTCAATGAAGACGGTCTTTTTATGGTCATCTGCTCCTTCGACGCGTTGGTAGTTCGGCGGGCTGACCACCACCTCAGCCTAGACCACTAGGCTGGCTCTTGTTATTGTCCGAGCAATTTGATTTAATGTTGATCGGGAAGCCCTCAAAAATTTATTCATCGCCCATCTTGCTCATCGATTGCGGCATTATTTCTATATAATATTATATATTTTTGGATTCTGAAAAGCGGTTTTGAGGGACTTAACGAAGGATTTGAAAATACCGCCCGATTTGTTCTGTCTGTCTTGCTCCTTGGCTCTCTCCCTATTCTCCACTGCCTTTTGGTGTTGTTTTTCCTGTCTCGTTTTTCATTACCGAATACACTTATCTGTCACATTTCATACAAGAGATTTACATTTTTTTGTTTTTAAGAGGAAAAACAACCTTTATAAGTTTCAAACTAAAAAAAATATATGAATTATTACATTCATAAAATTATAGACATTTTAAATTAACTAAATAACGAGCACGATGAGCCATTGTCCATAAAACCTAAACTTCGTAAACAATCTATTCAGATACTGACAAACATTAGATGCTGAACCGTATGTAAGTTGTGTACACACATTAATGCTTATACTGAAAAGTTTAGCGATTGACTATTGCCACTTTGATGTTTTGATATCTTAAGAATCGGTTAATTAATCATTTACGTGAAATAAAATTTGACGTTAATACCTATTGCTATTTATTAAAGTATTATAATGAAACGAATATGCAGGTTACATTTCAAAATAATTTCAACAAACTTTGTGTCTAGCAAGTAAGTACATATTGGTGGAATAAAGCGTTAAGGTGATCTTATTTATATGGCGGATTATAACTGTAGGCGTTACCAATTGTCCTGTCATTATTCGTCATCAATTTACCAATTAACCAATATTTTAAATAACTTTTACATATTTTTTAAATTTTTTTTCCTCATTCGACCTTTCTTAGCCGAAATATGCGAAATTCGTGTAATAGCACTTTACGTCTTTATTCGGTGGGAGTGGCGTTATAATATTCAAAAAAGGCTCAAAAGACTCGTATTCACGATAGCTGTAAGGTGCAAAAAGAATTATTCGAGAAACACAAAAACTAAAATAGTTATAGTTGAAAAAGTGAAAAAAATAATTCAAATATTTCCGTATTTTTTGATTTTGACACTCGATATTTTGTGAACAAAGATTGATATTAAAAATTTGAGAAAAACTGCTGGATAATTAGTCAGCTACAATACGAGCCTAAAACAAATACGATTGGGTAAAGAGTTTGCCCTGTAGCCTAACCTTTTTGCGACAATATTTTTTAGAAATCCGTAGATTCATTTCCAATGTGCTCGATAGTCGTGTGAGGCACAAAATCTGTGAATCTTTGTTAAATTACGGCATTCCCCCCCTCGTAAAGCTAAACAGCTGGCTCGAAAAATCTGACAAAAATCATAATGGTAGTCCATATTAATAAGATGAACTCTAAAGAAAACTCGGCATATAATATAACTTTGTTAGCTTAGATTAGGTTAGATTAGTTATAGATGCCTAACATGTAATTTGCGCTTAATTGGAAAACTTCGTACAAAAATAATACGGAACACAACGGTACAGGAATAATAAGGAAAGATGTAAAATATTTGTTATGATGGTAAGGAACCCTACGTGCGCCAGTCCGACTCGCAGTTGGCAGGGGTTTTTTTATTAATTTTATGAATATTTTAAATTGTAAAAATTCAAGATACAAATATGTTCAAATCAAAATTCTAAAACCTATGTAACATCTGCACGTAAGGAGATGATGGTTTTGTCACTGCATTTTAAAATTAATTTTACTTTTAATGAAAACAATTTCTGGCTCAATTTTTTATTTAACCACTTTTATGATCATTCTTTATATAATTCTTGATCCATGATTTATGTTTCGCAATATCAGTGAATACCACATTTTGAGTTGGATCACATATAGGCGCATCTGTTCTGGCCACTGTTGTCGAGACTATTCCGCGCACGTACCATGCTCCTGCACTTTGTGAATTGTCCTTCGGCATGTCTGGTACAAAAACGACGAAACCTCCGCCGCTGTCACCATTACAAGGTGATGTGCCTTAAAGTATGCAAAATAAATTATTTCTATTTTTACAACTTTTTATTGGAATCATTAATTCGTGTGAGAATCCAATATTATCAATTGACAGCTTTTACCCCCGGTAAGGCTAATCAATGCCAAAATTAACTAATCAGCGGTCAAATCTCTTGTCAGGCGCAAAATTGAGTTGCAAAAAGCTTGATCAGTCGTTTGATTTGATCAACGTGTTAGTTAACAAAACTAATGTCAAACCTATGGTCAAACCACATGTCAAACGCTGTTTTCGGTTTCTGGAAAGCTGTTTATGGCGTAAATGTGTCATGTCAAGATGATCAATGATTAGAAAATTTGTTACTTATTAGCGTTTCAGAAACACAATTTGATTTAATAAGCCTGTTAACTCGAGAACGTAATAGTTCATCAACTGATTAGCCTTTCAGAAACCGAGTGCTTGTTAGTTAACGACACAGATAGTTTGTATGGTTTGAGTAAAGTATGCTAACTTCTACGAACCATTTGATACACCAGCACAAAATTTAGTCTCTGTTAAAATTTTTCCATAAAACACTGGATTTTTTCGTATACATGTTACGTCTGGCAAAATTGGCAATGTTGCTTGTTCAAGCTGAGAAGCAAGTGAGTCCGTCTGGTCAAACCCCCATCCAACGACCTGAAATAATAATGGCCGATAATGTCCCATAATTTCGATCCACTTGGATCTACCAAAAATATCAATGAATCTAATTCATAAATAGGCAATGACCATTGTCAAAATTTGTTAGTAAATATTATTATATCAAAAAAACATAACAAGGCAATCGCATTGTTATTATAATACAAATAAATGATTATGCGAACACTACCTGCTTATGCATTACATATATTTTCCCTGATTGTAGACTTTTTATATAGACTCTTAACATACCGTTCCAAAAATAGTACTGGTAGGAAGATTTTCAACTACACCGCTATGCCACAAACAGGCTGGTTGAATGTAATCGTCGAAAACTACAATAGTGTTTAGTTTTAGTAGAGATATATCGTGCTCTAAAGTTTTGACATCAAACTCTTCATGTACTATGATTTCGTGTACCTGAAACGTTAATTATATATCACATTTGTTTTATTATATTAATTAATTAAATGTAGTTCTTTGACTAAGATATTCCTAGAGTCTGGTTTATCGGAGATTATTTCTCATTTTGTGTTTTTAGCATGCTGAGCAATATATAGTAACTTACACCCCGCTCCTGAGCAGCCACATCGCCTCCTATCAAGTTATATTTACCTAGCACCACACTTAGCACTTCTGGCAATATTTGTACACCACGTACAGTGGTACAGTGAGCAGCTGCAATTAAATGTATATTTATCAAAATTTATTTGCAATATCGCTAAATAATTTTTATTTTTATTAATAACTTGCCCACCTGTTAATACAAAGGTTTTTGAGATCAAAGTTCCACCGCAAATGTATTTAAGAACACTTCTATTTATCTTGTATAGTGCGACGTGCCATGGCCAATCTCCCGGTTTCGTTGCTGCACCATTCACTATCAATTCTGTATGAGTTACTTTTCTTCTTCCACACGCCGAGTCTTTTTTTATTTTCTGGCTCATGGCTTTGTCTTTATAGCCTTGTACATAATTATCGAGGAATCCCTGGAATCGAACACACGTCATGAAGACAAGCCTTAACAACAATAGGACGTTTAACTCAGGTAATTAATAATAATATTTTTATGATGTAAAATATTAGTAAAATACTTACAATCAGTGGATACCTACAGTAATGAGCAGTATTTATTACTAAAGTCTTAATATATGGTATAATACCCGTAACTACTCCTTGGACATTGAAGGATATGCCTTTATTTGGTTTAAAAAAATGTATTATAAATTTATTGTCATCCCCGCTTGTCCTGATCCTTGCAAACGATTTGTCCAGCTAAAAATTTGTGAAATTTTTTAGTCTTTTAACCTTTTAACTATTTATATGCTAGCCATTTTGCCTGTACTTTGCCTGTTTCGAAGGAATATGCGGGGTCTTTCAAAAGCATACCATCTTAAGGAGATTCAATTGTGTTTTAATACAAAATTGAGTAGGAGAAAGTTCGAAAGCTGACAATCCATAACAGCAAAAGAAAAACATGTATTTATTAATTAATTATAAGTCAATAAAATACCATCTTTTTTACGCCGTAACATTTTTTTGTCCTGTGCAGAAAAAAAGTGACAGGAACTTATTCGAAGAAATTATGATGAATATTATTATTGATTTGTATGTAGGTATTTAATAGAAAAATAATTTTATCACTTACTAATGTAACACTTGCTTCTGCGTCAAACTGTATCTCTATTTTAGTTGATATTGGAAAATCTTTATTTATAGACACACTATACTGATTCTCTTCTTCAGGTGGTAAACCAGGCTCATAAGACAGTGTGATATCATCGGAACCGTTACAAGGATGTGCTTGAAATAATGGGTTTCCAACAACACCCCACGATTGTTTAGTATCTTCTAGCTCACCGGTCACGATGATAATATGAAGAAATATCAACAACACCACAATACGTATGTTCATTTTCAAATTTGTAGTAAGTTCTTATATATAATAAAAATACATTTGCTTACTGGACAATGTATACGAATTATTTCGTGCTTATCTTCACTCAGACAGAATCGCAGTGCTTTCGATTAAGTCATGCTGAGGTCAAATACGTCCAAGCCGGTCTCAGATTGTTTTTCTCGTTTCCTCAATCAAGTGCATAATATCAAGAACCTATGACCACAGTAAATACCACGAGAACAAAATATATAATATTTTTGTTGAACAATGAAAATATTCCAAAATCATTGACCCTAAATAAAATAAAGTAAAAACACGTCGTTTTTCGTACATCGTCTGTTATTTTCATATAAAAACGATAATTCCCGCAGGACATTAAGATATGAGTTACACTGTAACGTGTCATTTAAGAGTAATACCTACGTATTATACTTAACATAATATATAGGCTACGCGGCGCTGCATTTTTAAGATAGCTATTCAAAATTGAACTTTGTTTACTAGACAAAAAATAATAAGGTAAAAAAACTATAACCCGACTACGTAAAAAAGGGGTCTAAAAAGGCCGAAACAAGAAAATAATTCACATAGAAATCCAGAAATGCATAAGTACAGAAATGGTCAAGCAAGAGCCGTGGTCGCACCCACTAATGGCATCTAAGCGCTGACGCTTAGATGCCATTCACACCGAGATGCGTGGCGTCTAGGTATGAGCTGCCCCTAAGGCCTAGAGAAGTTTCTATAAGTAGCGTTTATTCGTCATACACATGCATACCCCAAGATAGATACAGATGGCTGCGATTTGACATCGACTGTTTCGAACCTTGTAAAGTAGATATTTTCTTGTTTCGGCCTTTTTAGACCCCTTTTTTATGTAGTCGGGTTATAGTTTTTAAATAATATTTTATTTTCTTATTTTTCCGTTTCCCAATCGAACATATTTTTGGAATAATATTATATTAATAAGTAATCAAAACACTTGAAATTATTTTTTATATTTATATTTATATTTATATATTTTATGATTGTACAATAATATATATTATAAAATGTCCAATTTTCGAACATTACGTATTATATTGTATATTACGTAATTTTCAAATTGGACAAGTTGGCTATGCTAATTGTTACCATTTTAAACATGAATTTTGACATAAACAATACTATAATATATATATATATAATACATTTATACAACACCTTTCTTTGGAGACCAAATATGTGACGATTATACTACTAACAACGTTTAATTTTTGTTGATGTTAGAATCCGAGATTCGAATTTTCAATTTCAATAGGTACAAAATTTTGAAAAAATCTCATAGTCTATGTTACCCGCGGCATTATTACAAATTACCACATATTTACCACATTTATTAAAATGGGACCAGTAGTTTAGACGCTACGATAACAAACATATATACATACATACACTGCCAAAATCATTACCCTTCATTTTGGCTTCGCCGTAGTCGGGTAAAAAGATACACCTTTCATATGACATCAGACGGCATCATCGCACATGCGCAATGTAGCTCGTTGTAACTTGACATTCGAACTTTTACAATGAAATGTGTTTATTCTTGTTTAATGAATAAAGTTCAATTTTGAATAGATATCTTTAAAAATGCAGCTATGTTTCGATGTAAATCGACCCCTTACAATTTAATGGGCTTAAAATACAAATTAAATAAAAATTAGGGTTGCAAACCCTCTGAATATTTGTTTATATTTTTTATTTCTTCACGTGGTCTCGTCTAGATGTTGAAACTCAGCATTTTTAGACATCAATTTTTTTATCAACATATTATTTTGTGAATTACGTTATTTTTAATCTTTTACTATCATTAATATTATATTTAAAAATAAAACTTTCATTATTAATATGTTCTGATACCGATTTTTGATCTAATATGGTGATTTCTTTGATACAATGATTCTATACATATTATTAAATTTTATATATCATATGAAAAAAAAATATTTAATAAATTATAATTTTATATGAAATCAATCATAAGTTTTAAGTGACTTGATCAACACTGTACAAGACTACAACTACAACTACTCGGTCGCAATATCTCTGCACGACTGACGATATTTTGACGCGGGCAAATGACAAAACTGAGTAGGGCAAGGGAGGAGAGCGAGTATGTAGATGGAGGGTCGTCGAATTATACTAAGGCGGGTCAATAAGTCCGTGACTTTTTGAATTTCTAACCTCCTTACTGAAAAAGCAACACTACTCCTGTCAACAGGCATCTGTCAGTTGACTCCTATCAAAATTTGAACTTGCTGCGTCAGTTAGTTTGTGTTTTACAGCTATCTTTATCAGACTATCCAGTAACTTAAGGAAACAATGGAAAAAAGTGAATTTCGTGTGCTTATTAAGCATTATTTTTTGCGAAAAAAAACCATTACCCAGACCAAGGCTAAGCTTGATAAATACTATGGGGACTCTGCACCATCGATTTCAATGGTAAAAAAGTGGTTACTGAATTTCGTTGTGGCCGTACAAGCACTGAAGATGCCGAACGTCCTGGACGCCCAGTTGAGGTCTCTACACCCGAAACAATCGAAAAAATTCACGATATGGTGTTGGCCGACCGAAGATTAAAAGTGCAAGAGATTGTGGAAGCCATAGGCATCTCGCATGGCTCAGTGGTTTCAATTTTGAATGATCACTTGGGCATGAGAAAGCTTTCCGCAAGATGGGTGCCGCGTTTGCTCACAGTCGACCACAAACGCAATCGTGTAACAACTTCACAGGAAGGTTTGGCGTTGTTTAATCACAATATGGAGGAGTTTTGTAACCGTGGACGAAACATGGATCCATCACAACACACCAGAGACCAAACAACAGTCAAAACAGTGTGTTTCTAAGGGTGAATCGGCGCCAAAGAAGGCCAAGGTGGGTTTGTCAGCCAATAAAGTTATGGCGACTGTTTTTTGGGATGCACGTGGGATAATCCACATTGACTATCTTCAAAAGGTAAGAACAATTAATGGGGAATATTATGCCAACTTATTGGACCGCTTCAATGAGGATTTGAAAACAAAACCGACCTCATTTGGCCAAGAAAAAAGTTCTTTTTCACCAAGACAATGCAAGGGTGCACACATGTGCAGTTGCCATGGCAAAAATCCATGAATTGGGCTATGAATTGCTCCCACATCCACCCTATTCTCCAGATTTGGCTCCGAGTGACTACTTCTTGCTCCCAAACCTGAAAAAATGGCTCGGTGGAAAAAGATTTGACTCCAATGATGAAGTCATCTCGCAAACAAAGGCCTATTTTGAGGACCTCGACAAATCATATTTTTTGGAAGGGATAAAAAAATTGGAGAAGCGTTGGACAAAGTGTATAGAGCTCAAGGGGGACTACGTTGAAAAATAAAATGATTTATTTATCAAAAAATCTGTGTTTTATTCCAAAAGTCACGGACTTATTGACCCGCCCTCGTATTCTGACCAGGTAGTAAATAGTCGTAATATTATGTGCCTTTCGTACTTGATTTTTATAAAAATATTTTTCTTTGAAAAAACTTCAATAAAAAAAAAACAAATTAATATATAATTTTTATTTATCTTTAATGCTATCTTCTATCCAAGTTTTGTGTTTGGAGATATCGGTGAAAACAAAATGATATTATTCAGAATCACAAACAGCTCGGTTAGGTATTGATACTGTTGTTGACACCAGTGGCGTTCACAGGATAAAATATTATAACTACTCACCAGTCAGTCAGCTTCAATTTTCACATATTCAAGGTTCCGGTTACTTGAGATTACTATATCCCGATGTAAATTACTAAATAATATGCAAGGAAAACAATATAATTTAATCGTGTGTACACAACCACATAACTTTTGACATGAAATTGTCGAGTTACATTATTTTTTGCTGGTTTAATTGTTGTAACTCGGGTACACCTACCTTTAGAGAGAATTTGAATCTTTTCACTGAATTACAATTGTGAGAACTTGTTATTTTTAATTTTTAATAAACACATTATCAACTCAAACCTCACAATGAAATGTACACACTTTCAAATGTTAAAATGAAAAAATATGCAATATGGCCGCCGCAAATACAAAACATTTCTTCTATTTAAACAAATATAACGTTACTAAACAAAAATGCTTTTTCTGTATAGATAATTCATTAGATTCAAGTCATTTTGTTTTTAGTCGGATTATAGGCAACGAATAACTTCCGACAAGCCATTCGGCGGTTTTCGTTAGCCATCGGATACTTCGGATAGCCTGCCGCAGGAGTTATTATTATATTATCATGTCGATATTCCTGGATGTGTGGGTTTGCGAAGTATGAAAATTACACACACATGCGAAGATTTGTCCTGCAGCACGCATCGGCATTAGTTGCTATTTATTAAATTTTAGGCGTTTTTAAGTTATTATATTTTTTAAATTAATTTACTTACTATTAATTAAAGTCATCTAAAACGTACGAACGTTTTATTAAAATATCTGTGAATGACAAGTAAAGCACTGCATTTTTGCCTATATGGAGCGCACGCCCCTGGTTGACACTATCCCCCGTATAAAATAAGATCCGATTGGGTCCGGAGAGTTGTCCCCTGGTGTGTCTGGTACGAATACGACAAGTCCTCCACCACTGTCTCCGTTGCATGGTGATGTACCTTCAACACAATTATTTAAACTTACCTAAGGCCTAAGAGTAGTAGCAGATAGATGTTTCAGACTAGTCAAACTACTAAACGCAACGAAAATGAATACAGATACGATAAGCGTTAACATCGAAGTGAGATTACATAATAACGTACGTTAGTAAGATATAAAAATATGATTAATCACTACATAGTACAAAACAAAGTCGCTTTTATTGTATGCTTAGATCTTTAAAACTACACAGCGGATTTTGATGCAGGTTTTTAGTCATGATTCAAGAGGAAGGAATATATATATATATATATATATATATATATATATATATATATATATATATATATATATATATATATATATATATATATATATATATATATATATGACATCCATAATGTAGTAGAGAAACAGTGATAAGTTTAAAGGTTTCTAATGTCATAAATAAACACTTTTTGCGCTTACATTGCAAACGCTGGCTGAACCCTACGAGATAGATCAAAATAATCTACTACAGTATTGTACACCTAGGTTAAAAATCTCTTAGGGATAACCCACAACCATTTTTTATCCATTAATTTTTACGATAAATAATGGCTTATTTACGAAGCGATTTTAAGCAAAACAGCATTAATCCTTATCCAATTAAGTACCTTAAACACATTGTACATTTAATATACATCAATATGGCACTTTACAGCATATCTTTTAAATGATTATTTTCGAAAATATAACAGATTTAAAATGCAGGGAAATAGTGGTTGGACCGGCCGGGGGGGTCGGTGGCGTACACAGTATGATCCTTATCAAATTAAATACGTTACTCACTTTAAGCATTTTATACACATTATAGTAGCCCTTTAAACCATACAGTTTGAATTAATATCTTATATTTACAAGATATTGTAAAATTTATATTCAAGCGCGACAAATATATATCAAGCGGTCTCGCGTCACGTCGCGTCGAGGTGATAAAGTCCCGTTTTTACTTATTGGGTACGAAACCCTAAAAAACGTTTTCAATATTGTATACAGAAGTATATTGCAGTGAGTAGGTTATTTGCTGGACAAGTTTTAATAATTTATTTTAAAAATTAATTCGATGGAGCCGGCTACACGCACGAAAAAACATGACTCGTGCGTTACCAAGTACCAGCGTTACCTCGCATTTTATTATTATTGTTGTTGTTGTTGTTGTTGACGTTGTCACGTTCAACTATCGTCAGTAAACCGACTTTACAGACAACCGATATTTTTTCCGAGAACACAGTTCCACGCGGGCGAGGCGCGGGCAAAACCTAGTGATTATACAAACCATTGGATGCTCCAGCATAAAATTTGTTTTCATTTAGGATTTTTGAATAAAATAAGGATTTTTTTGTACGCAGGTAGCTTCCGGTAATATGGTCATCGTTGTTTGCATCAGTTGAGCAGATGGCTTATCGGTGTGATCAAATCCCCATCCCACTGTCTGCAATAGAGCATTGAATTCCTGATACATATTACAATATTAATGTACACAATATATTGTAATAGTGACGAGCGCTACACTAATTAAAAAGTGAAAAAGATAATTACATTGAAAAGCATTAAATTGAATTATTTAATATTTATATTGACTTGTAAATAGCCTTTAAACATACTTACAGTTTCTTTAATTTCACTCGAGAGAAGACTGGTAGCTACATTGTCATTCCATAAGCAGACTGGCCGAATATAGTCATCGAATACAGCCATCGACTTCAACTTCAATAGTGAAATATCAATATCTAAATTCTTTTTTGTGAATTTATCATACTACTATCATACTATTTATAATCACGTGAACCTGAATATGTAAATAAAAACTTATTTTATAAAGAATATCAATCTAAAAAATTAAAATCCATAAACCACTTTACCCTAGATTGTTTTTAAAGTTGTTGCTAGTGCCAACCTTATAGTTTTATCTATATTAATATTATAAAGAGGAAATGTTTGTTTGTTTGTTTGCACTGAATAGGCTCCGAAACTATTGAACTGATTTTTAATTCATTAAGTACAGATATAAAGTACACTACGGGGAAGGATATAGGCTACTTTTTATCGCGATAGAATGTACGGTGTCCTCGAGATTAACTTTTGATAACAAAGATGGTTTTTTTTTTCAGTGTTATTTTGTCATTTATTGTTCTAATAAAACCCAATTTTATTATATTTTTATTTTATTTATTATTTAGTACAAAAATCTAACTTTTTTATTTTTTTTTAGTTTAAGTTACAACTTAATGGCACGAAAATCACAGAATTGCACTATTATTTTAAGTCTTATTCTCTAAGTATTCATTAACTGAACTTTTATCGTAATCACACCGAAATTGCTTGAAACTACCTTTTTCATTTAGTTTTTCAATAGTATATAAATCACAGGTAGTTTTATACCTAATTGTAACATAATTCTTAATTACATTATTTTATAAAAAATAAATAAATATTTTTAAGATTCTCGTTTGAGAACTTTAAAATTATTATCAAATTACCATAATATTATGGTATTGCGGATTCATCTGTATTCTACTAGGGTGTTGTTCACCGAATATGTGCAATTGATACACGGATGATCCCTTTCATTTATATTCTATTACAATTATTCACCAATTTTGACTGAAGTAGTGCACAACACAAGACAAGAACACAAAACATTTTTTTATAACTATTATTTTTTTGTAGATAACTACATATTCGATTTAATAATACATTGCTATGAGAATTTAGGAACCTATTTTAACTGCTGTTGTTTTTTATTTAATTACCTGTCAGCACAAAATTTTCAGAAATCAGGGTGCCACCGCAAATATACTTCACCACGGACTTGTCGTGTCTGTAGATCGCCACATGCCACGGCCAGTCTCCTGGTTTAGTTGAAGCCCCGTTTACAATCAGCTCTTTTTGATTCACTATTCTTCTTCGACACGATGAACTTTGAATCTTGTGAATTCCAACTCGAGTTGTAGTACTTGACAGACTTGTCTAGTCTGTAGATTGCCACATGCCACGGCCAGTCTCCTAGTGAAGTTGATTCGCCATTTACAATCAGCTCTTTGTAATCCATTGCTCTTCTACCGCACGATGAACTTAGTTTTTTGTGACTTTCAACCGATTTCTACTATTCTGTAGGCATCTGTCAAGAAAACCCTAAAATCACGGAGGATTAGTTTCAGATAAAGCATAAGTCTGAACGAATTAAAACATATTTGTACCAGAAACATTAAGGAAAGCAGTTGTCATACTACTGTTAGTATGACAACTGCTTTCCTTAATGTTTCTGGTACAAATATGTTTTAAGTTGCTTGGCTGGTTGCAATATTCAATATTATCCGTTTTAATACTTTTTAGGTAGGAAAATTACCAGAGAAATTACCAGGCGTTAAACCTTGTACTATCAAATATAAATTAATAAGTATTTTATTAGATAGTCATAAAAACTACACGAAAATAATGTTTAGTTTGAGAACTTCTGTAAGCTCCTGCGCGGACTCCTTCTCGCTGAAATAAATATAAAAAATTAGATAGGATGTTGGGTAAGAACGAAATCTATGATGGAAAATTGAGTCTCCTACCGACTCAGATATACATAGGCTGCACTAAAAGTATCGGGAATGGAATATTTCCACTGTTCCTGTCATATTAAAATCTTTTTAATTTAAAACTCCTTGGTTTTAAAAATCGAATACCGTTTATTTATTTAAAAAAAGATTCTCGTTCTTGTCACAACGTCTTGTCAAACTTGTTTAGTCGTTGAGAAAATGTAATTGACTCGAGAGAATTCTAGAGCGATGATTTATTATGACTTTCGAAGTGGTTTAACACAAAAACAGTGAGTTGACCGGATGATTTCTGCATTTGGTGATGAAGCCCCATCCAAAACCACAATTTATCGCTGGTTCGCTGAATTTCAACGTGGACGTGTCAAGCTCAGTGATGATCCCCGTTAAGGTCGTCCAGAAACTGCAGTCACCCAAGAAAACGTTGATGCTGTACGTAAGCTGATTGAGGAAGATCGACATGTGACATACCGCGAAATTCAGGCAACTTTAGACATTGGCATGAGTCAAATACAAATAATCTTGCATGAACAATGAGGTGTAAAAAAGTTGTTTTCCCGATGGATACCGCATTTGCTCTGTGAAGAGCAAAAAGCGCGCGCGTTATTTGGTGCGTCAGAACTCTCGAAAAATTCCACGCAGGATCCTCAAATGCTGTATACAACATCGTATCAGGTGACGAATCCTGGATATACGCGTACGAACCCGAAACAAAAAACCAGTCACGAGTTTGGGTGTTCGAAAATGAGTTAAAGCCAACAAAAATTGTTCGTTCACGGAGTGTGCAAAAAAAATGGTGGCCACGTTTGTCTCCAAAACCGGCCATGTTGCGACTATTCCTCATGAAGGAAAAAGAACAGTTAATGCAGAATGGTATGCTAACATTTGTTTGCCACAGGGCCACAGGTCGATTCTGAACTCCGTAAAGAGAACTGCAACCGCCGCATCATCCTCCATCACGACAATGCGAGTTCTCACACCGCGCACAGAACAAAAGAGTTTATAGAGCAAGAAATCATAGAATTATTAGACCATCCGCCGTACAGCCCCGACCTAAGCCCTAATGATTTCTATACTTTCCCTAAAATAAAGAATAAATTGCGTGGTCAGAGATTTTCATCACCTGAAGAAGCTGTGGACGCCTACAAAACGGCCATTTTGGAGACCCCAACTTCCGAATGGAATGGTTGCTTCAATGATTGGTTCCATCGTATGGAAAAATGTGTCAAATTTCGCGGAGAATACTTCGAAAAGCAATAAATACATTTTTAAATAGTAATGTTGTGTCACTTCCTTGATTCCCGAAATTTTCAGTGCCGCCCTCGTAAGGAGAGATTGCCTTTGAAAACAAAAAAATATCTTCAAAAACATGGAAGGTCGGACATAGGCTGTAGGCCCGTCGTAGGCTCCATATCTCAGCCTCAGCCGACCGCCGACATACCCAACGTTGCCAGTCGGGGATAATGAAATGAAAAATGAATACCCCATGGTATGGATGTTAAATGAGAAATTTAGCGTAGTTTAATTAAAAGGGCGATGGAAAAAATTTATTGATTTAATTTTAATAAATAGGAATACATATAACATACCAATTTTATTGTAGCATCGGCGTCAAATAAAAGTATCAGCCATGTTTGTGGCATGAAGTTCCCAGCTATTGCCATCTTATATCGGTTTTCGTCTTCGGGTGCCACACTTGAAGTATAGGTTATTTGAATACCTAGGTTATCCTGGCAAGGGTTAAAGCGGTATGTCGGGGTTCCAATCATTCCTCCGCAAAAAGCAGAAGAAGTGAATAGGAGAGTCAAGAATGTTATAACGTTTTTCATTTTTACGAATTAAGAAAAATTTGAAAGTGAAAAATGAATAATTAAATTTGTAAAACATTTTAAGAGTATAACATTTTCCTCGTAACAGCACTGACAATGAACAAAATGAAATTATAAGAATTCCTGGTTGAGATTAAGAGGTTATCAACAGTATAATATATATTAATAGTAAATAAAATGATTATAAATTAGTAAAATATATAAATTAATATAATATATATATATATATATATATATATATATATATATATATATATATATATATATATATATATATATATATATATATATATATAAGATTAAGAGGTTATCAACAGTATAATATATATTAATAGTAAATAATATGATTATAAATTAGTAAAATATATAAATTAATATAAATATATATATATATATATATATATATATATATATATATATATATATATATATATATATATATATATATATATATATATATATATATATATATATATATATATATATATATAAAATATAATAATTAATAAATAATATCTGCTGTAAAAACAGCATAATATAAATAAGTATGGCCATTGATCTTTGTAAATGAAAATGAATTATCTAAATGTTTGTACGCGCATAACTTCCAAACGACTGCACCAAATTGGATAAATCTTTCTTTTTCGTTATTGTCAGAAGAAGGCTTGTGTGAAAATAAAATGAAAAAAATATTTCAGATATTTTTTCTTGGCGAAAAAAAAATATGGCGGTACGAAGTTCGCCGGGAAGATTAATTCGTGAAAATTTAAGAAGAATAATTCAAAATTAGAACTTAATGATTCCATAATAAAAATCTTTTAAAACAGTTAACACAAACTTTCACATGATCATACATACATACATATGGCATAACTTTCCTTTTGTTTCAATAACTTATAATTAGTATTTAAACATAATATTATAAAACACAATCAGCTGGAGCAATATGACTTATTATGAATATTATATATACTATTATGTATGTTACTCGTGCAATCAAACTAATATACTTCCTATTTTGTATTATTCTACTATTGAAGCAGATTCATTTTATATATTTTTACCAAATTCCAGATAGTAGATTCTAGTGTCGGATCAGATAAGCCTTTTCCAAAGCCGAGGTCATTGTTCAGGAAGCACAATAAGTTACAAACGTAGGCTTATTATGTATTTAAATAACTTATTATTTTTTGTTGTCGTTTTATTTGAAATTAATTTCCATCCATGGAGTCTTCTATCCAAGATTTGTATTTGGAGACATCAGTGAAAACAACATGATATTCAGGGTCGCAAACGGATCGGTTGGGTATTGAGACTGTTGCTGACACTATTCCTCGTATGAACCAGGATCCGGTCGATTCCTGAGAGTTGTATTCTGGTGAGTCCGGCACGAAGACAACGAAGCCTCCACCACTGTCTCCGTTGCATGGTGATGTACCTTCAACACAATTAATACTATTGAAAGTAAATTGTAAAGGGATTCTTTTGAAGGCCAAAGTGTCTTATCTGCCATTACTTTTATGCTTTCATAATGTCATAGCTATATTATTTAATTAACGTATTGTAAATAAACGTACCATACTAAAACATAGGTAATTAAAAGTACCTAACTTTAAGACAAACATGATATTGTTTTGTATCTTTTATAGAAAGCATTAAAATTTAAAACTTTATTTAGCCTCATGCCACGTATTATTTTCATACAAACCACTGGTGGTTCCAGCACAAAATTTGTTTTCATTAAGGACCTTAGAATAAAATACGGAATGTTTTCTTATGCACGTAGCTTCAGATAATATAGCCATATCCGTCTTCATCAGTTGAGAAGATAGTGTATCAGTATGATCGAATCCCCATCCCACTACCTGCAATAGATCATTGTATTTTTCTTACTAATAACATACAATACAAACAGAAACATCCACATGCACAGCCACGAGCACTAAATCTAATTACTATTAATAAACTGACTTCTGAAGAAAAACTTTATTGGAAAATGTCAAAATCAGTAGTTAACTAATGTAAATGAAATCCTTAATAATATTAACTTGGGATTCATGTACAAACAATCCATTACCTAAATATTATTTTACATTTTATGTAGTATTCACAGTTTTTGAAGGACTTTAATTCTTTAATAATAACATTTGAACATTACTTACGGTGCCTTTAATTTCACTTGGCAGACTCCTAGCAACAGCGTCGTGCCATAAGCAGGCGGGCTGAATATAATCATCGAACACAACTACGGTCTTTAGTTTCAATAGTGAAATATCATTGTCTAAATTTCTTTTTAGGAATTTGTCGTGTACTATGATGTCGTAGACCTGCAACGTTCAATTTACATTTTACGAAAGATATTATTTATATATTACCTTAATACCTACATTACAACTATAATCGGTAAGCCTGTTTAACAAAATTAAGTTTTTAACCTATGCCTTCTTTCACAGATGGGCCCAGTTTAATAGGTAAGCATTACAATCCGACAATTTATATGACAAGTACCGTCAAATAAACCATACAAATAACGATGAATTTTACAAGTAAAAATGTATAATATTTTTACTTGTAAAATTCTTCGTTGAATGACAATTAATAATTATAAATGCTGTTTAATGTACATTAAAATTGTAACAAACGCCTGCAGATACTTATGACAATATTGAAGTTATAATTTTGCAATTGTAAGTTTCTGAATATGTAGATTACTAGTAGTTTTTGTAGAATATTTAACCATGATCTACCTAGATTTCGAAAATCTTAGAATTTCTTAATATTTACAATTTGATTTGAGCATAAAGTTTACAGTCTACAGAGTACTTTCCCATATTTTGTTTGGTTCATAACGAAATTAATGGATCACATTTACAAAATTATGATTGTCACTAATATATTATAAGAATAAAGATGTTTAATTCGGTCAGTTAAGTGAAAAACAAACTTACGATATGAAAATAACTCTCTCTATAATATCTCTCCTACTAGTTATTTCAATTCTATAATATAATCTGAATCAAATTATAAAAATAGTCTCATGCCCGTTTTCACCAACCACACCCTAACTTTAGGTGTACCCTAACGGTCATTTACGGCATCTCTTAAGAAAAATCGTTTTCACCAACGCATAAGTGTCACCTAAGTCCCTAGGCCCTCCCCTACTTTTAACCCGACTACGGCGAGGCCAAAAGGAAGGCTAATGATTTTGTAATGTATATATTGTGTATGTTTGTTCCATCGTAGCGTTATTGTCAATGTCAATAGCTTCGTAATAATGCCGCGGGTCTAATAGACTATATAGGTTTTTTAAAAATTTTGTTTTTCAAAAATGAGACCTCAGAAATCACATCTAAAAAAATTAAACCGAGCAAATCATCACGTGTTTGGTATCAAAAGAAAGGTCTAAACAAGTATATTACTAATATATAAGTATTAATTATTAATAATTAATTTTAATAATTAATAATTATTAATTGGCGTTTAGTAAAGGAGTAATGAAAAGTGGATCCTGTACGATAATCGGAAACGCTCATCGCAATGGCTGAATCCTGGCGAACCAGCCAAAGCTTTCCCCAAGCGACAATTGACTCAAAAAAGTTACTTGTGAGTGTTTGGTGGACTAGTGCCGGTGTCGTTCACTACAGCTTTCTTAAATCTGGCCAGACAATGATGGCGGATGTCTATTGCCAGCAACTGCTAATCATGATGGAAAACCTAGCTACTAAACAACCGAGGTTGGTCATTCGGTCTCTGCCACTGCTGATTCAGGACAACGCTAGACCACACACTGCACAACAGACGGCTACCATATTAAAGGAGCTTCAATTGGAATGTCTAAGACATCCACCAAACTCCTCGGACCTTGCTCCAAATTTTCTAAATTTGGATAACTTTTTGCAAGTGAAAAAATTCAACACCGATGGGGCAGTCCAAAGCGCCATCAAAGATTTTATTGATTCCTGTCAGAATGGTTTTTTAGTAAATAAATCAATGAACTACCTTAAAGTGCATATATAGCAATGGTATATACTTTGAGTAATTAAATATATTATGTTTAAATAAAATCGACTTTATGTTCCTCCTTTACAAAACGCCAATTTCATGTGTAATGACCCTAATATATGACGTGCAGCATAAGCAATTATGCACATAATAAGTCTCTTGTATACATGTATGTATGTTGTATGTAACATGGGCCCAAGATATTCATAATAATTTGACCCAGCTCTGGCTCCCATTGTTAAAAACGGGTATGGACAAAGAAGTCAGAGAAAAGGTATTAAAACAGTACCTTATTCCCAGGAATTGTACCTTATTGCAAGCTCCAAAACTCAACATTGAGATATCGGCGGCAGTTATAGAAATGGTCAGAATGCGTGACAAAAAAGTTGAAGCTATGCAACAACAGCTTGGCACAGGGATCACCATAAATAGTTAGTCTTAAGAGTTAGTTCAGTAAGGACAGTTGTTAATTAGTATCCGTAAGGGTATGTTGCCATGCCGGTACCTATATACATGCGCTATTAATAATATATGAAGTCCAAAAATATAAACCATTTAATTTATCTCCGAATAGGGCATGCCTTTACAAATATATAATTTTTTTATTAATACATATTATTGCCTCTTCAAAAACATATTTTATTTTACAAGTATAATTTATTATAGACGATACATAAAAAAATAAAAATAATCGATTGTCTGTAATGTCGGTTTACTGACGATAGTTGAACGTGACAACGTCATGTTTATAGTGCGCGCAGTACTAATTGGCCGCGCCTTAGGTAGGCGTGTTGCCGCCGCGAAGTCCGACGCCGAACTGAGTAATAACATCAAGCGCCCCCGCCTCTCCATCCCACCGCTCACATACCTATGGCGCGGCTAGCTGAGGTAGCGGCGATGCGTCATATTTAGCGAGGTACCTAACGCATGAATCATGTTTTTTCGTGCGTGCAGCCGGCTCCATCAAATGATAAAACGTTATCACGTCAAAAATTAAATAACCACTGAATTGTCAAGCAGTGAATGAGCTGATGATGGTAAATTATGGCTACGAACACTCTCGATCATGTCAGCTTTCAAACAAAATAAACTATATTAAAGTTGGTTAATCGGTTCATCCGTCTTTAAATAGAAATTGCCGATGAAATTACTGACATGTTGTTGCACGACGACAGAAAAAAAACATATATAGCTTAAAAATGCGCAGTTTCCAAGGCCTTACCCTTACCTTTTACCTAGCTAGATCAAATTTGCTCCTCTAAAACTCCCTGTATACTAAATTTCATGGTAATACTTGGAGCCGTTGCCGAGATTCCGATTATATGTATATAAGATTGTCTCGTTTAAAGTATAAGATTCGATTGGGAAACGGAAAATACGAAATAAAAAATTTAAAAAATAAAAAAGTTAAAAAAACTATAAACCCGACTACGTGACAAAAGGGATCTAAAAAGGCCGAAACAAGAAAATGATTCAGATAGAAATCCACAAATGCATAAGTACAAAAAATATGGTCAACTTTGAATTTTACTTATACTTACTTACTAGGAAATTGAATTATTTACAAAATAAGATATATTTCATAATTTTTTGCGCATTTTTACTTTGGAAGTCGGTTTAATTATTACCCGTAATCTGTTTTCGTAATATTATAATATTAGATGTTATATTCTGTTATCGCTAATAAGGTTAAATAATATATTACTGAATTTAACCTCTATAAATACGACATTAATAATTATTGATTTTATTAAAATATTTTCCTGCTATGATCCAAAGTGGTGCTTATTAAGAACATATTAATAATGTAAGCGGACTTAAAGTGATCCTTGTGGAAGCCCACTCTTTACAACAACTATAACTCTACAATAATTATAAACATTTTAAGCTTTTTAATTCTTACGATCATCGTAAATCATTAAGAGCAGCATACTGTAGATTGTAGGATAAATATCATGCGTGCTGCAAGATTGTTATGGACTGAAATGTGTGATTTCGCAAACGTTTTAAAAAAAGCTGGACATCATCAAAACCCAAATAAGTAATTTGCAGTGTAAGGCGTCCAAACTATAACTTTTATATTCTGTTTTTGATCCGATCCCAGACGTCCCGTGTTTGCCTTGCTTTGTATGTTGCGTTGTACCTATTCTGCTAAATTTTCGTTTGCGTTTAAATTAACTAACGCGCTATTTACTTGCCAATCGTTCCTGCGAAGTCACATCACCGCCTATTAGATTGTATTTCCCAAGAACAACACTTAACATTTCTGGTAACACTTTTACACCTTGTATCGTAGTACAATGAGCAGCTGGAAAATATAATTAATTTGAGAAAAATATAAATTGTAGTCATAAAAAGATATTACGAGCATTTCGCATCCTTATGCAGTAACATATGAGAAGTTAAAGTTACCTGTCAGTACAAACTTTTCAGAAATCAGGGTACCACCACAAATATACTTCACCACGGACTTGTCGAGTCTGTAGATCGCCACATGCCACGGCCAGTCTCCTGGTTTAGTTGAAGCCCCGTTTACAATCAGCTCTTTTTGATTCACTATTCTTCTTCCACACGATGAACTTTGAATCTTGTGAATTCGAACTCGAGTTATAGTACGAGGAGCATATACAATACTGTCCAGAAAACCCTAGAATCGTTTATGGGTAATTAGTTTCAGATAAGGCATGAGCTTTGTGACTTAAAATTTTAATTTAAACCGGCGTACCACATTTCGAACTTAAAGATAGATAGATAGTTTTTAAGTGCATAGAATGTAGATAATACAATTAGATGTTACAATCTTTCGAAGCCTTATACATTCCACCGTACGGCATGCAAAAATTCTCAATTAAATTAATGAAAAATTATTACTGGTACCAAAAAACAAAGGTTGATTGACTGATATCAATTATTTAAATAAACTATTTACTTAAGTCAAAATTTTTGAAGTATTATTCACAATTACAAAAAAATATATAACTCATAGTCCGAATGTATCAATAATTTAAAAAAATAAAAATCAGAATATGACGTGTCAATTGTCAAATCTTAGGAGAAATACAAAATTTATATTCCTAACTCGGCGAACAATACGCAGGATAAAGACATGCGCAAGTGGATCATGGGCGAGTCAAAGTCTCATTATTCAAATTATTGATTAATGTCGACTAAGCTAGTTTTTTTTTTTTGGTTTCAGCACCCGAAATGTTATTTCCACAGTGGATAGATAATACTGAAAAATACTTATTCAATTAGAATTACAGCAGCAGCACTATTAAGTTACAACTATTATACCCAGTAACATTATATTTTTATTCCATTGATCAGTTTTTACATAAAAAAAGAAATAAGCACACCCACATTTTTTTTACTTTAGATCACAAAGTTACTTTATTTTTATACTTACAGTGCTGGGCTGATAGCATTGTTCTAAATTATTTATTTGGATACTTATTAGGTATGGTATAGTACCAATTTGTGCCGCTCGTACGGTTAAATACACATTGGTTTGGTTACCTATAAAAGATACACGAAAATAGGTATCATCATCTTTAGCCCTGAAAACCATTGCATTAACTCCTTCATGCTGAAAATTATATAACGAGAATATTAATTTGGGTTTTATTTAGAAATTAATAACAATCAGAAATATTTAATCTGAACATTGTTTATCAATCCAAGGGAAGATATATATATTATATATTAGATAGATATATTTAAAATACGTCACAATTAAAGCAAACTTGGAGAACAAACAAAAGAAACACAAAATAAACAAAATATTAAAAATTTGTGTTATGTTACCTATTTCAATAAAAATAAAGATAATATTAATTTTGTTACAAGTAAATGATACAAAAAACGAAATCAATTTACTTCTAGCTACTAGAGTAAATAATTATAATACTACCCCGCTACTAATCAAAATATTTACACAACGGATAACTTTATCAACGTTGCTGTCTTTTTCTGATGCGTTGGAAAATATACTTGACAGACAAAGACAGCAACGTTGTTTAAGTTATACATTGTGTAAATCTTTTTATTAGTAAGGGGCTACAATAAATAAAAAATATTATACTATAGTAAAACACTATATTAGAGATAAAATATTGGAGTAAATAATAGTAAGTATGTTATAAGTAATTATGTTATAAGTATCATAGGGAAAAACAGAATAGGCAATTTATAATGTCAAGTTACTAAAATAACAGGAAAAAGTCTAAGCAACAGAGCACTGTCTACTAGGTGACAACAGTATGCAGCTACAGAATTGATTGAATTCTACGCTAAGAATATATAAAAAGAAAACATACCAATACAACCCATGCTCCGGTGTCAAATATGAGTATAAACCATGTGTTTTCGTTGAATTTTCCAGCAATCGTCACATCATACTCGATTTGTCTTCCGGGTGAAGGGCCTTGCTTATAAATAATTTGAACGTCTTGGTTATCCGGGCAAGGATGGAAACGGTATTTCGATAACTCTCCACCACATAAAACAACATAAGTTAGAAGCACAATCAAAAATTTCATAAGCCCTTGCATGTTGCTAAAATTTTGATATTCAATTCAAACTTAAACAAAAATAATAAAATAAATAAATCAAACTAAGTCTTAAGATAACACAATAAAAAAAAATCTTAAGGCTTAAATAAATGGAATAGTATGTTTTCCCCTTCGTACGAGTACTTATCTACTGACTAAGAACTAGAGAGAACCGTAATACAAAACATGACGAGGTTATCGGTAGTTTAATAACTATATTATTATTTATGTGGTATCTGCTGATTGATATGCCTATATTATACTATTTGTCTCAGTACTTTTGCTAATATAACAAAAATCTATGATAACAATCTTTTGGAATTGTAAAAATTACAATTGATAATATAAAAATTGTGGCGGACTAATTAGCGCCACAATCCTGAATCCCGCTATCGAAGTTTTCTAAGATCAGTATATAATATAGTAGTATTTCGGATGTGTATATACCTATATACGATAGGTATATACACATCCGAAATACGAGGGCGGGTCAATAAGTCCGTGACTTTTGGAATAAAACACAGATTTTTTGATAAATAAATCATTTTATTTTTCAACGTAGTCCCCCTTGAGCTCTATACACTTTGTCCAACGCTTCTCCAATTTTTTTATCCCTTCCAAAAAATATGATTTGTCGAGGTCCTCAAAATAAGCCTTTGTTTGCGAGATGACTTCATCATTGGAGTCAAATCTTTTTCCACCGAGCCATTTTTTCAGGTTTGGGAACAAGAAGTAGTCACTCGGAGCCAAATCTGGAGAATAGGGTGGATGTGGGAACAATTCATAGCCCAATTCATGGATTTTTGCCATGGCAACTGCACATGTGTGCACCCTTGCATTGTCTTGGTGAAAAAGAACTTTTTTCTTGGCCAAATGAGGTGGGTTTTTTTTCAAATCCTCATTGAAGCGGTCCAATAAGTTGGCATAATATTCCCCATTAATTGTTCTTCCCTTTTGAAGATAGTCAATGTGGATTATCCCACGTGCATCCCAAAAAACAGTCGCCATAACTTTATTGGCTGATAAACCCACCTTGGCCTTCTTTGGCGCCGATTCACCCTTAGAAACCCACTGTTTTGCCTGTTGTTTGGTCTCTGGTGTGTTGTGATGGATCCATGTTTCGTCCATGGTTACAAAACGGCGCAAAAACTCCTCCATATTGTGTAAACAACGCGAAACCTTTCTTGTGAAGTTGTTACACGATTGCGTTTGTGGTCGACTGTGAGCAAACGCGGCACCCATCTTGCGGAAAGCTTTCTCATGCCCAAGTGATCATTCAAAATTGAAACCACTGAGCCATGCGAGATGCCTATGGCTTCCACAATCTTTTGTACTTTCAATCTTCGGTCGGCCAACACCATATCGTGAATTTTTTCGATTGTTTCGGGTGTAGAGACCTCAACTGGGCGTCCAGGACGTTCGGCATCTTCAGTGCTTGTACGGCCACAACGAAATTCAGTAAACCACTTTTTTACCATTGAAATCGATGGTGCAGAGTCCCCATAGTATTTATCAAGCTTAGCCTTGGTCTCGGTAATGGTTTTTTTTTTCGCAAAAAATAATGCTTAATAAGCACACGAAATTCACTTTTTTCCATTGTTTCCTTAAGTTACTGGATAGTCTGATAAAGATAGCTGTAAAACACAAACTAACTGACGCAGCAAGTTCAAATTTTGATAGGAGTCAACTGATAGATGCCTGTTGACAGGAGTAGTGTTGCTTTTTCAGTAAGGAGGTTAGAAATTCAAAAAGTCACGGACTTATTGACCCGCCCTCGTATATACAAAGTGGGCTTCGGCCTGATCGAGCATACCACCTCAATCGGTCGGATATCTCCCGTTGGGGCTTCCACTATTCCCACATTGGTGATCCTCGACAGAACACGCCTCCTTCTGGACATCACCATCATCACTCCCCACCCCTCCGCACTACGCCAGCCTGCTTCAGCCTCATCGGGTGCCCCGACCACCAGCCTCAACGCACCGCGGCATGGTCAAACCCTCATCGGATTCAACGGGCACTACAACGACCGGTCAGCAAGCAGAGCTCATGTCTCCTGGTCAGCACGTAGCATCGGCACCGCACGGCAGCACTCCGACTCACTGGAGCCCGTGCAGCAGCAGCACAGTTCCGACCCACTGGCACTGGCGACTCTAGCAGAAGACTCAAGATTCGACCTCCGGTCTTCCGGGGGTGGGTGATGTGGGCAGACTAATTAGCGCCACAATCCTGAATCGCGCTATCGAAGTTTTCTAAGATTGGTGGTATATATACAACATCCGAAGACCAGACCATTAACCATTCCTGTCTCCACTAGTGCGCGCTCTCTCTATCACCCTGACAGAGTTCCCGCCTACGTGCCGACCCGTTCATAGTGCAGTGCGTACAAACTCCTGATAGCGATAGCTTATTCATTAGAATAAGGTGTGGATTTGCGCCTTGCTGGGGAGTTGCCCTGCTCTTGGCCTCCCGTTGAGTCTCGGCTCAACGTAGGGTCACGAGGAGACAGCCCCCTAAGTATGTGTGCCGTTTTCGCGTGCGTACACTTAGTTTTCGTCTTTCCACGTATTGTGTGAGTACCTTTGTTTTTGTGATACGTACACTTGTTACTTGTTTTGTGACTCGTGTGTTTCTATGTTATGTTAGAACACTAGAACATTCCCGTGCGGACTCCGAGTCGTCGTACAGCCCAGCCTCATCGAGGTCCAGCTCACGACCAGGGCCGCTCGCACCACCGCCTGCTCACCGAACCTAGCTGGTGCGGAAAGGACACCGCCCGCCCCAGGTCGCCTTCGGCATTCTCGCGAGGGTGTAGTGGTATCCCCCCGCCCCAATGCCCTCCGACGGCGGCCTGCGGCGATTCTGCGCCCCCGACCCGCAAAGCCGATCAGGGTTCGGCCAAATCCATGCGTGTCTCGCGCCGTACTGCGCACGCGAGCGACCCTCGCCAGCCTGCCGCACACCCTGGACTTGACAACGTCCTTCAAGCAGATACACCCCGCACCACTCGCCGGCTCCTCAGCCGCGACACCACCGCGCCGCGCTAGCTGCTCAGCCGCGCGGGCCACACCAGCCCACCGCGAGCTCTCCGCGCTCACATGATGCTTCGCCGGCCCCACAGCCATGCAACAACCGCTGAGCCGCACCCACTGCGGCCACAGAAATTTGCTCAAGCTCGCCGCACGAGTATCAGTACCGCGCGCCTACTTTCCCGCCACTTCTAATCAACCTACTTGCACCACGACCGGCCAGGTACACCGACCACCAGCTGACCTACGCCGAGGTGAGTGCCACCAGCTCACAGGTAGACGTCTACCGACCCCTCACTCTGGCTTCGGTGACAATTAAAACGTCGCCACCCCCTACTACGTCTCGCTACCCGCCCCTGGTCGCCGAGAAAATCGTTGACTGGGTGCGCCACTTTCGCCATCTCCGCGACATCCTGGGGCATGCACCTAACGCCAAACAAAACGGTCCTGGTATTCGCTTTATGCCCCGAAGCGAACAAGAATACAGGACCGTAAAGCGATACCTCACGAACCTGTAGCAGCAGGGACACGCCTCCTGGTTCTCGTTCTCGCTGCCGCAAGACAGGGCAATCAAGGTAGGAATTCCTCCACAGACACCGGAGACATCAGGTCCGGACTCGCCGAACTAGGATTCGTGGTGAAATACGTTTCCCTGGTTCAGGCGAGGTCTGATCTCGGCGGCTGTTTATTCTTCGCCCTTATCGCTAGGGCCCCAGACGTCATATCCGGCATATATAAGGTCAAACAACTACTAAATATGCCAGGAATCAGCTTCGAAGCCTGGTGGGGCCGTAGCGGCCCGGCCCAATGCCACCGATGCCACCAACTTCAGCACTCGAGCCATAACTGCCACTGGTGGCCTGTGTTCGGTGTGCCGAAGAACACTCCGTGCGGGACTGCCCCCGCTCCCCCTACGAAACGCCCACCTGCGTGAACTGCAGCGGGGGCCCACGTTGCAAACAGCAGACAATGCCCAGTCTTCCGTAGGGTCGCACGAAAATCGCGAGCTGACAATGCCCGCTTCTCCCCCCCTTACGTACCTGCCGAATAGCCTCCCCCCGAGAAAGAGGCCCCTCCTCCTCCGCCGACTTCACTATATCATTGATGGTGGAGGCAAACGAGCCGACTGTGATTGCCGGAGATCTACGACGCACGTCCCGGACTCGGGACACACGCATGCTACGCACCGCCTCCCCCGCGTTCCTCGAACGTGAATAATTTTTATTCTCGAGTTGCAGGATCTCCAAATCTCTCCGAGCGAGCGGAAGCCACGTGCCCGGTCAAAACGCCGACCCGCTGCCGTGGCATACCTGTTTGCCAAACGGCAAGGCAACGGCCGTCTACGCAGTCACCAGACGCAGGGAGCATCTCGGAGCCACGCTGCTGAGACGCCCTCATGCGCGGTGCGCCCCCCGACAAGCACTGTTGGATCGATTCCCCCCTCCCCTACCCCGCGTCGGTTACAAAAACCGGCGCACATATATTTCTCATGCGCCTAGAGTATGGCGAGGGGCAACCCTATTACCCATTCGTCAACTCCGTGGCAGCCTTTTCCCCCCCGACATTAAAAGTCTGGGGCTCGAGAACAAATTTCCAGGTCGGTTGTGTCCGTTGTCGACAAAAGCGGCGCGTGCTGGAGTGGACCCATACACACTTCCTGGTCCCCGGATCAGGACCCCACACGTCGCCGGAGCCGACCGCAGGTCTTGGCCGCCCGCGGCCCTCGCCACCATCATACTCCATTGGCACCTTTTCTGTTTTTTTTTCACTGTTTCACTGTTTCCCCTGCGTTCTGCCGCGGGGGGGGGTCTTCCCTTAAAACTATGACAAAATGCGCTCAGTACTCGTACTGGGCGCGTCATCCCACCCCAATTAGAGGGGCTCTAGACCCTGGTATTGGTTCCCCGCCCAAGGCCCTTTTCAGGGACCCGGCGCGAAAAGACGTCCTTCCAACATCCGAAATGCATACAAAGTGGGCTTCGGCCTTACCGAGCATACCACCTCGCTCGGTCGGAGAATCTCCCTTTGGGGCTTCCACTGTTCCCACAAAATAATTATTATGTCAATATTCAACTATATCTATACTTATACACTTAATTACTTAATAATACTACTCAATTAATAATCTATACTAATATTATAACGAAGAAGGATTTGTATTTTAAGATTTATTCATGACACTAAATTTCTTTAATTTTCTCGAAAGTTTTAAATCAGAATCAATTCCTTTGAAACATAAAGTACGAAAATAAAAATCAGTGTTACGTCATGTTTTATTACTTTTCTTATTTCTATGAAATCAAATGAAGGAATGCTTCAAAATTAAAATTTTTGACTGTCCATCTGTCTGTCTGTTTGTTCCGTTGACGGGACTTTCACTGGCAGATGGCTGCTGTTATAAGAAGTAACTTAGGCTGCTTTTCATCATCATCATCATCTTCGTCATTATACAATTGGAGTTGAAAGTTTGTATGGAAAATATTTAAAATCTGCCCTGACTCAGGAAATTTGGCATTCAGGCTAATAAACTAAACATGTATTTTTCCTCTTTTTGAAATTCTTCCCCTAAAGGGGTAAAATGGGGTAAAAAATAATAATAGTGTGTGTGAAGAACACACACTAAGAAAGATTTTTTAAAATTCACAATCTAAGGGTTTGTATGGAAAAAGTTCGAAAACCAACGCATAACGATGAATTTGGCTAGGTAGTTTTTGGGCCCACTAAGGCTGGGACTATATAATCCGGAATCGATCACACAAGTGCCAATGTCATATGACATTTCGACACTCGACACTTCGATTTTCAACTCTATTGTATTAGATCGGAGTTCTACTTTCAGCGCTCTGAATTTTCGTCGGCCTTTCGGATTCCGAATCATTTCATTCAGTCTAAGAAGAGGTCCGCTAAGACTTAAATAACTGGAACAGTATAACGTTAGGTAACTATTTATTAATCTGTGGCTAAGGACGAATTTTGTGACCGATAGAATTAAGGATGTCCATAGAAACCTAATTTCACGCGAGCGAAGCCGCGGGCAAAAGCTAGTTTAAAATAGAAGTTACGTTCAAGTTGGCTGGTACCTACTTCAAAATTATGAAGATTGAGTAGCGAAAAAGTTAAAATTTTTCCTCTTATTAAAATCGTAAAAAATCTGCATAACAACATTAAAAACAGTTATCACATGCGTGTTTCTTTACAGGAGTAATTTTTTGTTCGGATGTCGATCATCCGTCCCACTGGATTATGAGAGTAAAGGAAGAGAGAGTGCTCTTGTGTACTGCGCACACACTTGGGCACTATAAAATTACTCCTGCTTAATTGACCTGGTTTCAATAAAACCGGCCACCGTCACCGAAATCGGTGTGGGGAGTAATTTTTTTTTGTTCCCATTTTCTGCTAATTGCTGCTTTTAATTATTTTTAAAATTACGACAAAAAAAAGAAATGTTTGCTATCACAAACTTTTTCAATGTCAATCTTCAAATAGAACTAAACAAACTCCATACACTTTCGCTACTATTTCAATAACGTTAATCTCATAAATGTTGACTGAGTACCACTCTCCAACATTTTTCTACGTCAGACCCTCGCCTGGCAGCTATATATCATTCTCATAACAGCTTCGATAAAACGTTTGCGCCCCGTCAACTGTTCCATATACCTACTCTGTCCTCTTCACACCATAAGATTGTGAGAGGAACGACACCATTTTTGTTATAGCTTTGTTGTTTACTTCGCGCATGAAATTGTTTTGTCAGATTTTTCATAATAAACACGAAGCTTAATGTGTAATACGATCGGTGATGAAGTGTAGACGTCGCTTTAGTATAAAAATGCACGTATGAAGCAATCAAAGGTAAATATTAAAGAATTTTTAAACATCAAGAAAAAATATTGTACCTATCTAAAATACTTCCAATTTTGTTTAAACTTATTTCGTGTTATTTCCAATTTCAATGATACCCACTATCAATATGCTCAACGTGGAAATCAACAAACTCATTCACACAAACTTGTGTTGATTCAATTCCTGTTTTGTCCCGCATTTGAGTTCTAAACTTCCACAGAACTTGTGAGATTTAGAAACAAGACACTACCGTCCGAACTCGTGTTTCATATTCCTAGAATTTGTTTGTTTGTTGAAACAATGTAGATAGAAATGAAATATTGCTTTTTGTTTATAATAATAATGAAATGCGACGCATCTATATTACTTTGATATATTTAAATAGACGATGATAGCTGAAATTTTTACAGGAGAAATAATAATATCAAGACGTAATATTAGAAAAATTTGTAAGCTGTTAGTTGTTAAAGATATACGTTTCACAGCAAAAGCGTTACCTCGTATATGTGCGAATAACGTGTTGTAAGGAATGTACCATTAACCAGTTTCTTCTGATTCGGAATTTAAATAAAGTATGTAAAATGTACCGTGGAAATGAGTTCAAATTAAACACAGCACTAGCACGGTCCCATTGATAAAGTGGAGGACATAAAACTCCCTCATAATGACTGTTCTGTCAAGACCAAGTACGCAATTTATCCGTACCGAGAAAGATTTAAAAAATAAGTATAATTTATTGTGATTTGTATAAAGGTTTGTGGTATTTGGGGCCTAGTTAATTCCTGCCGCGTTGTTAGTACCAATTAATTTTTTAATATATATTTAATTAGATGATGCAAGAAGGTTTATGGGTAAAGAGCGCCATACAATGTTATGTGTTTTCCTCGGGTTGACCCAGAAACATAAAGTATGGATCCTCTTTCTCTTATATAAATTAGGTGGAAAAACATAGCATCATAATAATTTGCTTTTTATTTTTTTTGATAGAAATATCGACAACATCAAATCAGACAAAACAAAGAGCCCAATCAATAGGTGACCTTCACAAAATGTTGTTGAAATAATTTTCATTAACTTTTATTCAGAACAGCATTTCATAAACCGAAGTGCTTATTATGAATTGGCTAAAAATAATTATGTTGAATTTTCTCATTCATTTGGTTGAATGCTATTGATTCTATTACAGCATTATCCTCAGGCTGTTGAGCCAAAAAATGTACCATAACAATTAAGCTGAGTTAAGCTGTTATAATGTTTTAATTATTGTTTTTATTTTGCGTTACATAATTAACAACGTCTTATCCCAATCCCAGAGTGAGCTGTCAGACAATTCATTTTTGTAAGAGAAAATAGAATAAAAATAATTAATTATATTTACCTAGCATGTTGAAGAGCTATGTGATAGCTACACGCACACTATTTTCTTGATGAAAATTGACGAACGCTGAAATGCTCTCCTGCATTTAGTGTTGCGCTATAGATTTGCATGATGTCTCTCATGTGCCAATGAAAACGTTAGCATCATATACATTTGGTATGCACATTGTAGATAAATCCCTATATTGTGAAGCGTAGAATTCCTACTATGACACAGCTGCGAATTTAATCCGAACTTGTATTTGATTTAGCTTTAACTAGATTATATTTGAAATTAACATGAAGTGACTTTAAACATACAAAACAATTAATAACGACGTAATTTTCAAAAGCTAATTCCAGACTGAATTAATATTTTTATATACCTATATTTTTATATCAGATCTCAGTAGTACTTCAGTCACTGTTATTTTAGTATTGTAATCTACAAATTTAATTATTCATTTGTCTAAATTCTTTAATTATACTACAAAGGTCAGTTATACATTCGTCTATGGTAAGTATTATGTAGTAGATACTATTATTATTACTCTTAACGCGCTTACAATAAATCAATATTCAACTTTTCACAAGTAAATATGTTGTTATGAAACATCATATTATTATGATTAATAAATACCTCACTGGGTATATCCTGCATTTTCCTGCAGAGCTGAGGTATATCCTTGTTTGTAACGGTGTCACAGCCACCTCCACACACGTCCACTGGTGCGAGTGACGCAACACTTGCACTATGAATTAAGCAAATCTCATGTAAGTGACATCCTTAATCGAACCTTCGATAATCGATAACCTCTAGGCCTAAACACGCTCACAAGTTATCTTGATCTTTAAAACATAGCTCATAAAGTTCACTTTGTTATACAGCGTTTAGTTCTATTCTTGTCTAATCAATAAATCTTTAAGGTTTCATAGACTATAGTGTTATAGTCGACCTAGCTCAGCAACCATTGTCTATACTTTTGCCAAGTATAATACTGGGAATTTATGAAATCCTCTGCGTTAAATGACCGTGTTTTATACACGAGTGGGTTTAGTTTGTTGTTCAATTATTTTATGTAAATTTATTCTATTGTTTATTTAATCACAAAGTTCCGTTGCGAAGTCTTATCTAACCGAAAATAGCAACCGCTTCTACTGCTTAAAAATATATCCATTACGTTTCTCCATTTATACCATATCTTCAAACAAAATCACGAATTTCAGTTTATACTAAAAACAAATTTATTCTAGAAAATTCTAAAGAAACTTTAGCTCGAGCTTTAGCCGGTTTTAAAATAGAAAGTTGAATAAATTTTGGGTTATCTTATCAACATCATTATGAGCTGACACTGAAGAAATCGTTCAATGAAAGTCTTTTATGATAATTTTATATCAGCAATCTAGGAACTTTAGAACATGAGCTCAAACTGCAAGCAATTACTTGCATCACAATTTTATTCAGGACAACTCACACAAAAATTGCTAGCCAATTACATTTTTACCGGACTACGGCGAAGCCAAAAGGAAGGGTAATGATTTCCACAGTCTATCGGATAGTTGGCTCTAGCTTGACCATTTTTGTACCTATGCATTTCGGGATTTCTATCTGAATTATTTTCTTATTTCGGCCTTTTTAGACCCATTTTTTACGTAGTTGGGTTATAGTTTCTTCTTCTTATTTTTTATATACTTAGATTACATCAAACTTACAAATGAGACGAAAAGTACGTAAATTATTTTTAATGCGGTGGCGAAATGAACGAATGGTAACGAAATAATCGTTATATAGTTATTCGACAACTTTTATCCTTCAATTTCCTTGAACCACGTTCAATGTTTATGACGCTTCGGCGGTCGGTTTGATCCGGTTAATTTGATCTCATTACTTGGGCGTGTGTGGCAGATATAAGACGAGAAGAGTTTGTCATTTTATCTCAGATACCAGAACCTATTTCCTGTGCAATTTCCACGCCATTTACAAGACCTTTAGTACATGTAGACAATTTACAATGTTTATCATAACATCCGTTTGACTTAAATGTTTGTACCATCAGGTACATTAATGGCAAAGTTCTTGCTCGACCAGTCTCTAAACATTTTTCTATACACTAGGACGCCTCAAAATATTTAAACACAAAGGAAGTGACCGCAACGACTGCAGACGTGGTATTTACACGTGACTTTAAGTAATAACTAGCGATTTTCATCTTCTGCCTGGCCGAGCGTCAACTTGTTCGATAGTACTAAGCATCAGCTTTAAAGTACCCACACTTTTGTATTTGTTTTATGAAGTTGTTACTTTTTAACCCCGACGAAAACAGTGGGGTGTTATAAGTTTCGTGTCTGTCTGTGTGTTGTGTGTGTGTGTGTGTGTGTGTGTGTGTCCGTGGCATCACAGCTTCCAAACGGATGATACGATATTGATCTAGTTCTTTTTGTTTGAAAGCCGACATGATCGAGAGTGTTCTTAGCTATAATTCATCATCATCAACTCTCACCTTGCTTAGCGATTTGGGGGTTACTTAAAATAAATATTTTAATTGTATATATGGGCCCCAGCTGACAGCAAGTGAGCAAATTTTTATAATAATAATAATAATAATATGTGCAGCTGCATACATTTTTCTTACTGGCATCACTACTTACCTAGTGGAAGGGAGCTCTGCAATTCCATTTGTTTTTAAATTAAACAGAATTCGTTCCATGGATGAGTGAAATCAAATCTACAGTAGGTAACCTAAGATATATTTATTATAATACATTTTGGATAACATAAACACAATCAGCCTAAATATGAGTAGACACGGTAGACACTGATGCATTGGAGATCCCAGGTTTTACTCTCATACTTTTTTCTTCTCTTTCCCTCTTTTGGACTTTGGCGCCAAAGAAGATCTTCTGTATTTGGCAGGCTGGCGCTTCAACGAACAAATGAAGTGGCAACGATAATAGGTAAGTTGTACATACTATTCCAGCATACAGCATTATCTGCAAAAAGTAACAGCTTAGTCAAAATATTTTAAGATTAATAATATATAATAATAATATTAACAACTCCCCACACCGATTTCGGTGACGGTGGCCGGTTTTATTGAAACCAGGCCACGCAGGAGTAATTTTATAGTGCCCAAGTGTGTGCGCAGTACACAAGAGCACTCTCTCTTCCTTTACTATCGTAACCCAGTGTGACGGATAACCGACACGACTGGCGAGAGATCAGGCGCATGTTCGAATTTTTACATGCCCATCCGAGGCATGGATCATCTTTCTTGTCAGATCAGCCTGCATTGTCCTAACCAAACTTGGAAACAACATTTTTTTTTGTTCAAACGCGGGAATCGAACCCACGACCTCCGAGTCGAGAGCCAAGAACTAACCACTAGGGCGGCTGTTATTTTAAGCTTAACAAACACTTTTTATGCCTAATGTACGCCGTCAAAATTTACGCCTGATAATAAAGTAATAATGGAATAACTCAAGATTTTAGGGTACAAGATGGTAAAATACAACTGATATCTGTGGACAGTAATTAAACTCGGGAGAAGTTTAACTCGGGTCTTTTAAAATCTAAAATTATATTTTCACAGTCTGTCTCGACTTATGGAAAAAAAAACTTAAATTTATTCTTTTTGTGCGGGAATCTTTTGCATTAAATCCCTCGATCCAAAAGGAAATACAAAAACGAATGTATTCAAATGTTCTCAAATCGAGTTCGGAATCGAATCTTGGATTAAAAACCACCTCGCGGGAGGAACTCGATTTACATTCGATTTCAAATAACCATGAGATTTGGACGTAATGGTTATATCTCGAGTAATTTTATCAACGGATATACATGAATCTGTATTTCGTTTGAATATATGTTTAACAGCTAGGACAGTTTTGTTGAAAATTGGGAATAAATTATGTTAAATTTTAAATAAGTACATTAAAAATTGCTAGAGGTCGGCTCTGTAGTCGGAATTTGCGCATATAATTTTTAAGTTTTTGAATTTATTCGGGTTATTTTGCCTGTAAGATAGAAAAAATATTAGTGAAAATGTTGTGACATATTGACAAACGCCCAACGTCTAACAAAATTGTTTCTATCAAACGCACGGTAGTGTGTGTTTTTGTTGTTATTTTTTTGTTATTTTTATTAATTTTATAGATATATTTCTAAGCATTATTTAAAAAAAAGTATTAGCTTTCCATTCGCACAATTCTCGTAGAAGTGTACTGAAAGTTTTGCTTCACTTGCTCACGTACATAAAAGCACCTTGGAAACCGAGCTTGGCTCGTATAAATAAAATATATACTTTTATATTTTAAAAATAAGTTATAAGAATCACGAAAATATTTATCTTACGGGGATTTGAACCGACCACATTCCGAATTTCCAAACAATGCAAAAAGTAAATCGTAGGTACGCATGCCATTTGCTGATTGGCAGCTTTTCAGCAGTCAAAATTATTGATATACTGTTGCGCGACGAAATAAAAAACATATATTGTTTAAAAATTCGTTCTTTCCAAGGGATAATACCTAGCTAGATCAATTTTTCTCCCCCAAAACTCTCTGCATACTAAATATAATGGTAATACTTGTAGCCGTTGTCGAGACACCGATTATATACAAGATCATCTCGTTTAAAGTATAAGATAATAAGCGTATGTAAATAATTATTGAAGCAAAGAAAGCAACCGCGAGCTGTCATTCGTGTCAAGACTATTGAATGACGGTTATTTATGTAGATTATTCTTTTTAAATTAAGTACCGGAAGGAATATTAATTTTACTAAGCACCGGAAGGAAATTAGTTCCTCAAGCGAGCACCGCGACGTCACATCTCGTTTTGGCGGCACGTGGACAGAGTCGGAGTGGGAGTGGTTGAACTGTTTCTTTCTTTTTGGCAGAATTATTCGGGCCGTGGTGAAGTGAACACTATTCTACTCCGAAACTGTCGGTTCGCATAATTTAACTTTATTCTAATTAATTTTGTATGCTAAATTAAATTAGTGTTAAATCAACTGTTGAGGAATATTATTTTTCACCATGAATCCTGATTTACCCACCAATGATGACAGCGGTATTACCAATCAGCCATCCTTGACTCCGTCATATATTATTTGCCTATAGCACTAAAAACTTACAGCAGTATAATCCGTGGCATAGAAAGATCTTCTCATCTGGCCACCGTAGGTGCGGAGTACAGTTGCATGCAGCAACATGGCGCAGTAGGACAACCTTCCCAGCGGTTGTACGGGACCCCATTCAACTGAGCCGACGTATATTCCTGGGGAAAACGAGGGAATCAGGTCATAAAAGATCTGCTGTTTAAGGTCAGACTTTAAGATTGAATTCTGTACGTAACGCAAGCGTTTTCTTCATCTTTAAGTAGTTATATCACCTAAATGAGATGATCCAAAATATGTAACTGATCGATGTCATAATATTTTTATTGGAGACAGTAAGAAATTTTAAACATGAAATACTTTTAATAAATGTATGGCAGTTTAATCAACTATTTCTATTCGCGTTAAAAAAATACAGTGAAGGTAAAAAAAAAAATTAACCTATGACGCATAAGCTTTTTTCACATTAACCAATTATAGAAAGCCATTTTGACATAATAATAATATTATTATGTACGCTAGATTTACTGACATTTACTAAGGGTTTGTCCCTTATTACGTGTAAATACTACGCTTGGTCACTGGTGGGGAGGGGTTTTAGGTTTTTGTCACGTAGTCAACATCTTCTAAGAAATTCTTGCGCGATGGCCATTAAAGGAGGAGGAGGTCTCGGCCAATACTGCGGATGGTTTCCGTGGGAGGGGGTAACAAATAGGTGGTCACATAATATTGGTACGTTCCCCAACATCTTAACGCGAATAGACTATCCCTATCGCTATAGTCTATTCGTCGGAAGTCAGTTAATTTTATTGTTTCCAACATTCAATAGCAAAATATACTTACTGTTGCACTTATAGAAGCATCCGATGATGAAGATGCATATGCACAGCGCAAAGAAATTCTGATTCAGCGCATTGAAGACGGCGGATTCCAAAACCGACGCTTCTCTGTGATGCAGATCGGTACCCATCAACACAGTGCCAAATGCGACAGGTATGGACACTAAGTAGATGATCCTGAATAGCTGTAACAGAAAAGGTTTTATAATACTGGCAGAAGCAGCAGGTCTAATATGCCCACATTATGTGAATCGTATTGGGAAATATTATCATCTATTCAATTTCAATAGATGATGATTCATAATATGATTCACATAATGTGGGCATTTTAGACCTGCAGGTGTGTGTTGTGTGCAGATTGGTTTATGAAGTGCTTAATAGTTGAAATCATAATATTCTTTGCCCGATTACGGCGAAGAAAAAAGGAAGAGTAATGATTTTGGCAGTCTATGTATATGTGTGTTTATTCCACCGTAGCGCCAAACTACTTATTCGATTTTAATTAATGAGGTGTGAAAATATTGGCAATAATCCGGGCCATTATTGCCAATATTTTAATTATATAATAACATAGGCTATAATTAACTTAGTCGGGTTTTAGTTTTTATAAAAAACTAGCTGACCCGGTAAACGTTGTTTTGCCATTGTATGTATTTTTAATACCACATCATATAAATATGTACATAAAAAAAAATATAAAAGAGAGATTTATCCAATTTGGTGCAGCCGTTTGGGAGTTATTTGCGTACAAACATTTCGGTAATTCATTTTAGCTCTAGTAGATTTAAAAAAAGTATCACAAAAATATTTTACCGGGGATCGAACCCACTACATTACGAATTTCCGAACAACGCAAAAATTAACCAAGCTGCCAATCCGACTGTCTTTATTAGAGTCGAAATTATTGATATGTGTTGCACGACGTAACAAAAAACAAATTATATAACTTAAAAATGCACAGTTTCGAAGGGATGAAACCTAGGTAGACCGATTATTCTCTCCCAAAACTCCCTGCATACTAAATTTCATGTAAATGCTTGCAGCCGTTGCCGAGATTACGATTATATATATAAAATAAAATATACAAGATTGTCTCGTTTAACGTATAAGATAGAATTGTAGTTTGTCGAAGAAACTGTGAAATGCATTAAAAAGAGCAAAGAGAATTGGGACACATCAAAGCAAGGTTTAGAAAACAAACATTTAAGATATTATTAATGTTATTATTGATGTTAGATATTGAGTTTATCAAATAAACTGAATTTTAAACGTGATTTTGTTTTTGTGATAGAATGGTAGACTTGTATTTTATTACATACATCATAAAATCTTTTCATCTACGCTATAGGTACTATCGAATGGTGTGTGAATACTGGGTGCGTAATGTGTATTTTTTGTCCAAAATCCTGGCTAGGGACATTTATTTATCAAAAATCTAATGATTCAGTTTTAGTTTGTATCAAAATCGGGCTCTCAACTCATTTAAGCATTTTCGCCATAGCTTATACTTCCTGATAAGGATTTCCATGCCTACTTGAAAAATTCATAATACAAACTCTTCAAAATTAAACTTATTAAAAAGCCGTGGGAGAGCCATGGCTTGGCACAAATAGGCTGACTTGACCGGATAATGTTTATCCAGTCAAATCGGCCACGGCCTCACAGAAAACTGGCGTGAAAAAAAGCTAGCGCTGTGTTTCGCCAAGGGAGTAACGTTACCGGAGGCCCAAGGGGGTTGTGGATTTTTAAAGAACAGGAAAGCAAGTTCGCAGCACCAGAGGAGTTCGTAGTGTAACTCCAGAGATACTAAATTATATCTACATTATAAAAGTCTAAGAGGCTGTTTTATAAACGCCTAGTAAGTGTTGAATAGCTTATCCGGAAGTTTTGTCGCTGCTTACTGTATATTGAGCGACAGAGACAAAACTTGCCAATAAGCTATCTGACACACATCTTATTAATAGATTGTGAAACAGGCACTTAATAAAGCTAAGCAAACTCATATGAAACAAATCAGTTGACTTACCCAGGAATCAGCTAAGCCCCACTTATTGGTTTGAGCTCTGTGGTAGAACCAGGCTGTCAGTACTCCCAAGTGGTAACCTGCCCAGTTACCTTGTGCCGATACGTATGCGTGGTAGAACGTGTCGTTGTATCCGAAAATATCCCTTATGGATCTGTAAATAAAAATTACATTTTTTTATACATTTTACCCATGTATAAAATATAAAAAGTCGTAACTATTTTGCTTAGTTTCTTTCGAAAATCAGAACAGAAGGGAATAGTCTATGTTCAAGATGAAATAGGTTAAAATTTCCAAGGCAAACTAGAAAGCCAAGTAGACCAATCTGAGATAAAGTTTAAACAATCCACACTTATTAAGTTCTACTAAAAGATTCATCAAGCACTAAATAGCATTAGGGTCAGTTCACAACGCGACTATGCGCGACGCGACGCTGCATTTTTAAGATAGCTATTCAAAATTGAACTTCATTGACTTGACGACCTCTGTGGCTCAGTGGTTCAGCGCGTTGGTGCTCAAGCCGGGGGTCGCGGGTTAGAATACCGCCGAAGGAACAAAAAAGTTTTTCTGTGTTCATAGATGTGTATTAAATATGTGTATAATGTAATAAAAATCTTAAATATATGTATAGTATAAAAGTATTAAATATACTTCCCGTTTTCTGGTACCTGTAACACAAGTTCTTCGGATACTTAGCACGGGGCTAGATTGACGTGGTGTGAAGCGTCTATTTATTTATTTATTCACTACAAAAAAAAACATGTTTTATATGAAATCAGTCGTAGACCGCACATGCGCTGAGCAGCGTGGTGCAACTTGAAATTCGAAATCTTAGAGTGAAACATGTTTCTTCTTGTGTAATGAATAAAGTTCAATTTTGAATAGCTATCTTAAAAATACAGTGCAGCGTCGCGCATCGTCTCGTTTCGGTGTGACTGACCCTTAGAGACCCTCAGTTACAATAATAATTATAAAATGTTCAACGACAATTTCTGAGAAACATTAATGATACCTATCTAGTTTTAAATTTTCATGCATAACATCCCTGTGGTTTCAAACGGATTTAGCTAGTTAAAATTATGCTTGTTATGAAACTTGGATTTGGGGAATTAGTAATAATATTCTCGTAGGTAGCGTATATTTTTTTTTATAATTGGAGGACATCGTTGCGTGATCCTTTCTATGGAATGTTAAGGCGTTTGCAACTCAAACAATTAAACAAAAAATTAATCCGACTTCCAAAGTAAAAATAAACAAAAAAGTATGAAATAAATCTTATTTTCTAAATAATTCCCCTTTTAAATTCGGCTAAAATGTTCTACGCAATCTTCTTAATTTTGAAGTCAGTACCAGCCCAAAGAATATCATACAATGTTTGCTGGTACCGACTTCAAAATAAAGAAGATTGAGTAGAGAAATAGTTACAATTTTTGCCGAATTTAAAAGGGGAATTATTTAGAAAATAAGATTTATTTCATGCTTTTTTTAATATTTTTACTTTGGAAGTAGGTTTAATTTTTTGTTTAAAAATAATAATTTTTCCCTTTCTATTGATATTTATTAAATTATTATTAATACATTTTAAGAAAATTTACAATAAACAATTGAATATTTAATTAAATACGCGCCAAGCTTCCATTAGGTAGCTATTGTAAATAAGATGATGATGATGCTTACTGTAAGTTACATAGTAGCATATTCATGCAGTTCTTTAAACAATGTCGAAATTTTCAAACGCGTATCTTTAAAGACTGAGGAGTTCTGTTCAGTGCTTTTGGATCCATCCTTGGTGCAAAATCTTATTTTTTGGTAGCATATGCTTGTGTTACTTCATAAAAAGTCAAAATCACTATATGTGTCCATATAAATTTCGAGGAGATCCCTCGATTCGATATATAATAATTTTAAATATATATATATATATATATATATATATATATATATATATATATATATATATATATATATATATATATATATATATATATACAGCCGAACGAACGAACTCGATTTAAACATAGGCTACTATTTATCCCGAAAAATTACAGTACTCCCGTGGGATACATTTACGCGTGCCGCGGATAAAATCTAGTAACTAACAATATTATGACGATATATTTATTTTTATACAATTTTTAGATACATTCAGAAATATTTAACCGACGTCCAAAAACAGTAATTTTATGATCTCAGTAAAATATTTCAGCCTATAGGTACAACCACCGAAGCGTGCCAATCCATCCGTGCGAACCAATCAGTCCTCCTTTTAATATGTAAATTTAACTATTAGAGTATGATAATTCAATTAGCAATAGACGAAACTATAGCAAATAATTATTCAAAAGATTCCAATTCCAATAAGTATATAATGAAATATATTTTAAATTTAATATAAATAATTTTAAAAATCGAGGTTACACAGCCTTCAAAACATTCGTTTTTTTCCGTTTCATCTTATTCCATAAACTTAGATTATTTATGGCATAATTATATATTTTAAGAGTCATGTCAGGACATGTCTAAGGAGGGTTCCGTAACTATCAACACGCAATAGGTTTTCTTTGAATTACTTCAAAAGTTATTGTCCGATTTCGCTCAAAATAATTTTCCTATAGAGTTTTTACCATGATCTATCAGTACGGAAACTAACGAGTTTCTATCTCCTTTAGTTTAGAAATGCCAGGGGGGGACCAACTTACATACAACTTTGGAGGCCGATGTACTTGAAAAAAGTCATGTATAAAACCTTGCCTTTATTTAAAAATACCTATTCAACAATACCCCACGTGATGGGGTAGAATGAAAAAATATTTTTCATCTTTACTTCACACATGTATGCTGAGCCAAAAATATAAAATTATTCTTATTTTATGATGCCAAAACTGAGATCTATACACAATCAATTACTGTATCAAAATTTCATCCATTTATATTCATAATTACAGAAGCTAGAAGCGCGAACAGTAACAGACAGACGGTCGGACAGAGTGAAACTATAAGGGTTTCTTGAGTATTACGGAACCCTAAAAATAGGATAATAAACGTCATAACTATATTTAAGGGTCAGTTCATACCGCAACGATACGAGACGCGACGCGGCGTTTTATTACACTACACAAAAATCTGTATATGTATCTTTTTACTGCAACTTGACATTCGAACTCTAACAATGAAACGTGTATCTTCTTGTGTAATTAATAAAGTTCAATTTTGAATACCTTTCTTAAAAATGCAGCGTCGCGTCGCGTATAGTTTTGTTTCGAGACATGAAGGTCGATTCTGCTATTTTAATTCAACAATAATACAGCTTCGATACAGGCCGGATCCTATCAAACAGCAAAATCGTATTCTACTTAACTTCAAACAAACGTCAAACGACAAATTTCACCGCGTAGCAATTATTATTGTATTGAAGCTTGAGCGATGATAGATTGAGCGAACCACTTATCCATAGAAAACGGTATTCTCTTATATATTTTATAAACTTGACTCCAATTTGACTCGAAACGAACCATCAACCGGATTTTTTTTTACTTTGAATTTATTTTAATCACTTTTTTTTCTCGGAAGACAAAAACATTGTGTATGCGTACACAAATGTGCATAGCCACGCCCCAATTTCGATGATTTTGTGTAATGTTACAAAAAACACGAGCAGGAGACGCGCCTTAACTGACAATAATTGGCAACACTGGATCGTACAAACGTCAAGCAACAGCTGTCTTGTACTCGCTTGAATGAATTGTAGTCGATGTAATTTCAAAATGACTGTGTTGGGATTTTTAATTGCACTAAAATAGAATAAGAATAAGAATAAGAAACTTTTATTTGCAGCTCTACCAAAAACCAAAAATTATAATTAAACTTATATTTAAATATAATAAGAAAAATACATAAATGAAAAACATCTAAAACTAAAACAGCGTAGGTAGCCGCAAATTGGATCAAGCTCGGCATTGCTGGCACACCTTGGTATGTCCAGCACCGGTCGGAGTAGCTTTTTAAAAAAAGATAGACTTTTTAGATTTCTAATCGGCGGCGGTATGTTATTCTAGCATTTGTATGCCGAATAACGAAAGCTGCCCATGAACGACGCTGTATGATGTTTCTCGATGGCTAGCTGGACAGAACATTGCCTTGACCCACAAGACCTAAGGCTAGCAGTTCTTGAGAGTTTATCATATAGATATCTAGGCTCCCTATATTTTAATACGTCAAACAAAAGACAAGCAAGATGAAGTTTTCGCCGATGCTTTATTTTCAACATAAAATGCTCATTCAAGAAGGGGGTCACATGGCATCTAAATGGGATATCAAAACAGTAACGGGCACAGGCATTCTGAACTCTTTGTATGAGCTTTTTAGTTCCAGATGTTAAACGTGGGCCAAAAACAACATCTGTATAGTTCAACTTTGACAGCACCAAAGACTCTACAAGACAAACACGCATTTCCACTGACAGAAAAGGTCTCACTCTGTATAGTATCTTCAGTCTGTAAAAGGAGTTGTTGACTAGGTTAGTTATATGTTCTTGGAACCGCAGATTACAATCAAGCAAAAGACCCAGATTACGTGCCGCATAAAAGCGTTCAATTGGTTCACCCATTAAGTTTACGTCACTTGTTAGGTTTAGACGTTTGAGTTGATTAATGGAGCCACAAATTAAATATTTGGATTTAGCAGGATTAAGACACAAGCTGTTTTCTTGGGCCCACAGCATTATACGATTAAGGTCCTCATTGAGCAAAGCAACTGATTTTTCTATATCACTTGGCCTATAATATATATAAATTTGGGTATCATCAGCGTAGAAGTGAAATTTACAGTGTCTAATATGGGTTCTTAAATTTGCTATGTTTAAAATGAATAATATTGGTCCCAAAATAGAACCCTGTGGTACTCCATTTTCAACATCCAACCAGTCAGAAGGACCCGTCACTAAGGGAGAGCTGCACACGCTGGCGACGATCACTGAGGTAGCTATTAAACCATTTCAATGTTGCATCATCAAATCCGTAGTATCTTAGTATTGATAATAGGATATTTATATTTATTGTGTCGAAAGCCCTGAAAAAGTCTAATAGGACAAGTAGGGTACAATGACCTCTATCTTGTGAAATTAAAATATTGTCAGTGACATCGAGTAGTGCAGTCACAGTACTACGACCCTTCCTAAGGCCAGATTGTGTCTCAACTCTCAGGTAACAAATTATTATTTTCCAGGTAGCCTGTAATTTGCTCACACACCACCTTTTCCAGTATTTTTGAGAGCAAGGCAAGATACTTATAATACTTATAGGCATGAGATCTTTTGACTCAATAGGGTTGGTGATTTTAGGTAGAGGCCTCACTACAGACTGCTTCCAGAGAAGGGGGTAAACATCAGTCCGGATAGAAGTATTTATGATACATTTAATTACATCTAAGGAATTTGGCAAAGACAATAACAACATGTCTAAACCGATGCCATCAGAACCCACAGCTTTGGATTTTAATATTTTTATAGTTTTGACTAGTGTGTTGGTGGATACTGTCTCAAGGTGGAAGGTACTGTTACAAAATTTATGGTATTCAAAAAATGTAATATAAGATTGTTGAGTGATTGGAACCGTAGGTATTTCTAATAAATGTTTATTAATTAGATTTGGGTTATTAAATTGTGAAGGTAGATAATTTTCATGTTTACTTAAAATAGTTTTCTTTATATTTTTCCACAGCTGTTTAGGTTCTTTGATTTTATGATTAATATCGTGTTTAAAGTATGCAACTTTTTCATTATACAGTGACTTATTTACTAGAGTTTTTAGGCTTTTTACAATATTTCCTTTTACTTTGTAACTTTGTTTTATGATAGTCCTGCAATGCTCTGTCCCACAGTGTCATCATTAATTTGATAGTGTCTGTAATCCAAGGGTAAGAGCATGTTTTTATAAGGACAGTTCTTACCGGTGCATGTACGTCAAAAAGTTCCAATATTTGTGTATTAAAGCTATTCACCATTGCATTGACATCACTTAAAGACAGCATGCTATCCCAGTTTATAGCTTGTAAGTCAGTGTTAAAGCTGTCCAAATCTATGTGCTTGTTAAATCTATACGTTATAGAGTAAGGTTTAAATCTTTCTCTTTTTATATTAAATTTGTTTTAAAAAAATATGTTTTTAGCTGTAACATTGGAACTAATTGTGTCGATCAATGTCTGGCTGGACTATGTGAAGTGAGTTGGCGAAGTAATTAATTGTTTTAAGCCCAGGCACCGCAGAAAAGTTATAAGTTTATTTGATTTTGATCCATCAGGACATAAGAGATTTATATTAAATTCACTAGTCAAAATTAAGTGGTCATGGCTGGGCATTGCATTAATAACATCTGTAAGAGCGTCTAGAAAAGTGTCAATATCAAGCCATAGGGGTCGGTAAGCAGTACCAATTACTAACCTTCTACCATTTAAAGATATGTTAAGCCACATATTATGTTCAACATCTTTATATAGTGGGTCAATGGGTGGTGAAAGGGTCCGTGCAGTTATGCCTTTACTAATATAAAATCCAACTCCTCCCCCACGTGAACGTATGTCTCGAGGTCGTGGCTTATGGCAAAGTCGGTATCCCATGACCTTCCTCCCCTGTTCTTAACCACGTCTCATTGCGAGCCAGTATATCCAAGTCAAGACATTAATTTTTGCCAGAAAATTATCGTGGTTTGTGCCAAGAGCGGGCTGCGTTGTATAGTCCAACTTTTAGGGTTTTGTTAACCATTAATAAAGTATATAAAACCATAATTATAGTGGATCCACCTAGGGGAAAGAGGAATGTCATAATATTGGCGGATAAAAAGCAATTGTATTTGATGTTGGGAATTAATATTATGTATAAAGTTTTGTATTGAAAAATTATTATATTTTTTATATCTCTTTTGGCAACACAAATTATAGAAAATTATGCTAGTGTTATAAAGTATAAATATTAAATTATATAAAATTGTAAATGTTGAATTATTGTAAATGCCATAATTATTTGATTGTGTTGCGACGTCAAGTAATTTTATATTAATAGTAAATATTAAATAAAATAAAATTGTAAATATTAAATTATCTAAAATTGTAAATATTAAATTATATAAAATTGGAAATGTTAATTTAGTGTAAATGCTATAATTGTTGAATTGTGTTATGATGTCTAGTAATTTTATATTAATAGTCTTATTGAGATATATGAGAATATAGGCGTTGTAAAGGGTTTTCCAATAAGAGGTGTTATTTTGAATAGCCCGCTATTTCGGTAGATGTCACTTTTGAAGCTGTCATTTCTTGGCATTTGACAAGTAGAAACTACGCCATTAATAAAAATGGTACGATACATGCTTCAACAACGCATTGAAATTATTAAAATTCACTATAAAAATGGTGAAAATTTGGCAGAGACTGTTCGTAAAACTCGAACATTTTTGGGTCGTCGTGAAGCACCTTGTCGGACCGCAATACAGAAATTGGTGGAAAAATTCGAGCTGTTGGGACAAGTTAGTGATAAGAAGAATAAAACCCGTGCACGTCGCTCAAGAACAGCCGAGAATATTGCTGCTGTAGCCGAAAGTGTTGAAGAAAACCCAGGTTTGTCCATTCCTCGTCGTTCTTTGGAATTAGGTATTCCACAAACGTCATTACACCGTATTTTGCATAAAGATTTGGGTCTTAAGGCTTATAAAGTCCAGTTAACACAAGAACTCAAGCCGGCCGATCATCAACAACGTCGTGACTTTGCTGATTGGGTCGTTGAAATGCATGAAAATGATCCGGAATTCCATCGAAAAATCATCTTCAGTGATGAGGCCCATTTCCACCTCGGTGGCTTCGTCAACAAGCAAAATTGTCGCATCTGGGGCTCAGAAAACCCAAGAGTTATTGTTGAAAAGCCTCTCTATCCTCAACGTGTGACTGTTTGGTGCGGTTTATGGTCCGGCGGAGTCATTGGACCTTACTTTTTCGAAAATGAGGCTGGCGCAACAGTTACGGTGAATGGATTGCGCTATCAAGAGATGATTAACGATTTTTTATGGCCGGAATTGGATGGTATTGATCTGGACAACGTTCACTTTCAACAAGACGGCGCTACGTGCCACACAAGCAACGAAACCATTGATCTTTTAAGGGAAAAGTTTCCGGACCGTGTTATCTCTCGAAGAGGTGATCACAATTGGCCACCGAGATCTTGTGATTTAACACCTTGCGACTTCTTTCTTTGGGGCCACGTGAAGGAGAAGGTCTACGCCAACAGCCCAGTATCGATTCAAGACCTCAAAGATGGAATTCGTGAGGCTATCGAGGACATAGAGCAGCCACTTTGCGATTTAGTTATGGAAAATTTCATGAAAAGGATTTTGTCCTGTAAGCGTGGCCGTGGTGGTCATTTGCCTGATGTTATTTTCCACTATTAACGGCATACCTTCCTCTTTGTAATGAAATAAACATCTGATGATTTATAATAAAAAATGGCATTTTTCTTTGAATATCAAAATAACACCTCTTATTGGAAAACCCTTTATATTGATTATTGCTGACTCTACTTTAAGTTTAATTGGGAATAGATTAGGATTATTATATGATTCGATTAGCAACGAGCATACACCATACAAAATTAAAACACACCAAAAGTGAAAAAAGTAACAATTACTGGCTATACTACGGCCGTTCAGAGAATGCGTTCCTGACACGTCGCGATTGAACTGACGACGTAACTTTGTAATGGCGTTGCAGATACGATAAAAATATTTTTGCTGGTTGTTTACCGTTTTAACAATTGATGAGCATTAAAACAACATTATTATATCAATAATCAATGAATGTTATAATTTTGTGTCTAACTGAGTGTCAAATAACTTGGTAAACAATATTTTTCTAAATCTATACTGCGCTTTTACAAGGTTATGTCAGCGCTTTATATTTGTAGTGCTGTGCTAACAATAACAGGCAATAATAGTATCGTAATCTGTTCTTATACAGTTATACTTTATAAAATAATACGTTTTGTTTTTCTTTTTAAGAATTTGAAAATAATGGACTATAAGATAACTTTTATGAAATATAAAAATAAAACTACGACCAAACATTTTTATATTTAGGTTGAAAATGGTAACCCCAAATGGCGTTACTAGCATTTTTATACTTAGATTAAAAATGGTAACCCCAAATGGCGTTATGGGCCGCCATTTTGTGACGCTAAAACAGTCGTCTGTTGTCGTTTTGTACGCATAGATCACGTTCTTCAAGTGTTTTCGATCTGTTTTTATTTGATTACCCGGCTTTTGTTTAATGGACTGTTTCTGCTTTTCAAACTGACATCGGTGCTAATTCGGACTTCGATTGTGTTGTGTATTGCGTTCTTTTTACTTTTGGTGCATAATAATGCCTAAACGTGGACAAACATTGAAAAGTGGAGCCCGTGAGTTAATCATCAAGCTGCAAGATTACTTTGAGAGGGAGCGGCAAAATTGCGGACCCCTGGTACCTGTCGAACAAGTACAAGAACGCGTCTCTAAGTCGCTTGGAGTTAGCAAACGAACGATAACAAATATTAATAAAGAAAAGTTCGGCTCTACTGGCACGGAAGATAATATTTTACGTACTCCGAAGAAGAAACGTAGAACTAAACCCGTGACAGATATTGACACCTTTGACGCCGATGCAATCAGAAATCATATATATGGTTACTATTCCAGAAATGAATATCTCAACAGGAAGAAGCTTTTGGCATCGTTAAGAGAAGCTGGACTGTTTAGCGGGGGTAAAACTGCTTTAACCAAAATCTTAAAAGATATTGGTTTTTCGTATAAAAAAACAGACAAAAGAAAAATTTTATTAGAACGATACGACATAATTTTAACGGATAAGTTTTTTGAGAGAAGCAAAAAAAATTGATAACTGGGATAATGTCGTGTTCATTGACGAGACATGGCTAAACGCCAATCACACGGTTTCCCGTTCTTGGACGGATGATACACAAGCGTCGACCTCGAAAGTACCAATGGGTAAGGGGGCCCGTCTGATAATATGCCACGCAGGTTCTGCAAAATACGGCTTTGTGGAGAACGCGTTACTGGCATTTCAATCAAAAACCACAAATGACTACCACGAGGAAATGAATGCCACTACATTTAAAGAGTGGTTCCAGAACGTGCTTTTGCCCAGCCTACCAGAGCCTTCTGTAATATTCATGGATAATGCCTCCTATCACTCGGTTCAAATACAGAAACCACCTACGCAAGCTAATAAAAAAGAAGAAATGGTGGCTTGGTTACAAGCAAAAGGCATTGACGCAAATATGCAGATGCTAAAAGCAGAGCTAATTAAATTAGTTAAAGAAAATAAAGCGGCAAATGTGCGATACGAAATCGATGAACTGGCTCTGGAGTACGGTCATCGCGTTCTAAGAATTCCACCGTATCATTGCCAATATAACGCGATCGAGCTAATCTGGGCTCAAATAAAAGGTTACGCCGCCCGCCACAATACTTCCCCGCCATTCAGCACGAAAAAGATGATGACCCTATTAAAAGAAGCCTGCGGGGAAGTCACAAGAGATGACTGGGCAAAGGTTGTTGAGAAGACTCAAAACTTGATTTTGGAACGTTTTGACCGAGATATCAGGATTGATTCTGTTAATGACAATAATATAATTATACATGTAGGCGAAGATGATGATGAAGACACCACCTCCTCAAGCGAATCGGAGTCTGATTAATATTCTGTACGCACATTCAATTCAATGTACTTGCATAGAAATACAGATTGTAACTTTGTAACAAAGAATAAATAAAACAATTTTATTATATGAATATTACCTTTTGTTTTCACCTTTTGGTTTCCACTTAAATAAGTAAAATATAAATTTTAAATGATTCCGCCAATTTAAAACGGAAATAATCTTAAAAATAATGCGGCGGTTCATTTTGGAGGAACGGTAACGAACTCAGTGTTATGTTGTGCCCATCACTAGTCGTGACTAACTGATAGGTGTCAGGAACGCATTCTCTGAACGGCCGAACTTTAAAACATTATATACAGATAGAGTGACATAACGTAAACTAGCGCACTGACCGTCAAACACTAGTGGTCTTAAAAACCCGGTAAACGTCGGCAGTCGATCGAATGAGGTGCACCGGTTTACCATCTCCCTGCCGCGCCAAAATACACCCTCATTTTGTCCACGAGTATCGCCAGTTGAGACGACGACACTCCTCGCGGACTCTATGATAGAGCTGACGATTATAGCGCGTCAACCGCTAATTGATGTACACCCGCTATGGCGCCCCGGCTACGCCAAGGTCGGCGCTGGTGAGCGTGCGGCGAACCCACGCCGCGCGCAGCAGCTCGTCTCGCAGCTGGCGGCGGGCCAACCGCACCACTAATCGCCGCGCTCGTTTGGGCTCATCAACACCGCTCTCGCTACTGCGTCCCACACGTTCAGCAAAAACAATATCTGCAGGTGCCAGGGTTAATCCGAGTTTAGAGGCCAACACAGCGACTGTGTGCACCGCATTCTCTCTTGTAGGCTCCGGGACGTTTCCAATGTCTAGGTCGGTTGATAGTGCCTCCTGGTCTCTATCGTTGAGCTCCGCCTTCAATTGCTCGACCGTTCTCTCCAATTCAACAACCTTATTCGATGGTTCGGATCCTGAAACCTGCTCCACTGCATCAATTCTACGTTCGACGGAGACAGCACGCTCATTAATAAAAGAGAGTGCACTCCGGAGATCAGACATCTCCTTACGATATTGGCGAATCTCGGCCATATAGTCTGCGAGCTCGCGTCACATCTCCCTGATTTCCGAGCTCATATCTATAGTAGGAAAGGTGTGCAATAAAGAGCCACTGCATATACCTCTAATTGGTGTTGAGCTGTTGTCCCCCCTTTTAGCCTTTTTTTACATTCAGGACAACCCCAGTCTTTTATTAAAGTAGCCGCATCAGGGACCCCGACGCACCCCTTATGGTAAATACTGGGACAGATGGTACAACTAGCGGCACCTATCGGCAAAAGGAATTTACCACACGCCCCGCACTTACTCATGGCCGTTTCGTCGATATAGATGTTCACGACAAAAGCTAGATGGCGCCTGTACGCCAATAATGTAGTACCCAATTCAACACTAGGTGGTGCTTTGAGCTATTAATACAATTATTTGCCAAGCTGTTAATGTGTGCCGGTACCCATTTTTAGCAATTATTAGTTATAGATTCCACTTCACAAAATGCTGATTATCAATGCAATGAACAGGCGCATAGAGTAGAAAACATTCACACACACTAGTTGCACTTTGCACTAGTTAACGAACAAATTAGTTTTACCGAAAAATCGTAATTCGCGCGCAATTAATTACTAAATCAAGTAAACGGACGGGCGCATAGGTTCGTTCGGCCGTCTGTGACGTCACTAGTGTAGTAGAATACCGACTTTCGGTCAATTTATGATAACAGGATGATTAATTTATAATGAATTGATGGTAACTTGAAAGTCTAAGTTAAATACGAGAATCGGCCTCAGTATGTTACTTGTTGACAAAGATGAATCGCAAAACTTTATTAAAACTTATAACTGTTTCCCGCGGCTCCGCCTACGTAAATAAAGTGTCCCACGGGAACACTACTTCTTCGGGATGAAAAGTAGCCTATGTTTTAATCCAGAGCTCAAGCTACTACCATATCAAATTTCATGAAAATCTGTTTAGTAGTTTTTGCGTGAAAGAGTTACAAACATACATCCATCCTCACAAACTTTCACATTAAACTATTATAACTGTCGGCTGTTCATATTTTTCACTTAAGCTCTGCTCTAGATCATCATGATAATTCAGACTTCAAAGTCTATTTTTGTATGTAGTAAATAATTTTATTATTTGTAATAATTTTTCCATTTAGGTACTATTTCTCGTAATAGAATGCAATATTTCGACCTTACATGTTTGAAATTTGGCCATGACATAGAAACCAATTAATGTGTTTCAAAATGTGTGTAATATAATGAAATAGTTACCTTATTTGTAATTCATTCATTATATTAAAATAGTCGGGTAATAAAATGTTGTCAGTTGTAATGAAAGGTTCGTAACTTGTCGTTTAGTCGACTTACTAACGCACAAAAGCCCACTTACTTAGCCCACAGGAACCATTATTATTATTATTTGTTAATTTAAAAAGTATCATCAATATAAATCTAAAATGCTTCACCCGTGTATCAAATTTCATTCAAATCTATTCAGTGTTACCACTTCGAGAAACAATACACATCCACACATTCTAACGTACTAACAATTTATATTCTTATCTTCTTATTCTTCTTATGTATAAAAATAGATTGCAATTCCAATGTCTCGCTAAAACTCGAGAACGGCTGGACCGATTAGGCTAATTATGGTCTTGCAATAACTGTAGAAAGTCAGGGAAGGTTTAAACGCTAATATTATATTAAAGGAAGGTGTAGTTATTAATTTATTCCAATTCAAAGTTAAGGCAGAGCAACGTGTGTCGGGACAGGTAGTAAGATATACATAAGAAGATACTCACTCTGGGAATATGCTCACTCTGATCGGCAACAGATTCATAAGGTAGCTCTGCAAAAACGGAATGAGTAGACTGACGATCATGATGACGGAGAGTACAGGAACACCCGATCGTGGCCATTTCCAAATGACCAGCATCATGATCAGTGTCACGAAGAAAAGCTGCGTGTCTGTTCCCAAGTACCTGAAATTATGTAAAAGAGTTTTAACAGTCTTGAACAAAGTTCTATGATACTCAATACCGAATGTGAAGGCTTTTTATGCAACAATAATTATATTTTTATCTCGGAAAAAATAAAGTGTAAACGAAACCGATAAAGTGTATCTTTCATTTATTTATGTCCATAAGTTACAGAAGTAATCCCTGCTAGTGATACAGAGGGACAGATGGACTGATGGACGGACAGATCGAAACTGAGTTCTTTGTAGTACTACAATAGGTGCCCTAAAATGTCAAAACTTTTTTTAATTAAATGGTTTCCGTGAGTAATCAAAATGTGTTGATTGAACAAGTTAAAAAGAATTGAAATTCATAAGAAATTGAACCAAAAACTATTTACTATAGTATATGCGCGTTAAGTTTGTAGTGAGTCATCAGTGCCAATGTTAAAATGGCTTACTTAAATCGGTTACAGCGATCGGGAACACAGCTTACGCGGCATTGGTCAATTTTGATATTTTCACTGCAAACTTAACGCGAATGGCCTATACCTAGTCATTATTTTTATGGAAAATTAATTTTGTTGTTATTGTTCTCATAATGGCAATTGCCATCACAATAAGGTACTTGTAAGTATCTTTTTTATTATACAAATGAATAGAGTAAGTACTACTTTGGATAAAAGGAAAAATATGGAAAAGTATAACAAAAATCAATATTTTCAATGAAACTCATAGACGTTACATATTATAGACAAGGCAATGTTGAGGCAAAAAGTTTCTCCAGTAATATATTATGGTCCCACTTTTAAGATTTTTGGGCCATTTTGACATAATATTTTGATGTATGGTGAATACAAGATGGCTGACATTTGAAATATGGTGAAAACCAAGATGGCGTAACTTTTTATGTATGAAGTTTTGTTATGTCAAATGTACGAAGCCTATCGAGTTTTGAAATCTTTGATGAAACTGCTCAATGTTCGAAGCACTTTCGTGAGTCTTGTGAAACCCCCCAATCCCCATACAGAGTGCTAAGTGTGAGTTTTTCTTTTCGCATTCGATCGTGAGCGCGTTTGGCGTTTACTAGGAATTTGTATGTGATTTGTACAGCGCCACCTAGTTGTAGGTCAGCGCGACAAGTAGGTCAAATCACATACAAATTCCTAGTAAACGCCAAACGCGCTCACGGTCGAATGCGAAAAGAAAAACTCACACTTAGCACTCAAGTCGTACTGCAATGTGACGTCACACGCTCGTGAGTTGCTAAGTCACATGCACAAAATTTATAATATCTCCGAGGATTGCGCGTTTATGTTCATAGTTAATGTACTAAATTGATTTAAACGTACTAAAAAACTATTTGATGTATCTCAATTAATTGTATAGATTTTTATCCTAATGTTGAAAAAAATCTAAGTTTTTTGTTACTTTCAAATGCACTTAATTACAAAACAACTTAAGCAATTTTTTTTATCAAGCCCATTACTTGTGAACGTATTAAAAAAAAATTGGTTGTCTGTAAAGTCGGTTTACTGACGATAGTTGAACGTGACAACGTCAACAACAACAAAAACAACAACAACAACAATAATAATAATAATAATAATAATAAAATGCGAGGTAACGCTGGTACTTGGTAACGGTAACAGGTAACGGTACTTGGTAACAGTACTTGGTAACGCATGAGTCATGTTTTTTCGTGCGTGCAGCCGGCTCCATCGAATTATAAGACGTTATCACGTCAAAAATTACATGTTGTCAAATACCCAATTAAGTCATAATTGGATGTTGGACCTTCGATTGAATCGAATTGAGCTTTCGAAATCCATCAAACCCACTCTATGTACAAATGTGGTAACACAAGTAAATGTACCGTAATGACATATTATTACAACCATCTCCAACTTTGCAAAATGCCCAATTAAATAAATAAGAGATGTGTAAAGTATTACTTAATGTGAACATAATGTAATGACTCGATTAAAGTCAGAAAAAATTCTGAAACATACAGACTTCTGAATCGTAGCAACTGGGCCCCAGTTCTCGTACCTCAGTTCGATTGTTAGTCTGTCCCGCTCGCGCGCATATGAATTGACGCCTATGAGAATGAGTCAGCGCGTTAATCGAACCGAGATAGATTCAAGGTACGAGAATTAGGACCCAGCAGCTCAATTCTCGTATATGATAGATAATAAGTCTACTTTTAATTTAAAGTAGACTTTCATTTTTTTACTTTGTTGTATTATAAGTGAAGCTACTTGTTATCATAAGCTGACTGTGAAGTTTGGGCCAATCAGGACGCGTTTGACACTAGCTGTTTAACCGGTTTGGCAGTTTATGCGTATCGGGACTAGATTGTAATTATATTTTTGCAGGTTTTATTTAGCATAATTGATCCTCTGATCTCTATATACTTAAACTTAGTAGTAGGCTAGTAGTGAAGAATTTAGTCAATCATTAAAATGAGAAAAATAAATTTATTTACCATAACTGCAATTTCAACTAGGCTGATCTTAAATGATAGGTAAGTAGGCATAGGTATCAGTGGCGTGGGGTTCCTATAACTCCATTCCTATCGGCTTCACTCACCACTTACCCTTTGAAGACCGTCATCTAAACCCTACCTATTATACAGGATAGGGCTTCCCTATGAAGGAGAAGCAGCCTTCGCCACTGATAGGTATTCTAAATGAAACCTTCCAAAAACATTACGTAAATATTAAGTAACAAAAGTGATGTCAATGATTATTTACAACAATTTTAAAGTAAAGTATATGTACAGAACGACCACGATTTCTGAATTCATTGAGATTGTGGAGAACGAACGACAAACCACGACAAGCAATTCGGAAATCGTCGTTTTTTAAGGTTCCGTAATACACAAGGAACCCTTGTAGTTTCGCTTTGTCCATCTGTCTATCCGTCCGCGATTCTAGCTTCTGTAACGATGAATATAAATGGATGAAATTTGGTACACTTATAGATTGTGTATAGATGTCGATTGTGCTATCTGGCATTTCTAAACTATAGGAAATAGAAACTCGTGAGTTTCCATGCTGATAGATCATGCTAAAAACTGTTGAGGAAAATTATTTTGAGTGAAATCGGTCAATAACTTTTGAAGTAATTCAAAGAAAACCTATTGCGCTTTGATAGTTACGGAACCTTTCTTAGACAGGTCCTGACGTGCTCTTGGTTAGGTTATCATACATCGTCTATCATTTCCATAGAAAAACGATGTTTGCCAAGGGACATTAGCAATATGGTTTTACTGTATATATAATTGGATGACCTTCGAAGAGCCTACTGCCTCTATTGTCAAGTGTTACGTCTCTTTGACTTTGTAATGAGCTAAAATTATTTGGTTACAAAAATAAAAATATATATTATTAAACTAATGGTCAAATAAATTATGTCATATTTTCAATTTCATTAATATCATCATTTTCCTTTTAAAATATAAAAAATAATACGTATAAAGTTTTAATTTATCAAGTTAGGTATATCATGATGATACGAAAAGAAACAAATGTGATGAGCTTTTTTTTTTCATTCCATTCCCTTGAGAATTTCCCAAGCCATAAATTATATCCGAGAAAAATAAAAGTCCTTATAGTAACCTACTTTTAAGTAACTCTATATTGTGCTACATCAATTGATACATCGATGTTTAGTATGAAATATCTCAGATTAAATAAATAATGTGAGTGAAATCATAAGAACATCTCTAGAGAAATAACTACCACAAAATTTATCGACTTTACGTCATTCATAAGTAGAACGTCTCTAGTACTAGCTCTGTGGAAACTTGGAACGTGAAAAAGACGCCCTTGATGAAAGTGTTGAAACGAATTGCGAAAGACACCTTAAGTTAAATTTTTATTGCTGCGGTTTTGTTTTATATCTGATTAGATCTTCGAAGGTCTACTGGCGATATTGCAAAAGGTTTAGTAGTAGACTAAAACTTTTAGTTTATCTGAGCAATACTTGAAAGAACAGTCCAGTAATTGCAAAACACGTCTTCTGTAAACCTTATTATAATTATATTTATGTTTATGAAGAGTTCAAATCAATAATAATATCAATCAATCAATATTGAAGTTGATTATAACTAAAGAAAAATAAACAACAGCTAAAAACTATAACCTGACTATGCAAATTATAAAGCCTATGTAATCCGGGCCATTATTACGAATCTATTAACACCTCTTTCATTAAAATCGGGATCAGTACTTTAGGCGTTGAGATGGAACAAACATACATACATAAATAAATTGACTGCTCTTTTACTCATCCTATTGGCTTCGCCGTAGACAGGTAAAAAACTATTTTCGCATAACATTCAAAGCGAAAAGTTAAAAATAATTTTACTAAAATATTCCATAAACTAAGAAAAATGTCTCCAAATCTTAGGTTGGATAGGAAGAAATAAATCATTTTTGTGTTCCCATTTTTCATATATTTGAAGGTCGAGGTCAAAAGTCGTATCGTTTCTAAGTCTATTCATTATAGAGACTTGAACAGGCCTCGTTTGTACGAACAAAAACGTTAATGAGATTACACAGTACATTCGGTCCGGATGCTCTTAGAAATGCAAAATCTTTCCTCCCAGTTTTTTAATTATTTATTTGTTACAACATGAATAACTAAGAATAAACTGGAAAAGCTTAAACAACTTTAAAGTTATGTTAATATGATCAGTGTTTGCAGTTTAGATCGAATAAAATAAGTATTTTGCATTGTTGTTATATATATATATATATATATATATATATATATATATATATATATATATATATATATATATATATATATATATATATATATATATATATATATATATATATATATATATATATTTATATATATATAACTAATATATATATATATATATATATATATATATATATATATATATATATATATATATCTTTACACTCTTTACTGCTCAGAGACATGAATATTAATCAGATAAATAAAACAGAGATTAAAATCTACCCATTTTATTATTCGCCATACTTCGTCAAGAGTATGATGGCTTTAAGCAGGAGCTGCGGCATTAGCGGAACAGATAAACAGCCACATAGTTAGCTTTTGATTTGATTGCTCTACTACAAGCATACGATGTGTCCACGATGTTGGATCGTTCTGTGAAAGCTGTTTCTCTATATACGTAAGAATATATATTTTCTACTGTGTGCTAGTATAGCGGCGCCCCGGTTGGCAGCTGCCGGAGCTCGTGTTTAAGTTCGTAACGAGTTTGATACCACGTACTTTCAGATTAAAGTCAATAAGGTCTTTATAACTCTTTCGGTATATGTAAAACCATGAGCGGCAGCAATCATTTACTATCGACCGAATATTCAACTCGTTTTCAAATAAACTTACCAAGCCTGCGGTAAGCAGAGATGCTCGAAGGGAAACAGGTTAGGCATCAGGATAACCAGTTGCCACCAGTTGCTTCTGCACATGTCTTTTTCCCTCTTCACGACGGCGTCCCACATGGGCCCAGATCCCATATGTGGAACCCAGGTCATGGCCAGACCCATGACCACTAGCACTGGTGGGATCAGCCTGAAATTTGACTTAAATTAATAATCGATTGGGAAAGCCAAAATACATATAAATTTTTACTTGTGGCCTCGCAGTGTGCATGATTCACTTTTAGTTTATTACTCGGCTTTCAGTGGAACTTTGAGTATTACAGCAGTAAATCAACTTCGAATACAGCTTTTAACATCATTCAATATTTAAGTGATCCGACGCGGCCATTTTTAGTGCTTACCTACAGCACTAAAGTGCAGCTCGATATTCGAACTCTTGTAATTAAGCGTGTATCATCTTGTACAGTGAATAAAGTTCAATTTAGAAACTCGGTGTGACGCATGTACAGATACGTCGTACAAAGCATCGTCAACCTTTGTAAGAACACTTAACTGTCATCTTGTATAATTTTGTTACTTACCTCAACCATCTATTTACGATTGCCATAGGCACAATCTTCAGGGAAAATTGATGGGTCTCAGCATATACGATCATCTTGTAGGCCATCAAGAATCCACCCATCACGAAGAAAATTTGTACGATGATTCTCGCGTTGAACAGCAGTGACTTGAAGAAGTCATTGTACGACTGAAAATAAGGGAAACCAGTAAATCGCGGAACTTCAGCTGATATGAAACAACGGGATTTTTTTGTACAAATCATTGAAGTTGCTGTTGATAAACCTAAGGGCTTTTTTTATTTTATTTTTAATTGAAAATAGGAAGTCGCTGTATTTCCACCTACCGGCACGGCACCGCGGCGGCCGGTGACTTGTGTCATGTGGGAGTCATCGCCGGGCCGTTGCCGGGAGCCCGGGCCGGTATGTGAATAAACATGTCATATAATATATTCATACATTTTTTCTTCCCCGTTAGCCGGGCAGTTGCCAGTGCAGCCGCCGGGCCAGTGTTAGGCCAGTGATTTAAAACAGCCAAAAGGTGAAAAAAATGGGCAAAGAAAATGCCTTGATTTTTTTCACGCCAAATTATCCCAATAAGTAAGATCACGTCCGAATAATTTACTATTAAGTACATGAAATAAACATTTGATATCTCGAACTAAAAAGGCTTTGTCTTTTCTTTCCACTCCGTCGTAAATTCCTAAGATCAAACCAATATTGATAGACGGAACTGTGTACAATTGCAAATGATGATGTTCCTCTATAAAATAGATTTAAAGAATAAGTCCTCGTAAAAGCTTTTAGAATAATGTGTTTCTGTACATTTTATTTCAGACCATATTATTTTATTTTAGATAGTAAAAATACATATCTACTTCATAATATTCATTTAGATTGTAGATGCTAAATATCTAGGATTGACAGGGTAATAGTGTCTAGACATACGTTATTGCGGAATCAACCTTATTGCGTTTAGGACCGGAAAATGTTGCAAATGCAGTGCATTGCATGCGTCGTCCATTTCAATAGGGTTGCCAATAGGGCAATCATTTACTGCGGTAAATAAACATTTTAATACCTTGGATCCTTGAGCGACTGATAATCCTTTCGTTTTCCATCTAAAACAACCACACGTTTATTGTGTATTGTATGAAGTGAGAAAACTTTGGTGCCTTTTGAGTTTTGATATTCTGTGAGTATGGAATTTAGTAATGTCGAACAATAGCCCACACCAGCCGCAATGGTGTCATTGAAACCGATTCGTTATGGGGGATTTACATGGGTGACTAAAAATCGACCGTCTAAATGGCAATTCGGCGAGGTCGCAAGTAAGTTACCATTTAGACGGTCGATTTTCGCTGCGCGGCAAATATCGTGTAGCTTTAGTAGCCAAGCTCTAAACCGTTGGACCATGGAGGATTAATAATAAAGGGCATGCATATTCGTGCTTTTCATAACAATCGCAAATTATTATAATTATAAATGAAACGAAGCCACCATAATATTACTTAGATTAAGTTAATAGTCGCCTTTCGCGGTAACTTAATAGTCATTGTCGACCTTTAATCGTGTTGGAGCAGCCCCACCATTATGTTGCGAAATGTTAAGGACTCGTTAGCAGGTGTGCCTCAAGTTGCGGAGTAAATCTAGGATATTTCAAGCATTTTGATTAACTAGAGCCCTGTGGTAGAAATTCGACCATAATATTTGGCATTTTATTTTCAATTTGCAACTTTATTTAGGTCCTTTTGGCTCTTAGGGATATACGCAATAAAAATATGTAAATATTGTAATTGGAATTTGAAAGAAAGATTGAAAATTGTTTCTAACCTACAGGGCCTTTAGTCAAGATGCATTCGATAATTTCAACAGCGAACTTCGAAATCAAAAATGTATTGGATTTGACATAAGTCATCGCTACGTGTTATATCGTTTGCGAGGTCTTATGTCAAATCTCATAGATTTTGTTTTCGAACTTCGCCGTCGAAATTATTGAATGCATCTTGGTTAAAGGCCCCGTTGTTATACAAACACATTTTTTCTTAATTTTTTTTTTCAATTCAATTTAAATTTAGGACAGTTTTTTTTTACGCACACAAATGCGTAAAAACTTTTCCTTAAAGGTACAAACCTATTACCAATTATTTATTATGTAATACAAACTCTCTTAAAAATATAAATAAAATACATTCTGTTCGCTAAAAAAGAAACTCAAAAGTTTCTATTTACTTTATCTCAAAACCAAATTTCAATTCTAGCTTAACAAAAGAAATTATTATGTCAACAAATAAACAATTTCACCTATAATAGGGAAGAGGGAATTATCAAAACAAGCAAATTGAACGAAGATATTCCATTGAATCGTTACGTTTCTACTTAATTTGTTTCCGATATTAATTAAGAATAATTAATGGCGTCCATTGAGATTTTACGGCAAAATTCAAGAAGTTAATAGCATTTGAAGCCTTATTTCTCAAAGTGGATTCGCTGTATACACAAAAGATTATCAAAAGGAAATTGTCCTGACTTAAAATCCAATATTCTGTGCATTCTCTGTCATTTTCTTGTATGATTTAAATAAATTACCTAGGTAACTGGGAGCTCTAGTAGATTAAAAAAAATCACAAAAATATTTAACCGGGTTCGAACCCACTACATTCCGAATTTCCGAACAACGCAAAAATTTACCAAACCGCCAATCGGACTGACATTATAGAGTCGAAATTATTGATGAATTGTTACACGACGAAAGAAAAAACTAAAAAATGCGCAGTTTTCCAGGGATAAAAACCTAGTTAGACCGATTTTTCTCCCCCAAAAGTCCCTGCATACTAAATTTCTTATAAATACTTGCAGATGTTGCCGAGATTACGATTATATATATACAAGATTGTCTCGTTTAAAGTATAAGAATTAGTATGGATCATCTTACTGTTTTAGTATTAAACAATATTTTCTTCTACGTAAACTGGAAAACGAGCAGATGGATCCCTGAGGGGCCAGCACGAACAAGGATTGGAAGGAAGGAAGGATTGCGAAAATTTATGTATTATCGTGCCATTTTTGTAAATAAATGTTTAATGAGGTCATATTCGTGCCATCAAATTTTTATTTCTGTTTTACCTGTTCAAACTTTAAATTCTAAAAGACTGTGTACCTACTTTGGAAAAAATATAATTACGTTAAAAGCCTAAAACAGTACTAAATATTATAATAATATGTTCTTCTCTTCAAGCCACATTTTTTTTGCATTTTACAGGTTAAAACCTGTTCAAACTAAAACAACTAAAACCGGTGAACTTCAAAAAAATACTATAAAATCAAACGGCTAAAACAGAACAGCGATACTAAATAATATAATATGTTCTTTATATTAAACGCGAGCGAGCGAAGCGAGCGAGCAAAATTTTTTTCCTAAAGTTGAATCTGTTCCAACTTCACACCCTAAAATATTATCTTTTAGAATGGAAGAGAATAATTTGAGGATTTCAATAAAAGTGAAATTGGTGTAATTGCTGATGTTACAAAATAGATGACAAATAACTAATAGGTTTGTCATATCTTTCACACTTTTTTCTTAGTACATAATTAAAAAAAATTCATTTGATCAGTGACGTGCCCAAAATATTGTATCGCGTGCCATAGGTTCGCTAGCCCTGCTTTAGGGTCAGTTCACACCACGACGATACGGACGCTACGCGGCGCTTAATTTTTAAGACAGCTAAAAAAAAATCTGCAATGGCTGCCGAACATTTAATAACTGTCAGTTCAAAGTACACCTACACCTGAATGTGGACTTGAATTTAATGAATTGTATGAGTTTGATTGATTGCAGGATTCGCAGGGCTGCAAATTTTACGATCTGTTTATTGTAATAAAATTATGATTTTTTTTCGCGCATATTTTTTTTTTTGACATGACTTGACCTTGAATCCGCGGGGCCCTGGGCTTAAGCCCATTAAGCCATATGGTAGATTCGGCCCTGTTTGTAACGTTATCGAATGAAAATTGTATAGGTGGTGTCACGATTTTCATACAAATAACATTCGATAACGTTATGAATACGTTGCTGCAAATTGTTGCTGCTTACCCCCCTGAATTGCACGCAATCATAGTGGATGCATGAGAATTCTAATTGTACTTAGCGTTAGTTGTATTTGAGACCTATGTATAATGTGACTTGATACCTAACAAACATGTAACGATATCTATCATGAATCGTTACTATAGGTATTCCGTAGTATCGCAAAACAAAAACAACGTTATTAAACCAAAATGAAGTGAAACTACTAGATTCACGTGCTAATAACTAAAATTTCGTCATCGTGTTTCATTAATTTGCTATCTAATAATAATTCTAATACATCTAAGAAATAAATCAAGATACGGCTATTAACATCATTTAAAATTCAAAATGGTGTCGCTCGTGCTGTGACGCGAACCGTGTGACGTGACCTTGCACTCTCAACGGGCGTAAAGTAGTTTTACTTCAAAATAAATCAACACAGTTAACATATAAATATATTAGTTATCTAGTTACAATATACTGTTGTATGTCGTGACATCACAAACTGACAGAGCCCACGGAAGATCAGAACCCCAATTATGCCTGTTTTTTTACTCACACTCTCATTTTACTTTTACTGAATTGTAAATGAATCGTCTTAATATCATGAACTGTCTTTTGGAGTTTAGACCACTCAAAACGCGTTTAACGTTGGTTTGGCGTTTATGAGAATACCATTTGACAACATTTTTAACATACGGGATAGTATTTCGGAGTAGGAAACGGCCCAATCATTCGGACGAAACATTGATATTTGATGTTCGGAGTAGACCTCCTGGATCGTAACTATGTATATTACGGCAGCCATGAATCCGACCTTATGGCGCCACGGCTCTGCCGCGGTTGAAGCAAGAGTGACTTCCCTTTATAATAATAATAATATCTATAGACGCTTTACACCACGTCAGTCTGGCCCCGTGGTAAGCATCCGAAGAACTTGTGTTACGGGTACATGACAACGGAAATAAATTTAATACTTTTTATACTATACTTATATTCAATATTATTTTTATAATAATTACAAAATTAATACACATCCATGACCCAGGAACACAGAAAACTTTTTCGTTCCCTGGCGGGATTTGAAACCGCGACCTCTGGCTTGAGCGCCAATGCGCTAACCACTGAGCCATATAGGTCGTCTTTAAACATGACGTGGTGTGGGCATTGCACAGCCGTACCTGCCCTAAATTGATTTTTATGTTGTAGTATGTAAGTGTTTTAATTTCTGTTTCGTTCGTTTTTCTGTTTGGCTGTTTACTGGCCCTTAACTTCTATCACAGATGAATCAATAATTACTACGTAATTCTATACTAATATTATAAAGAGGATAGGTTTGTTTGTTTGTTTGCATTGAATAGGCTCCGAAACTACTGGGCTTATTTTGATGATATTTGGCACGGATATAGAGTAGACCATGGGGAGGGACAAAGGCTACTTTTTATTGCAGAAAATGATTGCGGGATTTACTTTTGCGCGTACTAAGTCACTGGAAACATTTAGTGTGTTAAGTAAAGATATTTGTATTTATTTATTGTATAAAGTACATAATTATCATAACCAATTCTAATTGAAGGTATAAATCCTTGTCGAAGATCAAATTTTCTCAAATTCTAAATACATAAAATTTTGTTCAACTTACGTGCTCAATAAATTCTGGATTGGCGGTGTAGCCGTAGCCAATGAAGATCATCGAATGCAGTCCAAGAATCATCACCATAGTGTAGAACCTGTATTTGAAAGATTATATTTTATAAGAAGAAGAAAGATAGATTAATAATATAATTTAAGAAATAATTTGCCTAGATTTATCCTGTGACATATTTTGGCTTTTTCATATCCCTCGAGACAGTTCCAGTTGTAAATTATACACGCCTACCAATTTTTTTATTATTATATTTCGGAGGTTCACAAACTGGCTGTATCGCAGTACAAGATATAAAAATATGGAATACTAAGTAATTCGAAGTGTAAAACCTTCTACAGTGGACACAGAATTCACTATAAGTATTACGCTCTTGCAAAGAATAAAATAAATAAAAAATATCGGTTGTCTGTAAAGTCGGTTTACTGACGATAGTTGAACCTGACAACGTGAACAACAACAACAACAATAATAATAATAATAAAATACGAGGTAACGCTAGTACTTGGTAACGGTAACAGGTAACGGTACTTGGTAACAGTATTTGTTTTTTCGTGCGTGCAGCCGGGCTCCATCGAATTATAAGACGTTATCACGTCAAAAAATATAGAAATATAAAACAATATTGGATTTTTAATTAACAATTCTGAACATTGGCGTGTAATCTATTTGACCGATGCATTGAATACGTCGAGTTTTTGACAAACACTATTGTAAGTTGAGCAAAGGCGGTAAAGTGGAGAGTCTAACCATAGTTCGATGCACAGGTAAGTTAAACGTTTTCATGTTACTAAGTCTGCTTCCAGTTCGCGGTACACGGATTTTCTCTAGTAGCTCGGTGCTGTCTATCCTGCCAGTGAGAATATTCTGCAGGAAGACAATATCGGCTATCTTGCGTCTATCAGCGAGCGAAGTAACTAAGAACCGAGTAACCAAGCGCGAAAAAAAGTTGTAATGGTCGACAGTCATACGAACTAATATTGCGACAGAGATTAATATTAACGTAGGTGAGGTGGTAAAGGAATGTTTTCTGTAGTCTTTCTATTATAAAAAATAGCGAAGTGGGTAATTTGATCTTTCATATTCTAGCTTCAATTTCGCTTCTTTGCCTCCGATATCCTTTATTACGAGTATTTCGACATATACTTGTGGCCATTGATATATAAACACTAGATATTGCCCGCATATTCGTTCGCGCAGAATTCCATATAGCTCACGTGACCGGTATTTTGACACGATAAAGCAAACTATAAAAAGTAATATGTCCTTTCCCAACTTCTAATCTATTCCATTTAGTGGTTTAGGCATAATTGTTAAAATGATAGACAGTATTACCTTTGTATTTACAGAGTTACTTTCGCTTTTTATATTATTATATTACTGTGATAATGAACGAAGGCCGAATTTCACGAAATGTCATTCCATTACGTCAAAGCACTGCCCATTCATAGATTAATTAATTAACACTAAGCGTCACGCATCAGACCGAAACGAAACGATACGAGACATGGCGCAGCACTTTTAAGATAGCTATTCAAAATTGAATATGGTATATTATATGGGTTTGATGTGAAATGCTGGCTCTAGCAAATCGGATGCAATTAGTTCCCATAATACCTACACGCTTAGCGTAACCACAATAGATATTATGGGTTCTTTCTACGGAATATTAGACAAAATGGCAGATTGACAATGGAATGCTGTCATTTTGACTATAATTATTATTATCTGAAAGTATGTCTATTCTTGTAATGGCAAACCCTATTTCTTCGGTGGTCATGCTTAATGCCCGCTACATACCACAACGATAAAACTGCACAATCACAATAGACGTATACAGTACTAAATCTTCATACTAGACCGCCAGAATCGGCACACGTACACATACGTAGCTACATTTTATCGCGTGAAAATTTACGGTTCCCGTGGGATATTGTATTTACGCTGGAATGAAGTTTATGATTTATTTACATGCAATCCCATAAACTCGTAACTCTTATTCGTTTCTAACCATGTGATAATACTTAATTCTATTTCACGTTAATTTCATTACGCAAATCTGTCGTATTCGCAATGTGGCTTAATAATTACAGGTTTTGAAGATTCGACATAATGCTAGTGGAGATAATACTGCTTGAAGGCTGGCTGCAACTGACTATAAATAATTCATTATACTAGCCAAAATTAGCTCTTAATTATAATTTATAGTATTTTTAAGATTGAACTTTATAAGGGATCTTTTGCCTCTTAGATTGAAAAAAAAGGAAATGTTTTATTTTGTTTTGACTGATTATTTGTTAACGTGTAACAAAATTCTATTTATCAAACGCACGGTAGTGTGTAGGTATTAATAATCTGATGTGTGTTGTGTTGCTATTTTTATTAATTTTATGTATTTCTAAGCTTTATCTGAATAAAAATAAGCTTTCTGCACGCTTTCCTCTATATAAACTTTAACTGTGCCAAATATCATACTCCTCCGTTCGCACAATTCTCATAAAACTGTACTTACTGTAAATTTTGCTTCACTTATTAATAATAGGTCTAGATAAATTGCCGTTTTGTATGAAAAAATTTAAACAAATTTTTTTCATGTTTTTTTATTTCTATTAATCGAAGTAATCACCCATGCAATCAATGCATCTTTGCCAACGCAGTGGCAGTTTATTGATGCCCTTCTTAAGCAAATCAGCTGGACGTGAGGCAACGAATTCTTCCAAGGCATTTTGTACTGCCTCTCGGGTATTGAATTTTTTTCCCGTCAAGAAGTTATCCAAATTCTGAAAAAAGTAGTAGTCTGTAGGCGCAAGGTCTGGTGAGTAGGGCGGATGACGGAGAGCTTCCAACCCCAGTTCTTGCAACTTGGAGACCGTCTGCTGTGCAGTATGAGGTCGCGCGTTGTCGTGCAGGAGCAGCGGAGACGAGCGATTGACCAATGCTGGTTAGAGATGTGCCAGCTTCTCCATCATTATGTTCAGTTCTTCACAGTACACATCTGCAGTAATGTTCACCCCGTTTCGTAAGAAGCTGTGATGAATCACACCGGCGCTAGACCTCAAGAAACAGTGATCACTTCTCTAGGTGTAAGTTTTCGTTTAGGGCATTGTTATGGTGCTGAACCAGGATCCAACCAACTTGCTGAGCGCTTGCGGTTATCAAACAGAATCTATTCATTTCATCGCAGATAACAATGCGGTTCAAAATTCCTTCATTTGTGTACCTTGCCAATTTAACGCAAATGGACCAATATTGTTTTGACGCTAACGTCGAAAGCTGTTGCTAATTCAGCCGTAGATTGTGGTATCATCAGCTTCCACAATCGCCTTTAATTCGCCATTGTCGACCAAAGTCTTCGGACGACCGAGGTTCATTTTTCAGGTCGGAATTTCCAGAACGGAAGCGAGCAAACCAATAACAGGTGGTGCGTTGGTTTGTACTGTTAGCTCCGTAAACGTCGTTGATGTTGCATGCCGCTTGTGCCGCGTTGCTGCCACGACGGTACTCATATTCCATAATTACTCGAATTTTTAACGTATCCATGATGACGAAAAAGATTGAAATGCGATGAAAATGTAACACTAATCAATAAACAATGACTTCTTTAGGATAAGGAATTCCATGTTTTTTAAATAAAATTAATTTGAAATTAGAAGTCTTAGCCAAACAAAAATTATTTTGATTTGAAATGGCTAGTACTGCAGAACGGCAATTACATAGGTAGAAGACCTAGACCTATTATAATAACGTATTATATTAAAACTATTAATTAATTATCGTACCTACCTAATTATTTTTAAAACTAAAAATTAAAACCGACTTCTAAAGTAAAAATAAACAAAGTATAAAAAAGTATAAAATAAATCTTATTTTCTAAATACATAATACCCCTTTTATATTCTGCTAAAATTTTAACAATTTTTCTACTTTCGAAGTCGGTTTTTTAAATTTAATATTATTTCTGTAATTTGGTCGTAAATCCACGCTAACTTCTAAACGAATAGTCTCACAATAAAATAAGGTTAATAGAAAACCTAAAAAGATCATAAAAAAATAACATATCTCAGTTAATATATCCCTACCTACATACAAGAAAAATAAGTTTTTTAGCCGATTTATTTTTTTTCAATTTTGTATTTTGCTCCTCCTGTAAAGTAGGGTTTTGGCTTTTACGACCTTTCTACCCCAAGGTATCGATATATGACATGAATGCTAAAACTACGTAAACACTCTCCCAGATGCGAATTATATTATGTTACTAGATGTTAATCAAAATTAGCCTATGTGTTAATCCAGAGTCTTAACTACGACCGTATCAATTTTTATCAAAACGACAGTTATGGCGTAAAAGAGTAACAAACATCTATTCATACAAACTTTTGTGTTTATAATACGAGTAAGGATTTTTCAATATCACTATCCAGAAAGCGAATAAATAAATAAATATTAATTATTTTATCATTGTGGGGGAATAGTGGAAGCCCCAAAGGGAGATCTCCGACCAAGCGAGGTGGTATGCCTGGTCAGGCCGAAGCCCGCTTGTATGAAGTTCAGATGTCGTATATATATAATGCAGATCTTTGAAAACTTCGATAGCGCGATTCAGGATTGTGGCGCTAATCGGTCCGTCGGTAATAGGTTAATATATTTTTATCTTTCTTATGGATAGACATTTTATTTTTTCAGTGTAGTTAATACGTCCAGTCCACATCATGGTACTATGGTATAAGCGGATAAAATAAACGTGAATCTCGTTATTGAACATCTTGTTTGGCAATATCTTTCTCAAATCTGAATTGTTTAAGTTTCAGCTTTCGTAAAATAACTCAGACGGAAGATTAAAATTATTTATCATGCTTTTGGCAATGTGCCTTTTAAGCCAAAGCTAGAATCTTAATGAAATTTAATTAAACATTTAATTAAAGTTGCATTACCTCTTGACTTAGAAACTTTTGATTTAACGAAATGTTGGGGATTTTTAATTAAAAACTTTTATCATAAAAAATAAATATAGCCGAGATATTCATAGAAGAGATTATATAATTTAAATCGAGATTCTCCTTTTGAGAAGTGGATTTTTACCTTATTACGTGACTCCTGCTCATGTTTTTTCGAAAAATTACACAGAAAACATGAAACAAAAACATTTGTTTTCATACACAAGCTGTCTCCAGCTATAGAAAATGTTTTTGATTAAAACAAAAAAAAATATGTATAAAGATCACGAGTTCCGATGAGGAAGACGTACTCGCAGTTTATGCGATTGCATAATATGCAGTAACTATCTAGGAGAAAATACAGATTTTGAGTTAGGCCATATTTATTGACCCGTAGTTTTAATATTTATCAGCAGTTACGAATAGAAGACCGATTTGGGATTGATAATTTCTTCCGTATTTCTATGTATAATGGTCATGTGAGTGGTGTGACAGTTGTTACAAAATGAAACATCCCTCCCCTCTCTACCCGCGCGGGGAATGTTTTCCGTCCGTCTCGGTAGACAAAAACATTGTGTATTCCTACACAAATGTCACAGCCACGCCCCGATGTTTTTGTGTAATGTTTCGAAAAAACACGAGCAGGAGACGCGCCTTTATAATAATTAATAACCAGAGTATTTATACAGCGTTTTTCGCTTTCACTGACCGTTGAACAACGTGTTTTGATTAAAACATAACAATATAATACAGACCATTGCTATCTTAGAGCATTAAATCAACATTGCTTTATGTGGCATGGAGTTTTATCTTTGTGCATTTTTACCCACGACGGAACGGAGAACGGTATGCTTTTGAGGTGACAGATTGTGTTTGTGTGTTGTGTATTTGTGTATTTGTGTGTGCGCAAACGAATGTTTCCATTTGTCTCCAAATGTATGAGTTTTTTTTGTATGCCAAATTGATAGATACTTTATCAAAAATAGTTGAAAAAGAAAATTGACAGAATACTTAGGTATACATATAAGAATTTATAATAATTGGTAAATTTTACCCGTAAGTAAATGCATAAGTTATGTTTGTTTCACAACCAAATTCACGTCTTGATTTGATTAGAATTTTATACACAATGTCTAAATACGCAAGATAATTACTAACCTGAAGAAAATACTAAATATCCTGAATAACATGCAAATCGTAAAAAATTAGTAAGGTTACACCTGTAGGTTGCTAGGTACTATATATATTATAGGTTAAAAAAAATACCTCAAAGCCTGAAAGCATTTGAAGATACCGCCGTCCGCGCTGCCTCCGTACTTCAGGGCTTTCCAGTTCTTTTGAACGCAGAAAGCCAACATGAATTTGTTCCCTGGAAGTGTCGAAAATATTAATATAAAAACAGTCTGTACGTTGTGGGGCTAAGTTCTTCGAAATAACAATGTAATCCGTGGCTGGCGGAAATACACTACTAGATTGGGGTTTTTGTGCACGTAATTAAGAAAACTAACGAGTTCTAGCTAAATTTTGGATTCATATTTGCGCCCGTAGGGATAAAGACACAGGTAAAGAAAATGTGGGAAACCTTAACCCTCTGTGAAATTGTTGAAAACCATGAATTGAGGAGACGACTACACGTAAAATATTGAGTTTAATTACATAGTCATAAATATTGAGGTAAAAAAATATGATATTTTATAGATTGTTCAATAATAAGGTAACTACATCTATTTAAAATATACAAAAAAGTTTCAATTTTTTTTTTGCTACATTCATTATGGTAGGTATGAACTTAAACGCACGGAGATATTTATATACTTCTACACTTTATACACTTTTATATACTTTTGTATACTTCATACTTTATACACTTTTGTATACTTCATACACTTTTACCTAATAGTAGCGTCACAGTTTGCTACGACTTTTGTATGTTCGAGCGTTCTCACGAGACTTGCGAAATATTGTAAACAAATCGCTGTACCTATGAAAATATTGATTATTAGTATACATTTTCTTCCGAAAAGTTACTCATATTTTTGAGTGTACTATTTATTTATACAATATATAAAAAAAAAGGATTGTGTGTAGGATGAGTACTAGTCTATACACTACACGGTCAGCTGATGCAAACTATAGGCGCCGCCATATTGGTCTCGGCTGCTCTGACGAGCGCCTTTCACTTTATCCCTACTCCGCGGCCGACCGTCACGCGACATGCAACACACAGACGAAAAAGTTTGAGACGACGAAAGTAGCTACATTGTATTCTCAATAATCATAATCAAATCATTAAAATATTTTAATTTGTTCTAGATATTCACACAAGAACACAAGGAAATATCGCCGGAATCATACATTTTGTCGTGATATAAAGTAGTCTTTATCTTCCCGTAGTCTTCTCTATATCTGTACCAAATTTCATCAAAATCTATTCAACATTTTCGGAACTTATTCAATGCAAACAAACAATCTTTCCTCTTTATTAAAAAAAAACAAAGACAAACATTAATTGAATAATTTATTATCATGTAAATACTCACCTTCTCCATCTTCTGGTGGCCAGAGGAAGTATACCGCGGAGCAGCCCAGGTTAGCCAGTAGAAGCACCAGGAGTATCACTCCAATGACGTAGTCCAGGGTGTCTGGCGGTACGTAGTCGTCTTGAGTCTTGCAGTACCTTACTGATAAGGTATCCACCTAACAAAAGTAAATATGTATGAAGGCAATTCTCATACGTGGGTAAGTAAATACATAGAATTAGATGAATTAATTATTAAAAGTTAAAAACTATAACCCGACTAAGAAAATTATAAAGCCTATGTTTTTGGCCCGGGCCATTATTATGAAACATCATCCATTAAAATCGGCTCATTAGCTTAGGCGACACAATGGAAAAAATATACATACACAATACATAGTCTGCCAAAATGACTACACTTCCTTTTGGCTTCACCGTAATCGGGTAGGAAAAGAAGAAGGGGAGGCCGAGAACGATATAATTCAGGATAATAAACTGGCCACATATTGTGCAGAATCCGGAGGTCCGGCGAAAATTCAGAGCGCTGAAAATAGAACTCTGCGTTAAGACAATATAGCTAAAAATCGAAGTGTCGAGTGGCGAGCTGTCATATATGACATTGACATTTGACTCGACACTCGTGTGTTCGATTTTCAGCTCTATTGTATTAGCGCAGCTGTATTTAATGCTCTGAATTTTTTCCCAGGCTTTCGGATTCCGGATAATACATAATTTATAGTCCCAGCCTCAGTAGAGCACAGAGAAAAATAAAGATACAGGCAAGTAACCTTTAAATTTGAAATAAATTATTCATCTAACCACTAACAGGTGTTATTTTGATTCGAAATAGTGTTGAATAGGTAACAGAAAAAGGAAAACTAAATATAGCCAAAAATATTAAACCTTTTGTCATCATTATAGCATGTGAACCAGGTCGCGAGCAGCAGCCATAATATTGGGGCTATACGTACAGTCACCGGCAGATCTGGTCTACAGCTTTTGAACTTTATTACCAAGAAATAAGTCGAAAATGGCGATACATAGTGCGAAATTGCAAATTCATACCCAGATTGACGCGGTAATAGAAAGGTAATAAATATTTGTTATAATAACAACCTAAACATTTGTAGGTGAGGTATAAAACCTCGTATTAGAAATTCAAACTCAAAAGTAAACATTATAATAATATTATATAAAAATGCGTCTTAAAGAGTTTTAGGCGCTGGGCCAAAGTGAAATACTGCTTTGACCTGTTTAGAACATCAAGGTTCTTGGTGGCTAACTTGGCCTCGATATGTGAGCACCAAGTATTCCAATGCTAGCTGAGGAAGTTACAGGGGTGCTTTCAAAACGAGGACATATTATTAGCGGTGAATGGCCAGTGTCATATAAATATGTTCCTTTAGACTTCTCTACGCAATAAAAAATTAAGTGGCAAGTGGCCCTAACTAATCTTAAAAAATATAATGAATAATATCATAAATATCGAAACAACAGCTTCCTAATCTAATTTTAATGTGCCCCAATAAAAACGTGGAGACGGGAGAGAAAATCTTGAAAAATCGAATACTTTCATAAAAATAATCGCCAAGTCATCGTCTCGCATTTTTTTCACAAGAAGATTAATTATGTTCCGGTGAAGCTAGGTGTAAAATCGTATACGAAGTTCGAGGGATGATGAATTGACTTCTCCTAGAGGCCCAAGTGTAAATTATATGTAATATGATTTTGTATGTTATGAAATATGTTTTATGTTGCTTACTTACTTACTTTACCCAGCAACGGCGAAGCGAAAATGAAGGATAATGATATTGGCAGTCTACGTATGAATGTATGTATGTTGTTCCATCGTAGCGCCTAAACTATTGATCCGATCTTCATGAGTGAGGTGTCAATAGGTTCGTAATAATAGGTCGGGTAATATAGGCTATAGGATTTACATAGTTGGGTTATAGTTTTATATAAACATTTCAGTTATCGTTAGTTCTATTGCTAATAATTATATTGCCAGATAGGGCGAGATGCTGTATGGGTAAAAAAGGCCTCACAAAAATGTTGTTACTCTCAAGATTTAATCCAGAAAAAAATGAGATACGTCTTGTCTCATCTGAGCTTATAATAAACTAGCTGGTGCCCACAACTTCGTTTGCGTGGAACTATTAATAGAAACGGAACCCTATTTATTTTTCAAACGGAATCCTAAAATTAAAGTAGCCTAAGTTACCTGTGAAAGTTCGGGCCAAATCGGTCCAGCTGTTTCACTGACAGAAAGGCGGACGGACAAAAAAAATTTAATTTGATTTTTTTGTCTAGGTACCGTATAATGTATACGCTAATAATTACTATCGTAATATGTATATTTTAGTGCAAGGTTGTTACTTTTAAAATACAAACAGACATTTCAATATTATTTATTGGTATAGATTTTTAAAGACTAGGATTGTAGAAGTCTTTAAAAAAATCATAAACATTTTACGCCGGTTTTCCGTGTCACACCTCACGGCGCAAGCTTTCCAGTCAAGCCGAGGTGACGTGCAAAATGTCAGTACTTGCGATTGCACCATAACTAGAACTATGAATAATCTTTTACAGACTCTAACTGGGTAGTTAGCTACAGTTGATTATTTAACAGTTTAAAACTTCTTGTTTAATTGAAAACTAGATGTCGCCCGCGTCTTCGCGCGCGCAAAAAGATGTCCCGCAGAAACCGTACATTATGCTGCGATAAAAAGTAGCCCATGTCCTTGCCCGCAGTCTACTCTGTATCTGTGCCAAATTTCGTCAAAATCGGTCCGGTAGTTTCGGAGTCTATTTAATGCAAACAACCAAACAAATCTTTCCTCTTTATAATAATACTACCTGTCCCGGCAAACGTTGCTTTGCCATATTAAGTATTTCGCCCATATTATTTTATTGAAGTGACTAAATAAGTATGTCACCATGGCAACGTCGATCGCTATCCCGTCACACAAACAATATGGTCGCCGTCAGTCTCGCGTTGTAATAATTTACTATTTTTCATTCAACAAATGCACTTATCAATATATAAAATACCCAGTAGCCGATTCTCAGACCTACTGAATATGCATATAAAATTTGGTAAAAATCAGTAAAGCCGTTTCGAAGGAGTACGGTAACTAACATTGTGACATGGAAATTTTATATATTAGATGTTGCCCGCGACATCGTGCGTGCAAAAGAAAATCCCGCAGAAACCATACATTTTAATGCGATAAAAAATATTCTATGTCCTTCCCCGTGGCCCGTGGTCCATGCCAAATTTCATCAAAATTGACCCAGTAGTTTCGGAGCCTATTCAATGCAAACAAACAAACAAATCTTTCCTTTTTTTATAATATTAGTCTAGACGAACATTTGTCGAAGCATCGTACACCGGTGGAGTCATTAGTAGTTATAAGAAGTGGGTAGTTTTCTGTTTTCATTAAAGTTTGTTGTGAGTTGGTCGGTGGACTCATTGCAATTTTAAGCTCACAACTTTGGTTCTCAGTTTCTCTAGTTTATGAAGATATTTTTGTTTTAATTACAAAAATTCTTGTTACAAAACTTTTTTATTATTAACTATAATTGCTTTTAGAAAAGGTTTTTGTTTTTGATATTAGGTATTTTATAATGGCCACGCTCATGTATCTTCTCTGGTATTATGAAGTGCGATAATCGCTTAGAATCAGGCGATCAGTCTCCTCGTATTGAAAATGTTCAGTCTAGTAGGTACCAAAACGATTTTTTAATTTTTAGACCAGGACTAGGAGTATCACCACCAAAGAAGTTATACTTGTAACTCCTCTGGTGTTGCGACTTGCGTTTCTGGCCGTAAATTCCAAATCCCCCACTTGGGCCTCCGGTAACCTCACTCACTCGGCGAAACTCAACGCAAGCGTTATTTCACACCGGTTTTCTGTGAGTTCGTGTTATTTATCCGGTCGAGCCGGCCTATTCGTGCCGAAGCGTGGCTTTCCCACAGATAGTTAATCTGAAATAAAGCTATACAAATTACATTTAAGCCGGTTTTCTGTGACAGACTGTGTTTTCAGACTATTGCCCTGCTTCTGAGGTGAATTTGTCGGTAATTTATCTATTCATTAGCGCGGTAGGGTCGATGACCTGTTACTTGTTTGTTCTGAACAAAAATGACAATATATAAACTAAGTTTAATTTCAATTAAACTGATCAATGAGGTCCGTTTATCGATTCCGTAATTCGTAATTTACATTACTATTGATAGATGTCGCTGGCACAGATAGCAATTAACACTTTACAGAAAACGATTACTTTTCTTAGATCGAAAGAAAGAAAGATAAAACATATCAAAATTCCATTTCACTTTCATGGTGACAAATGTTTTTGATATAAAACTAGTTACATTGCTGAATTAAAGCAAAACATAACAACTTTATTCTCGAAATTGAAAAAGATTCATCTAGTGATCACCGACAGATCTATTCATCGCGTCTATCTTTTGGGATTCCGCGCCGGATAAACTTAGTTTATCTAGAGTTTTTGTAAAACCTTCAGAAACCATTAGTCGCATAAAAGACATTAGGCACAAGAAAATAATATAGATAAGAGTCTCTAAAGTACAAAGAGATAAATACGAGTGAGACAAGAATCCAGCTAAAACTTTTGTTACTTTACACAGCTGCTTGTGTTCATTAGTTAATTGACACTAATTGCTTATATCTTAATCGCATGGATGTTGCCCGCCACTTCTTGCGTGCAAAAGGAAATCCTGCGTCAACTGTACATTTTTCCGCAGTAAAAATAAGTGTATGTCCTTACCCGTGGTGTACTATATATCTGCGCCAAATTTCGTCAAAATTGGTACAATATATTCGGAGCCTATTCAATGCAAACATACAAACAAGTCTTTCTTCTTTTTAATATTAGTATAGACTAGAAGTTCCACGCGGCTACCTGCACGCACAAGGAAATGCCGTCGGAACCGTAAATTTTTTCGCGCTTAATAGTAGCCAATGTTCTTCCCCGTGGTCTACTCTATGTCTGTGATAAATTTCATCAAAATCTCCCCAGCAGTTTCGGAGCATTTTCTATGCAAACAAACAAACAAAATAATATCTTTCCATTTTTAATGATATTAGTATAGATAAAATTGTCGCAAACGTTACAGTTTCCAACTTCTCTTGGATCGTGACTCAGAATACGCTCAACTTGTAAACTTCATAACTAGTAAAAATTCTATTTTATGCTAATTGTTTTAAACTACTAACTCTGTGGAGTGTATAAAAATGTTATTCGCGACCAGAATTTTATACTTTTGAGGCTCGGTTTAAATGGGAGACTGCTGCGACTAATTACTGCGCTCAGTCGCAGTAATAAGTCGCAGCAGATCGTGCAGTTCTGCCACCAGTTTTGAGGAGTTGCTGCTTCCGGGTAGCTGGTTTTGGAAACTTAGAATGTGTAAGTTTAGGGTCAGCGCAGACAGAGAGGAATAACCCTCGTGCGGTCTGAGGCATTTTCTATTTTATATCGGGCGTATCTTCAAGGACGCGCGAGCATTCGAGCATATATGCACTATATTTCAATAATTTTAAAGTTGATTTTCGAGTGAGTTAATAAAATTCTCTCAACAGCGCTCCTCTCTGTCTGCGCTGGCCCCTAGAAGTTAGGACGCGCCGGTCTCTTGTTCAATTGCGCTGGCCTTAGCGTAAGGGCGCGTTTATATGGCCCCAAGAATCACAACGCGGCCGCCGCAAATTGAGCTTTATCGACTAAGCCACGATACAGATAACCTAATACAACATACTGATTCTTAAAAATTATCATGAAATTGTACGTTGTTGCCTAGTCGATAAAGCTCGGCCTACACGAGCGGCCTTCACGAGCGGCCTTCACGCCTCGTCCAACTGGGCTCGTATGAGTTTTCACGTATCTTTACATAGTAAGTACTTTAAGTAGCTTCATTTCATGTTCGCTTAGATCTTCAAACTACTCAACGGATGCAGTTTTCAGCAAGTAAAGAAGGTTTAACATATAGAAGAATAAATTCAAATATTATTTAGATGCTATGGTACCTGCAAGCCAAATCCTTGATGTATTGAGGTGTTGAAGCAATCTTTGAGGACCTCCTTCGTGGTTTCCAATTGGACCGCATGCGTCAAGTTCAGACCGCAGTGTTGAGAGCCACATATTCCTCGATGCAGTTTCGAGTGGTTGTAATTTTTGTAGAAAGTTGTCGAATAGTTCTAAAAAAATTAAAAATCAACTACAGCCTCACAAATTACATACCATATTTTAATGTTTATTTAAAATATATTGTAAGAAGCCACGAAATGCTTGGAGAAAGGTTAGTACGGCCGCATAAAGACTTGGCGAGTCCGCTGCCGCGCTTTCAGATTTTCTACGCAAATTGTATAGTTACAATTGTAGCGTGCGACGAAGAAAGGAATGAAGTGTAAAAAATTGCTCTAAAATTTAATTAAATTATAAATTGGGGACAAATGCGTCAACCAATCAGCTGCACGCGGTTCTACGTTTCTTTTTTTGTACTTTTTGTTTTGTTTAAAGTCTAAGGGTCAATTCACACCGCAACGAAACGATACGCGACGCGGCGCTGCATCTATGTAATAGCTATTCAAAATTAAACTTTAATCATCACACAAGAAGATACACTTATGAGATTTCGAATGTCAAACTAGGCCGCTCTACATAGCGCAGCGCTGCTTTTGCAAAAAACGCGTAGATACTCAAGAGGATTCGTGTGTTCATAGTTCAATTTTGAATCACCTTTTTTTAAATCCAGCGTCGCGTCGCGTATTGTCTCTTTTCGGTGTGAGCTCGCCCTAACATTGGCCTTTTATGATTAAGCAAAATTAACACAATGAATATTTAAAAAAATATCAATCTTTTTCAATGTTTATTCACAAATTGGATGAAAGAATACCCTTTACCTTTATAAATTGATACAGCGGCGTGTCATCTTCACGCAGGTTCATGTCAACTATGCAGTAGATGGCATCAGGTCTTCTGAGACAGAGGTCAAAGTCGTCCAACTCTGAGAGAGCCGGCATGGAGTAGTAATCCAGAGTGGTGTATTCATCTAGAACAAAGATACGTTTAATTCTACTACTATTATAAATGTGATAGCTTGGGAGGATGGATGGATGGAACTTTTTCACGCAAAAACTACGAAACGGACTTTCGATGAAATTGGTAGGTATGGTAGTAGTTTAAGCTCTGGATTAACACATAGGCTACTTTTTATCCCGAAAAAGTACAGTGATCCCGTGGGATACTGTATGTACGCGGGCGGTGCCAAAAAAGCTAGTATTAGTACCAAAAACGTTGATATATGCATATGGTTGGCTGTAAAGATAAAACTCCTACAGTATAAAGAAGCAATAATGGACAAAAAAAACCAAATGCGAGTAGGATTCGCGCACGAAGGGCTCCGTACAAAACTGCAAAAAAAAAAAAGTGTGTGTCAGCTCCGACGCACGACTGGAGTTTACTCTAAAAAGTAAAACACGTCCCTCAGAAGGAACAAAAACTTTAGCGATCGATATGAGTTCAAAAATTCGCGCCATGTGAAAAAAAGTGACAGGTGCGCAGAATAGGTTGCGCACAAAAACGTAACGAGGTCATTCGTTCAGTAGATTTTACACCTCATATTTTTTTCATACCGGGGGCCTTATAAGAAAATCGATTCTTAAGGAGTAAACTCCAATACGTTAGTTGAATTTGTTGAAGCCCCACTTGTTTTTCTTATTTGTTATTAAAGCGGTGACAGGAATATAATATCATATGTGAAATTTTCTACTGTCTAGCTATCACAGTTCATGAGACAGCCTGGTGACAGACAGACGGACGGACAGCAGAGTCTAAGTAATAGGGTCCCGTTTTTACCCAAAGGGAAAAAAAATAAGGAAAGATTTGTGCTCTATTTAAATGGAAATTTCTAAATGCATATGCAGTTAAAGGACCAAATTTAAGTACATAAGTTAATTTATGAGTATATAGATAATATTATGAGGAAAGAGTTTAACACAATCAATTTTCACTTCATTAATCTTTACATATAGAAATGGTTGGCAATTCGAATGTCTTGCTAAATCTCGAGAACGGCTAGACCGATTTGGATAATTTTTGTCTTGAAATAATTGTGGAAGTTCAGGGAAGGTTTAAACGGTGAGAAGTATTGGAGATGTCGGTGTAGTTATTTATTTATTCCAGTTCATAGTTCAGAAGCAGCAACGTATTATAAATAAAGAAGAGGTAGAAATAAATAATGAATATATTATATAGACGCATTCATAGCATGTTAATCTGGTCTCGTGCAAAGTTCTTGAAGAACTTACGTTACGGGTACTAGACAACGGAAATATATTTAATTCTTTTATACCATACGTATGTTTTATTTAAGTGTTTGAGTACATTATACACATATTTAATATACTTTTTTTTTATTACCGAGGAATACAGAAAACTTTTTTGTTTTGCAGGATTCGTATCCGCAACCAACTGCTTGAGCGTCGACGCGCTCAACCCCGAGCCGCAGAGGTCATTATTTGTAATACCATTATAAACGAATATCAGCATTAAACTCATACATCAACGCGAGATAGATTTCATGTTTATTGATTTCCTTTCAGTAAATATCCGGTAGCGAATCGTGTGCAAATTCTGTGAACTTACCAATCGCTAGGCCGGCTGGCCATGTTTTCAAACTTAAAGTACAATATCGACAAAGTTATGCTCATACAGTTTCTAATCGTTTTCCTTTGCACTAGGACGCCTTAATTATATTTTAAACACTAGATGTTGCCCGCGACTGCGTGCGCACAAAAGTCAACTTACGGAAACCGTACATTTTCCGGGATAAAAGGTGGTCTATGTCTAATCTATCTCTCCGTGGAATTTCATCCAAATCGATTAAATAGTTTCGGAGCCTATTCAATGCAAACAAACAAACAAACTTTTCCTTTTTTTAATATTAGTATAGACATGGGAAGTAATCGCATCGACTGCAGAAGTGTTTGAAGTCCTATTTGCACGTGAATATAAGTGCGTGCGCACGATTCATCGGCGCTGTTATGCGATTTTGATCTTATGCCTGGTCGTGTGGCAAATTATTCGATAGTACATAGTCAATAATGTCCTTTTCATGAAAGAAGTCCCCTAGACTAAGCGCTGAGGTCGTGCGACAAAATGTGGCCAGCATTATTTATGGGTATCAGAATACCTTGATTCTGCTGTTCTGCTCCACAAAACTCCCTTACCTTGAGTATCATGTCTCGGGCAGCACTTTTACAACCTCAGGCGTAACAATCTAACAAATTTAGTTCCACTAATTGCCGCGGGACTTGTTTTGTGAAAATTACTCTAGCTTAAACCACAGAATACATAATAGCACAAGTACTTAAACGCTTTACTAGAGTGAGTGGGCGCCATGTTTTATGAACACCAAGAAACATTCGTTAACCCTATCGGTGTATCGGTGGCTAACGTAGGCTTTGCTTTAATCAATAAAAATATTCACCCAACTGATTAGCTATTCAGTGTTACTGTCTTTGTCTGATACGTAGGAAAAGTCAAAAGTTGAAAGACTTTTTATTCGTTGGTGTAAGCATAATGTAGCTTAAAAATAATGTTGTCTTTGTCGTACTGGTCACAAGATAAGGAAATAATTTGACCTTTCACCTAATGAATGTCACTAACATTTCATATAAGCACTGGCTATCCATTCACTTTATCTCCTTCTATTTGTCAAGCGAAATGCTTTATAAGGATTACGGGTGCTTCGACGAATAATATCATAGTTTAAGGAAATTTCTCGAAAAATACATAAGTGCATTGAATTACTTTCCTACTAATATTATAAATGTCAAAGTTTGTGAGGATGGATGGATAGTAAGACGGACGTTTGTAACTCTTTCACGCAAAAACTACTGAACGGATTTTGATGAAATTTGCTATGGTAGTAGCTTGAGACCTAGGTTAAAACAAAGGCTAATTTTTATCACGAAAAAGATCACTGCTCTTGTGGGACACTGTATTTACGCGGGCGAAGCCCCGGGCAACAGCTAGTAATACTAAGGCGGGTCAATAAGTCCGTGACTTTTTGAATTTCTAACCTCCTTACTGAAAAAGCAACACTACTCCTGTCAACAGGCATCTGTCAGTTGACTCCTATCAAAATTTGAACTTGCTGCGTCAGTCAGTTTGTGTTTTACAGCTATCTTTATCAGACTATCCAGTAACTTAAGGAAACAATGGAAAAAAGCATTTCGTGTGCTTATTAAGCATTATTTTTTGCGAAAAAAAACCATTACCGAGACCAAGGCTAAGCTTGATAAATACTATGGGGACTCTGCACCATCGATTTCAATGGTAAAAAAGTGGTTTACTGAATTTCGTTGTGGCCGTACAAGCACTGAAGATGCCGAACGTCCTGGACGCCCAGTTGAGGTCTCTACACCCGAAACAATCGAAAAAAATCACGATATGGTGTTGGCCGACCGAAGATTGAAAGTGCAAGAGATTGTGGAAGCCATAGGCATCTCGCATGGCTCAGTAGTTTCAATTTTGAATGATCACTTGGGCATGAGAAAGCTTTCCGCAAGTCGACCACAAACGCAATCGTGTAACAACTTCACAGGAAGGTTTGGCGTTGTTTAATCACAATATGGAGGAGTTTTTGCGCCGTTTTGTAACCGTGGACGAAACATGGATCCATCACAACACATCAGAGACCAAACAACAGTCAAAACAGTGGGTTTCTAAGGGTGAATCGGCGCCAAAGAAGGCTAAGGTGGGTTTGTCAGCCAATAAAGTTATGGCGACTGTTTTTTGGGATGCACATGGGATAATCCACATTGACTATCTTCAAAAGGGAAGAACAATTAATGGGGAATATTATGCCAATTTATTGGACCGCTTCAATGAGGATTTGAAAAAAAACCGACCTCATTTGGGCAAGAAAAAAGTTCTTTTTCACCAAGACAATGCAAGGGTGCACACATGTGCAGTTGCCATGGCAAAAATCCATGAATTGGGCTATGAATTGCTCCCACATCCACCCTATTCTCCAGATTTGGCTCCGAGTGACTACTTCTTGTTCCTGAAACCTGAAAAAATGGCTCGGTGGAAAAAGATTTGACTCCAATGATGGAGTCATCTCGCAAACAAAGGCCTATTTTGAGGACCTCGACAAATCATATTTTTTGGAAGGGATAAAAAAATTGGAGAAGCGTTGAACAAAGTGTATAGAGCTCAAGGGGGACTACGTTGAAAAATAAAATGATTTATTTATCAAAAAATCTGTGTTTTATTCCAAAAGTCACGGACTTATTGACCCGCCCTCGTAGCATAGAACTATCAGAGTTTTAGTTAAAATTTTGTGAGTCTGTTTGTAGTTTGTACCTTAAGTATAATGTTACTTGCTAGCCATACACGTAACGGTGTACCTGACAGGTTTGCCTGTACAGTGAGATTTACAGGTGAACCGGAGCGTGTATGTTGCACAACTGTGCAGGTGTTATACGACTCAGCTCAAGCTTACCTGACAGGTGTAACTGTGCAGGTAAACCCGTCATACCGTTACGTGTATAATTGCCATATTATAAATTAAAACATTTAATTACATTCTGTCTTGTAGTCATAAAAAAAAAACATGTTATTCCCGTGGTGCTTCCCCTTTAATTCTGACTTTTGTCATCACAATTTTTGCTGTCTCCCGCTTTGCTTGGGGAGGGAAACTGGAATACTTCCTACTCCTCCTACAATCTTCTGATTAATTTCGTTGCGGGTTCCAAGACAGATTTAGCATGTCCCCCGAGCACCCCTGAGATCATATCAAAGGGTTTTTGCGGTTGGTTACCACTGTCGATCCTGGCTACACAGGAGTTGCAGTGGTGGGTAAGTGTGGTGGGCCAATTGCCCATTAAAAATACCGTTACGTGTATGGCTAGCAAGTAACATTATACTTTAGGTACAAACTACAAACAGACTCACAAAATTTTAATTAAAACTCTGATAGTTCGATGCTATTACTAGCTATTGCCCGGGGCTTCGCCCGCGTAAATACAGTATCCCACAATGGGCAATATATATAATATAAAAGTATTTTGAGGGGAGAATATTGTTGATGATTTACTAGATTTCATTATGAAATAAGTTTATTAAAATTGAAATCATGAGATAGATATGTGATGTGTGACTTCGAAGTAAAAATTATAAAACTTGCAGTTTAAAATTAACTTTAAATCGTACAGTGAAACCAATTTGCCACTGGCCATCGGCAATCTTCGTTTTTCTATAGAAATGACAGACGGTGTATGAAAAAGTCGTGGTCGTACTGTAGGTAATATCAAATGTACGATAATTACCATAAAAATAAGTTCATAATAACAATGCAATTTACAAATTTGCTGGTCTTCTTAGGTTTAGGTTTAAAGATTCTTTATTTCTCAAAAGATTACACTAATCACTTACGAGAAATACAATTTGTAAGTACTTAGTACAAAAGCTATGTGAACAGCGAGCGTTTTCTTTTTTTAGGTAACAGTTATTAGTTACAATCTTTACAGTATACACAGTTGTTACTTAAATATATCATCATCGTCGCATCACATAATATTAATACGTGTATACGTTGTATATTTTTTTTACTCTACTTCAATAGACCATGATATGACTCATTAATAGGGACTTAAATATTTTAAAAGATTTACAAACTCCTCAAACTCCTTCAAAAAGTATGCGTCTCTTTGCATAATCTGATTTTATGCTTTGAATATTATGTATATTATTTGCTCTTCTAAGGTTAAGCTATTTGACATCTATATTTCTTTTGAAAAGTATTTGTGAGCGAGTATTATCATTTAGTATTGTATAGATAAGTATGCAAGTATTGAATTTGTATAGATTTGTTATAGGTATTTAATAGTTCAGTTTCTCTGTAGATTACGTTAGTTCAAGTGAGATACTCGTATTTAAATAGTGTTTTGATTATTTTATTTTGTGTTGTCTGTATTTTACTAATGTTTGTCCTCATGCTTCAAGAAGATAATTAATTTGCGATTTAACCAGAGAATTATAGATAATATACCATGCGTTTTTAAACATCCCAATATAGACATTGATTTTGAATTAATTTTACCTATATTTTTTATACGAAAATAATATTTTCATCACATTAATTACTTTGTATAATATTATAAGTTAATAACAACAATGCAATTAACAAATTTACTGGTGTTCTTATTTATTTACTTAATGCATAATATTATAATAAATATATGAACCTATATTCTTTTTACAAAAATAACATTTCTATCGCAATAATTATAATATTGGTCGTTAGTGAATGAAACCGTTGTGTAAGCTGCACAGCGACAACGCAATTTAATTCGACTTCGCGTGCGAACCGTCACGCGTTGCCGGCCATGCGTTCGCAACGTACTACTTACAAAATCGGATATCGGAGCCTTTAGTCAACATGCATTCGATAATTTCGAAGGCTAAGTTCGAAAACAAAAATGTATAGGATCTGACGTGTGCATCGCTATGTTACTGAACGATACTTATGTGTCAGATGCCATACATTTCTGTATTCGAACTTGGTTGTCGTTATTCGTGATGGCATTTTGTTTTTGGCTAAAGGCTCTTGGGGCAATTCTCGTCATTACTGTCGGTTGAATCTCGTTTGGATTTTAAAGCTGTCCCGCTCGCACGCGCACGATTCTACGCGTATGCGAATGAGTCGATTATATCGAAAATAGTTAAGAGGGCTTCTGATATTATAGCCACCGATAATCAAAAAAAAATAGCATACCCTTTATTATAATACTAGCTTTTGCCCGCGGCTTCGCCCGCGTGGAATAGTGTTCTTGGGGTGAAAACTTCTTCAGCAAATAACTCTACTCACTACAATATACTTCTGTGTACAATATTGCAAATGTTGGGTAAAAACGAGAGTCAGGCCTTTCACCTCGACGCGACGCCGACGTGCACGACCGCTATTTTCGCGCTTGAATATAAATTTTATCGGTTTTATTTTGTCTTCTAAATATAAGATATCAATTTCAACTCTATGGTTTCAAGGTATATAGTATACCTTGAAACCATAGAGTTATATAATGTGAATAAAATGCTTAAAATAATTGATATTTAATTTGATAAGAATCAACTGTATTCGTCTAAATGGCTTCTGAAAACACCATACGTAATAAGTATGAACTGGGTGGGCAGCTAGTTTTATTAAGTAAACCGTTATGTCCCTGCATTTTAAATATATTATATCTTTGAAAATATTCATTTAAATTACATGCTGTAGATGGCAATATTGATCTACATTAAATGTACAATGTATTTAAGGTAATTAATTGGATAAGTATTAATGCTGTATTGCTTAATATCGCTTCGAAAATAAGCCATTATTTCTCGTAAAAAGTAAAAGATAAAAAATGGTTATTGTCCCACAATAGATATGATAGGTATAGGCACTATATAGGAGACTGTTTTGTAGACCTATTTAAGGTGTACAATACTGTAGTACATTATTTTGATCTATCTCGTAGGGTTCAGTCAGCGTTTGCAATGTAAGCGCAAAAAATGTGTTTATTTACGACATTACAAACCTTTAAAATTACCAGTGTTTCTCTACTATATTATGCACGTTATATACACATATAAACCTTCCTATTGAACCACTCTATCTAATAAAAAAATCGGCATCAAAATCCGTTGCGTAGTTTTCAAGATCTAAGCATACATAGGGACAGACAAAAAAGCTACTTTGTTTTATAATATGTAGTGATAGCATTGGTATTAAAATCTACCCTTATTTGATCCTACTACAATTATAAATGTGAAAGTTTGTAAGGATTGATCTATGGAAGGATGTTTGTTACTCTTTCACGCAAAAACTACTGAATAGATTTTGATGACATTTGGTATTGTAGGTACTAGCTTAGGCTCTGGATTAAAACATATACCAACAACTGTTTATCCCGAAAATGGACAATGTTCCCGTGGGACACTTTATTTACGCGAGCGGAGCCTCGGGCAAAAGCTAGTCTTAGATAATTAAATGTATAGAATGCTCAGGTATATTTTGTCTTAGATAATTAAATGTATAGAATGCTCAGGTATATTTTGTCTTAGATAATTAAATGTATAGAATGCTCAGGTATATTGCCACTTTTTCCGTGCTATAACCTAGGCATAGTAAACACTGCACACTTTCTTCGGCGAGAACGGAGTCGCGGACAGTGCGTGTAGGTAATTATGTCACTTAAAAATTCATTCCACAAACATTAAAAACCCTATGATAATTAGTTACATCACAAAACACTGTAAAAAGTGCATAGGTGTATTCTGAAAGGAATTCACAAAATGAGTTTTGTGTTTTTAGTCTTTTTGTAGTATATTTTGAAAGTAGACATTTGAAATTTTAAGAATCTAAGCTACAAAACTGAACTATCTAACTTCTCGATATTTTGAACTTTTAAAGACGCTGACGCCTTTTTATATAAATGTGATTGAAAATTGACGTCTGGCGATGCTTATATACCATATAGTTTGATTGACTATTTAATAGGTATTTATAGTAAGTAACACATAAGTGAGATGATGCAGACACTTCATTTCACTTACATGACATTACTGTAAAACACAACTGAAAACACATTTATTCATTTAGCTACAATAGAGAAAAAAGTGAAAAGTTAATCACTTGGTGAGTACTGAGATCCTTAAGAATGACGTATATATCTAAAAATATAAGTGTATAAATCCAGGACGCCTTAGACAGATGAGACATAAGTTGTTTCGTTTACGTGACGAAACTCCGAGATACTTGGCGAATATTTGAACGAAATGAACTTAATACGACGTCTTTCAAAAATCATTTTATAAGAAGATATTTTAAAAGGAATATAATAAAAACGGTATACCTATATTGTTAACCTCATTACTTTTTATTCTTAGCCCCAATTTCACCAACATATGAGCTAAGGTTTCCGATCAATCTAAACCGTTCTAACATTGAATGAGAGAGAGTGATCGAATCCGACTGGTACCGACTTCAAAAATAATAAGATTGAGTAGAGAAATAGTTAAATTTTAGCAGAATTTAAAAGGGGAACTATTTTGACAGTACCTACCTAAGAATTATTTCATACTTTTAAGTGATTTTTAAGAATGTCATTGCTTTTACTTGGGAAGTCGGTTTATATATATTTTTTTTAATATTTGTTTATTTTTTTATTTTTAGTGGGATATCGAGCTTTACTCAAAGCTTAAGTGGGACGAAAAAATATATTAAAAAATTGTAAAGAAAGGAAATAAAAAGAATCACAAAAATATTTATCTGGCCGGTATTCGAACCCGAGACCAATTCGTAAACAACGTACAAATTAATAAAATAGCATCAAGCAGCCGTTAATAGTGTCGAAATTATTCAAGTATTGTTGTACAACGAAAGGAAAACATAAAAACTTAAAAATGTGTGATTCGTCAGGGATAAGACCTAGCTTTGGAAGAAGACATCTGACATTGCAGACCTTTCGCATACATCTTTAGAACAGTTGTTTAAAAAATGACAAAATTTTCAAACGTGTTTCATTAAAGACTGACGTGTTCCATTCAGTGCTTTTGGAACCAGGGTTATACCTTGACATAATGTCACTTTTTGGTACCATATTCTTAGGTAACCTAAGAATGAAGGTGTCGGCGGAAATGATGTAGTAGTTGATACATAATATAAAACGATGATGATGATAGCAAATGTTCAAAGGAATCGAATAAAAGACTAAGTGAAATAACTATTTCATCATATTATTATGATTACCTATGTATAGTGTATTGATGGTGATGATTGTTAAGTAGCTTGCAGTTCTTGTTGAAATTTATAAACTTGTATCTTTAAATACTAAGGGGTTCTGTTCAGTCCTTTTAGATCCATGGTATACCTTTGCACATTTCACTTTTTGGTAGCTGTGAATGTGCAAAGTAATGGATATTGGTGTAAAAGACTATGAGAAATACAACAAAATATAATCAACATGATAATATCGACCAAATAACAAAGTTACATGTGACAATTAAGCCAAATTGATTTTGACGTGATAACGTCTTATAAATCGATGTAGCCGGCTGCACGCACGAAAAAACATGACTCATGCGTTACCTGTTACCCGTTATCGTTACCAAGTACCAGCGTTACTTCGCATTGCCGGTACCTTATTATTATTATTATTGTTGTTGTTGTTGTTGTTGTTGTTGACGTTGTCACGTTCAACTATCGTCAGTAAACCGACTTTACAGACAACCGATGTTTTTATTTTCGTCGCGTAACAAGATATGAGCGAGTTCAATTGCTAAAATATACTAAGGCGGGTCAATAAGTCCGTGACTTTTTGAATTTCTAACCTCCTTACTGAAAAAGCAACACTACTCCTGTCAACAGACATCTGTCAGTTGACTCCTATCAAAATTTGAACTTGCTGCGTCAGTTAGTTTGTGTTTTACAGCTATCTTTATCAGACTATCCAGTAACTTAAGGAAACAATGGAAAAAAGCATTTCGTGTGCTTATTAAGCATTATTTTTTGCGAAAAAAAACCATTACCGAGACCAAGGCTAAGCTTGATAAATACTATGGGGACTCTGAACCATCGATTTCAATGGTAAAAAAGTGGTTTACTGAATTTCGTTGTGGCCTTACAAGCACTGAAGATGCCGAACGTCCTGGACGCCCAGTTGAGGTCTCTACACCCGAAACAATCGAAAAAATTCACGATATGGTGTTGGCCGACCGAAGATTGAAAGTGCAAGAGATTGTGGAAGCCATAGGCAAAATTGAAACCACTGAGCCATGCGGGCTCAGTGGTTTCAATTTTGAATGATCACTTGGGCATGAGAAAGCTTTCCGCAAGATGGGTGCCACGTTTGCTCACAGTCGACCACAAACGCAATCGTGTAACAACTTCACAGGAAGGTTTGGCGTTGTTTAATCACAATATGGAGGAGTTTTTTAACTGTGGACGAAACATGGATCCATCGCAATACACCAGAGACCAAACAACAGTCAAAACAGTGTGTTTCTAAGGGTGAATCGGCGCCAAAGAAGGCCAAGGTGGGTTTGTCAGCCAATAAAGTTATGGCGACTGTTTTTTGGGATGCACGTGGGATAATCCACATTGACTATCTTCAAAAGGGAAGAACAATTAATGGGGAATATTATGCCAACTTATTGGACTGCTTCAATGAGGATTTGAAAAATAACCGACCTCATTTGGCCAAGAAAAAAGTTCTTTTTCACTAAGACAATGCAAGGGTGCACACATGTGCAGTTGCCATGGCAAAAATCCATGAATTGGGCTATGAATTGCTCCCACATCTACCCTATTCTCAAGATTTGGCTCCGAGTGACTACTTCTTGTTCCCAAACCTGAAAAAATGGCTCGGTGGAAAAAGATTTGACTCCAATGATGAAGTCATCTCGCAAACAAAGGCCTATTTTGAGGACCTCGACAAATCGTATTTTTTGGAAGGGATAAAAAAATTAGAGAAGCGTTGGACAAAGTGTATAGAGCTCAAGGGGGACTACGTTGAAAAATAAAATGATTTATTTATCAAAAAATCTGTGTTTTATTCCAAAAGTCACGGACTTATTGACCCACCCTCGTATCAAATCCGCATGGCGGCTTGGTTAGCATCGGATTTTGTGCGTTGTTGACACATTGGCGTCTCAGGTTCTAATCCCGGTCAGACGAATATTTTATGGATTCTTTTCATTTCATTCTCTTTTATAATTTTTTTGTATATATAGTGCTAAATTAACTCATTTAATTAATTGTACGTACTTTCAAAAATAGAAATTGAACAAAGGCACATATTAATTTTGCCTCCAAAAAACAAAGCTAAGTTAAGTTAAAGTTAGTGTTAAGTAATATGTGCATCGGAATCGGCGCGCGCGCTCTTCGCGCGCGGGATTTCATATTCACTCGTATTTATATTCTCTGGAACTACTTACGCTAGCGAATATTCTTATTACGATATATGTTGGACAAAGTTTAATTAAAATATTAGTTTAAAATAAAAATTAACATGAATAGTACAAGCTCGAAACAAATATTATATCTTTTAAATAAAATAAAAATCATGAAACTGATAAATTAAGTAAGTAAAACAAAGTTATATTTATATATAGGACTGAAACACTTCCCAAGAGTATAGTTACATCTAGACATATGACGTATGGTTTTCCGCTGTATATGGTTACATACAACCTAGTCATACCTAAATAACAATGTATATTTATCTAAAATATATTTTATTGGTAACTAAACATTACTTTAAACTTATATACAAGATTATTTAAGTATTCATCCGGCTAGGCCAATCAAGAAAAAAGTTAGATCAAGTATTGACCAAGTCAACCTTCTTTTCGCTCTCCTGTAGAGTAAAGATTTTGCATAATATGTGACTTTGTTCTATGCATAGGTCGATATGTACGTTCATTCTTTTGGATCCAGGGTATATCTTGGCACAACATTTCACTTTTTGGTACCATATGCTCAAGTTACATCAAAAACAGTAAAAATCACAATAGGTTTTCCTATAAATTTTGAGGACTTCTCTCGATTCCTCATGGATCCAATCCCATCTACCATTTAGTGACAATGGGACCAATTTGGGAGTCAACCCTTTAAATTAAAAAAGGATTTTGGAAATCCGTCCACAAACGGCGGAGTAATCGCGTAACTCTAATACTTATCTCTAAATCTAAAATATACACAGAAAAGAACATACACGCGAATTGAAAACCTCCTCCTGTGTTTTGAAAGTCGGATGAAAAACAGGAAAACATGTGCCCTAATATGTAAACATCAATATATTTTAATCAGCATTGATCAATGTGGCCTTTTACTTGCGTAATAACTTCGTTCTTAATCCTTTTATAATAAGCATCATAATTGTAAGAAATATTAATACTATACGAGTGATGTTTATGGAAGATGATGATCATCATCAAGTTATAGTCAAGGTCTTCGTAAATATTTAGACTAGGAGTTCCAAAACAACTTTATTTCATTATAATTAGTCAGTTATTTTTATAGGCTTAACAGTTATAGGTCAATCATTTTAATGAAAGGCTCTGTATTAGATCATTACTGATATTATAATAACATGTATTTTCAATATCATCGTAACTGTTTTGATTCTGATTGATACTATATTATTAGTTTTTTGTATAGTTTATGAAACCTATATTATATTATTTACTTTGAGCTTGCTGCAAAAAGTATGTAAATACTCCGAGTTGTTTAAAAATCACGCCACACACGCCACTGGGCCGAGAGTTTTTTTTTCTGTGCGGAAAGACTGCTAGATCTGAGTCTTTAATAATACTAGGTTGGACTTGCTGCTGTTGAATCTTAACATGATTTATGGTCTTATTAAAGAGATTTGGCGAATATTCTTTCAATCATAAAATCTGCCTTTGACCTTCAATGCCTTTGATTCTATTGCTCAATGCGGCCACCCATATCATAATATTGATATTGACACGTTGAAACTGTTCACAATATTAGTGGCACGGCCCTTTTTAGTAAATATTGAGTGACCTGCGGACCAGTAGACCTTGGTGTTATGAAAGAGTCCATGACAATTTAATTTGGCACGAAAATATTTATACAGACACAACTTTTCATGATTGTTTGAATATTATGAAAGTGTCCCCGTTAGATTTACTTCTGTCGCAAGTTTAATAGTGAGTGTGTCACAACATACACAGACGTAGGAAGGTCATGCTCTTGAAGCTTGTGCAGTCCCCGGGCTAAATTGCAAGAATAGGGCGCCATTTATAATTATTATAGCATTAATTGCCCGCGGCTTCGCCCGCGTGAAATTAGGTTTTCAACCTAGGGGCTGAATTTTAGAAAACGTTGAAATACGTAACACATTACTTTTTTCGTACTCAATTCATACGAAATATAATTTAAATATGTGTAGCAATTTAAATTAAACAAGAAATTGCCAACGATCCTCTAGAACTATGAATTCTCAACCTGGGGTAAATGATGAACTATCTAACTTCTATTGTATATTATGTGAAAGTTTGTGAGGATGGATGGATAGATGGATTGAATGTAACAAACATACTTTGTTACACTTTCATACAAAAACTACTGAACGGATTTGGATAAAATATGGTAAGACAGTAGTTTAGGCTCTGGACATAGGCTATTTATCGCGAAAAGGACTGTGGTCCCTGGGATACTGCATTTACGCGGGAGGTGCCGCGGGTAAAAGCTAGTAGATAATATAATAAGGTTAAGCAAAAATGAAAAACTTCTTACACTCGCATTAGAAAGGCAGAATCAATTTAAAAAAACCGCATATTTATTCATTTTGATGGCACAATCTATACGTTATATTACGTAAAAGCTAAGCTTTATGCCGAAGGTTATACTTTCACAACTTGTTATTGAACGAGAGCCAAAATATCGAGAACACATCTTGTGGATTGTTATTATTATATTATTCACATGTCTCCCTGAACAGTAAAGGGCACTCAACTTTTTAATACAGAAACCTTGAACCTTCTTAGGGTAAGCGCTCATTTGAGTCATGATAGTCTTAAGATAGACACGTCTCACATAGACACACATAGGCTAGTCAATGTGAGTCGTGTCTATGATAAGACAGCTTAAAACATTTTAACCCACATTTTTTAAACAGTTTTTCAGTATTAAACAATTTTGGCTATGGCCTATGAGACGCTTTGTTTCTAGTGTGCACAATGCGCATCTTCATCATGACCTCTGTGGCTCAGTGATTGATATTCAAGCCGTAGGTCACTGGTTTGAATCCCGCCAAAGAAACCAAAACGTTTTCTGTGTTCCTGGGTTTTCTTGCGACGCGCGCGAAAAAGAAACTCCTTCGGGAAACGTAAAATTTTCCGTAAAAAAGTAGCTTATGTCCTTCTACATTATATCAGTGCCAAATTTCATCAAAATCAGTCCATTACTTCTGGAATCTATTCAATGCAAACAGACAAACAAGTATTTCCGCTTTATAATATTAGTATAGATTATGGTTAAGGTCATAGATCATAATATGTTATTATAACTCATTCCCATTTTAAATGCTTTGAACTTAATTTCATTTATACATAAATGAATTAGTGCCTGGGAGACCGAGCCTTGCTCGGTGTTTTAGTAGAACGATAAAATATTAAAAATAAATAAAAATAATAAGAATCACAAAAATATTTATCTTACTGGGATTCGAACCCACCGCATTCCGAATTTCCAAACAATGTAAGAATTATACGTAGGTACCTACGCATATAATGTATGTAACTCCCGACACCCTTTTCGGTGGCGGTGGCCGGGTTCATTGAAACTAGGCCAGTTACGCAGGAGTCATTCTTATTGTGCACAAGTGAGTGCGCAGTACCTACACAAGAACGCTATCTCCTCCTTTGCTCTCATAACCCAGTGGGATGGATAATCGACACGACTGGCGAGAGATCAGGCGTAGGTCCGACTTTTTTCATGACCATCCGACGCATGGATCTTCTTTCTTGTCAGACAATCAGGTGATCAGCCTGCATTGTCTGACTTCCAAACTTGGAAACAACATTTTGTTGTTGTTCCAATGCGGGAATCGTAGCCACGACCTCCGTGTCGAGAGCCAAGCTCTAACCACAAGACCACGGAGGCTGACTTATGCATACCAAGCTGCTAATCATACTGACGTAAGAGAGTCGAAATTATTGATATATTGTTGCACGACGAAATAAAAAAACATATAATGCTTCAAAATAGGGCAGTTTCTAAGGGATAAGACATAGCTAGATCGATTTATCTCCCCCAAAACTCCCTGTATACTAAATTTCATGGTAATACTTGTAGTCGTTGTTGAGTTACCGATTAAATATATACAAGATCGACTCGTTTAAAGTATAAGATATGTTCAAAAGTTTCATCACTAATTATAATATTTCAATTGTAATTTATAGTAGACTCGACTTTCATCGGAAGTGGTTATTTCTCAAGACAATTGACCTAACATTTTTGATGCATTTTAAGTTTGACGATAGTGCAAACTGCACAACTTTTTAACCGACTTCCAACAAGGAGGCTATTATATTATGTTCGGCTGTGGATGTGATGTGGATATATTTTTCTAAATAGTATATGTTGACTGAGACTTCGATCGCGTAGATGGTGGAGCGAAACCTTTCGAAATATCAACACGAAAAGGCATGTTATCTGGGGAGCTGGAGGCAATTTAGGTATATTACGATTTCATCGACGTTGATACCAAGACGTTATGTAGTCTGTGTGAACAATAAAAAATAATGGCGAGCTCAGATAGCTATGTTTTTATTTAAATAATTTCGAAATTTAAGATGAAAATACTATAAAAAACGATAGTATTTTTATCTAGATTACATAGTTGCAGACTACATTACGTCTTAATCTCGACGATAACGAAATCGTTAGCCCAAATTCCATACAGCTCTCTAGCTATGACAAACATTGGCTAAAAAGAAATATTCATACTAGTCTCTAGTGTACTTTAATTTCAACAAATAATATTGTGCATCTCTTACCTATATTATTATTATATTGTATCTAATAACTCGTCCATCTTTTTTACTCGTTTGTTGAAATTTTGAATAATTTTACGGTGCAACACTGACCTCTATATTTTCAAATGTAAAACTCGAGTGCCCCAATAATAATCTATTTATATAATGATAATATATAAAAGGCAAAGCTGATTTACTGATGTATCAACGCACATGCCAAACTCTTAAAGTTAGAAATTTGAAATTTTGCACACATATTATTCAAATGACGTAGGCATCCACTGAGGAAGGATTTTTCTTTTAAGATGTGGACAGAGCATTTTGACTTAAGATCAGTGGAAAAAGGTATCTGGTACAGGACGATGCAGGCCGAGCAGAGTTTGCCCATATGATGAGAAGAGCTCCGACACCGCTTTGTTCAGAGTGTGGAGCTAACAAGGACGTAATTCATATTGTGTTGGAGTGTGTCCGAAACGAGGACTATAGATTTGAATTAATGAAAAAAATTTCTGATTTGAAATGCACTGATAAATGTAACACTATATTATCTCACCCTATGTCTGAAAAATCTATAGCTCTTTACAATTTGGTTGAAGTTGGCATACGACGACGGGGATATTCTCAGTAATGTTATTGTTTATTTCTTAGAATAAAATTTTATAATTGTATGAATCTATTGTAAAACTTAGTCAAAAGTCCAATGGAGCGACATTGTCATGCTTGATAAAGCTTACGAATAAAGAAAACAAAAACCTCGAGGTGACATTCTAAAACAGTTTTGAAATCATTCATCATCACAAAAAAATATATATTTGTATGTAAAGTTTGTTATTTTTATTATTCATTTAAGTTTGGGAAGAAATATTTTTGACATTTGGAACATTGCACAAAAATCGGAATGCACTATAAATAGTACTCTGTGCTCAGAGCTGTGGCAGAGCTGAAAATCAAATACACGAGTATCGTTCTACCATAATGGTCTGCTCCAGACCAAATCTATATGTGTGTAAGCATTCTTAGCGGCCTAATTATTGACATGGTAATGAGGTCGAATGTGGTTACATATATGTAGGCGACTGTACATCCAACAGTGCTTAGAAGGATTTTAAATGATTGGATATACATTATTTATTTAACATATTATTACTATTATATAAGTTACATTTGTGTCATTGAGAAGTTTTCGCTGTTTTTTATTATTATTTAATGTGGCTATAATGGTTTTACTATGAATTATAAAACAATCTAACGGGGATCTCGGAATCATTGTTTATTATAAATCGTGTAAATCGTAGTAGGCATTATTAAAAACTATTTAGTATAGTATCATTATAATATTAAAAAACAATTATTTATTTAAATATTTAACAAGTTGGTAATGATTAACAACTTTGTGTGTAAAAAAAAAAAAAAAAATTAGGAATTATTCAATTTAAAGCAAACGTTTATTAAATTTGTACCTACAATTACGGTAATCTCACGCCAAGAAGCGACGCGGCGCTGCATTTTTAAGATGTATTATGTGGAAAAAGTTTAATTTTGAATCCCTATCTTAAAAATGTCGCCTCGTTGAGTCACGCGAACTATCACTTAGATTAAAATTAAATAGTGATTAGGTATACAAATACACAGTTTATTAAATAGTAAATTACGTAAATTTACAAATGCCATAGAAAAAGGTATTATCGATAAATAAATAAAGTAAATACAGTCGCGGCGTCAAAAGTAACATATTTATATGTAAGACATATATGTATATGGCCTCTCTCCCGTCCATCATGTCCCATCTGACAATACTTGTTTTATAATCTTGCTTGTATCGGTTTGATAGTTAATTTCACAATATCGACTTCCCTATTTCAAAGTTCTCGTGGCCCACGAAATAATAATTATATCTGACGTATAACATTTGTAACAATTACAAAATTCTAATTTTTGTTACAAACAATTTTATACTAATTTTGAAGATATTAACGTTAGCAATTAGCATTAGTTGAAAAAACTTTAATAGGCGATTATGAAAGACTGCATTAGCTGTTAATAGCAACGATTATAATTTATCTGGTGTTGCGAATGATCATCGGTGAAATAATCTAAGTTAAACCACAGATTACTAAATAGTGACTACATAAGTTAAACTATGGTCAAAGTCAATTTTTAAAACATATTTTTTTTAATGTTGCAATTTCGAGGAATCGGCAATCCATGTTTCATTCCGCATATGAGTTATAATGTCAGTCAATTCACGTTTATCATCGAATAGAATAATAGGTACCTATGTCGTTACTTGTATATGGCACTGAGCTAGCTTCTCTAGTCATCTGGTCAACTTTTTCGTTACCATCTATTCCTTGATGAGAAGGTATCCATATGAGTACTACATCAACTGATAATTCTTTCAATTCAAAAACGACGGAGTGTATTAGTGGTATAAGAGGATTTTCCGTGAATCTGTTTTGAATAGCTAGGAGGGAAGATTTAGAATCAGTAAAAATAGCACAATTACGATCGGCTGGGTGAGATAAAACAATTTTGATAGAACGGTAAATTGCGTAAGCCTCACACAGAAAAATAGCATATTGTTACGTAAACTTATTACAGTAGGATTTGAATCAAAAATTATGGCACAACCGTTACCGTTATCCGTTACAGATCCGTCAGTATAAATTGCGTTATGGTTGCGATAACGGTCAACTAGTGCCAAATGAAGTTTGCGATAAACTAAAGTGTCAGTACTTTCCTTTACCAAGGGATAAATCTACACTTATATGGTTTTTTGTCCATATGGGGTAGGATAAATGTTTCTTTTGTAAAATTTAGGTAAGGATACGTTTGAGATTTCCAAATATCCCTTTATCATAAATGGAGCTGGTGATTACTTCTGCTAGGAATATTTTGTGAAGGCTGTTATTATGTTATTTACGGGGTTTAACGGCGTTGAAGTAACATTAAATGAATATGACAAACAGAGCTTAATTCGATTAAGCCACAGCGGAAGTTCACCTGATTCTGCATGTAAACTGTGCGAGGAACTAGTTCTAAAAGCCCCCAGTATATATATGGCATAATCTTAAGGCTGTATTTTGAACTGAATTCAGACTGGATAGAAAACCTTTATTGGATGAATCATAGATTATTGATCCATAATCGAGTTTTGACCTCATTAAAACACGGTAAACATTTAATAAACAATCTTTATTAGGACCCCATGTAATAGTAGATAAAATTTCTATAATGGTTAAATGTTTATACCTCTAAATCGGCTTTTAATTTTTTAATAAAATAAAAGATCTCGTGGGCTGCGCGAAGAACTTCCGAGCTTTCAAACGTTTTTGTCACAAGTACTATTGGAAACAATGCAACACTTTTTGTCATTATAAATGCATTGTAATTAATTGTCATATTATAAATTAAAACATTTAATTACATTCTGTCTTGTAGTCAAAAAAACAAACATGTTATTCCCGTGGTGCTTCCCCTTTAATTCTGACTTTTTGTCATCACAATATTTGCTGTCTCCCGCTTTGCTGGGGTAGGGAAACTGGAATACTTCCTACTCCTCCTACAATGTTCTGATTAATTTCGTTGCGGGTTCCAAGACAGATTTAGCATGTCTCCCGGGCACCCCTGAGATCATATCAAAGGGTTTTTGCGGTTGGTTACCACTGTCGATCCTGGCTACACAGGAGTTGCAGTGGTGGGGAAGTGTGGTGGGCCAATTTTAATTTTTTAATATGTGTTTTCCATGTATGTCTACTCATATAATTATATATTGTCAAACAACATTTCGAGTATTTTAATAGAATGAGTTCTAGTAAGCGGATGACCATCAAGATATATCAACAAATGGGTTATGTTGTCTAGAAAATACAATGAACTCAGTTTTAGATTTAGAGAACTTAAAACCATTTTCGTGAGACCAATTATGAAGTAAATCAAGAGCGTTTTGAACTAGTTGAGTAGTAATATGAATAAATTTATATATATACATCATTAATATAATAGTTATATAATAGTTATTATAAATATCTATATCACACTGACAATAGAACCTTTTGGAATTCGGTATTATGTTTACCGTGCTTTAATGAGGTCAAAACTTGATTATGGATCTATAATCTATGATTCATCCAATAAAGGTTTCTATCCAGTCTGAATTCAGTTCAAAATACAGCCTTAAGATTATGCCATATATATACTGGGGGCTTTTAGAACTAGTTCCTCGCACAGTTTACATGCAGAATCAGGTGAACTTCCGCTGTGGCTTAGTCGCATTAAGCTCTGTTTGTCATATTCATTTAATGTTACTTCAACGCCGTTAAACCCCGTAAATAACACAATAACAGTCGAGTATCTTCACAAAATATTCCTAGCAGAAGTAATTACCAGCTCTTCTAACATTTTGCAACATTTCTTTCTAACATTTTGGCCAAATCTATTGACGATGACGCATCGCTGAAGCACGATGCGTCCTCAGATATAATAATCACTTCATCGTTTATCATATTACTCTCAGATAAACCTTGATTCATATTTTGGTGTAAGGAATGAAGGAATGAAGGAATGAAGGAATGAAGGAATCTGACGATTGAATGTTTTAGCTTCGAGCGAGAATCTGATGTAATATCCAATTTAGGTGAAGTACCCACCACACCCGACCGATTTAAAATTTCAGGGAAATTTTTAGCAATTTGGCCAATGTTTTTGCAAGTAAAACAGTGCATTGAATCTGAAGACAAATAAATCCAGTAATTAGTTTCATCGTAATTTATTTGTATGGATTCTTACAGCTTAACACTATCATCAGGGGCTATGTAAACCTGGTGTCTGAAGCTTAAAATGTGGTTAAATTCAGGTTCAGTAAATCCGGTACGTAGAAAAGTGATTGGAGATTGAGGCGTTATGTTGAGATCTTCTAAACTTTTTTAATAACATCATGGGGAATGACTGGGCACACATTGGAAAGGACAATCAGGTCTGATAGCAATATTTTGTCCGTTAATTTGTAATAACTTGTGCTTGTCGACTAATTCGTCAGCTAATTCTTTAGTCGCAACATACACACATAATATTCTGTTATTAGCTATTCTGGATACGAATCTTATTAACGTAGGTTCGATTACCTTAGACAAAGCCTCTGTATATTCTTTGAACAGTGGCATCCATAACGATAGCTTGGTTTTTCTTTGGGAATGTATCATTTTGGGTAACAGTAGCATAGCTAGATGGGTTTGAACTCGGTTGGGTCATTTTCTTTGCTGAGTTATCCCTGTAGTCATGTGTGTGTCATCTGTGTGAGATCAGAACAGCACACGCGACAATAACAAGAACATGATAACGCACGAGCGAGTTATTTTACCTATTAGTTATTACACAGCGCACGTGCAATACGTATGAACGTTAAACGTTCACTGCAATCGCGCTATTGTTTATCGTTTTAATTCAGGTTCAACTCTGCTATGGCTCTGATTCAGATCCGGTGCGGCTTCCGTAACTCAAATTTACTTTTATTTTTATTTTATTTTAAAGTCATTTTTACTTCATATTCTCGACAATTTAAGACACCAAAACAAGAAACGTTTCAGAAACGTGCGAGAAAAAGTAGCATCGTATCAACTTTTTGTTATGATAGCGTTTGCGCTTGGGCTGCGGTGCGGTTGCGCCTATCTGCCAAAACGTTAGCGCGATACTGTATCATTTAAAAAATCGAGTAATGTTCACGGTTCGTTAACGACTTAACTGAAACAACTTAGCGCGATTGCTCTGCTGTACGCTATACAAGCCCCTGTTTAAATAGGTGCATTATGCAGCAGACCTGTTCATATAGGGACTAACTGAATAAAATCAGTGTCTCATAAAATTGTCAGTAAATCTAAACATTAATATAATAATTTACGATGGCTTGTTAAGTAGTTAACACCTAATGAAGCTAAATAAATTTACACACTCAATAGATCGCATAATTTGTGCACGTAGTCAAGTGCAGACGTGAATAAATATATTATCAATTTAATACTTACAAATTTTAGATAGATTTAATTGGGTTAATTTACATCCTTATCAGTGAATTTGAATTTTTCAAGATTGCCGATTCAGCTTATACTTTAAACGCGACAGACAATCTTGTATATATTATAATCGTAATCTCAGAAACAGCTGCAAGTATTAACATGAAATTTAGTATGCAGGTAGTTTCGGAGGAGAAAAATCGATCTAGGTCTTCTCCCTAGGAATCTGCGCAGTATTTAAGTTATAATAATAACATATTATATGTATGTCATTATTTCGTCGTGCAACAATATATCAATAATTTCGACAATATTATTTCAGTCCGATTGGCAGCTTATTGGCAGATTTGGTTATAATTTTAGCTTTGTTCTTAAATTCGGAACGTGGTGGGTTCGAGTCTCGGTCTGATATCAAAATATTTTTGTGATTCCATTATTTTTTAAATTCTTTATCGAGCAAAGATCTGAATTCTGATAAATTACCAGGTACTATGATTGAGTCTCGATCTCCAATCTAATAAAGATTAAGACTGTGAATGGGGCAGCATTTTCTACTGTCCCCAGGAACGGCACTAACTTTAAATCCGGCCTTGGCTGTGTCACGTGACTTTAATAGGTAATTGCACATTTTTTATTTATATATCTATTTATATCATAATATATATCTATCTTGTTTCATTTTTATTAATTTTATTTTGTTTTTATTTTATGATTTTAATAGTAATTGCAATTTATGTTATTTTTAATTTAATAAATTCAATTTAATTATTTTAATTTCTCGTCATGACATTTACTCAAATTTAGTTATTAATTTATTTCAATTCTTATCTTATTCATTGTTTTAAACACTTACGGATTGTGTTGCGGTGCACTTTCCTTTTTCCGACGTTTCGGCTACTTTCCAGCAGCCGTGGTCACGGGAGGACTGAGGTGTCAATTGCCCTATTTGTTAAAGTTGTTCAAACTACCCGAAGATTCTTCAATTATTATTTGTATTCCGATCCACGCAAACATACTAACAGTATCTTGAAGCCACGGTGATTTTAAATTACATTTTATTTTGTTAATTATTGGATCCCAACTAGATGGCAGCACCCAGCCATCTTCTTGGTTAAAATTAGGGTACTTTTTAATTTCTATAGCCTCGCGTATCATTCTTGGGCGATAACGGTGTTCCTTTGCCAGTACTTGTGGTTTATCAAATCTTATGTAATGGCGAGGTTGATCCAGTGTGTGTTTGATTTTTTGATTAGAAGAGCACGAGGAATCTGTTATCAGCAGCATTTGGAAACCGAGCTTCATCATGTCACACAAGTTCTACGTTCTTCGATTTTCGAAGCTTCGAGTCCCACGCCTGCATCACAGTGACCGAGTGAAACCAGCCACTGTCTAACGAATACCTGCAGTTCTACCTTTTATGAAAGGAGTCACTGATAAAGTTGGTTATATTCTAAGGAAAGCTTCTATAACAACATATTTCAAGCCACACAAAAAGATAAGTCAATTTTTACCACCAGTGAAATGTAACATTCCCCTTCAAGATGCAGGAGTATACGAGCTCGACTGTGACTGCGGTCTCTCCTATATTTCCTATATATATTTAAATAGTATAATCTCTGACGACGTAACGGGGTTGAGTCGAAACTAAAAGGGAACTTCATTGATATCATGCAAATCTCATTCTACCTGCAACTACGAATCCTGATCAACTATTCTGCATTTCTAGCCATAATAGTTAGAGCAAAATTAGTAGTTATATATAACTATAATATTAAGAACAATCACGAATATTTGGTTTATACTCTAACTTTTGTATAATATACCCTATGTGGCCTAAATCCTACTTACTATTATAAAATGTATACTTCCACATTTAATGAGGAAAATTTTTATTTAAAAGTGTTTTACTAAAAGTTTTACTAAAGTTTTTTATTAAAAGTGTGTGACGGGATGAATGTTGGATGCTCTCGATCAACACAATATAAGCTACTTTTTATCTCAAAAAACTACAGTGTTCCCGTGAGATAGGTACTGAATTTACGCGGGTAGAGCCGCGGGCAAAAGCTAGTATTATCATAAAAATATTATGAACTAAATCTATATTTTTCGTGCCAGCCTCACAGAAGCCCGATTCACGTATTTTCTGTTCAATTTGCAGTTGGGTTTAAATGGAGGCGCTTTCTCTCGCACTCGCTCACCCACGATTGATGCACGTGCGAGTGCGACATCACGTGATGCGCCGTAAATTAAATTATATTATTATTTTCTATTTGTAAAAGCTCACTAATGCAATTGTTTCATCCATTGATTGTATCCACTTTTTTGTTTTTTTATTTTATTTATTTGAATTTCCTTTGATTTGAATTTTGGAAAACAACTACAATGTGTTACATATTAATTAATGTCAACGTTATCCACAGGTTAAATCTACTTCTTAACAAATTAAACGAAAGTTGCCACAATTAAGTAGGTCAGAAAATTAAATTTATTTGGCAACATGTATAAAATTGGCATGATATTATGTATTAACTGTTACGTCATAATATCGAAACAAGGTGCGTGCGCGGAGATAGTAAATTAGCGTTAGCGTTTTGGTATTAAAGGTTTTACGAACAGGTTCACTCGCCAAATTTACTAACTTGTACCTACAAACAGGACTTAGGGCCTTGCACAATATACTGATAATAATAAGTGACAGATAGCTTATTTGCATGTTTTGTCACAGTCGCACGCGGCATGAAATTTAAAAGCCAGCAGCGCTAAAACTTACGAATAATCTATCTGACAATTAATAGAAGATAATGAAACAGACCTTTAATTTATGCGAGGTACAACACTAGACAAGAATCAAGCAATCAACTGACAGAAAAATTGAAAATTGGGCCCTGATTTGGTAGTCAAAACTCAGATTTTTCTATGAAACTTGAACTGGAATAAAAGAGATAACATTATATAATATTATTGGTTCTAATTAAATTACTGATGATGTTAACCTACATAATTACGAAAAATATATTTAATAAATAGAAATTGATTAAAATTATAATATTTTTATTATACATAAAAAGATTGAAATTCGGATTACATAACCAGATTAAATACAATTCATTGCAGCATAACACTATCAAAATATTAATAAAATATATTATTTTAGCGACGCGATAAAAATAATTACTACATATTATTATTATGATATCCTTTTACCATCGTAGAGAGTTATTTACCCAAAGGGGAAACACGGGACCCTATTACTAAGTCTCCACGGTCCAATAAATCTCATGAACCGTGATAGCTAGACAGGTGAAATTTTCACAGATGATTATTTCTGTTGCAGCCGTAATAACAAATACTTAAAACAGAAAAAAATATTAAATAACGTGTTTTCTTTTTGCAGTTTTGTACAGAACCCTGCGTGCGCGAATCCCATTGCACTTGTCCGATTTTTATCGTTATTGAAATTAATGTATTTTATATTATTGTGATTATAGACATACTATTATTATTATTCTTATATTATGTAAATCAATATGACTATGATTTATCCTCTTCTTTTTTTAGCTTTTTACTAAATTCTTCCGTTAGTATGATTTTTTCTTTGACTTTATATAGTACATTTCATTTTGAATCTTTAATTTATTTTTATTTTGTCTTATGTATTCATTTCTTTGCGGGTCACATTGGATATCTTCTATTTTACAATCTGGTTCAAATACTGGATTTCTACTAAGACTATCGGCTTCCAAATTATATTTACCCGGCGAACAAATAACTTCAAAATTGTATTGAGATAAATAATATGTAAGATCTCCTAGTTCTTCATATGGTCGATATTTAATATTAATTTTTTTAAAGGCTAATGATCTGTAATAATTATACCTAAACTTTCCTAAACTCCCTAAACGTTCCTAAAGTTTCATTTTTTAAATTTTCTTCTTAATCCTTCTTTTGATATTGCGTCCAGTAGTAATGATTAATGATAGAATGACCTTTTAATGACAAAATTTTGAAATTTACAAACGACATATTCGAGCCTGAATCATAGATTCCTTTTATTTTCATGGAGATATTTAATTCAATTGAAATTTTGATTAATGGCAGAATATCAAGTTTTTTAAATCAATTTCATTTTTTTTTTAATTTTTTTTTAATTTAAATAGATCTTTATTGGCAAATAAACATCTTATTACATTAACCCGCCAAACTGCGTCACAGTTTGTCGGCAGGTATTTACTTCTAACTCTAAATTGTGAACGTTTCTTCACGGTTATCTGTTTTCTCCTACTGCTCGTATTTTTATTTTGTTTCTCTGATTCTTTGTCAGCATTCCTTCCTAAGTTGTTTTCAACATTCTTTCTGGTAACTAAATATTCTAGACCTCTTATTTGGTTAAATAATTCTTCTGTTGTTCTTAAAATATTTCTGTCTATTTTATTTATCACAAATATAAGTAGTTCCGTTGCAATCAAATCAATCAATGTACAAACATCAATGTTTTTGTTCACTTCCAATAAAAGTATATTCTATCGTAAGTGTGTGTGTTTGTGTGTGTGTGTAGTCGGTACCAGCCCGAACAACATCCTGATAAAACAATAACCATCCTGACAAAAAGAACTCACGTTCAAGTTGGTTCGTACCGACTTCAAAATTTTGAAGAGAAGTTGAGAAATTGTTGAAATTTTAGCCAAATTCAAAAGTGGAATTATTTAAAAAATAAGTTTTACTTCATATTTTTTGTGCATTTTTACTTTAGTCGGTTTTATTTTTCGTTTAAAAATATTTTTCCTTTTTTAGTGATATTTGTTAAATTATTATTAATACATTTTAAGAACATTTAAAATAAACTTTTGAATGTATAATTGAATACGCGCAAAGCTTCCATTAGGTATTGTATATAAGCTGATGATGTTGATAACTGTAAGTTACATAATGGCATTCTTTAAACAATGTCAAAATTTTCAAACGCGTATATTTAAAGACTGACGAGTTCTGTTCAGTGCTTTTGGATCTAGGGTATACCTTGGTGCAGAATCTTACTTTTTGGTAGCATATGCTTGGGTTACTTCTGAAAAAGTCAAAATCATTATAAGTGTCCATATAAATTTCAAGGAGTTCCCTCGATCCCTCATGGATGCCATCATCAGGTCACCGCTTTGGTGACAACGAGACCAATTTCGGATTATATCCAATACATCAAAAAAAGAATATTGAAAATCGGTCCATAAACAGCAGAGTAATGTTCAAAGGTATCCCTGTCGGTGTAAAATACTATGAGAAGTACCTATTATATCATCATTTTATTGTCATGATTTATGGTGTGATGATGGTGGTGATGATGATGATTACTTTAATTAACGTAGTGGCTTATGCTTTCAGTTCTTTAAGCAACGCCGAAATCCCCAAACATGAATCTATAAGGAGTCAGGTGTTCTGTTCAGTACTTTTGGATCCAGGGTATACCTTGATGCAAAATCTTACATTTTGGTAGCATATGCTTGGATTACTTCAGAAAAAATTGAAATCACTATATTATGTGTCCATATAAGTTTTGAGGAGTTCCCTCGATTCCTCATGGATCCCATCATCAGGTCACCACTTTTGTGAAAACGGGACCTAATTTGGAGTATAACCTTTACATCAACAAAGAATTTTATGCAGACGCAGACTTCAAAATTATGAAGATTCAGTAGATAAATAATATGTACTTAGTTAAAATTTTAGCCGAATTTAAAAGGGAAATTATTTAGAAAAATTAGTTTTATTTCAAACTTTTTTGTGCATTTTTACTTTGGAAGTCGGTTTAATTTTTTGTTTAAAAATAATTACATTTCAAAATTTTAACGCCCTCAAATCAAACAAAGCACAATAAGTACGAATAATTAACATAATAATAATATCTATGGATGCTACATACCACGTCAATCTGGACCCGTGGTAAGTTCTCGAAGAACTTATGTTATGGGTCCCAGACAACGGAAATATATTGAATATACTTATGTTGCATATTTAACATTTTTATTCTTATATTATACGCATATTTAATACATGACCCAGGAACACGGAAAAAAATGTTGTTCCTTCAGCGGGTTTTGAACCCGCGACCTCCGGCTTGAGCACCAACACGCGCATCCACTGAGCCACAGAGGTCGTCAAAATCACTATAATACAAAGAGTATTGGATTTCGCATCAATTCAAAATCTATACTCTACGGCTTTCTTATTACATCCAAACATAATATATAAGCTTCGTATATTATATTATACAAAAATCCAGCAAAAGGTAACTTTTTAATTTCACTAGAACATTCTTTCAGCAGCAACAGAATATAGTTCGTTCAAACGATTTGGCGCAGAAAAACCTTACCTTGAGTGATGTTTTGACAGGTGACAACAGAAACAACACACAACACTAGCCACCACATTTTTCGTTGGTACTCAGTACTGTGACCGAGCGAGCGCGCGCTGTGGAGGTTGCAAAACCGCTGGTGGGGAACTAGTTTAATGCAATATTACAAAATCCTAATATTTACGTTAGCAATATTAGGAGCTCTATAAATTACGTCGCAATTATTTTATTAAGTCTGCAATTGTTACACATTACACAATACTAATAATGAATAAGCGACTTTAAGCTCAACCATGTAAAAACCATATAATGGGTATTGACCTCAAAAAAGTTCGACGTAGTAATGCAAAATAAAATAAAATCAAAATAACAAATAATTTTATCTCTTCTTCACGCCCTAAAAGCTCGCATTGTTATCGAGCTTTGAAAGCGCGTAGCAGTTTATACCGAAACGAGACGATACGCGACGCGGCGTTGCATTTTTTAAGATAGCAATTCAAAATTAAACTTTATTCACCTTACAATAAAATACACGTTTAATTGCAAGAGTTCGAATGTCAAACTACACCGCTCTCTTACAATAGAACGTGTATATACTTATGTACTAATAGTTACTGCGTAAACTAAAGATCAAATTTGAATGCCTATTTTAAAAATGCGCGCCGTATCGCGTATCGTTTTCTTTTGGTGTGAACTGGTCCTAAGGAGGTAGGTAAAGCTGTAGTTGCAATACTTGGCATAAATACATGTAATTTAGTCGTAACGTTTTACCATGGAAAGCTTCGCGCTTGAACAACACGTAGTAATGGTTAAATTTTCATATCAAAACGTGTTTGGAACACCACAGAAAATTCTACAAGTAATTTTCAAGATTTGCCAACGCCTGGACCCCGACTCACGACCCAAGTTGTGTTAACGTTGTTTCTTACTTACACCCCAAATACACACTGGATGTTTTGTTGGGCACCATAACATCGATGTACGCGGTTGGAGTAGTGAATGGACTAGGACGGCCCTAGCTCAGTAACCAACGGTTCGTAGTTACACCTTGTTGGACACCATAACTTGCGATCGGAGCTGTCAACGTGAATGACCAACTAAGCCCCATTAGGAGGAGGATAGTATATTTTAGCAGTTTGCACCCCAAGAGGGCCAAACTGGGTACAAGCAAAGATGAATAACCATACAACTGTCAAGACTTGCTACGGAGGAAAACGAGACAATCCCAGGAAGCGGTATGCTGTGTTTTTTGGCAAAAATGAGCCCAGGAACTGTCCCACGCTCAAGCCTACATTCCCCCAGAAAATGAGCATAATATAGTTCAAGGTTTTTTATATTAGTTAAGCAGTTTTTTAATTTTTGTCTATAGTTTATACTATTAAATAAGTTATCGTTTATAGTTTATCTTTACCAACCTATGACAAGCAGCTAGGATGCAGGGACCTCCACCAATATTTCGACCGTGTCCTTTGGAAATCTGCTGCAATGCTCCCACTGTTACCGATATTTTAAAAGCCAGCGGGGTTTGAACATCCACGTAGGCAAATGCCACAAACAGCTTCCAACCCTCATTCCCCCAATAACCAATTCACTTCCGAACCCAATCTATCAAACAAATTTCTGGCAAGAAATATCCAAATTTAAACGTTTTGTACCAGTTCTAAGATGGATCCCTAGGGGTGCCAGAGTGACTGTAGCCCAGAAGCTTGCCGAAACAATACGCCACACAGTCCTCACCCCTCCCTACCGATTTCGGCATATCACTAGAGATCCGCTCAACAATGCCTCCCTCACTTCAAGAATCAAAAGGAATTGTGTTTCGGACATTAACCTCAACCTAAATTTTTCTTCACATTCCTAGGTCAAACATAACATCGTGAAAACTGTGGAAAATAAAATAAGTGAGGGAGACATTAAGGGTGCAGCGCGGCTCCTGTTTTCCAATGACACGGTCGCCCCGACTGCCGAGAAACCCTCATCGCCCTGCAAAACAAACATCCATCACAATCCATTCCTTTTACAGTTTCCAATGACGCATTACCACCACTACCAAACGTCGACAGACAAAGTACGCGGAGCCATCATGTCCTTTCTTCCGGGTTCAGCTGGCGGACTCGACGGTCTCACCCCTCAGCATCTGAAGGACCTCACCAGCGGTTGCTGCGGGAAGGCCGGCGAGAAGCTCCTACATGAACTTACGAATCTGTGCAACCTGATGCTACGTGGAGGGGTCGTATCAGATATCGTAGACATTCTGTATGGAGCTAACCTCTGCGCCTTGAGGAAGAGAGATGGTGGCATTCGTCCGATTGCTGTTAGCTTCACATACCAGCGCCTTACAGCCAAACTAGCTTGCAAATCGGTCACATACCTCGCGTCATACTTCCAGCCAAAACAGCTCGGTTTTGCCTGCAAAGGGGGTTGTGAGGCCGCCGTTCACTCTTTCAGGACAGCTATCCACAATCAAGATGATGATGTATTTCTGAAGGTCGATGTCAAAAACGCTTTCAACTCAGTTGACCGAGGCGCCATGTTGGCCCAAATTAAATCTAAAGCACCTGCCATTTTACCATTTATGTTCCAGTGTTACAACGACCCCACCAAACTCATTTACAAAGACCACCTCATCTCATCCGAAGTGGGCTGCCAACAGGGCGACCCTCTAGGTCCAGCAATCTTCAGCCTTGCTATACACCCGGTCATCGAGCTTCTAAATTCAAAATTTAATGTTTGGTATTTGGATGATGGGACCCTTGGAAGCGATGCACCCCCTGTACTATCCGACTTCCGCACTCTGATCCGCGAGTTCCAAAAAATAGGTCTGCAGCTGAACCTAGGCAAGTGCGAACTTTTTGTGCCAGACAGATGTGGGGATAGAAACGCGATTATATCCAGCTTTAATGAAATAGCTTCACAACTGTCTGTCATTGACAAGGATTCGCTCTTCCTTTTGAGCTTACCTATTTTAAACGAATCTCTCCCGTACTTCATAGATAACGAATTACAAAATTTTAACGAAACTTTAGACCGCCTCCTGTCGCCTTGTCACATGGCCTTTACCCTAATCCGTTTTTGCATTTTCGCACCTAAATTGACATATGTCTTACGGTGTTGTCAACTGTGGAAGTTCCCTCAAGTTCTCAAATAGTTGGATGATACCATAAGACAACCGCTCTCCACTATTTTGAACACAAATTTCGATGACCGCGCATGGACTCAGGCAACGCTTCCAGTTAGTTTCGGTGGCCTAGGTATTCGAAAGCCCTCTGACATATCGCTTCCGGCCTTCTTGTCACTTGTCAAGGCCAACAAAAGTCGGGTAGTTCGTGAGATAGAGCCCCATAATATATGCGAAGATGTCGTCAAGAATTGGTCTATAGCAGAGTCGCGGCGATCTTTTGGTTGAAATTATTTTCCAAACGTGATGTCATCAATTATTACTATCGCTTAAAATATTATAAAAATCGTGGTTAAATATCACTTAAACAGATTTTTTTATTTCGTTTCAAATTTCGAACATTCTTAATAAATTATTAAATTCATTTTTATAGTACATAAAAAACCTTTGTACCGGTTAAAAGATACTATCGATATTGAAAAGGTTAAAAATGAAAAACATTATAAGAAAGCAACATAAAAGGAGCTCACAACAAAATACGTTCATTGCTCTAGCTCTTAGAGCATTAACTCTAGCCTAAGCTCTATCTTTATCCCGCGGCTCCGCCCGCGTAAATATAGTATCGGGTATCCCACGGGAATACTGTGCTTTTTCGGGATAAAAATTAGGCTATGTTTTAATCCAGAGCCCTTAGGCTACTACCTACTAGTACTACTAGAAGCTTACTACTACCATACCAAATTTAATCGAAATCCGTTCAGTAGTTTTTGCGTGAAAGAGTAACAAACATCCATCCATCCATCCATACATCCATCCATCCTCACAAGCTTTCACATTTATAATTAAATGAAATGAAATATATTTGGATTGGAGAGGATTTGCAGAAATATATGAACGCTGCTCTATCAACTCAATACGAACAAGCTACATATAATTAGAAAGGGCAGAAGTTATGTAGTGAAATTGGAACAAGGCCCTGTACATTATTCCCTATAAAGACCATAATATATAATTATGTAAATAATGAGGTTTTGTGTAACACGTCAAAAGTAAACAAAAAACAGGATTTTCTTCCCTTACTGGATGAAAATGCATTCTAAAATATCTGTACGGCACACGACTTTGATGAGCATTGTGATTTTATTTAATAAATACTTACATCCGTATCATTTCTTTAGATCCGCCTCGACTCAACCTCATCTGAGGTATCCTTAAGAAGTTCCTCGAATTTGGTATTCTTAAACGTAATTTCTCCCTCGGCTGTTTGCTCCTTCAGTGAGGTTGAGTGGAGGGAGGTATGACGTCATAGATAATCATAGAAAAATATATTTTTTAGTTATTATATATACCGATAGTTATCATTAAAACTCGATCCGAATTTGGCAGAATGATGCTATAACCCTTCGTTTAAAAAAAACAAATTACAAATTTAACATCAGTGTCATTCTCATATGACGGTTTTTGATATTTCTGCTGCCTAGCGGCAGAAAGCCGCTAGGGGGCGGACCCAATTCACACAAAGAGTCATCTGGTGCCGTAAGTGGTATAAAAAAACGGTCAACAAGAATTTTCGTTTCTTTTTCTTTCACCAGGCGGCGCTTGGTAGCACGATGGTCCTTGTCGTGTCAAAAAACTGTCAGAAGTCAGATGTGAATGCTATATGAACTGTGGTCTGTAAACCTGTGAACCCCTAACTTGTATTGTCATGTTGAAATTTTCGTTGGTATTTTCACGTTAGGTTTCGTAAAGGTAATCCAGAAACTCCAAAAAATCCTCCATGCTTCTCTTTAAATAAGTATCCCTCTGTAATTACGTAATTGCTTCAAATAATTCCACGCTATTTATAAAAAGAATTGATATAAATGTCGAAAATAGGCGCTCGAGAGAGCCTCAAGGTACGTCCTGAACTACATTAAGTTCGACAGTTGATTCCTCGACTCGCGTAAGGAAATTTCTCAAGTCGAGGACATTTTGTTGAACTAATGATACAATTTTTGTGGATTGAGGTTGAGTCGAGTGGAGGAAATCTCGAGGAACCAACTAATGATGCGGGTGTTAGCCTGTGACGAAATTATTTTATTTTCATTTCCAAAAAATAATGTCAATAATATTATAACAAAGTTGTGATATAAATATTATATCATTTACAAGTGTAACCAAATGTATAATATTTATGATTAATATATTAGTATTTACTACCTGGGTAACCGCTCGGAGCTCTAGTAGATAAAAAAAAAGAATTACAAAAATATTTTACCGAGATTCGAACCCACCACATTCCCAATTTTAGAAAAATGCAAAAATTACACAATATATCCAAACTGCCAATCGGACTGGTATTATAGTCGAAATTATTGATATATTGTTGCATGACGAAAGAAAAAACATAAATAGATTAAAAATGCGCAGCTTCCCAGAGATAAGGCCTAGCTAGATCGATTTTTCTCGGCTGAAACTCCCTGAAAACTACATTTCATGGTTATACTTGCAGCCGATGTCAAGATATATATGTCAAGCCGATTATATAATAATAATACAAGATTGTCTCGTTTAAACTTTATGATTGAAGCGCGTTGGGCCTTTTTGAGATCAGACAAGAAGTAAAAACTATTGAACTCTCGTCAGTGTTGACACAGAGTAAATGATTATCTCATATTATGTTATGTTTCGCACTCCGCATGCTTGTTATCTTGTTATCACTTCTGTCGGCACTACCGGAGTGATACTTTTTTATTATTACCTAAATATTATTATAACATAAAGGTCCCTGTTATCTATTTAGGTACATGTGCATGGTGCACGTAATTTTCATTAGGTGTCACTATTTTGTATGGTCTATATTATAGACAAAATAGTGACACAGTAATATCAACTAAATTTAAATTAATAACTAAATTTTGTTCGAATGTTCGGTATACCTATTAATTCTGACGTGTAACCACGTTTGAAACTTAAAACGGTTTTAACTTTTCACCATAGCGCTACGCTAATTAGTTAGGATTTCCATTACAAACCAGGCTTAACATTTATGTATAAAATCTAAAAGACCATTATGAAATTCTAAAATAACGTAAAAAGTGTTATGTCAAGGCTAAGATGAAGAGAATTTCGCAGTGTACTGTTGCTGATGCTAAATAGACTCACTACAAATTGTTTAAAGAGAACTCGACTTTACATCCAAGTCATAAGGTTTATATTCAAACGATTAAACGGTCATAGTTTCTGAATGCAGGTGTTTGCAAATATAAACTTTATCATGCGTCCGCAAGATTCAGTATCGTTTGGAGAATTTTTTGTCGTACCGTACTAGTGTTTCAATTCATTACGTTTCGCCAGTACACATTACGTTTATTTGCGATTTTCAATTACAACCAACTTATTAGCTCATTATATATTGCATTTACGATGCTGACTCAGCGATTCTAGCTTGTACGGTCATACTTTTTCTCTCATTTGTCTTTGAAGACTTGATAAGGACAACAAAGCAGGCCTGTTTTTACCCAACTACGGCGAAGTCAAAGGGAAAGGGTATTATTGATTTTGGCATTGGCGGTACATTTTCGGTACCAACTATAAATTAGGCAATTATAAGATCCAAAAATAATTTCTAAGAAGTTCAAAGCCCAGCTACTTGCTCCTACACCTACAGAGTATTCGGTAGAACGCGGGTAGTCAGTCCATGAAATTTAGATACGGGGTGAAGTCGTATCATGTGGAATAACTAAAAACTATATTTCACCGTCGATGCACTTCGAGTAGCCGGAGACAGTGAAAAGTGGAGAAACATCGGGAGGACAAAGGTGGTGGTGGTGAAGGTGGTGGTCACTACCCTCAGACATGTGTAGCACGGCTGATCGAGGAGGATATTTCACGGATTGATTATGTGATTACATACAAACCATATCTTTCGTAACCACTGACCTCTAGCCTCCTGTAACCTGTTGCTTTTTTTATAAAAGCAATTATTAGCAATAAAAGTACATTCTTGAGCTGAATATAATATAATCCAGTCTCACAAATAATCCAGTCTCATAAAGGTTCTCGTGAAATGTATAACCGCCGACATTTTGAAGTCGGTTAAAAAGATAAGTAATTACAAACACGCGGACAAGGTTAACAGACCAATGCTTAAAATTTTACACACCGGTGTGAACTGTAGCAAATATAAAATAGCCTGGGTGAGAAGTGCAGTGCTTTGTTTAATTCTTAAAAGCAAAATGAAGAAAAAAACGAGCAATGCTTAGTCTACAGTACTGTACTTAGTCGCATAATATGATGTTACCTACACGAAAAAACTGCACTAGAATTTAATGAGGACGAATACATTTGTAAGTAATTAAATATTATATATTATTATAAAACAATACTTTTAACTTTACCATAACGGAAGAATACGCATTTTCGACTTATTTGCAGGAAATCACTCTCAGATATTCCAAAAGTGAGAGGAAAGATTTATATCTTTAAACCTATAAGTGCTTTATTTGTAATTATTTACAAAAGAGCACTTATAGGTATTCGGTTTTACGTTTACTTTTTTAACGAAACTTGACTGGTTATGAAAATGTTTTCATATGGCTATGATGATTACTGTAGGTACTTTATGAAGACTTCATATTGAATTTCTGAACAGTTGACGAAAGCATAAAAATGATTTATTTCAAGTTCAGTCAACCGGACTTGGGACAGGGACCGGCTGTGAAACGAACAAGTCCAATTGATTATGAATAATTTTATTCAGAGTATGTGTAACGACTAAATTGTATAAAAGTAACTGAGACCACATCGTCTACCGCACTAGAGCTATCTGCCTATCGGCAATCTGATTTACTATAATAACGACTTCGGTAATTAGACATGATTAAAGTTGAACGTTCTAAACCGCGACAATGAACGTCAGAACGTTGGGATCAGCTAATCAAAATACAGATATAGATAGCGATACAAAATTAAACTTTATTCGCTAGACTCGTTACACAAAAATGTAGACGTTTCATTGCAAGAGCAGTGCGGAACTGCGCGGCGATAAAACGTGTATATTTTTCTGTGGTGAATAAAGCTCTATTTAACCACCTTAAAAACTGACGTTTTGTGTGGACATGGTAGATTTAAGAGCGCTTTCACACTGTCAGTTCCGATATCGGCGCATCCAATATTTTTCATATAAAGATATAAATATATTTTATTTAAGAGGCTCTTGCCAATCAAGTCATCATAACTTATACTAAATATTTTATAGAATTTTGTACGAATATTTTGCTGCAGAATGCTCGTATTTCGCACACAACTCCTTTCTTTTATCGACACCTTTCACACACTCCATAATCAAATGGTGAATATCCTCCACCACACCACACTCATCACAGTCAGGCAAATCAGTTATTTTAATCATATATTTCTAGTAACTACAAGTTAAACGATATATTTTTTATTTCATACACTTTACTTAGCCCGATATCATATTGATGACATACGCCGATATCGGATCGTGTAATGTGATAAAAATAATCTGAATAAAAAAATATTTGTTCAAATAAAAAAAATATAATATTATTGTGTCCGATTACCTAATTTGATTAATTTCCCCGGCTTCATTCATTATTATTAATTAATGTTATATTAACAATTAACTATGAAATATGTATGTAGGTAATGTAACTGTTTTGTTGTATTTTGCAATAATGAAAACTTTGTAAGGCTGTGAAAATTTTGCTTCATCTATACAAATAAATAAAATTGAAGTGTCTGTTTGTAACTTAAAACTAACAGCTTTGCACTACATGTATGAACGGTACCCACACCATTTTTTTGTAATTTTTGTTTATCTGTCCACCCGAAAGTATCTGTCTGTCTGTTCCAGCTTATCTCTAAAACAGCCAGGCCAATTTTGACTTGACTTCCACTGGCAGATAGGTGATGTTATACGCCTACTTTTATCTTGGGGCTCTGTTAAAAATATTCTATTTTTATTCATCGTTCCAAGCAAAACAAGATACAGGCAACAGCTAGTTATGTACACACATAAATGTATAGTGACATTATTGATGAGGGTAGAGAATCCAGGGATTGAACACAGAAGAATACATTCCGCGAGGGCGAAAAGTGGGCTACAGATTTGCTTTCTCTGGTCTAAAGCCCAACCATATTGGACTCGGTGGACATTATATCTCCCGCTAGTTTGAGAAATGGGCGTCAGAGGCCTAATTCTCGTATTTAAATTAGACTTTCAACTTACTGTGAATTCATTATAATAGGTATTTACCTATGAAATTGCTGTTCTGCAGTACTGGCTCTTTCAAATCAAAATAATTTTTGTTTGGCTAAGAATTCTAATTTCAAATGAATTTCATTTTAAAAACATGGAATTCTTTTTCCAATAGTAGTCATTTGTTTATTGATTAGTGTTACATTTTCATCGCATTTCAATCTTTTTCGTCATCATGGATACGTTAAAAATTCGAGTAATTATGGAATATGAGTACCGTCGTGGCAGCAACGCGGCATAAGCGGCATGCAACATCAACGACGTTTACGGAGCTAACAGTACAAACCAACGCACCACCTGTTATTGGTTTGCTCGCTTCCGTTCTGGAAATTTCGACCTGAAAAATGAACCTCGCGATTGTCCGAAAACTTTGGTCGACAATGACGAATTAAAGGCGATTGTGGAAGCTGATGATACACAATCTACGGCTGAATTAGCAGCAGCTTTCGACGTTAGCGTCAAAACAATATTGGTCCATTTGCGTCAAATTGGCAAGGTAAAAAAGCTTGACAAATGGGTGCCCCACGAACTCAATGATCGCAAGCGCGAAGTACGCGTCGAGACGTACCTTGCACTGCTCAACAGACACACAAATGAAGGAATTTTCAACCGCATTGTTACCTGCGATAAAAATAGATTCTGTTTGATAACCGCAAGCGCTCAGTAAGTTGGTTGGATCCTGGCTCAGCACCTAAACAATGCCCTAAACGAAAACTTACCTCTAGAAAAGTGATGGTCACTGTTTGGTGGTTTAGCGCCGGTGTGATTCATCACTCCTTCTTGAGCTTATGGGTTGAGCATTACTGCAGATGTGTACTGTGAAGAACTGAACATAATGATGGAGAAGCTGGCACATCTCCAACCAGTATTGGTCAATCGCTAGTCTCCGCTGCTCCTGAACGACAACGCGCGATCACATACTGCACAGCAGACGGTCTCCAAGTTGCAAGAACTGGGGTTGGAAGCTCTCCAACTGCCCTACTCACCAGACCTTGCGCCTACAGACTACTTTTTCCAGAATTTGGATAACTTCTTGGCGGGAAGAAAGTTTAATACCCGAGAGGCAGTACAAAATGCCTTTGAAGAATTTGTTGCCTCCCGTCCAGCTGATTTATTTTAAGAAGGGTATATTAAAATTGGCAAAGATGCATTGATTGCATGGGTGATTACTTCGCTTAATACAAATAAAAAATACATGAAAAAAAATAGTTTAATTTTTTTCATACAAAACGGCAATTTCATAGGTAAAAAAAGACCTAATAAATTAATCGTCCTGTTATCATAAATTGACCGCAAGTCGGTATTCTACTACATTATTTTAGTACAATTGTGTCAACACAGTCATTTTCAAATTACATTGACTACAATTCTCTTAAGCGAGTCGAGTCCTTTTCATGAAAGAAGTCCCCTAGACGCGCGCTGTGATCGCTCGACAAAATGTGGTCAGCATTATTTATGGGTATCAGAATAAAATAAATAGAATTATATGTCAGTAAAAATGTCAGAAGTAAGTTTTGTGAAGCAGAACAGATTCTTCTGTTCTGATTCACAAAACTTCTTTACATTGAGTATCATTTCTCGGGCAGCACTTTTTACAACCTCAGGCATTGTAATAACAATTAAACAAATTTAGTTCCACTAATTGGCGCGGGATTTCTTTCGTGAAAAGCACTCTACAAAGACAGCTGTTGCTTAACGTTTATAAGATCCAGTGTTGCCAATTGTATATATACTACATAGCATAGCATAAAACATATATAAATAAAAATATGTATATTACAGAAATTTTTGTACGTGCATAACTTCCAAACGACTACACCAAATTGGATTTATGTGTTCGTTATTTCTCAGGAGAAAGTTTTTGTGAAAAAAAGTATTAAAAAAATAATATATTATATGGCAAAATAACGTTTGCCGGGTCAGCTAGTTTTTAATAAAATTGCAATTAAATGATGTATTCGGTTTTATATGATTTTTTTTTAAATAAGTTATGACGTACGGTACGGTACTTTTATAAAAATTGATTTTGACTTGCAAAAAAATTCACAGATTTCGTGTCTCACACGACTATCGAGCACATTGGAAATACATCTACGGAATTAGAAATGCGAATGGCCAGCCCTTAACCCGATCGACTTTGTTGTAGGCTCAAATTGTTGCTGACTAAATTATCCAGGGGTACTTTACTCAAATTTTTTATATAATTCTTCGCTTTGAGTTTCTTACGGCGGATCTTCTCGGCGAGTTAGGGTTGAACCGGTGGTAGCTTTTTCTGTTGAATTCCGAAAAAAGCTTGTTAAGTTTCATTTTGAAATAAAAATAAATCATTTTCACTTCATTTCATTTCCAAAATACCGAGCGTCAAAATCAAAAATACGGAAAAAAAGTTTTTTTTTTTTCACTATTTCGGCCCAAACTTATTTCGTTTTCGACTTTCTCGAATAATTCTATTCGCACCTTACAGCTAAATATGCGTCTTTTGAGCTTTATTTGAATATCATATTTTCACAACTATCCGAGATATAAGGGGATCGCACTGTTTCGTGAAATCGGAGCCAACATTGGAGCGAACGAAAAGACATTTCCAATGCCAAAAGTGATTTGTGCGTAGAGTAAATTTTATGTGATGACATCCCCAAATGTGAAAGTGAAATAAAAACCGGTTTAAGGTTCGGTTCGAATCAATTTTATATAATTAGGAGAATACCGTTTTGTATGAGTAAGTGGTTCGCTCAATCTACAATCAGGCTTCGATACAATAATAATCGCATGGCGGTGAATTTCTTACGACCTTCTCCTCATTCTTAAATTTTTGTCGACCTCTGTGGCTCAGTGGTTCAGTGCATTGGTGCTTAAGCCGGGGGTCGCGGGTTCGAATCCCGAAATGGAACCCGTAACACAAGTTCTTCGGACACTTAGCACGAGGCCATATTGACATGGTGTGAAGCGTTCATAGATATTTATTTATTATTTATTTATTCTTCGTTTGACGTTTTTTTGATATCTATGAGATCACCATTTTGCTGTTTGATCCGGATTTGATCCGGACTGTATCGAAGCTGTATTATCGTTGGCTTAAAATAGCAGAATCGACCTTCAGGGCGTCAGCGTGTGTAAATATAAAGCGATGTGTTTAGGTCATCTTAAGCCAGCCTTTCACGTAACGGTGTATCTGTGCAGGTTTGTCTGAGTAGTGGAAACCTGCACAGTTGTGCAACATACACGCTCAACCTGTACAACTCAACTGTAGAGTTTGCCTGTCAGGTATACCGTAACGAGTATGGTTAGCATTAAGCCGAAATGCCAAATACTTAAGGTTGCAAAACCAAACGGGTACATAAGCGGAGAGCCTCAACTGGTTAATTAGCGCGTAATGCATTTCGTTACAATACATGAATCATAATAATATAGTAACATCATATTAGATGTGAAAGGTGAGCTAGTTCACCATGGCAAGTGAACGCTATACACTATGAACGCGCTAATTTTGATGGACATGATGCATCACATGATTCACATGTTTTACAGCAATAATATGTTTTAAACGCAATCAATACTATGATATTATAAAGAGGAAACATATATTTGTTTGTTTGCATTGAATAGGCTCTGAAACTACTGAACTGATTTTGATGAAATTTGGCACAGATATAGATTTGACCTCGTGGAAGGATAAATGCTACTTTTTATCGCAAAAATGTACGGTTTCCGCGTGGTTTCCTCTTGTGTGCACGTAGTCGCGAGCGACATCTAGTATCTAAATGATAAACAGCTGCAGCATGCATGCAGTACTTTGGAAGCAAGCTTTGTTAATACTTAATGCTCTATTATAATATGATAACAATCTTTTGATTTCTTATGTGTATGCGAATATTATTCATTGACGCATTATGTCGCGGTGCGCTATTATTTTTACCCAACGTTTCGGCTACTTTCCAGCAGCCGTGGTCACGGGAAGACTGAGGAGATAGTTTTCCTATTTGCTGAAGTTAAGAAAAAACAGCACTGTAAATAGAACTGTGCGCTAAACCAATAGAGCTGAAAATCGTGTAGAGCTATCAAATCTGACATTTGTTACTTGACACTTTGATTTTCAGCTCTATCGTATTAGCACAGAGTTCTATTTACAGTTTTTTCTGTCGCGACCACAGAATAACTCTCGTGGGTACGAGGGCTTGTGTTAAGACATAATAATCTATAGTTTGTTTCTTTCAACATGCTCTAAATTTAAAGTCTATACCATAAATTGCCGGCAGAAACGAAAGAGTTTTTGTTGATATTTATTTCGAAGTTCGAACATCGATCAAACAGTTATATTGACAAAATACCTCAAGTAAAATTTAAGGACTGGTATAACAAACGTTGTGTTACCAGACAAATTATAACTGAGCGCCAGCCATTAAGTTATACAGCTTAAAGAAACTAAAGTGAAGTCAGAACATACAATATTATCAACTTGGCTCCGCACAGAAGTTTAAAATAAACAAGAGCTTTGAGGATTTAAATTAATTTTAACACTAACGTAAAATCAGGTTAAGATAGCGCTTAAAAGTCTTAAAATGAGGTATCTTTATTCGTAAAATGAGGTATATATATATAATTAAAATACCAAGTATTTTAATTTAGATAAGTTTTTTTATACCTATTGGTGGATACCTATACCTGGTGGATATTAACTCATGTATGTATTTTTACCTCGAATAGACTCTACCAAGCCGCGAAGGTTAGGTATGGTTGGGTCCTAAACTCCTAACCTAATATAATATGTTAGGTTAGGAGCTTAGTACCTAACCTAACTCTAAGTTTAAAGGTAAATAGGTAAATCTACAATAAATTAACCGACGAAAAAACCGGAGGAGGTTCTCATGTCGTTTTTTTTATGTATATCAAGCATAACTTTTTACAGTGTATTTCGATGTTGTTAATTCTTTTTTTGTTGTAATGGTAGGTAATGTACCCTACATTTAATAAAATTATTAATTATTGTGTGATTGATTGTGTGACTAATAGCTATAAATACTATAAAATATTATATCCAATTGCTATTGAATGGCAAGGCAGGTTCCATACATTTTTGCACATTATCCTTTTGTTTTGGATTTCATTTTAATATATTTTATGTGTGACATTGTACATAATCATACTATTTCTACATATTATGTAGAGAATTCGACATATAGTCCAAGAGGAAGTAGGCGTATTTTGCAACGAATCTTAAGCTTAAAAATAAACTTTCCAAATGGATGTGTATTTTTATTCATGATGCTGTATTTACTAGGCTATTAGACTAGGGCCATATTGTGTTTAGATTTCCAAAATTTATAACATTATATCGTACCGCGGTAGACAGAACTGTCAGGCGCCACTTTGCGCCTGAGGCCATTTTCATTCTAGCTAATTACATAATAGAACTTTGTATATTTTAATTCAAAATAACTTTAAACTGGCTGGACCTGGAGTACCTTCACAATATTTTTGATACATTCTACGAAAAAATGCAGGATGTTAGGTAGAACGTAGCCAATCCATAAATATAAGACCCGGAGGGTGAAAACAAATCATTTGAAACAAAGAAAAAAATATAGAGTGAATTTGTCAAGCGGGCGAAGAGCGAAAAAGTGTGAAAGGGTTTGCGAGCTTGATTTTGATAAAAACTGAAACCGTCTGATTTTGGATAAATAAACACCATCCGATAGTGTTTCTAATAAGGAATAAATTATATATAATTAATAAATTATAATTAGTCAACTAATATACATTCATAATATCATGTAATATGTAGGTATATTGACGATTCTTGAATCATAATGGAGTGATAGTAGGAATGTAGATTACTACTATCACTCCATTTATCATTTTAGTAGTAAAAGAGTAGCATTTTTAGTACATTGAATTTATTTTTATGGATTTGGCCTTTACGCAATTAAAACGTAGGTAAGTTTTAAATACTTTATTGTCAATCAGATGTATTTAATAGATTTTAATAGACTTATATTAAGCAACGCCGGTCGTTCAACTAGGAAGGGTGACCACACTCCCAAATATTTTTAAGGTCAATATCTATACGCCTTATACCAACTAACATTTTCCTCTTCAAAAGATTTTTGAAACCATTAAAAAATTACGACAAAGATATCCTTATTTACAATATTATAAATGCAAAAGTTTTTTGTATGGATGTTCGTTGCTCTTTCACGTAATAACAATTGTACACGTTAACTTTGATTAAATTAGATAATATGGTAGTAAGTAGTTTAGTCTCTGGATTAATACATAGGCTACTTTTATTCGCAGCAAAAGGTACGGTTCTTCGAGATTTCGTTTTCGCGTACGAAGTCGCGGCTGACATTTGGACTATACTATAATATTATAAAGCGGTAAAGTTTGTTTCTTTGTAAGTTTGTGACTTTCCGAGATTGAAAGGGCTAATCTCTGGATCGACTTCAACCGATTTTTTAAATTATTATACAAATAGAAAACCCACATATTAACCCGAAAAATGTTAAGTCTTTTCCGTGGTAGTGGGGTTTGCAAAATAAATTGAAAAAAAAAACGGGCGAACGATATCGTGTTTGAGAAACGCTGCCTTATCAATGACAGATATTTTATAGAGTGCAAGAGAAAAGTTGTTGAGTTTGATAGTGCCTGCAAAAAAGTCAGCGACACCATATTTAAGCTACAAAAAGATGATTGTTATACTAAAAAAAAATTAAGATGATGAGATTATTGGTCGTATTGTTATTAATTATGATTTCATCTTATATCAAACTTTTTCGTCTGTGTGTTGCATGTCGCGTGACGGTCGGCCGCGGAGTAGGGATAAAGTGAAAGGCGCTCGTCAGAGCAGCCGAGGCCAATATGGCGGCGCCTATAGTTCGCAACAGCTGACCGTGTAGTGTATAGACTAGTACTCATTTGTGCCAGTGCTCCACGCTATTTTGTTATTAAGTTTTACTTTTACCGTGGTTTCATAAAACCACACACACAATCCTTTTTTTTATCAAAATAACATAATTTATCGTCTGAAGTGCTTAAAAGAGATATTTTCCTTTTACTGCACATAAATTGGACTGATGGTTAAAGAGATAAGGCTGGGTCCATATGATCCGGAAATGGAATCCGAAAGGCCGGAGAAAATTCAGAGCGCTAAAAATAGAACTATGCATTAATACAATAGAGCTGAAAATCGAACACACAAGTGTCAAATTAGTTAGTCAAATGACAATATCATATATGACAGCTCGACACTCGACACTTTGGTTTTCAGCTCTATTGTAGTAGCGCAGAGGTCTATTTTCAATGCTCTGAATTTACCCCGGTCTTCTGGGGATTCCGGACAATATTATAGTTCCAGTCAAAGGTCGTGTTAACTAGCGTGGGCGGGACTTATGGAAAATTAAAATTTTCGAAACGCAATACGCACTCAACTTTTATCTAAAATTTATTAGAAATTTAAGTCCCCCGTCGAGTCTGTCTGTCTGTATGTTCGCTTTTGCCCGCAGCTTCGCCCGCGTGGAAGAGTGTTAGTGACAAAAAATTTCTTAAGAAAATATACCTACTGCATTTCAATAATAGCACAGAGTAAAAATATATTATTCTTACGCAATAGTTTTTTATTATAAATTTATAATAAAGTATATTTTTTTACTTTGTGTTAATTCTATATTGCAGGAGGTTTGCGTTTTTTTGCACGTTTGCGCGTTGCGAAAAAGTTTTTGCCACGAACACTCTCCCACGCGGGCGAAGCAGCGGGTAAAAGCTAGTTATTAATATAAATTGATGAAATTTGGTATAGTTATATATTATTGTGTCTAAATCTAGGTTTTGGTATCGTAAAAAAGTAATTATTTTACCTATATATTTTAGGGGTGGCTCTCCATACATGTGAAGTGTGGATGAAAAATATTTTTTCGTTTTACCCCATCGTCGAATATGATTTTTAAAATAAAGGTAAGGTTTCATACATGATTTTTACAAAAGACAATCATTTTCAAATAATCGGCCTCCAAAGTGGTTTTCCCTCTTGCATTTCTAAACTATGAGGCTTAGAAACTTAGCCCAAGCGCGCACTGGCGGCCACCGAAATGTATGCATTGTATCATCAGTGCGCGCACTTGACCAGCGACACAGTATACATTTCGGTGGCCGCCGCTGTCTGGCCGCTGCCTGACCGCTGCGGGCTGGCCGCCAGTGCGGGCTTGGGCTTACAATTTTCCATGCTGGTAGATCATGCTAAATACTCTTTAGGAAAATTATTTTGAACGTAATCGGACAGTAACTATTAAGAAATAAAGAAAAAACTTATTACGCGTTGATAATTACGGAACCCTCCTTAGACATGCGCTGACATGCTCTTGGTTAGGTTATTCAAACATTGCGCGTGAGCGTGGTGTCCATTCGTTGTTGTCTGTAGAAAGTATGCAGCTTATTTTTATTTTTTTTAAACAGAGATATATTCTTTCGTCAAACAGTGTAGTAAAATCAGTTTTCAGATATCGTAGACGACAATATTAATAAAAAATAATAATAATGTATTAAATGAAGTAATTTTTCCGCATTAAGAAAGTTTTTTTACTATTATTAACATATTATTGAAAAATAAATATAAATATTCTTTTATTTGAATTATTCCAATACAGAATCCAGTCATATTCGAATAATAAAATGGACGAATATTCGAATAAAACGAATTCTTAACAAAAATGGTCAAGTCGGTTTACGGACGATAATTTTACGTGATAACGATCGAGATCGATTCGAGTGATCACAAGCCGAACGCTTAGGCCGATCGTGCCTCTCTATCGCTTGTTCCGCGCTCTCACTTGCACGCTCGGCTCAGGCGGAACATGACTATCAGGTGGAACGTGTCAATTTTTCGTGCGTGCAGCTGGCGTTCATCGATTTATAAGATGTTATCTATCACGTCAAAAAAAAACATACAAAACTTCTCTATAGGAAAATGAAGTTTGAAATTACGTCGCGGGCTCTTTGTCTATTCAAATTAGTTGTCCAGTTTATTGACGCAATCAATTGGGCGGACGGTCCGGTGATTCGGTTCGATGTGTGCGTTCAGACGTTAACAGATACATCACTTGGACGCGTCGATTATGTTGATATATCGCCTGATATGTTTATTGGGTCAGTGTGTGACACCCCTTTCGTTTGCTCAAAATGTCCCAACTCCCATATAATATACATATTTTGTATGTTTATAACATATACTTTTGTTCGGGCACAGACTGTATCTTTATGTTTTGTGAAACATTCCCGTTTCATCTCATCTGTTTAAAGTGAAGTGATTAGGTAACCAAAACTATGTTGTTTATTCTAATTTTAATTTCGTCTCTTAACAGGAGTAGTTATAAAATTTTTTATTAGATTTATGAACCACTAGAGGTCGCCCTGTTCGTTCGTTCGTCCATAATAATTCATATTATTTTTAACTTTGTACTTTATATTATAATGTAAATATTGTGACAGATTGAGAAATGTCAACGTGTAACAAAATTGTATATACCTTTATCAAATGCACAGTAGTGTTAATAGTCTGAGGTAGGGGAGACAGGAGCTTGTTTTATCGAAAGTCACTAATAAAAAACTTAGGCCTTTTCATCCGTTATTGGATGATTTATACAGTATTCTCCGAGCGAAGTAACCGCTCTTGAAATACTGTAGTGCCTGGGACAGTTGGTTTTTAAATGTCGTATGGTTGCCCAAGCACATAGTAACAGCTTAATAACTCATCCGGTTTCAAATATTTTATTTCGATTTTGAACTCAACGTGATTGTGCTTAAAATACGGCCTACCACATAAGCGCAGTATACGATATAATTTGTTATATGTCGATAATAAGGACAAATTATTAAAAAAAAAGTTTTCACCGGTGATAAAAAAAAGAATAAACATAGTTTAAGCTATGCTAGTAAAGTTATGACTATTGTTGTAAAAGAAAAAAAAAATAAACACTATTAGTTCGAAAGAAATACAATTTTCTTAAAATATGTTTGTACACTACACTAGTTGCAATTTGTTCCAAAAACGGGGTAAGTTGTGTCAATCTACTTTTTTAACAAAAAGTGCTATAAATTAAGTTTTGCGATTTTTGAATTGCAATTGCTAATTGTAGAAATATATTTTCAAATATAATATGATTTCTCATTTCAATTAAAATTCTTAATAGTTTAGTCACCACATCGAAAAAAGGAAAAAATGTTACTACTAGCCCCTGTCTCCCCTAGCGTGTATTGTTGTTATATTTATTTATGTTATGTATTTCTAAGCATTATTAAAAAAAGTCACCTTCCACATAAAATGTAACTGTGTCATCACACTTCTCCGTTCGCACAATTATCGTAAAAATGTACTGAAAGGTTTGCTTTACGTATATTACATATAATTCTATATGATAAGTTTTCGCTTTAATGATTAATAGCTGCTCCCGTATCATTAATTAATAACTATTATGATTTATTACACTAATCGGGCAATAATTAACTAAAAATTCCAGTAAATGATAGGACCAAATCCTACGCACTCTACAAATAGACAACCCTAAAAACAATTCCTATTATCATTTCCTAACTTTAGATATAACCAATGAACGAATAGACCCAAAACAGAAATAATTTTATACGTGACCGCAAAAGGGATTACCGAGCCAATCATTGGATAGGATTTGTATTCTTAAGATGATAAGATTTCTTCTGCGGACAGAGTTTAATCCGCTTATATATTATTAATACTTTATTGGTGGATGACTTTTATTTATTTTATGTATACTTTGATAGTGGACTCAAGGGTGAAAAAACCTTTGTAACGGCTGCAGCTCACGCGTGTCTTCTGGTTAGGATATTCTGTTATGTCACTTAGTTTTAATATTTACTAGTGAAGTGTGGTGTAATCGACGAAATTGGTACTTGACAAAAGTAATCATCCAGCTTATTGTTTGTTAAAACTCCTTTGAGCCTTATTCAGTCAGGTCCAGGATTGACATGTTTCAGTATCGGCTTCACAGACCTACCATTATTTACCACTGGTGTCGGTTATTTTTAATACTGGTGGAAGGAGCAATAGAAAAATCCAGCGCATTTAAACCCTTAATACTAAACGGTGTAGTATACAAACTTACATGACTTTTGCATAATTTTAAAATCATTAGATATCCACCTAGAACGTTCTAAAAGAGCGATTAGGGTTGATGCTAAGAGGTCTCTGAGGCCAGAGGTGACCGACTATCGTCTTGTTCAATTGTCCCCGCGGGAAATCTATTCTGCTTTACTGCGTTAATTTACTTTTTTCACTGTCCAGTGGTCACATCGAGATTGGAAATCTCAATTTGATTTTCTAGTATATTTGTAAGTTTTCTGTTGGAACACGGTTGGTTGTAATATGTATGTTAGTAGAATAATAATAATTACATTACGGGTGTAAGTTACTCTTGTGGCTTGTTTCAAGAGACCGAAAAGCAAAACTGTAAGGGTCAATTCACAGCGAAACGGCAGCGAAGCAGCATCTCATCATTCATCGTCATTTAATTTTAATCTTTATCTTCATTACTATAATACATATTATCGCTTTAGAAAATAAATACGTCCCGCGGCCGTTAGCGGCCATTTGCGGACGTGAGCAGCGGTGGTTGTCTCAAGCGAAACTGTGTTCTATAGTTATGAAGAAATAGTTTAAAATGATGTAAAAATTATGTTGCTGGCCGCTTTGCTACCATTTCGATATGAATTGACCCTAAGCCCTACTTCCCAGCGGCGCGGCGGCCCTTTTACTGGCGTAAGTAAAAACTGCACTGTTAATAGAAAAACCTAAATAAAGTGGAAAAGTGTATATGCACAAAAAATTGTTCATTATTATTATGAACTGAAAATGGAACCCTATTCTTATTCAATAGAGCTGAAATCGAACAGATGGCAGCAATTTATCAAACCTGATATTCCTTGTGCGATGTTCAGTATTGTATTAGCACTGATTTCTATGAATAGTGCTGATTTTACTCGTGCCCACCTGGGAAAAAAATGCTCGTGGGAACGTTGGTTTAATGTGTAGCGTCGTTTTTCGCGTCGCCAAGAAGGCGCCATGGTCGCTGCAGCAGACAGAAGTGCATTCCTGTCGAGCGATGACTAAAGACTATGACGCCTCCACGCGCTGCTACTTTTTTTTTTTTCTTTTATTTACCAAAAATAAAAATTACAATTCAACTACAATATAAACAGCATTAAAAACCACTGAGGTTTGTCCAATGCTGCATACAGCCTTATTCGCAATTCTAGTTTAAATACACAGTTGCTTACATTTTAACATAATTTTCTGAACATTAAAACAGTTTGGAACCAGATAGAATTTCTTTACATGTTTTAGGCATTCTACATTAGTGTTTTAATTTTAGATAGTCAAGTAATATGATTTTAATTTGCATTTTATATTTTTTTCAGTTAAATTATTTATTACATCTGTAGGTAAATCATTAATAAGACGAGGAGCTTATTAATGATTGATACTCGTATTATTAAATATTAATGATGAGACGCCGCGACGCACGGCGCCAAATTCCAGGCAGAGGCTAAAGTTTTTTGGGACTTCTTAGTGAGACTTCTGGATAGTCCTAGTATTTTCTAACACGCAAGTTTTTTATTGTAGCCTATTCCAGAGCTTAAACTAACATCATTCCAAATTTTATAAAATCCGTTCATAAGTATTTGCGTAAAAGAGTAACAAACATCCATCCATCCGTTCATTTCTCATCATCGATGACCTGTGCGGCTCAGTGGTTGTGCGTGTTGGTGCCAGATCGATCTCAGCGCTCGCAGTGGATAATTTAGGCGTTAAAGGGGGCTGTTTAATATTTCTGAGCAATCAAAATATACGAAATTTTTTATTTTATTTAATAAAACAGATTAATGCAGCAATATGTTTGCATTTTTTACTTTGCTTGTAAACACAATTACATTGCACGTCTGTCACGTGTCGAGCTGCATTTATCTGAAATAATAATTTAAGTTTCATTAATATATTGATTCAGTTACTGTAATTTAATAAAATATAATTATTCATGACATTTATTATTACATTTAAAGATGTACTGTAGGGTGTTGCATGGACTGATGCCTGCCTAATTATACGAGATTTTATTAAATAACTTTCATTATTTTTACGGAACTCTTGAACTTCTCGTACGTGGTCAGCTAAAGGGGTCCATACATGGTCCGGTCTGCCTTCAGTTCGGCCTGAAAGGATGCAAAATCGTGTCGTGTGTGTGCTCGAATCCGTTCAGGCCGAACTGACGTCAGTTGGTTCTAACTGAAACGATCGGCCTCTCGTCTGTGGCTGTCTTACGAGCTTTTTTCCTATATTTTTTGTTTGTGGTCGAAATTCAATTGTATGTGTGATTGATTGAAAGCCTGTTTTAATAATGATGTCCATGATGAATTTGAATCTTAAAATAAAAAATAATATTTATTTACTTAACAAGTACCTAAAACTACAATTTTATATGAAATTGAAATCGGTAGACATCTGACAGTTTCTAAAAATTTTTTAACAAATAGATTAGGTTAAAAAAATATATATTTCAAATTAACATTCATAGTTTTGTTAAAATTCTACATATGATTTTTTTATTATTTTCTTTACAATTTTGAATAAAAATTATTAAAATTGTCACATGTCTACTAATTTTAATTTTATAATTTTATAATTTAATTCATTATTTTTCTCTGGCCAATATTTTTTTATTATGTTTTTATCTGTCAATAATTTAACCTCACCTTTGCTGGTTTTTATATCATTTGTATTGTTCAAAATACTTACTTGGCACTGCTGATTTCACACTAATACTTCACGACATAAAATATTCATTGATTTTTTTTCTTTTTTTTTTATAAAATTGTTTTTTTTTTTTTTATATAAAAATTTTTACATCAAAGATTCATACTGTAAAGCTCTCTAACAGCCCCCTTTAGTTCATTCATACCGTGGCGCCGCAGTCGCGCATAGAGCGAATAGTAAAAAATATAAATATATGTATAGTACAAAAAGTATTAAATAAATTTCCATTGTCTGGTATCCGTAACACCGAGGAACCTTCCTCGAGAACTTACCACGGGACCAGATTGACGTGGTGTGAAGCGTCCATAGATATTATTATTACATTATATTATCATCTATCCCTCCATCAATACTTCCATCCTCACAAACGTTCAAATTTATAATATTAGCAGGATATTCATGTTACTTTTTCCGAATACTTGCTTTTAGTACTAAGTAGGCACTAAGTTATATTATTCTCTTAGAGCATGTTTTACAATCGCCCAATAAGTAATAAGTAAATAGGTTATTCAGAAGCTTTGTGGCTGCTTACTTTATGCTGAGCGACAGCAAGGGGCGTGCGCTCCTTGTAGGCAGAAATGCAGTGCTTTACTTGTCATTCACAGATATTTTAATAAAACGTTCGTACGTTTTAGATGACTTTAATTAATAGTAAATAAATTAATTTAAAAAATATAATAACTTAAAAACACCTAATATTTTATAAATAGCAACTCATCTCATGCCGTTGAGTTCTGCAGGACAAATCATCGCATGTATGTGTAATTTTCATACTTCGCAAACGCACACACCAATGAATATCTACATGATTATATAGCGGTAACTCCCGCGGCAGGCGATGGCCTTCGGCTTCGGTTCGGCTATCCGATCGCTTCCGAAAACCGCCAAACTGGCTTGTCGGAAATTATTCGTTGCCTATAATCCGAGTAAAAATAAAAGATGCGAATCTAATAATTCACGTATGCACATTATGCATTTTTGTTTAGTAAGGTTTTATTTGTTTAAATAGAAGAAACGTTTTGTGTTTCGCGGGGGCCATATTGCATATTTCATGTGATAAGCATTGTTTACAATTTAATCGCTCCAGTTTATTTATAGTTTTCTTAAAAGATTTTTCATTTTAACATTTGAAAGTGTGTACATTTACAGTTTCTTACTGAGTTTCTATAATAATTGTAGTGATTTGCTTTTACTAGTGCGTTTGTTAAATTTTTAAAAATGTTATTTGATTGCGAGGTTTGCGTTGATAATGTGTGTTTACGAAAATTAAAATAACAAGTTCTCACAATTGTCATTCAGTGAAAAAATTAAAATTCTGTCTAAAGGTAGGTGTGTACCCGAGTTACAACAATTAAACCAGCAAAAAAATAATGTAACTCGAAAATTTCATGTTATAAGTTATGAAACGTATAACTGGCTGTATGGTTGTCTACACACGATTAAATTATATTGTTTTCCTTGCATATTATTTAGTAATTCTAGTACAGTGTGGACTGATTCGGGATATTCAGATTTAAATAATTTCTATTCCGCGGCCTCACTCACTTGGATAAGATATTTGAGGTGGCCGAAATCTTGCGTTTATTTACAACGGGATATAGTAATCTCAAGTAACCGGAACCTTGAATATGTGAAAATTGAATCTGACTGACTGGTGAGTAGTTATAATATTTTAAAATATGCTTATTATTTTACTTATTAGAATTTCTTCCGCCGCGACGATCGATCGCTGTTTTGTCTTTGTTGCCGTAGAAGATTTACATGAATAGTAGTACATCTAAGACTTGCTCTGTTGGCATGGTTTCCACGTCCGTCGATTTCGATTTTCCGAATCCGTCGCTTGGCTGTAGCTATGCTAAAAATCTATAAACGAAAAAGTTTTTGTGACCGAGTACTTCGCCGCATACCCAGTGTCATAATCCTGTGCACGCTACTGAGTGACAGAGATATAAAATCAAAATAAGCTATTTGACGCTTATCAGGATAGTGGGAAAAAGGCACATAACCATGGGACTGTGGTAGGCATAATATAATATGCATGGCCATTACACACTACAGAACCGCGTCTCCGTGCATATTATAGTTTAGATCTATCTTTATAAGCCGGCCAAGTGCCAATCGCGCCTGCGCAAGTAGGGCTCCGTACCAAACCGCCGAAAAAAACTGGCTTGTTGTATTCGAGCCCCACTTAAATATTAATTATTTTATTCCGATTTTAGTACTTGCTGTTAGGTGTAGCGGCAACAGTAACTCATCTGTGAAAATTTCAAAATATCTAGTTATAAAATTAATTTAGGTACCTACTTACAAAGCCAACGAAACTTGTACAATTTTGAATAATGTTGAAAGGGACAAATCTATGAATTTAATATTATTAAATTTAACGAAAATGATAAAGTTATTAACCCTAGACATCTAACCTTCGAATATATCCCTTTAAACGTAACCATTCGTCGATTAGACGAGCAATTTTTGAGCGTATAATTTTATTTATTATCACATGTTTCAGTTAATTTTAATGCTTAAATACGTAAATCAAGTATTATTTTAGTAAATAAAACAATAAATATCTATTTTGATTCGAAAATATTGATATCTTATTCTGTAAGGCCCTAGTTTATCGAGATCAAGGAAACACTTACTTAGAAAAATAAAAATTATAAAAAAACAACAAAATAGCCTTGTTTTCTCTGGCGAACCAAAACTATAACAGTCTTATCATATAGGAAGACATATAAAAACTAATATTTTGAAGCGCATTTTACACAAAAATCAACTTTATGTTCACACCAAAAAGCAGTGTTGCATTTCGAGCAATAAGTATTCGTCATGCGCCTTCTTTTATATGAACAGAGACCACAAACTTTTTCTCATACTTATGGCCTCGACTAGTTGAACATCATTGCTGGATGATGACTGACTTTTACTTTGGTCTTCATCCATCTTCGCTCCTAATATATATTTAATTTTTTTGTATATGTGCGTCGTCATAGTACGAATTTCCAGCCGACTTTTGAGCCAGGTTTCAACACTAATCGCGAATGCATCTTCTTCATAAAATCACGCCGAATCATTTCTTCATCACGACTTCCTGTCCCAGTACAGAAGCATTGTGACAGTAAATTATGTAGCTGTTAATACTAGATATATTTATTGTGCCGTAGAAGACACACATTGGCCACTGATTAGTTTTTCTGCTGCATGACATTATTGAGCACATTTGGTCAAATGCCACCTTTTGTGCACTCAATCATGTGCGGTTTGTTTCTTTGTTTCGGGGTTGATTGAGCTCTCTTCATCACAAGAAGATAGTAAGTATACAAATCTTGATGATTTTCCGTTTCGCTATCAGATGACTCCTCTAATACACTGACGTCTTCCTCGTCCACTAATAAACGCGTAATATATTCATCATACAGCAATCGTTTAGATGCCATGGTAAAAGCTGCAAAAAATAAACGCCATAGTAAAACCTACAAATACACAAACCCTAACCATTCGTCGAAACTACTACTATTTTTGTAATATATCTAAAAATAAAGTCCGCTTACCCGCCGGATCCGATCGCCTCCCAAAAGAGCTCGTCGAACAGTGAGTTGACAAGCGACGCAGCGATGATCGGCACCCGCGCCGAAAACAAAATATAGCAATATTTCTGTTGTGTACTTGTCGATTCGACGTAGGTTAAGTTAAGGTTAAGTGTCTAGGGTTAAAATAAGGATGTATTTTTTTTTCATAAAGTGAAACGTATCTCAATGGTATCATTTAGCACAGTCATGAGTAATTTCCGGCTAAAAATACATTTTTAAAATAGTTAAATTTAAACTTAGATAGATTAAGCTCGTGAAGTGGGTGTTTGAAAAGAAAATTTTCGCCCTTGCCAAACCTCTTTCAAATGCTATAAAGGATAACTTTTTTTATCTAACTTCTGTAAAGTTTTTACGTGGCTGACCTCACACAATTTATATGCAAATTTTCCTCTGTTCTCGCCTTTAGATAAAAACTATTTTTCCTGCACCAATTTTCCACTAAAATTTTGTCATTATGCCGCCTTAGTTTAGTTCAATGTTTAACGCTATTAATGATCATTAACTGTGACTTAATAATAATCTTCTTCTTATATATAAAAACTAGCTGTTGGGTAAACATACGTTGTCCTATATGAATATAATCCTATACCAAAAATACTATGAACTGGAGTAAATAACAACTATCGACCACTGAGGCACTGAGTAAAAAAATATACTTCTTTTTAATCTGTGACTGACGGTTGAAGATAATTGTAATTATCTCGGAGCCGCGGGGAAAAGCTAGTAATTTATATTGCTACGTCTCGCTAGCAAAATGTATAGTTCATATACATTGTATACCTACTAATATTATGAAGGGGATTTTATTTTGTTTTTTTGTTTGGACTACTGGACGAATTTAGATGAAATTTGCATCAGATAAGGTAGATCACGACCACGGAGAAGGACATAGGCCGCTTTCTATCGCGGCAAAATGTGCGGTTCCTGTAGGATTTCCTATTGCACGTACAAAGTCGTGGGCAACATCTAGTATGTGATATTTTAATGTTTGACACTAAAAAGAAACTACTAAACCAAACGGTCGATTTACGATCTTCTAAATTATTATATTCTCGCTTATTCTAACTCGATACAAGCGAATACGAGCAAGATAAGCGCACTTCCTGCGACAGATTCCTTAATACGATAATATTATCAATTACGCTTTTTGATAAAGGATTAAAGAATTTATATGGAAAAGATGTAAAGGAAAATCACTTTCGAATATTATATTGCTTTCGGGTCAGAATGTATTGAATAGGTCTTACTGTAGGTATCATATTAATAATATGCCTGCCTGGATCTATAGATCCATATAAAAATATATAATGCAATATAATATTCTAATACACAATTATACATTAGGGTAAAACCGCTAAATAATATTTGTAGGCGTTCATTTATAGTAAACGATTGAAATGTTTTTACTTGAATGATTTTATGAAAAATGCGTTCTGGAGAGATATTATTTTTAGGGTTCTATAGTTCTATACCTAAGTAACCCTTATAGTTTCCTTCTGTGCGTCCGTTTGTGTCTGCCTGTCTGTTTGTCCGCCATCCTAGCTTCTGTAATAAATTAATGAAATTTGTTTTTTTTTATTTTAGGGCTCTCCATACCATGTGAAGTGAGGATGAAAATTATTTTTCATTGTACCCCATCGTGAATAATAGGTATTTTCTAATAAAGGCGATATTTCATATATGACTTTCTTATGAACCATTTTCGAGTAATTGCCCCAGTGCCGGATTAAGCCAGCGTGTAGCAAATTCTGTCACAGTTTTTTTCATATCAGCTACTTGAGCTTTATTCAGTACGCTAACGGCCCGTTTCTAAATCTAAAAATAACTATTTCTTAAAAAAAGCTGTTGTTGCCTGTAAAGTCGGTTTACTGACGATAGTTGAATAGTTGAACGTGGCAACATCAACAACAACAAAAACAACAACAGCAATAATAATAATAATAATAATAATAATAATAATAATAATAATAATAATAATAATAATAATAATAATAATAATAATAATAATAATAATAATAATAATAATAATAATAATAAGGGGGTGAAGCTGGTCCCTCCTAGTTGGTGTCCCCGGGCAACACTTGGGTGCGCCACCCCACTCTCTTCGGGGTGAGGTACTCACGTGGCTGATCATCGGCTCTTTCTTTCTTTCTTTCTCGTCACTATCTTTTCATCAACTTTTTATTAATCACCCCTTGTTTTTGCATCTTTTTTTGGTTTGGTTTGGTTTTGGTTTGTCTAATTTTCACCACCTTTATTTCTTCTCTTCCTATATTTCCTTTTTCGTAAACTCTTCCTATTTTTGTTCTAATATATTAAAAGAAAAATGCGACTACGTAATAGAAATATACTACCCCAGGCGGGTACCGGCGCGAAAAGCAATGGAGAATCCCGCCCCGGGCTTTCGGGCCCGGGCTGTCCCTCGTATTCTGGGGGGGGCACCGTATCGCATCCTACTGCCCAGTCTAGTACTGCTGCAGAGAATACTAATATCCAAACAATAAGCAACACATACTCATATCCTTCATCACCTACCTCATCCGTCAGCTTGTTTCCATCGCTTCACTCTTCACCGCAGTCATTCATCCTCAATAACTCATTCTCATCACGATCCACCACATTATCACCATTGTCAGACGATGTTACACAGGAAGCAATAGCTACTAATCCGGTGCCCATTCCTGACACCAGTCCGTCTACGAGAAATTCTGAATACATTAATCCGAATATCGTAGATCATAATACTCATACGCAGCCTCATCTCACAAACACTCCAGTAAGAAGTGTTTTGCAGGAAATGCTTCCTCCAACCACTCTCTCTGGAAAAAGTAGACAACGGATGAAATGGACTGATCAAATAAACAGAGAACTTCTCCGTTGCTACTACATTATAACATCATGCGAATCTAACCTCACAGCATTCAGACCATCACTCCATAAAAAATTCACAGAGTCCTACCCTGAACTAAGCCACATATCTGAGCAACGATTAGCAGATCAAATCCGAGTTATACATCGCAATAACAGAATACCAAGTCATGAAAGAGACAAGATAAAAAATACAGTAGCGCATACGTTTGATTATTCCAACGACCAGAACAATACAATATGTAGCATAGACACACAGTTTAGCCCCTGCGATATTCTTACCATCCCACATAATGCAACGAACGACCCGAATCTACAACATTCTACAATTCAACCCACAAATAATAATCAACCCATAACTCTATCAAACTTCTGAAACTGTAGAAAATCGAATAGCACCAGAGACAAACAACGCTGAAATACTCACAACTGATGCCGATCAAACACAGAATCACAAAATTAGACAAGTATTTACAGAAATGTTAATCAAATACGCTGATACAGATCCAACACTTAGACCGGTAATACCAAAACTCCAGATTACACGCAACATAATAAAGACGGTAAATTCACTTAACAAGTTAATAGGAGAACATCTCGAAGCGAAAGAAACGCCAGATTTAACGGAAATCCACAGTGCTATTTATTGCGCTGCAATATCAACTACAACTCTACACACTAAACTAAATAACCCCCCTGAAAAAGATATATCAAATAAAACAGGAGACCCGAAAATGCCAAAATGGCAACTACGAATTGAAAATAGAGTCAAGAAACTACGAAAAGAAATTGGACAACTTACACAGTACCTTAAAGGAAATTTTAGCCACACAAAACAACGAAAATTAAACCCCAACAATCTCACTGAAAATCAAATAGTAGAATTATTAGATACTCTGAAACAAAAACTACAAGCACAATCAAAAAGACTCCGCCGACTTAAAATCAGTAACTCTAGAAGAACGGATAATTTATTTTTTACTAACAATCAAAAGCTCTTTTATCAAAATTTAAACTCCGAAAATATTAAAATCATACAACCGCCTAGTACAGATACAATTAAGGACTATTGGGAAAACCTATGGTCCAAACCAGCCCATCACAACGTACACGCTTCATGGCTTGATACCGAAATAAGTGAATGTCACAATATTAATCCAATGCCTGAAGTTATAATAGATGATAACGATGTCACATACGCCATAAAGAAGACTTTGAACTGGAAGGCACCAGGGCCAGATAAAATTCAAAATTATTGGATAAAATATTTTACTTCAACACATCACTACATCGCCAAAGCATTCAATTCAGCCCTTAAGGATCCCAAATTAGTGCCGCTATTTATGATGCAAGGAATAACATATCTAAAGCCTAAAGATAAAAACGATACTAAAAATCCGACTAAATACCGTCCAATCACCTGCCTTCCAACTCTTTACAAACTACTTACGTCAATAATCACACAAAAACTAAATACTCACATTACTGATAATAAAATAATCCCTGAAGAACAAAAAGGCTGCGCTAAAGGATCAATGGGCTGTAAAGAACAACTCATCATCGACGCCCAAATACATAATCAAACTAAAAAAGATCATAAGAACCTTTATTATGCATACATAGATTACCAAAAAGCCTTTGATAGTGTCCCGCATTCTTGGTTGATACATGTACTAAAAATATATAAGATTCATAATACTTTAACTCACTTTCTACAATATATAATGCATAACTGGTCTACTAAACTCAATCTAAGAACAGTCAGTACCACCGTCAGTACCTCACCAATCAAAATTAAGCGTGGCATTTTCCAAGGCGACTCACTTAGCCCCTTATGGTTTTGCTTAGCTTTAAACCCTCTATCTAAAACTCTTAATAGGTCAAACTTAGGATATATTATAGATAAAGTCAATAAAATCAAAATCACTCACCTTCTTTACATGGACGACATAAAACTCTTCGCACCTGACAGGCAACAACTGGAACAACTATTAAAATTAACGGAAAAATTTAGCGCTGATATTTACATGACATTCGGAACTGATAAATGTAAAATTAATTGCATTCTTAGGGGCAAACATACACATACAGAACCACTCAACTTAGAACTACAAGAAGGGACAATAGACAGCATGCAAGCGAAAGACACATATAAGTACCTAGGTTATATACAAAATACAGCTATAGATCATAAAGAAATAAAAAATACATTAAAAAATAAATACAAACAGAGACTAAATAAAATTTTAAAAACGCAATTGTCAGGCCAAAACAAAATTAAAGCTGTAAATACCTATGCGATCCCTATATTAACGTATTCATTTGGAATTATCAGGTGGTCTGACACTGATTTGGAAACCCTCAACACCGCAACCAGAACCGCTTGTTACAAACACAATATTCACCACATTCATTCAGCAGTTGAAAGATTTACAATAAAGAGGAAGCAGGGAGGGCGTGGTTTTATAGACATAAAAAATCTACATTACACCCAAATAGATAACCTCCGAAATTATTTTAAGACAAAAGCTAACACAAGCCCACTTCATAAAGCCATTGTAAATTTACCTCATTCTGGAACACCGCTACAGTTAAATAATGACAAATTTAACCCTAAAAATAAAATAATTAATGATGAAAACAAAATAGAAAAATGGAAAAGTAAGGCTCTACATGGTAAATTTCCGTACCAGTTAAGTCAGGACCATATCGATCAAGCCGCGTCATTCAGTTGGTTAACTAAGGGCAACATTTATAGTGAAACAGAAGGGTTCTTAATAGCTATACAGGACCAAATTATCAAAACTCGCAATTACTCAAAATTTATCCTCAAAGAAGCCATAGAAACTGATAAGTGTAGATTATGCCACCAAACCACTGAGACAATAGACCATATTACCGGAGGATGCAGTGCACTAGCAAATAAAGAATATACTCACCGTCACGATAACGTAGCCAAACATATACATCAATTAATAGCAATCAAGTTTAACCTTATAGATACACATACACCGTACTACAAATACAAACCATCTAACGTTCTAGAAAATGACTCCGTAAAACTCTACTGGGATCGCGATATCGTCACAGATCGTACCATCCTAAGCAATAGACCAGACATAACCCTCACAATTAAATCTGAAAAAACCACTTACCTTATAGACATCGCCGTTCCAAACACCAACAACCTGAAACAGAAACACACAGAAAAAATCCAAAAATACATACCGCTTGCAGATGAGATCAAACAAATGTGGCATCAAAACACAGTAAAAATAATCCCGATAGTCATCTCCTCAACGGGCGTTATTCCAAAAACGCTTGCAGTTGCACTTAAATCCCTTAACCTTCACAAAAACACGTATATACAGTTACAAAAGTCAATCGTTATAGATACCTGCTCTATAGTCCGCCGCTTCCTTAATTCATCTTCATCCTTCCCTACAACTCACACCAATTAAACTTCTTCCACGCTACATGAACAGGATACTTGGCAATCGCCCGTACCTGCTTCATTCTACCGGTTAAGCCGAGACAAATATATTATGTTAAATAATAATAATAATAATAATAATAATAATAATAATAATAATAATAATAATAATAATAATAATAATAAAATAATAATGAGGTACCGGCAAGGCGAGGTAACGCTGGTACTTGGTAACAGTAACAGGTAACAGTACTTGGTGACAGTACTTGGTAACGCATGAGCCATGTTTTTTCGTGCGTGCAGCCGGCTCCATCGAATTATAAGACGTTATCACGTCAAAAACGTCACATTTGGTACGGCTGTCAGGGATCTCGCGGTCACAGACGAAGATGAACGCAAAAAACCGGCAAATTATTAGTGAAATTAATATAGTTATCGGTAGATAAGTTACTGAAACCGGCCGTAAGTCGTAAATGTAAGAAGAAGTTATCAATAAATTCTCATAATATTATGTATTTTGATGGCGACCATTTAATCTATTTAAGGGATCGCTTGTATCACAGAAATGGCTGGGTTATAGAAATAGACAAGAAAGTAATTTTATTTTAAACAGTTTTCCGACCATATTTTCATCAAATACATAGTATGTATTAATTGTAGTACTTATTATTTCATGTTATATTATTTTTATCATTTAAGAACAGCGAACAGCGAAGGCGAATACGCTTCTTCGCCTGCGTTACCTTCGAGTGTACACTCGCCGCAGCTCCCGCGGCACTGACATCACAGAGTAGAAAATATAATATATTATACTTACGTCCAGAGAAACAGCTTTTGATGTCGCCTTCAACGGCCCACAATTTTTCCACACAATCGTGGACATATCGTATGCTTGATGCCGCAATAAAATCGAAATCTAACTAAGTGGCTGTTTATCTGTTTCTCTTTTTTTATCTGTGCTGCCATGCTATAGCAAGATTTTAAACTGTTGCACGTAGAACTTTCTCTGTTGCCTGCAAGACGAACAGCAAAGACGTCTGTCTTTGCTGTTCGTCTTGCAGGCAATAGATAGATTATATAAATTTCTAAATAGATTTTTCGCAATAGATTTCTAAATCTAGGCGTCAAGCGACTTCGCAGAAATTATACGATCCATTTATGTGGATCACTCATTGTACACGATCCTGTTATGTGAGACTTTGACAATGGCCCTCTAAGTAACTTAGAAGTGTCTCCAAGTCTTCTGTTGCTAGTTTTAAGTTTGACTTTTTTTTTTATGTGGAGGAAGGTGCTCAGTCGGCAATCGCATTAGTCGTATGGACTGAAGCGATTCGTTCTAGTGTTGCCTACTCTGTTTTTGCGAAACTACTAAACTCGCGTCGTTTTCTATTAAAAACTACTAAAAGAGTACCGATAACTCTAAAAAGCTACTAAACTTAGCAATACCTAACCTTTTACCTTTTAGGGATTTTGTGTTTAAAAAAGAACACTGCATTTTCAGTTTTAATATTAAATTGAAAATATTAAATTTTACCGTTAAATTAAAAAAATATAGTAGGAAATATCACGTACATAGAAATTAAATCGGTAGTTTTAAGCGACTTACGGACGCGTGCTACTATGTGCTATTATGATAAGGTGTCATATAATAGCACATAGTAGCAGGCCATTTTGCATATTATTATGGTTACTGTCTAGCTATTTTCTACAAAACCACTACTAACAATTTCTACTAAAGACGGAATAAAAATATACTAAAAGTAGTAAAACTTTGTAAAACATCTAAGTTGGCAACGTTAATTCTGACCTGAACGGATGGACTGAACTTTGATAAAATTGCCTGAACAGTAATATAATTAGTGTAAAAGAAAGCCGGTCAAGTGCAATTCAGCAAGAGGGGTTCCGTACAAAACGGAAAAATCACGTTTGTTGTATGTGAGCATCAAATTTTATTTTAATTCTGCTTTTAGCATTTGTTGTTATAACGGCAATAGAATACCTTCATCATTTGTGAAAATTTCAACTGTCGAGCTATCACGGTATAGGAAGGTATAGATACAGCCTGGCGACAGACGGACTAACAGCAACTATGGTTGATAAAATCTAAAGACTATTACTATAAAACAAAGAGAAATGATTTCTATAACATATTACTGGAAAATTGTATGACACAATAATTCAGTTTTGTCGATAGCGTTACAGCAAAATACAATTAATAAATAGAATAATAGCCTAAACTAACTTAGAGCATTTCACGACATGTCTAAGGAGGGTTCCGTAACTATCAACGCAAAATAGGTTTTCTTTGAATTACTTCAAAAGTTATTGTCAGAAAGTTATTACAGAAGCTAGGAGAGCGGCGGATAGACGAACGGGCAGAGTGAAATTATAAGGGTTCCTTAAGTATTAGGGAACCCTAAAATACGATCGAAGCTCGCGGCAATTTTCCGTGTATGTGCGATATCAAATCCGTTCAGGCCGAAACTTAGATTAAAACGCCTAGAAATCGGGTACGCGCATGAAAAGTGAAGCAAATCATACTGAGCCATATCGGCTCAGTTTGTTCGAACGACCCGTCAGTTGTCAAGGTCAAGCGCTAGTTCATACATCTCCGAATACTAAAGACATTATGACGGTTTGTGTCATTATTGGGTGTCACAATGCATCGGAAAATAATTAAAAATGCTTCGGACATAACACTTCATATGTAAGTATGAAATGTTATATGTCCAAACAATTTGACGTGTATTATGCCAAATATTTAAAACATTTTAAAATAACATCATATTATTATGTCGCCATCTTGCTGCCCTATTGTGAATTGTGAAAGTGTTACTAGTGATAATAAAAATATTTTAAAATATTCATGGTTAGCCATATAGTCTTAGTTGCAACTGATAGTTGCAACTAAGACAAAGTTTTTTAATATTTTCTGATTTGCTTAACTATCAATTTAAAGTATTAAGATAATCCTTAATATATTCCTTAATACCAGTTTAATAGTGTTTATAAATCGTGTTTAAATGGTTTAAAATGAAATATAAGTTATATTTTTACATCTCACGATATTAAGAAAAATAAATACGATAATTCCAATTTTAAGAGCAATATTTCCCGTGGAAATTGTCCCTTACATCTGTACACACACTGTACCACAAAATAAAAGTTTTGTTTGCGTGTTGGTCTGTAATGCTTACGCCTTCATCTATCTGTTGCTTGCTTCACTTTGTACGATGCGTTTGTTTGAAGACTATCTAGGCGTTATTAATCTACGGGCCGAACTGACGTCAGTTTGGTCGGATACGATTTTTTCCGTGTATGTGCTCGAATCCGATCAGGCCGAACTGACGTCAGCTCTAACTGAAACGATCGGCCTCTCGTCTGTGGAGGCCTCTAACGTGCATAAGTGTGGGCAAGTGGTACAACTTCAAAAAAACGTGCTGTTTCGTTTTCCCTTCAAAACTCCCTCCCTAGAAACTTTCAGTAAAGCTCTACCACTTTACTTAATCGACTGACTTGACTCATTGACTGCACTGACTATCTATTTGAACTTTAACTAGACTTTAGACTTGACGATTTAGGAATACGGTGTTGAAAATTGAAACAAAAACAATAATTCAATAATTCAAAAATTATTAAATTGTTTTATTATCGCCCCGGCTCTGCCCAAATCGGCGTAACCTTACTATCTTCGAGTCTAATCTGAGCCGGCAGTTGAAACCCTGTGGAATAATACAGTCCTGTACAGTAGTACGTGGTCCTTCGGCGAGCCGGATTAGTGTGTGGTCCTTTGGCGAGATGGACTGGAAGATTAAAGAAATATTCGAAGTCTATATCGGGTTAAAAATAACGAAGACGACACATAGAAAAATTTGAACAGGTGTTTTGACATATAAAAATTTCCGAAGATTCTTTTTGATTCTTTTCAAGATTTTTACTGAAGACCGGACTTGGAAAATTTTCATCGGCTGTTTGGATATAGAAAAATTTTTGAAAATTCAAGATAGAAATTTTAACTGAACACTGGACTTAGAAGATTTATTCAACACCGAACATAGAAGAATTTTATTAAGTCAGAACATTGGAAACTTTATCAAGATTTATCAACAGGAATCAACGCCGGGGATTAGGCTGGACTCAGAAGATCGGACTCGAGGATACAAGGATACACCACTGCGAACGGAAGCAAGAATTCGCAGATTTTTCGTCCTACCGAAAAACCTACCTAAGATTCTTGAAAGAGAATTTTGGAGTTTGAAGACTTAACGTTTGAAGATAAACATTGAAGATATACATAATAAGCATACACCGCTGCGAATGGAAGCAAGAATTCGCAGATTTTTCGTCGGAAAAACTTACCGAAGATTCTTGAAAGAGAATTTTGGAATTGAAGATTAACATTGAAGATTAACATTTGAAGATGGTAGAAGAGGGAAGGGCGGATCTGCTTCAAACTATTTTGAAACCGAAACCAGGTACCAGCAAGGCACCTGCAGCCTCGGAAGTACAAACCCTAGCCAGAAAGAAGGCTATTTCAATTAGATCGTGTCGATCGACAGGAAGTGTCGTCGCACGTATGCATTGCGAGGCGGAGGAGAAACTCACCGCTCTTCGTAAAAAGGAATTGCAGATCGAAGCAGAACTTATAAAGAAGAAGCTCGCCGCTGACGTCGCCGCTGCAGAGGATGGTAGCAGCCCCGACAACGACGAGCCATCAGAACAGGTGGAGCAACGTGTCCGAGCCTGGCTAAGCGAACAGGGTCCCCAAACCCGAAGAGGCTAGACAAGAGCTGGTATCAATGGAAGAAAGAGAGACGCCAAAGCCAGAAGACATGCCACCACAGGGAGGAAGACGCGAAACCCAGAAGACGAGGTTTGAGTGGCTGGAACAACGCCGCCCATGTTCACCCACACCGCCCACGTCTAGGGCTAATGGGGTGGAACATCTTGCCGAAACATTGGACAAACTGCTGAACCAACGCCCATATTCTCGGGTGCTCCCACCGAATGGTTGCCATTCAAAGCAGCCATGGAAGACACCACTGCGTTTTACAAGCTCAAGCCGATCAAGAACTTAGCTCGTCTGAGAAGCTGCCTACGGGGAGAAGCAAGAGAAGCCGTGGCACTACTGCTGAGCGTCGCGACGCTGCCCGAATAAATAATGAAAACCTTGGAACAATGCTTCGGTCGACCCGAAGTCATGGTCGGCCGCATGATGGAAGACCTGAAGAGGATACCGAGGCTCAGAGATTTGGCGGCAGAACTCAACCAATTTGCAGTGAAGATTCAGAACATGTTAGCCATCCTAAGGAAGCTGAGGCACGGGTACCTCTTTAACCCGTTGCTCACGAGAGACATCCTGGAGAAGCTCAGCCCATACGAGAAGAGCAAGTGGTACGACTACGCAGAAGAGACGTCGCGCTTCAGGAACGAGCCCGATGTCGTCCTTCTCTCTGAATCCTTAATGAGAGAAGCGGACAGGGCGCTGCGCTACGGGTTCTGCACGGCACCGAAAAAGGAAACACCGCGTCCACCTCCTTACAAGAACGAGGCCAGAGCAAGAAGGCGAGTCTTCGCGATTGTAGACGAGGGCAGGGATGCGCCAAGTCACAGCCAGCCAAAGAGAATACGTGAAGAGTCAACGAAGTGCCCGATATGAGCCGAAGATCACGCTCTGTTTCGCTGCGCTTCTTTCAAGAAACTGAGCGTGCAGAAGAGATGGGATACAGTCAAAAAGGAAGGGCTGTGTTTCTGGTGCATACGAAGCAGGCACAGAAGGTACAAATGCAGAGCAAAGCCGTGCGGCGTGAAGGGCTGCAACTTGCCTCACCATGCGCTGCTGCACGAAGACAGGTCCGCCGGCGCTCCACAGATCGAGGACGCCGTAATTACCGCATCGGTCACCTCCGACCGTGCGGTGAAACTCAAGATGAGAAGAATTCAAGTTGTCGGTCCACGGGGCCAAGCGGATATCTTCGCGCTGTTCGACGAGGGCTCGACAGTGACACTACTGGATGAAGACGTCGGGAAGGCTATCGGCGCAGACGGCCTACCGAAGATGCTGAAAATGCATGGGATCAATGCCGAGAGGAGAGAAGAAAGAAGCCGACTCGTACAACTTGGCGTACGGGGTCACGACGGTACCAGATAAGACATCAATGCGAGAACCGTGGACGGATTGAACATACTTACTCAGTCCGTCCCGGAATCACTGTTAAGACTTGCTCACCTGCGTGATCTCAAGAACGAAGAGATATGCTATGAAGACAAGAAACCTCAACTTCTCATCGGCACGGACAACTGGCAGCTCATAGTATCCAGGGAGCTGAGAATCGGTAAGAGAAACCAGCCTGCAGTCTCAAAAACGAAGCTCGGCTGGGTAATTCATGGAAGCATCCCCCGACGCCTCATAAAGCAGGAGGAACCCGAGAACATCCTGCACGTGTCTACGATCGAGAGCCGAGGCGAACGACTGGAGGAAATGGTGAAGAAACACTTCGAAATAGGCGCACTGGGAAAAGCGTCCAAGGCTAAGCTGAGCAACGAGGAGCAGCGAGTCATCGACCTCTTTGGCAGAACGGCCAAGCGGACGGAAGAAGGTCGATTCAAAGTGGGGCTCCAGTGGCGCAAAGAGGGCGTCACATTACCCCGGGGTTACAACGGGGGGAGCCGAACAATCTGCAGGGCGGGACCGGGACTCCAGTGGCACGCGGGAGGTGTCACAACCCCAAAGAACGGCGGGGGGAGTCGTGCGGACTGCAGATTGCAAGGAGATGGGTGGACACGAATAGCAACGTCGCTGACCTAGCCACCAGAACGGGCTATGTTCCGAAGAGCGACGAAGACCCTTGGTTCCAGGGGCCGGACTTCATGCGCAGGCCTATGAACGAGTGGCCCGCGGAGAGTCCCGCTCAAATTGAAGATCAAGAAGAATACGTCGCCTTCCAGCACACGCAAACAACGAGCGCCTCATAAGATGCACGGCGATGGTCTTGCTGTTCATCGAGAAGTGGCGAGATCGTCGGGCCCACCTCGATGTGCGACACCTGGAGAGGGCCGAGAAGTTGTGGTATCAAGAATCACAACGAGACAGCTTCGCACAAGAAATCGAGAAGATGGCAAGTGGCAAGACGGTGCCTATATGGAGCCTCTTATACCGGCTCAACCCAGTGTATAAGGACGGGCTGCTCGTACTAGACGGAAGGATCAAAGCAGCTCAGGTGCCGCCGGAAATGAAAAACCGAATCATCCTGGATGGAAGACATCATCATACAAGGTTACTAGTGGCAAGATAGCACGCCAGACCGGGACACGGGAGCCGCGAGAAAGTCGTGAACGACCTCAGGCAGAAGTTTTGGATACTGAAGCTGCGGCCGACGGTGCGTACTATCATGAACAAATGTGCGTTCTGTCGGTTACGACGGGCGCACCTGAGGACTCCGCCAACTGGAGACCTACCAGCCGAGCGCCTGGGGGCATTTCAGAGACAATTCTCGTACTGTGGTCTCGACTGTTTCGGCCCGATGACGGTTACCATCAGCCGACGTCACGAGAAGAGGTGGGGAGCTCTCTTCACATGTCTGACGACGCGGGCGGTCCACCTGGAGCTGGTAACCTCGCTGTCGACGGACTCCGCACTGAGAACTGAAGAATGGCTGTGCGGCGAGGATGGCCATCAGTCATGTACAGCGACAACGGTACGAACTTCAGAGGCGCGGACGTCGAGCTGCGGTAGGCGTACGCCGAGTGGGCGTCGGCTATGGCTCAGCTGGGCCTCACTCATCGGATGCATTGGAAGTTCACACCGCCCGGGGCGCTGAGTCAAGGAGGTGCCTGGGAAAGGATGGTGAGATCAGTGAAAAACTCCTTGCTAGCTACGCTGAACGAGAAGTCGCCCAAGGGAGAGAGAGGACTCCAGACACTGATGGCCGAGGCGGAGTACTCAGTGAAAGTTCGACCGCTCGTTCATGTATCAGTGGACCCCAACGACCCGGAGGCGATTACACCGAATAATTTCCTCCTCGGGTCGTCCACCGGACTGCCGTACGTCGGACCGTGTGTGCCGGCGGACAAGAAAATATGGAAAGTCGCGCAAGCAGATTATAACAACAGCTATAAACAACATTATTTATAGCTGTTGTAAACAATGGAGAAGTTAAAATTTGAATTTGTTGTAAAATCGGGTGAAGACCCAAAGACAAATATGATCTACATAACCTCAATTATGGATGCCGATAAAAACGTGTTCTTAATTCCGGAACAATTGCAACCGATAAGGCTACATACTGAGTTGATAAAAACTCAAACTTTTCAAAAAGTAAAAGCTACCACTACAAAGAAGACAAGAAAAAAGACTAGTATGGATTTCAGTAACACCCGAATTACGTGATACTTATTTGGACGAAGATCGAAATATGCAGTTCAAGGGATATTTACTGGAGGAAATTACATCAAAAACACAACAGGTTTTTACGAATGAAACTTCAACAGAAACTTTTACAAAAATTCTGGAAAGTTTTGCTGAATTGAAGAAAGAATCTAAACAATCTAATGTGAAGAACTTATCTGAAAAGTTTGTCTTAGAAAAATTTACAAAAAAAACATCAAGTGTAACACAATGGATGAATATCTTTGAAACTGAATGTACACGTATAGGTGTAAATGAAGATATTCAAAAGATACAAATATTTCGGTTATTTTTGGAGGATTCTTGTCAAGATTGGTATAACTCTATGCTTATAAAATATTCAATAAATTCTGAATGGTGTGTTTGGAAAAATAAATTTTGTGAAACATATGTGAACAAAGGCTGGTCACCAATAAGGTATGCTTTTTTGTTTAAGTATAGACAGGGTTCATTATTGGAATATGCTCTCAAAAAAGAGAGGCTTTTATTAGAAATAAATAAATTAATCGATAAACCTACATTAATCGATTTAATTGTAACTGGGCTACCTAATTTTATTGTAGATGAAATTGATAGACACTGAGGATTTATTTAGTAGTGTTCGGGGCTTACAACATTTAATAATTAATAAAAGGATTGTGGATAAAAAAGTAATCGATTCGGAAAATAAAATAAAAGAAAAAAGTTTCAAAGACCGACCATGCAGAATATGTGAAAAAAAAGAAAGGAACTCGGTATCATTCAGAATCTGTGTGTTGGTTCAAAAATAAAGATAATGATCGCTCAAAAAAAGAGTTAATTAGGAGTGTCAATAATTCTGAATTAGAAATGAGTTTACATGAAATAGACCCAAAAAACTAATAATTTCACCATTAATCAAAATCAAGTTAATTATAAATGATTCAGTTGAAACGTTCGGTGTCTACGATTCAGGATCAAATGTTAGTATAATTAACTCAAGATTATCTCAAAATATAGATGGCTTAATTCAGAAATATAAGTCACTATTTGCAAAAGATAAATATGATGTAGGCTTAGTGAACGCTTATGAGGCACATATAGATTTATTAGTAGATTCATATTGTAGCAAAAGACCATATAGATGCAGTTTTGAGGACAAAAAAGAAATAGAGCAGCAAGTTTCAAAACTATTAAAAAAGAAATTAATTGAAGAATCTTACAGCCCTTTTGCTGCTCCTGTAACATTAGCCTTTAAAAAAGACGAAGGTAGAAACTCTAGACTATGTGTAGATTTTCGGGACTTGAATAAAATAGTGATTCCTCTGTCACAACCATTTCCCCTTATCGAAGATATAATGATAAAAACAAGAAATTGTAAATGTTTCTCAACATTGGATATCAATTCCGCATTCTGGTCTATACCTTTAAAAGTAGAAGATAGAAAGAAAACAGCATTTGTTACTCAAGAAAATCATTTTCAGTGGACTTGTCTACCATTCGGCTTAAAAACCTCACCTGCAATTTTTCAAAGAATTTTAACTAGCATTATTAGAAAACACAAATTATCAAGTTTTACAGTGAATTTCATTGATGACATTTTAGTATTTTCCCAGACGTTCAACGAACACATTAAACACTTATCATTGCTATTAGAAGCAATTTCAAAGGAGGGCTTTAGATTGAAATTCTCTAAATGCAATTTTGCACAGGATTCTGTAAAATACTTGGGCCACATAATAAAAAACAATACAGTTACTCCACTTAAGGATAATTTAATAGCCATTAAAGATTTTCCTGTCCCAAAAACAAAGAAAAATATTAGACAGTTTTTAGGTAAAATAAATTTCTATGGAAAATATATACCAAATTTATCAATCTTATTAGATCCTCTACATAATTTGTTAAGAAAAGACCAAAGATTTATCTGGACAGAAAAATGTCAAGATACTTTTGATACAATAAAGAAATTGCTTTGCTCAAGACCTATTTTAGAAATCTTTGATCCGCATTTACCTATACATATTTATACAGATGCAAGTATACAGGGTATAGGGGCTATTTTGAAACAACCACAAGAAAATGGCGAAGAAAAACCATGTGCATATTTTTCGAGGAAATTAAATGACAGTCAGAAACGAAAAAATGCTATTTATTTAGAATGCTTAGCAATTAAAGAAGCGCTAAAATATTGGCAACATTGGCTGATAGGAAAAAAATTTAAAGTTTTTTAAGAGCATAAACCCCTAGAAAAACTAAATATTAAGGCAAGAACAGACGAAGAATTAGGAGACCTTACATATTACTTGTCACAATTTAATTTTGAAGTAATATATTCACCCGGAAAGGACAATTTGGAAGCAGACAGTTTGAGTAGAAACCCAGTATTAGAATCACATGTAAACCAGGAAGAAATTTTAAAATTGTAAATTTTATTAAACTAGAAGACATCCAAAACGATCAAGAGAATAATGAAGACATAAAACTATATAAAAATAAACTAATATTAAAGGATAAAATATACTTTAAAAGGGTAGGAAAAAAAGAAAAAATTTTACTCACTGAGGAATTTAGTAGAAAAGTAATAAAAAATGTACATTGTACATACTGCCATATATGGCAGTATGTACAATGTTTTATTTTCTTTTATTTTCTTATGTGTTTTTATTTTCTGTTTGTTTCACTCCTATACATAGGAGTGAAACAAACAGAAAATAAAATCAAACCATTCTATACAGCAAAGAATTTAATACATAATATAAAAAAAAAATGTGATAATTGTGAAATATGTATAAAAAATTAATCTAGAACTAAATTTAAATATGGATTAATGTCTCAACTGGGTCCTGCTACTTACCCCTTTGAAATCGTCTCTATAGATACCATCGGTGGATTTGGTGGCTCCCGCTCTACAAAAACATATCTACATCTTTTGGTAGACCATTTCACCAGATATGCCCTCATAGTGACATCAAAAACCCAAAACGCAGACGGTTTTATAAAGCTCGTAAAAAAAGTTATACCTGAAAATAAAATTGGAATGTTTCTATCGGATCAATACCCGGGCATAAATTCGAAAGGATTTAAAAGTTTTTTGAAGAAAGAGAACATACCTATCATTTTCACTGCAGTCAATGCACCTTTTTCAAATGGCTTAAATGAACGGTTAAACCAGACATTAGACAAAAGTAGGAGACTCTGTATATGTGGAAAACGGTAACCGATTAAATAGGAGAAAATTAGACGAATTAAAATTGGACCATTCAAAATTTTGGAAAAATTATCTAACTCAATTTTTAAAATTAATACAGGTTACAAAAAGTTCGAATCAAAATTGTTTCACATTACAAAACTTATACCGGTACCTGAAGAATTTTGAGAACCTGGGGGGGGGGGGGGGGGAGATGTAAATGAAGCTCACAGAATCTTCAGTTACTTTAAGTTTCCCGCACATTACCTTTGACGTATACATCGAAGCATTATCTATGGTGACAGCACTCTGCACTATGTTCATCCTAGAAATTGTCTCTGGCTTTGTACATTAGAATTTAGAAACGATAACGAGGTTTATCAGAAATTTAAATAATTTGTAAATCAAAGCATAAGATAATAGAATTAAAATTGTGATTTCCAAAAAACACACAATAGTTACTGGGTATATTTTATGAAACCATCAAATCCTAAACAAATATCCCATTGACTTAGCTCGTTAGCTTGTGTTTGTTTTGGACCAAAACCGCTTCTTTATTAATTTATATTTCATAATTTATGCAATCAAAGGGATTTGCATATTAGTATCAAGGGATTCAATAAATATATAGGTGATTAGTATGCGAGTTTGAGGCTGGTCTGATAGGCTTTGGACGCCTCTTGGAGGATCGTCAGCTCGGCAACGAAGCGGCCATTAACGTGCCTAGCATTCTCCTCGGGAGGCGTCTTATTGAGGCTACATTTTGAGTGGCATCTGGCTGCTGTGGATTGCAAGGAATGAGGACAGCGCTCCGGAGTTAGCCGAACGGGTGTCTGCGGCGCCGACGGACAGTAGCGCGAAATATTGTTTCTCGGCTCCACAAGCCGGGTTCGGAGACAGCCGAGCGCAGGTTTGCTGCGAGGCCAGGTACCGGATTTTAAGTGTTATCATGGGGATCATAGGGGTTTTGCTTGGGCGAGGCCCGCGGCCCGGGCTGACTCAGGCGTGAAACTGAGTGAGCCGGGGATAGTAGGCCTATGTCCCAGGCTGGCTACCTTGTTTGGTACAGTCAGGACCAATTGCACACACCAGACCCAATTAATCTAGCACTACTATATATTATATATAATAAACTACTGCTAATTTAATTGTAGTAGTGGTAGTTGAGTTGTAAATTTTTTAATGAATAAATAGTTGTCGCAGTAGTTCTGGTTTTATTTTGCTGGCTTAAAAAGAACATTACAATGGGAGTTGAACACATTGCCCCTGATATAATCCTCAAAGCCTTGTTCTGTATCACATCTAATTTTTGGGTATGTGTGCTATTTAAATAGGCCAAAGAACTGTAATCAAAATGGCTTCTTACAATAGATTTGTATAACACTGAAAGTATTTTGGGATCTGCGCCCCATGTAACACCAGCTAGACATCTTAAAATGTTAACACCTTTCAATGCGTTTCTGGATATTTAATGTGGTCTTCAAATGATAGCTTCTGATCAATGTAAACACCCAAGAATTTGTGTGAGGCTACTCTTTGAATAACCTCACCATTATAAGTAACATCTATTGCAGGTGTGTCTTTTCCAAATATCATGATACTACTTTTATTTGCATTTATTTTCAAATTTAATCTTAGCTGGTAATAATTACATAACTGCATTAAACAAGCATTAACATTTTCAATTGCTACTGTTAAGTTAACATCTGAACTGTACAACACTAAGTCATCTGCAAATTGAAGTATATTTACATTTTTAATATTCACATATTTACATATCTCCCATATATACAAATTATATAGCAAAGGCGACAATTTTGCACCTTAAATTGTTCCCTTAGATACAATTCTAGGTCCGTGTAAAATATTATTATGTTTAACATATAATATTCTGTTAGTAAGAAAATCATAAATCCATTTACATAAGTATCCAGGTACACAGGCATTACTCAGTACCTTCACCAGTATGCCAGGATCCACACTATCAAATGCACCTTGCACATCCAAAAATACACAAACTGAGTGTAATCACAATCTACTGTTTTTTTTAATTTAGTATGGCTATTAAAAAGTGTGTGAAATGTAAAAAAAATATTACAAAAAAAGTGCCTGGACTAGAGTGTAGTAGGTGTAATGAAATAGTCCACGCGGATACAGTTTGTTCAAAATTATCCAACAAACAACTAAATACCCTGCGAAACTCGCCCGGAATAGAATGGAGCTGTGAAGAGTGCTTAAAAAATATCTCCCGGAGGTCTTCATTTATCACACCAAATGAGGACGTCGATGATGACGAAAGTGAGAATGAAATACCCGAGAATTCTCAAATAATTGACGCAAAAAAGCTGGCCCGAGATATAAGTCGAGAAGTACAAAAATCTTTTCGGGAAGAATTTCGTAATTTGGAGAACTCTCTCGGATTTCTAAGTGCACAACTAACAACAATGGAACAAGAGATAAAATAAAACAGGACAGCAGGATTAAGGACCTTGAAAATAAAAATCACGAACTTTCTAATAAAAACAGGAATTTAGAACTAAAAATTAACATGCTGGAGCAAGGATTTAAGAGTTTTGAACAAAAATCACTCGCTAATTCAATCGAAATTGCTGGATTGCCAGAAATACCCACAAAAGAAATAAAAAGAATGATTGATGCTATAGCAGTTACTTTAAATGTTAACGACAAAGATATTCAGTCTTCGCAACGTCTACCAGGAACAAAAAATAAACTGGGATCCATTCTTGTTGAACTTAAGTCTAAAGTGTTCCAGGAACAGTGGATAGAATCTAGTAAGAAAAAATGCCTAACTGTAGGACAATTTATGCCGGACATTCACAAGGAGAAGGCGGAGGACCGAGTTTTTATACGGGAAACCCTAACTAAGTACCAAAAAACCCTATTGTATGAAGCTAAATCTCGCCTACTTAATAAAGTTTGCCAATTTGTGTGGTGTAAGAATGGCAGAGTGTGTGCCAGACAAACAGGTACAAGTAAAATACACTACATTCGCGGTAATCAAGATATTAATTTAATTGAAAAAGAATACTCACCTCAAATTAATAAAACTAAAGCTTCTACTACATTGTAAAAAAAACTCTCTTTTTGTAACTTGTTTATAACCAAAAACTTTTTATAACTTAATGGATATAAAAGAAATTCATAAATGTACTTCCACTAATCAATTTTATAATCATTTGCCACCCAAAAGTTGTATAAATATGTCATGTTTACATTTTAATATACGATCTTTAGTTAAAAACTTTACTAAACTCCAGCAAACGATTTCAAACTCTCAGTTTCCAATTGATTTAATTGTACTGACAGAAGTCGGCATATCTAATAGTATAGTTCACTTATTTAATCTACCGGGCTATAATCTGCACTCACAACTACGCAATGATAAAAGAGGGGGTGGAATTATTATATATGTACGAAATCACATAAAATTTACCTGGACACCATACAAAACTATAATGTTTGAATGTATTATAGGTACAATCAAACTAGCTTCTGGCTGTGATGTGGTTGTCTGTGCAGTGTATAGGCCACCGTCCACTAATAAGAACTTATTTGTTAAGGAGCTAAGTAATTATATTTCTAAATATGATTTGAAACAGAACTTCCTTCTCATTGGGGATACTAACATAGACCTAAAGAATATATCTTCATCGCACCGAGATTCATACCTAGGAGCCTTGTCTGAGCGCGGACTAATGTGTGGAATCTCACAGTACACAAGAATTGAAAAAAGACTTAATTTTGTCACTAAAACTTGCATTGACCACATATTCGCAAGGTTCCCCACATATCGTCCGTACTCGGCAGTGCTCGACGTTGTACTGGCCGATCACCGCGGTCTTATATTTGCTTGCATCGAGGACGCACCTGCATCGTATATACAGCCCATTCACAAACAAATCATTAACTTCGATATTTTTTGTAAAGAACTAAAACATACTGAATGGACCAAAACAAAAGAATTTACTTCCCCGAATGATATTTACAACTTTATATGTCAATCTTTTCATAATGCAAATAAAATAGCAACCTCACGTATATTAATACCGTCAAATAAGCACACCAAACGCAATTTTCCCTGGATTGATGCTGATGTTACTCGACTTTGTAAGAAACGAGATAAATTATTTTCTAAATGGAAGAATAACACCGATAATGCTAAACTAAGACTAGATTATAATATGATTCGAAATAAAGTAAATAAAGTATTAGAATATAAAAAGAATAAATATTACATTAAGTACATAAATAATAATTTTAAAAATACGAGAAATATTTACGAAATTGTTAACATTTGGTTAAGGCTAGGTCGAATAACATTATCCATTGATTCTCCCATACACAATGCATTTGATGCACAAGGTCTTACTATTAAAGAAATAGCTAATAATTTTGCAACCTCCTTTGATAAATCGGTTAAAGATATTATTCCGAACTGTACAACTAAATTGCTTTGCCCAAGTGATAAACTCCAACCCATTAACTCAAGCATTCTTTTAAAAAAAGCAACTACCAAATCTACTTATAAAATTATAAATAAATTAAATGCAAATAAAGCACCAGGTCCAGATAACATAAAAATTTCTGACATAAAATTGTGGGTCAAAGTATATCTTCTAGCATTGCAGACCTAATCAACTGTAGTATTAAAACCGGCCAGTATCCCGACGACCTGAAAGTAGGTAGTGTGAGACCTATTCATAAAAAGGGTAGACGAAACTCCTATATCAACTATCGCCCCATTACCCTGCTATCTACGATAGATAAAATTGTAGAGAAACACATATGTGAACAAATACATCACTTTTATAAAAAACAAAATGTGATAAATGAAAATCAATTTGGTTTCCAGTCCGGTAAGAGTACTTCTGAGCTTCTGTCTAAATTTACTGACGAAGTTAACGGTCATTTAAATGAGAGGAGATATGTTTTTGCCCTTTTTATTGATTTTACACGCGCTTTTGATACGCTGTGCCACAAACAGATAATAGATAAACTAGAAAAGTGTGGTATACGTGGACCACTACTAGTCAAACTGGTCAATGGTGTAAAAACTACCTACAGAACCGCTCCTTCTTGTTAAAAATTGATAATACTGTCAGCAAACCAATAAATGTGACGGAAGGCACAGCTCAAGGCTCCGTGTTGGGACCATTATACTTTCTGACATACGTAAACGACATGAACAGTTGTATCGCCCATTGCACTTGCTACCAGTTTGCAGACGATACCTGCCTTGTTATCGCATCAAAAGACCCTCGAACAGCAAGACTACTTATTCAACAAGACCTTGGCGCTCTCATAGGGTGGTGCCACGATGCTGGCCTAGTCATAAATCGTAACAAAACAAAATTGCTTTTAATTAAATCCCCTTATATCAAGAAATCTCATAATATTGAAAATCTAATATTTCATAACCACGGCTGCCTACACTCTGATAATGTTGTATGTAACTGTCCTCTTATTGACATAGTTCAAGAACAGACGTATCTTGGCCTCCTCATTAATACAAAATTTAATTGGAGCTATCACATAGACCGTGTTTGTATCAAATTAAGGCAATTTCTCGCAAACATAACACTCCTTAATTATAAAATCCCATTCAAAATTAAGAGAATGCTTTATTTTTCATTAGCAGAATCATCCATTATCCAAATACGGCCTCACCAGTTACGGACGGACATACAAGACGTACTTGGATAGCATTTATAAATTGCAATTGAAAATACTCAAAACAATCGTCCCGCCTAAAATTGAACAACAGTTTAATAACGATGAAAATGGGCTATTTAACTTCTGTCATATTATGCCAGTATACAACCTAGTGCAATACATGCTTCTCAAAGATAACTATTTTAATGAGTCTCTAAAGAGCAAAATAGATCATTCTGTACATACACGAGCTATTTCTCAGAACCGGTTGTGTACGATAGGTGCGAAAAATGTGTACGGCAAGCGAACGACGCAGTACCTCGTCCCCCGGCTTATCAACAACTTACCTCTTGAGCTGCGAAGTTCTTTAAAGCCCAATAATATTAAAAATAAATTAAAAAAACACTTTTCTAGCACACGATATAATGCATAGCTCCTATTCTCCATTATGCCTAAATGCCATTATGCTTATCATAAACTAATATTACTTTATAATATTTACTTTACACTTAATTACCTATAACTTGGTGCAACTTGTAATACGTATCATCTATACAAACCTCTGTGGTTTCTTGATGATATTGTAATACCAATGTCTTACATGTATTTTTGTTTTAACGGTAAATAAATAAAAAAAAAAAAAAAAAAATTATTACCTTTTGCATTTTTCAGATCATTTATGAGGGAAATGAAGCTATCAGCACAACTCCTTCCTCTGCGGAATCCATATTGAACATGAGGGATAATAGTATTAGATTCTGCATACCAGTCAATGCGAGACTTCACCATGTTTTCAAATATCTTTCCAAGACATGACGATAGGGAGATTGGACGATATGAACTAGCCTGATCAGGAGATTTATCTGGTTTAAGTATGGGTATCACACATTGAGTTTTCCATGAATTTGGTATTAACTTTTTATGCCAAAGACTATTTAGAATGTTCAAAAATATTTTTTGTATGGTATCAGGTAAATATTTTATTAATAAATACGGAAAATCATCTAAACCAGGACTAGTATTTCTCCCAGAACATATACTCACTAAAAATTCAGACCATGTAAAAGGATCCAATAGAAACCTTGATTGAGGATTTTCGTTATTAGAATTAAAATAATTTTCTAGTAAGTTCGGATCGACTAAATTGGAATTATCTGATAGTTTGTCTAAAAGTGGTTGTACAAATTCATTTGTATATGACTTATTATCAGTTCTAATACCCTTAAATCTTTTAATGAGATTCCAGATTTTGCTGATGGGAGTAGTTCTATTAAAACTATTACAAAAACTATTCCAACTATTCTTCTTTTGCTCTTTTATAGTACGCTTTTTTAGAGCATCTATTCTTTTATTATTGATGTAATTGTCTAATGTAGGATCGTTTCTGTAAAGTTTCAGAGCTTCATAAGATTTGATGACGGGTTGTTCACATATAGTGTTCCACCAGGGGGCTGGTGGTCTACTCCTGAAGTTGGTTCTAGTAAATCTAAGAACAACCATTTGCTTAAGTTTATCAAGCCTGCTACAAAATTCCTCATAAGATTTCATTGGGTCCTCTTCACTAACCATCATTTCATGAAAGACTGAACTAGATAATTCTTTATACTTAGCCCAATCTGTTTTATGGTATAAAAATCTGTCATCATACTCGTGGATTGTGTATCTTTCAATGCACATTGTAATGTTTGTAATTGTTGGATAATGATAACTACCCATGGCATCATCATGTACAAACCATTCACAAAGTGGGGCCAAATGTGGACTAACAAAACTTACATCTATTGCTGAGGGATTGCGTGTAGGATAATTTACTGTTGTGAAGCTACCATTATTCAAAATGCATAAATCAAATTCATCAATTATATCATACAAATTTTGACCTCGACTTTTGGTGGACAGACATCCAAAAGCAATATGATGTGCATTGAAGTCACCGCTTATAAAAACAGGTTTTGGTAAATCTCTTATAATATTGCGCAATTTATTCATTCTTATGTGCCCACTGCAGGGAGGACAGTATACACAGAGAATAGTCAATGTTGTATTCTCAGTATATACACATATGGCTATTGTTTGTATATCTTCATAAAAGGTTGTATTTATAACATTGTATTTCAAATATGGTTTAACCAATATTCCAACACCATTACGTGGGTTTTTAGAATTTTTGTTGTAAAAATTATAACCAGAGATACGAAAAGATTGATGGTCTTTTAACCATGTTTCATTTATTAGACAAATATAAATATATTTTTCATTTAAAAATTTGTAAGAAGAGGTTTTTTATTATTTAATCCTTGAACATTGAATTGCGCAATACGTAGAAATGACGAATCACGAGATTGCGTATCCATTATGTTGACAGATTTTTAATAAGCATATCTTTAATTAATGATGTGGTAATAGGTTCATCATCATTTTTATTACCTACTTGAACCAGAGTGTGTACTAGGGCCATAAGTACATCACTGTTTCCAATTATTTGAGATTTAATATCAGTAATAATTACATCTTGAGAGATAGGTTTAATATTTACAGATTTATTTACATGTTTATTTACACTTTGAGACATATTATTTACACTATTTACATTTTTATTTGCAGGGATGGGACGTGATGGCAGAGGAGGAAAGTCAACATTTTCTTTTGTAGTGGTGGCAGCGCTTGCATAAGTAATTTTATTTTTCTTTTCTAATATTTTCTTTATCTTAATTGGACATTGTTTGGAAATAGCCAGATGAGGTCCACTGCAATTGATACAGCAAATCTCATTTGTTTTATTACATTCTTTATAAAAGTGTTCGCCTGAACAAATTGAACAACGCTGCTTGCCATTACAAATCTTAGCCGAATGATTAAATTTAAAACATTTATAACATTGTTGCAAAGGAGCAACATAATCGAATACTCTATAGGAAAATAAGTCATACTGTACATTGTCAGGTAAAGTGTTTGACAAAAATGTAATGCTAACAGTTTGTGTACCAATTAGATCATGACCAACTTTTCTCATGAATGCAACTATTTCATATGTAGATGTTAAATTAGTAAATAGTTCTTTATTCGATATATTTGCCGGTACAAATCGTATAATGCCAGTTTTCTCAATTTGAGCAGCTGGAATATACACTTTCATGTCATATTTTTCGAGAAAGTTAATATTGTTGATAAAATTATTGGCCGTGTTATGTTGTTTAAATATCACAACTATCTTATTTGCGTTAAAACGCCGTATTGCCACAACTCCTTTTATGTTGGAAAATATACTGTTAAGATAAATTGGACTTTTATTTCCAAGTCTCTCCTGTGCTAGTTTGCTTTCTATAAATACTTTGAATTCTGTGTTGATGGAATTTTCGGAATATAGTCTTTTATAATTTGGTTTTCTATAAGCTAAAAAGTTACTCTCACCACACACAGAATCATCAGGAGGCCGAGGTCTTTTTGAGGTGGGCGGGTTATCCCCGCCCGCCTCGTCTCCGTCCATTTTTATTATTTATGCACTATATTTATTTAAAATAAAGCTATTTATACTTATTTACAAATACAATAATAGTAAAAATAAAATTTTTGATGCGCGCCTTTTCAAATTCCCGCCAAGAATCCTAGAGACAACTAGGTCAAATCATATATAAATACCTAGTAAACGCTAAACGCGCTCACTATCGAATGCGAAAAGAAAAACTCACACTTAGCACTCTGTAAATAGGTGTCAAATGTCAGTATGAAGTTGAGTACAAGCATCCATGCCCGGGTCCACCGTTCGACAAACCAAATTAGGAATTTGGCGGCAAAATTAATTTTTCACTTCACAATGTTGTAAAACATATTAATTATGGGATTCTTTCATCAACAAAAGTTAAATAAAAAACGTTAAGTATATAATTAATTGATTAACAGAAGGTCGATTCTGCTAAATAAATTGTGCAATATCCAGTCCCGATATGAATATATCGGGACTGGATAGTATTTTTATATATATATATATGTGTGTGTGTGTGTGTATAATATTAAAACTACAAAATAGTATTCTTATAAGCGTTAAACCAACGTGAAACCCATTTTGATTGGTCCGAACTCCAAAAATCTGTTTTTGATTCAGTAAAAGTAAAATGAAAGTTTAAGTTAATCACGTTAATAATTGGGGGAAGGCTCAGATTAAAATAAAAACGTAATGCTACAGTAGGAGAGACCGAGGAGACCGGATAGTTGGCTATAGGGTCAGGTAGACTAAGTAACAATAACTCGCCACCATCACTTGTTTTTCATCAACAAGCTACTATGCCTCCCCGCGACCCACTTATTTCTGCGAAGTGAGCCGCTGCAGTCGCGCGGCGTTCGTGATTGGCGTCACATGTTGTATTTTTGGTATCGGTAAGTAATTTTTTTCGTTCGTACTTTTTTTGTTATTGTGCTTATAGATCTCTTAGAAACAATGTTGTTAATATGCCAAATGTAAATTATTCCATAGGGTTTCAACCGCCGGCTCAGATTAAACTCGAAGATAGCAAGGTTACACCAATTTGGGCAGAGCCGGGGCGATAATAAAAACACTATTTGAGGAGAACGATTTTCACTTTTTTCGTCGTGCTTACCTGGCTCATGGCAATGCCGTATAGCGAGCCGCGCCCGTACGCCTCTTTCGGGCCGATTTGCTATCTTACTTTTGCCTCTCTATACGGCTATTTTCCATAATTTTCCCTACTTTTCATGAGCCAGGTGAAGCAAAACGCGTTGTGTGACATTATTTATTGTTATATCCAATTACATAAATCCTTATATACTAATAATCTTATTCCATATAGAAGATATTCATAACTTAAGGTTCACCATATATGAAATGTTCTACATTTTTACCATTATTTTCTTAATAACTACTTATCCATTTATTATATAATTGAAATCGTTACTCTACACGTTAGCTATTATGTTTATATATATAAATCTCTTAAAGAAACTACGTTAAAATTCACTAAAGTTTAAAATATATAAGCAAAATAACCTTCACTTGATAAAACACCATTTAACACGACTTTTGCACACTGAGAAGGAGACTCTTCTCTCGCGTCGGGCCCCTGAAGAGGGCCTTGGGCGGGGAAAAAAAACTAGGGGCAGAGCCCCTCTACTTGGGGTGGGAAGACGCGCCCAGTACTAATACTGGGCGCATTTAGTCTGGTTTTAAGGGAAGACCCCCCGCGGCAGAACGCGGGGGAAACCCATGGGGGGGCAACACAGAAACAATGGAATGTCGATCGCCAAAACCAGGCACGACCAGGACGGCGGTAGGCTCAAAACGACGCGATTTTGTGTGGGGGGGGGGGAAAGGTACGCCACGGGGCGGCAATAGGGCTGCCACTCGTCAGGCCCCGGACGAGGTTAAGACGAAATTACACCGGCATCTGGTTTGCCGGTGTAAGGAAGGTAGGGGGGGGGGGATACGATCCCGCGATGGGTGGGGGTGCAGTTGCGCCGAGTTGCGCCGGGGCGCATTGCGCTTGGGTGTGGCGCGTCAATGCGTCTGGGCTCCTTCTCTTCGGGGGAGGCTGTGTGGCTCTGCTGAGTCCTCTGGTGGGACGGTATCTCTTGACAGGCGGTGGTGGTCGGGCGGGCGAGCATGCCACGGTCAGGTCAGGTCGGTCAGCTCGACCAGGCGCTAGGCATCCGCTCGCGCGAACAGCTTCGCGGAGAGCTGGGCCACAAAGGCCTCCACGCTCTCCACCCTGAGGTCCCTTGTTATGGTGGAGTTGCGGACGTACCACTGTGCGCCCGCGATTTGGCGCAGCACCCGGTTTTGGGCTCTCTGCAGCAACCTTTTCTGGGGTGTAGAGAGCAAGTGGTGCCACGCGGGTGTACGTAAGGCGGGGCCGTACGTACGTCTGGTAGAGGGCGTACGTCTATGTATAACATAAATAATGTTTGCTTCATGTAACACATAGGCGACCATGTATTATATAAATAATATTTTCTTTATCAAATTGAGGGTATTTTTAATCTAAAGTAAAATTTAAACTCTTCTAAAATATTTAAAATAAAGTAGTGAATTGATGTTAATTACTATTATTTATATGGAATCTTTTGGTAATTAATTAATGTCACTCGCCTGCAGTGTATTTTTCCTAGTAAATATCCTTTCCTTCGCCGCTGCACAACATGACTTCTCATCACACACAGTTGGAAGACAATATCTACGATATGGCCCGGATGTTTGAGGCTAAAATCGCTGAATTCCAGGCTGAGCTGACGCTGGCGACTTCTTCGAACCGTAAGAATCCCACAATTGCTGCACTTAACACTGAGTTTGTAGCATTTAAAGCTTTCGTTTGTAACGGCCTCTTCGTGCTGCGCGCCGAAGTTGATGCTTTAAAACTTAACATAGATCGCATCGAGATGAGAATCCGTGGCAAAATGTTGCTTGTACATGGAATTCCAGAGGAACCCGGTGAAGATACTAACGCTAAGGTCATCTCTAGTCTTACCAACAAGTGCAAAGTACCATCTCTGACCGCCAGCTCCATTGCCGCTAGCTACCGCTTGGGGAAGGGATTCAAAAACAGCAAGCCTCGACCCATCGTAGTGAAATTCACCAATTCCCCAGTTCGTGAAGCACTATGGAAAAATAAAGCCGCTCTCAAAGGTTCCAAAATAACATTGTCTGAGTTTTTAACGAAACCCCGGCATGAAGTGTTCATGGCCGCAAGACAAAAGTTCGGCATTCCAAATTGCTGGACCCTGGACGGTGTAATCCGGGTTAAAACTCCGGATAATAAAATACTCAAAGTAGAAGCCATGGCGGAACTTAATTCAATCTCCTCAAGCACTGAAAACGATTAACTTCAATATGTTCTTTAGAGTTTTGCTATCCTTATCTCGCAATTACACTACACTTAGCATCAGGTTTAGTTTATAATTTAATACTCGACTCGCACGTATCACTTGTCGGTGACACTAATTGCAACTAAGTAAGTAAATGCTACATGCGGGAGCGTCGACTGCCGCATTTGTATTGTACCTATACCCTAAGTAACCGGTTCTTTTGAGTTGTTTTATACTTAATAAATGAATTAGATTATTTTGTATGATGTGCATAATGTGTATATGAACTAAAGAATGTGCAATTATTATGGTTTTAGTCTATTTTTTGAAACTTAAGAAATATCATTTTTTTTGTCTGTATGCTTTATTTTCTTTAAAATACAGAACTATTCTGTATTTTAAAGAGCAGCACATATTTTACACAGATATAATAGGTATGACATAGTTATTTATTCAGTTTAATGTTAATTCTCCTTGCGTTTCTTGCTTTTTGCATGTACAATTGTGTAGAGGCTTTATATTGTAGGCTTGAAACCAATAATGGAATGTTATTCTCACATATGTAGATCCAAGAAACTATAATATCCATGAACAGTTTTGTGTAATTAACTAATTATATGTAATTAGTTAATAATTACGTATGTTTCATGTTAATTTTTAGCAGTAAGATTACAATATGCTTGGGTTTACTAATTTATCGCTTAAAAACTTGAAGTACAACTGTGTTACCTTTTAACTTCCTGGTTGTGTCAACAATACTTGTGTTTTTTATTTTCTGTTTTTTTTTAATTTAACTTGGTGCTGTTTAATCTGTGAGCATAAGTAAATATATTTTGGTGCCTTTTATTTTTGACATGTATTACAGCAAACCTCTTATACACTGCCGGCGTGTGAATTTTGATAGCACATATTTTTATATATTTTACACTTTTTTTGTTACAATTTTAAGTACCTTATTTTATATTCAGTTTTATATATATATATATATATATATATATATATATATATATATATATATATATATATATATATATATATATATATATATATATATATATATATATATATATATATATATATATATATATATATATATATATATATATATATATATATATATATATATATATATATATATATATATATTTGTTTATTTTTTTATATATATATTATTTTTGTATATATTTATATTGCTTAATGTTACAATCAAGTAATGATGATAGTTTCCCATCTAATAATAGCTCTGAATACGAGTCGTTGTCGTCAGATGGTAGTTTCCAGAGTTTGCCCCCATCCTTAGACTCACAGCTGAACTCCACCTTTTATATGTTCTCCAAAAGCTTCAATGTAGTGCATATAAATGTGCAAAGCACTATCCGGATTTATTAAGTACATTCTCTGACATACCACATCTACATGCTATTCTTGTGTCTGAATCCTTTTTGAAACCTTGCCTTTCTTCTTATTCCTACTCCCTACCTGGATTTCGTATAATACGTAATGACAGAACGGGCAAGGGTGGAGGTGGAGTAGCTATATACCTTAAAAGCCATATCCCCTACAGTGTCGTCAATGCCTCTCCATCTCAATACTCCGAATCATCTGAACATTTATTTCTGGAGGTACTCCTAGGTCACACAAAGGTTCTGTTGGGAGTATACTACAGCCCTAACCTACATATCGACTACTTCAGTTCTTTTGAAATGATGCTCGAATCACTGGTTCCGGTATTTGATCACACTTTAATTTTGGGTGACTTTAATACCTGTCTCCTTAAAGCGGATTCTCGTTCTAAAAGATTGCTTTCTATCGTTGAGAGTACAAACCTTAATATACTGCCTTCAGCTGCAACTCATCATGCACCTCACTGTCTACCGTCACTGTTGGATCTTGGTATGGTATCTTCTCTTGATCATGTCGCCACCCACGGTCAGTTTTCTGCTGAAGCCTTCTCTTATCACGACCTTGTCTTCCTGTCCTATAAGATCAGATGTCCTAAGCCTAAGCCCCGAACAATCTTAAGACGTAGCTTAGACTGTATAGATAGATAAAAGTTTGTGAACGACCTCATCAGTTCTAACTGGGACATGGTGCTTAATGCTACTACAATAGACACGAAGCTGGAGAACTTCAATAATATTATAATCCACCTGTTTGACATGCATGTTCCGCTTCGACCTGTTCGCCTTAAACACCTCCCCGCTCCATGGCCTACGAGTGACATTAAAGATATGATGACCAAGCGAAATGCTGCGAAAGTTAAATATAAACACAATCCCTCGGAAGAAAATTGTCATCGGTATAAGGAATTGCGTAATCGCAGTAGTAGGATGTGCCGAGATGCACAACGCCTCCATATACATAGATCAGTTACAAGGTTTGGTCATTTTTGAAAACACTAGGAATCGGTAAATCTAGTTCTGCTCCACAGATCAAGGTTGATCTTGATCTTGACTCACTTAACCATCACTTTACTACCGTTCCCCCTATCGCAAGTAACCTAAAACAGGCTACACTGTACGCTTTAAGTACCAACAAAAATTCTGGGCAATCTATTTTCTCTTTTAGGTCTTTAACTGAGCGAGAAGTTCAAACAAGCATGAACGCTATTAAATCCAATGCAGAGGGTGTCGATGGCATAAGCCGTAGAATGATTGAAATTGGTTCAGAAATCCTCATTCCAATACTCTGCCACATTTTCAACTTTTCGCTCAGTACTGGTTCCTTTCCGAGTTGTTGGCGTACTGCAGTGGTTGTCCCTATTCCAAAAACTAATGATCCTTCACTACCCTCCCATTTTAGACCCATATCCATTCTCCCTTACCTATCCAAAGTTCTCGAACGACTTGTTTCAAACCAGCTCAATTAATTTATTAATTCTATTAATTTCTTAAATAATATATATTTAAGAAATTAATAGAATTAATAAATGAAGTCTGTCTGTCAGTCTGGGTTCTGTCCAGGACATAGTACCACTACTGCTCTAGTCAATGTTTCAGATAACATTCATCTGGGGATGTCCAACCGATTTGTGACTGCGATGGTTCTCCTGGACTATAGCAACGCTTTTTGTACAGTTGACAGCGATATTTTATTGGCTATGCTTCGAAATGTGCTCGGCTCTGACAAAGTGATCACGTGGTTTAGCAGTTATCTCGCCAGTCGACAGCAATGCATCCGCGTAGATGGTAGGTCCTCTAGGTTATGTGATGTGGTTGCCGGATTGCCACAAGGCGGTGTACTTTCTCCTCTCCTCTTTACAATATTTAGTAACTTTATAACCCCCTTGCTTACGTGTCATTACCATTTATACGCGGATGACCTCCAAATCTACTCTCAAGCCGATATTAAAGAAATAGATGCACTGATCTGTAAAATAAATCATAACCTCTCTAAAATTTACAATTGGAGTTTATCTCATGGGCTGACAATTAATCCGAACAAATCTCAGGCAATTATCATTGGTGGCGTTAAGCAGATGGATAAGCTCAAACAACTTACAGTTCCTCAATTTTTTTTAAATAATGTACCCTTAAATTTAACTAGTGTCGTTAAAAATCTAGGTGTCTGCTTTGATTCTTCCTTGTCTTGGGCACCTCACATATCTGAGATTAGTCGAAAGGTTTACGCAGCATCTGGGTCACTCAGAAGACGAAAAAATTTGCTACCTAAAAAAACAAAGACTGAACTTGCGCAGTCGCTACTCTTGCCGATCCTCGACTATGCGGACGTCTGCCTCATAGATCTCAATGATGAATTGATCAATAAACTCCAACGTATCCAAATCCTCTGCGTAAGATTCATTTTCGGTTTGCGCAAGTTTGATCATGTAACCGAGTTCAGACGTCAACTTAAGTGGCTGCCCATCAGACTGCGTCGCGAGGAGCATATTTTGACTCTCTTATACAAAACTCTGTATGATCCTCGTGCACCGATATATCTCAAGGAACGCTTCAAATTCCTTGGTGCTAGTCACAGCCTTTCTCTTCGCTCTGATATGGACAATACTTTAAAGATACCTCTTGCTCGATCTGGCTACTACTATAACTCCTTTACCGTTAAGTCCTCAATCCTTTGGAACTCACTGCCACCTGACATACGACACTCCAATTCAATTGCAATTTTTAAATCTAAATTGCACAAACATCTTCTACAAAACGACTAGATTGTAACTATATTTATGTATTCTATATAATATTAATATTTATTAATTTATTATACACATAAATACTATGTATGTATCTATGTATATTATAGCATCATGGTTTAGTATCTATTATGTCTAGTATGTACAGTATGTAGATGTATGTATTTGTAATTAATTTCTTATATTTTATGTTTAGTTATAATAATTATACCACTTAAATTTAAGTTTTCCTTTGACACTAAGGTTGTCTGGAAGTGATCGCTTTAAGCGATAAGACCGCCTTTGCCCACGCTGTCTAACCGTTTTTATGGCTAAGTCTATTATTTTGTAATTTGTGAGCAATAAAGTGTATTATTATTATTATTATTTATGTAATACATAGACTACCATGTATTACATAAATGTTTCCTTTATGTAATACAAAGGCTACCATGTATTACATAAATTATGTATTCTTTATGTAAAATATAGGCTCTCATATATTATATAAATAATGTGTTCTTCAGGTAATACATAGGCGTTCATGTATTTCATAAATAATGTTTTCATCGTGTAATACACAGGCTACCGTGTATTACTAATGTATAACATAAGGAAAACACTATTTATGGGAGTCTATGTTTTACATAAAGAATCCATAATTTATGTAAAACATGGTAGCCTATGTATAATATAAAGAAAACTTTACTTATGTAAAAATGATAGCCTATGTATTATATAAGGAAAACATTATTTATGTAATATATGGTCGCCTATGTATTACATGAAGAAAACATTTATGTAATACATGATAGTCTATGTATTTCATGAAGCAAACATTATTTATGTTAGACATAGGCTACCATTTATTACATAAATAATGTTTTATTTATTTAATACAAAGGCTACTATGTATTATATAAATAAAGTTTTCTTTTATTACATAAAGGAAAAAAATATGTATTTATTATATGTATTTATTTTATTTATTATTTATTTATTTATTTTATTGTATTCGGAAAACTTACAGCTTACAGATAATTACAATAATAATACATTTATAGACACCATAAAGCCAATTAAAAGTTTTCACTGATAGGTAAGACATTAAGTATACAGTTGTGACTTAAGTTTTAACCATGAGGTGTTGTAACAGAAAGTATACAAAGAAATAATAACATGTTATTAATTTGAACATAATTTAAAGTACCACATCATGCTACAAGAGTTGCGATTAAAATTAAATTAAAAAGAAAAGAAATACCGGGTGTCACCAGAAAAGGTCGGGTATAATATTCAATTGCTCTCGTATGCACCGAAATACTCACACACGCACAGCCTGCAGCCTTTAACATCACAGATTGGTATTGGATGTGAATTATAATTTCCCGTGGATAAAATACTATTTATGAAGAAAACATTATTTATGTAATATACAGGAGCCTATATTTTACATAAAGAATACATAATTTATGTAATACATGGTAGCCTATGTATCACATAAAGGAAGAATTTATGTAATACCTGGTAGTCTATGTATTACATGAAGCAAACATTATTTATGTTATACATGGTAGCCTATGTATTTAATTAAAAAACATTTATGTAATACATAAGCTACCAAGTATTACATAAATAATGTTTTCCTTATATAATACATGGTAGCCTATGTTTTACATAAAGAATACATAATTTATGTAAAACATGGTAGCCTATGTATAATATAAAGAAAACATCATTGATGTAAAAATGATAGCATATGTATTATATAAGGAAAACATTATTTATGTAATATATGGTCGCCTATGTAATACATGAAGTTAACATTATTTTTTTATACATGGTAGCCTATATTTTCCATGAAGCAAACAATATTTATGCTACGCATAGTCTGCAATTTATTACATATATATTATTTTCTTTATGTATTGCATGTAATCCTATGTATAAGACAAATAATGTTTTCTTTATTTAATATATAGGCCACCATGTACTATATAAATAATGCTTTCTTAAAGTAATACATGAATTACATAAATAATGTTGTGTAAAAATTATTTCTTTATGTAGCCTATGTATTAGTTAAAGGAAACATAATTTGTTTGATACATAGGCTAACATACAATACATAAAGAAAACATTATTTATATAATAAATGGTAGCCTATGTATAATATAAATAATATTTGCTTCATGTAATACATAATTATGCTACCACGTATTACAAAAATAATGTTTTCTTCATGTAATACATAGGCTATCCTTTTAACATAAATAATGTTTTCTTTATATTATACATAGGCTACCATGTTTTTCATAAATTATGTATTCTTTATGTAAAATATAGACTCCCATAAATAATGTTTTCCCTATGTTATACATAAGTTTTACATGGTAGCCTGTGTATTACACGATGAAAATATTATTTATGAATTACATGAACGCCTATATATTACATGAAGAAAACATTATTTATGTAATATACGAGAGCCTATATTTTACATAAAGAATACACAATTTATGTAATTCATTGTAGCCTATGCATTACATAAAGGAAACATTTATGTTATACATGGTAGTCTATGTATTACATAAAGAAAACATTATTTATGTAATACATGGTCGCCTATGTATTACATGAAGAAAACATTATTTATGTAATATACGAGAGCCTATATTTTACATAATGAATACATAATTTATGTAATTCATGATAGCCTATGTATTACATAAAGGAAACATTTATGTTATACATGGTAGTCTATGTATTACATAGAGAAAACATTATTTATGTAATACATGGTCGCCTATGTATTACATGAAGCAAACATTATTTATGTTATACATAAGTTACCATTTATTACATAAATAATGTTTTATATATTTAATACAAAGGCTACTATGTATTATATAAATAAAGTTTTCATTAAGTTTTCTTTTATTATATCAAGAAAAAAATTATGTATTTATTATATGTCGAAAATTTTACAATTTTAGATTTTAATTTTTTGTTAAGAATTGGTAAATTTACTCGCATGTTTCTAGACATTAATAATGCGGCCGGACTGGGAAAATCTCCCTTCGCAGCGTTGCGATAGTGTAATAACGCCAAATGTATATCCGAGCCATCTTTTTTGCATTTTCTTAATATGTTTTTGACAATTTTAACTCCTGTTTCAGCTTGACCATTAGACCTCGACCAGTACGGACTAATGGTTATGTGTTCTACATCCCAATCAACAAGAAAAGACTTGAATTTGCAGGAGTTAAATGGTGGACCATTGTCAGACACCAATGATTTCGGTATACTATGTCGAGCGAAGAATGATTTGAGACTCTTAACAACATTATCGACAGTGTAATTCTTATGCAAAGAAGCTAGCTCTATGTACTTGGAATAATAATACATGCAGACAAGGAAATTTTCTCCATCAAAATATAATAAATCTATACCTACCATCTCACATGGAAGATAAGATATCTCATGGCATTTCAACGGTTCACGGGGTGGATTTGATCTGTATTTAGCACAGACTGAACATTGATCAATTAAGTTCTTAATATCCGCGTTTATATTTGGCCAATAAACTGTTTCTCTAGCGATGTTTATTGTCTTATTAATACCTAAGATAAAATACACTGTGGTCACAGTGTATTTTATCTAAAATCTGTCTTTGCAAGGACTTTGGAACAATAAGCCTATTGCCTTTAAATATTAAGTCATTCATTATATGTATTTCATTTTGAATGTTCCAATATGGTTTCACAAGAGTGCTTACTTTGTTTTTGCTTCTTGGCCAACCATTCTGAATATAAGACTTGAGCAGATTTAAAGATTCATCATTTTTGCTTTCTAATAATATAAATTTTAAATAAGGTTTACTCACTGTGAGATTAGAAAATACTGAATTAACATGATACTGTAAGTCTTGCTCATACTGAGGTGTGTATGTATCACTGAGGCTCTTGACAAAGTATCTATATACATATATTTACCAGGTACATAAACTACTTCTAGGTCATAACCCTGCAACGATAACATCATTCTTTGTAGTCTAGCAGGAGGTTTTTTAAAAAGGTAAATTAAAGGTTTGTGATCAGTATGAACAGTTGTTTTACTGCCACAAATATATTGGTGAATTTTATTACATCAAAACTGTATGGCAAACAATTCTTTTTCAATCTGGGCGTAGTTTTGTTGAGAGGGGGTAAGTGTTCTTGAACTATATGCAATGGGTCGTTTGTCTTGCATCAAGACCGCTCCCAGTGCATTCTTTGATGAATCTACCGACAAAATTACAGGTAAGTTGCAATTATAATTAGTTAACACAGGTGCTTTAGATACGACTTCTTTTAATAAATCAAAGCACTTTTGACAATTTTCATCCCATAACCATAACATATCTTTTTTTAACAAATTTCTTAGGGTATTAGTTTTTTCTGCTAGATTTTCTATAAACGGTGCTAAAAAATTAATCATGCCTAGAAATCTCTGCAAATCCTTAATATTTTTAGGTATGGGCATATTTTTTATCACTTTAACTTTTTCTGGATCAATTTTTACACCTTCTTTACTGAAAATATAGCCCAAATATGCTATTTCTTCTAGAAGAAACTCGCACTTGGCTTTATTTAATTTTAAATTAACTTTCCTAGCCCTGTTAAAAAACATTTCTAACATTGTGTATTTCAATTGTTTCACCGTATATTAAAATGTCATCACACCAAATTATTATACCTTCTATGTCTCCGAAAAGATCTATCATGGTTTTATAGAAAATTTCTGTAGCCGTGTTTATTCCAAAAGGTAATATTAAAAATTTGTATCTGCCAAATGGAGTTTGAAATGTACATAGATCACTACTTTCTTTAGTTAATTTTATGTTATAGAACCCAGAAAACGCATCGTGAAACGTGAACGTGATTACGTGAAAAATAAGAGGCTTTGGACAATTTAGACCTGACTTCATCTATATTTTTAATTGGATCATTTTTTAATTGGACATCTCAATAATTTTTTATTTAAATTTCTAGGATCTAAGCAAATTCTCAATCCACCATTCTTTTTCATGGCTATAACTAAACTACTCACCCAGAGAGTAGGTTTGTTCACCTTCCGTATGACTCCCATGTTCTCCATGAGTTGAAGCTCTTTCCTTAACGGTTCAACCAACGCGAAGGGTACCTTTCTAGGGGGATCAACGCACGGAATAGCATCCTTTTTTAGCACGATGCTGTGTTCGTATGGGAGGCAGCCTAGAACTGACCCCTGAAACACATCATTATATCTGGTCTCAATTTCGTCACAAGTTTTTTGATACATATTATATATATTTTGCTCAACATTTTTTTTATTTTCCATTGATAGAGAAAAGTTTTTTGTTATTAAATTTAGCTTTATACAAGTGGGTAAACCAATCACAGTTGGACAATTTAATTTTGTTACAACAAAATTAATGTTTTCTGGTTTTGTTTTGTTTTCAACTAAACAACAAATGTTTAACACTGAAATTATCGGTATTCTGTGCCCTCTGTAGGCAAATATATTATATTTTTTACACATTTCTTTACTCTGCTTGTCAAATTTAAGATTCAATTCTTTAAATACTTGATAAGACATCACATTTATGTCTGCGCCAGTGTCGATTAGGCAATCTACATTTTTGTTGTTTATCTTAAGAGAATAATGCCAGGACTTTTCTGTTGCCCTATTCAAATTTGTACTAGCATTTTGTGACTTATGTTTTTAATGTTGAACAATGCCCCTATTGTAAATCTCTCAGCCTCAGCCTCAGCACTTTTGGGGCTTGATTCATCATCGAGATTTATGCTACCTACTCCAGTAACAACAGTCCTGACACTATTTTTCTTGAAACATAAATGAGTAAAATGTCCATATTTAAAACATGACCTGCATCTGTGTTTCCAAGCTGGACAGTTGCGGCGACCATGCGATGTGTTGCACTTTTCACACGACGTTGTTCTTGATCCTGGTGTAGCTGACCTTGGGTGACCTTGGCATGATGGAGATCTTGCGTTTTTTCTTTTCTGGTATGAGGGGGAACTGGCCCGACGACTTTTGTGTAGCTTGTATATTGTGGCTTCTCTTTCATCTGCTGCATTGATTGATTCTTCACTTTTCTGCGCCATCGTCAGTGTTCTACAGAGGAGTTTGGCTCTTTCTAAGGATAGATCTTGCTCTTGTAGGAGCTTTTGACGAAATTGCGAGAAGTTTGTGGCCATATTAGCAATGAGAATGTCCTATACAAGGGACTCACGTAGCGAACCAAACTCACAGGCATGACTTGCGTTTTCTAATTCCATTAGAAAATTTTCCAAGGATTCTCTTGGTTTTCTCCATGCCCGACGCCAGTAGAAATATCTCGAATGACTGCGTCCATTTCTTGAAATTTTCAGCATTATTGTTGATAATTTCTGTAGATATCTCAAGCTTCTGTACTCCGTTGCCTGCCATTGTTAAGTTCCCACACTCAGATTGTCTCGAAGCTTCCGGAGTTTTTGATGTACCCTCTTTTGCGTTCATAATTTTCGTTTTCTTTCCAATTTTTTCTTATGACACCATGTATCGAGCTATGACCTCTTGATTGTAAGTCCTTCTTGCGCTCGTGTGGTGATGATAATAATACAGCAGCAATTCTTATACTCTCCTTTATTGGTGCTTACCACAAATACGTATTACAATATGTAATGAGATATGCTTAACACAATATATACGTCTACACTATGTATAGCCTTTTGGCAAACTAACTCGATAGGCTTTACTTCATGACATCTTTCAATGTCAATAATGACATTGACAGTTACATCTTATTGTTGATATAATATGTAACAGTATCTATTTTATGAAGAAAACATTATTTATGTATTACATGGTCGCCTATCTATTACATGAAGCAAACATTATTTATGTCATACATAGGCTTCCATTTATTACTTAAATAATGTTTTTTTTATGTAATACATAAGCTACCATGTTTTAAATAAATTATGTTTTGCTTATGTTGTACATATGTAATACATGGTAGCCTGTATATTACACGATGAAATCATTATTTATGTTAAACATGGTAGTATATGTATTACATAAATAAAACATTTTTTTATGTAATACATGGTCGCCTATGTAATACATAAAGAAAACATTTATGTAATACATGGTAGTCTATGTATTACATAAAAAAAAATATTTTTTATGTAATACACGGTCGCCTATGTATTACATGAAGAAAACAATATTTTTGTAATATGCGGGAGCCTATATTTTACATAAAGAATACATAATTTATGTTATACATAGTAGCCTTTGTATTATATAAAGGCAACATTATTTATGTTATACGAAATATAATATATAAAGGAAACTTTATTTATGTAATAAATGGTAGCCTATGTATAACTTAAATAATGTTTGCGTCATGTAATACATAGGCGACCATGTTTTACATTAATAATGTTTTCTTCATAAAATAAATACATATAATAAATACATAATTTTTTCCTTTATGTAATAAAAGAAAATTTAATGAAAACTTGATTTATATAATACATAGTAGCCTTTGTATTAAATAAAGAAAACATTATTTATGTAATAAATGGTAGCCTATGTATAACATAAATAATGTTTACTTCATGTAATACATAGGCGACCATGTATTACATAAATAATGTTTTCTTTATGTAATACATAGGCTACCATATATTACATAAATGAATGAATGAATGAATGAATGAAATATTCTTTATTGTGCACACAACATAAAAAAAAAATATAAAAGTAAAGAGATAAAAAATAATAATGTGTTTTGTGTTACCTGTGTATAATAATATACACAGGTAACACAATGGCGGCCTTATTACTAGGTAGCAATCTCTTCCAGGCAACCTTGGGTAGAGGAAATAATAGAAAATAATTTGGCGTGCATAAGCAGTTAAAAAGAACACAATAAAATACAAAAACAATTAATACATGCGTTTAAACAATATAATATATATGTACCTACGTATACATACATACATATATAAATTTTTATAAATTACTTTTATGAAATAAGTACATACATAAATAAATACATAATATATATTACACGGAAACACAAATAATTTTAATTAAACTTTATAGTCTTAAGACAGAAAATAATAAACAATAATAAAAACAAAAAAAAAACAAAAATAATAATTTTTATTTACCTTAAATTATTGATTTACCTGACTACAAATAGTCAAATAATGCATCTTAACCATAGTTTTAAAGCCATTTAACGTTTTATCAAGACTGATATGTTTTGGTAACGAATTCCACAGCTTTACACCAGTAACAGCAAACGAGGAGGCATAATATTTAGTTTTATGCATGGGTAATTCTAGTTGAAAATCGTCATCATCAGATCGTAATTCTTTAACAGTAGCTTGTCGAAATATAAAAATATCTTTTAAATATGAGGGTAAATAAGGGTCATGTATAATAGAGAAAACAAGAGAGAGAATACGAGCGTCCCGGCGAAAACGTATAGGTAACCACTTCAGTCTTGATCGAAAATCTGACACATGGTCAAATTTTTTTAGTCCAAAGATAAACCTTATCGAGAGATTCTGTAGTCGCTCGAGCTTATTTAGTTGTTCTTCGGTGAGATTGGTAAAACATGCATCTTCATAATCAAGAATTGAGAGAAACAGGGATTCAGCGATTTTAATCTTAGTTGGAATTTTAAGAAGGTAACGAAGGCGACAAACGGATAACCAAGTTGCAAAAATCTTTTTACTAATTTCTTTAATATGCTGAGACCATGATAATGTATCGTCAAAATAAACACCCAAATTTTTTATATATAATATGTAATTTATGTAATTATGTATTCTTTACGTAAAATATAGGCTCCCGTATATTACATAAATAATGTTTTCTTCATAAAATAAATACATATAATAAATACATATTTTTTTCCTTTATGTAATAAAAGAAAACTTTATTTATATAATACATAGTAGCCTTCGTATTAAATAAAGAAAACATTATTTTTGTAATAAATGGTAGCCTATGTATAACATAAATGTTTTTTAATGTAATATATAGGCTACCATGAATTACTAAGGAAAACATAATTTATGTAACAAATGGTAGCCTATGTATAACATAAATAATATTTTTTTTATGTAATACATAGACTACCATGTATTACATAAATGTTTCCTTTATGTAATACAAAGGCTACCATGTATTACATAAATTATGTATTCATTATTTATGTAATAAATGGTAGCCTATGTATAACATAAATAATGTTTGCTTCATGTAATACATAGGCGACCATGTATGACATTAAAAAATGTTTTCTTTATGTAATACATAGACTACCATGTATTACATAAATTCTTCCTTTATGTAATACATAGGCTACCATGTATTACATAAATTATGTATTCTTTGTGTAAAATATAGGCTCCCGTATATTACATAAATAATGGTTTCTTCATGTAATATATAGGCGTTCATGTAATTCATAAATAATATTTTCATCGTGTAATACACAGGCTACCATGTAAATCTATGTATTACATAAGGAAAACATTATTTATGTAATACATGGTCGCCTATGTATTACATGCATGCTGCAGCTTTAAAAATATCTATTTTGCGATACCCCAAATGATGATTGAATGAGGAAAATATTCACATATTGTGGAGCTTGTAGTATAACGAACCCTAAAAAATTGTCTCTAAATACTTAACATTTCACGGAGGACCTCTCTTTATGGAGATAACATTAGGTATGTTTAGGTTTTTGCTCGGAAACGGTTACCTGACATTCAGATTACCCACTGACGTACGGAGATAAGGGTTTAGAGTTTAGACATGTGAAGCGAAAAATTATTTTCTCAAAATTTTCGTGTATCCCTTTAAAAAGTTATGCGATTATGACATACCTAAGTAATATTTTTGCCTGATATTTTCCTGATGACCGGGGATGGTTGACTAACTTTTGACTTACGCTGGTATAACTTTTAGTTAATATTATAACAAAAACAACAATTGGGTATTTGACAACATTTAAAAATTTAGTTTTTTTAAATAAATTAATAAATAATTAGGTATTACAACTTGATGAAAGTAAAAAGAATTAGGATTTTATGTGTAGTTTTGTAATCATATGCATTTCGAAGTCACAAAAAAGTTGAAATATTTTTTTTACCTATATATTTTTTAAATATTAGTGTATAAAACCTACATAATTTGTTTACTTACATCAAATACAAAAAAATTATGGTATGTATCAACATAAACGCGCAAAATTACGAGATATCAGAAACATTTTGCATATGGCCATATATTTCGTAGCAACATTACTAGCGTGTGACGTTTTCACGAGACTAACAAAAGTGCTTCAAACAATCCTCAATATCTTTGAAATTTTTGATTTTTAGTATAATATTCCTTTTATAAACTGTCTTATTTTTCAGATTTATGTATTTGAAAAAATACAGTATTGATACAGATAGAAGAACTATTCAGGTACCTAAAATACTAATCTATAACCTATATATTTATCATTATAATACTTATTTAGTCGATTTTTTAAGACCCTGACGCTTGGTCAACCTACCCCATATCCGGGGTGAGTTGACCATATATATGGGGTAGGTTGACCTAGGCATTAATTAATGTAAATTAAGAGGATTAGTATAAAGTAAAACAATAAAATTTACTAAATGATAGAAACTTTTTATTTAATTATAAACAAACTTAAATTTGTGATCCATTCTCGGTTAGTGAAGAGCTTTAGTAAAGAAAACAGCATATTTTTAAAGAAACTTAAATTAACAATAAGTATGATTATTTTTTGTACTTTCTGCTTCAACCTTAATTTTAACTTGAATTATTCTTATACATCTTATTGATAACGAGGGATGACGTTTTAAAAAATTACCAAGCCAATCTTCGCCAGTCATTAATTTTGTATTCCAAGATTCAGGCATAGTTTTATTATTCTTTTTGGCGTATTCACATGCACACTTGCGGGTCTCATACGATGTTAATCCATAATAAATGTCAGCAGCCGTCTTTAAATAATCGTGCAATTTATTTTGTTCGTCATCGCTAAATATCTGTCTATTTTCTATGTACCACGCCGTGTCCAGGGTCAAATCAGCTCTCCTGAGATTCGGATTAGCTTCTAGCTTTTGTTTAAGTTTAGTTACATAACGATGCAACGTTTGTAATGGAATTTGGTATTTCTATGATGTGGCGTTTATGCTATTATTATCGAAGATTACCGCGTGGCAGCTTTCAGATTTTCTTTTGTACGTCCTCTTTTACTGTAAAAATACAACTGTAATTTTGTATGTGAGAGAAGACTATAATAGTGTTTACATTGATGTTTCACAGTAACCATTAGCCCACACAATTCTTTAAAATAAGTCTAAAATATTATACTTATTGTAAAGGGGTTGGTTGACTAATTAGTCTACCTACCCCGAACAAAATTTACTAACCAAACCCTAACGCTATTTTAAAATTTTGCCTGCGTATCATATGCAAACTCTGGCATTAACATGGAAGTAATACTGTGTAATATAGTATAAAACTATCATATTTACTGTTAAGGACAGCGGCCTCGTAACGTAATTACATAAGTGAATTCGGTCGACCCAAGGTTATGGGTCGATTAAAGTCGTAGTCGGTCGTATTAAAGGTCGATCGCATGATGGAAGACCTGAAGAAGATACCGAGGCTCGGAGGTTCGGCGGCAGAACTCAACCAATTTGCAGTGAAGATTCAGAATATGGTAGCCATCCTGAGGAAGGCATCCTGAGGCACGGGTACCTCTTTAACCCGTTGCTAACGAGAGACATCCTTGAGAAGCTCAGCCCATACGAGAAGAGCAAGTAGTACGACTACGCAGAAGAGACGTCGCGCTTCAGGAACGAGCCCGATGTCGTCCTTCTCTCTGAATTCTTAATGAGAGAAGCGGACAGGACTTTGCGCTACGGGTTCAGCACGGCACCGAAGAAGGAAACACCGCATCTACCTCCTAACAAGAACGAGGCCAGAGCAAGAAGGCCAGTCTTCGCGATAGCAGACCCTCGCAGGGATTCGCCGAGTTACAGCCAGCCAAAGAGAATACGTGAACGTCAACGTCAACAAAGTGCCCGATATGTGCCGAAGGTCACGCTCTGTTTCGCTGCGCTGCTTTCAAGAAACTGAGCATGCAAAAGAGATGGGACACAATCAAAAAGGAAGTGCTGTGTTTCCGGTGCATACGAAGCAGGCACAGAAGGTACAACTGCAGAGCGAAGCCGTGCGGCGTGAAGGGCTGCAACTTGCCTCATCATGCGCTGCTGCACGAAGACAGGTCCGGCGGCGCCCCACAGACAGAGGATGCCGTGATTACCGCATCGGTCACCTCCGACCGTGCGGTGAAACTTAAGATGCGAATAATTCAAGTTGTCGGTCCACGGGGCGAAGCGGATATCTTCGCGCTGTTCGACGAGGGCTCGACAGTGACACTACTGGATGAAGACGTCGCGAAGGCTATCGGCGCAGACGGTCCACCGAAGATGCTGAGAATGCATGGGATCGATGCCGAGAAAAGGGAATAAAAAAGCCGACTCGCACAACTAGGGATACGGGGTCACGACGGTACCAGATATGACATCCCTGCGAGAACCGTGGACGGATTGAACCTACTTACTCAGTCCGTCCCGGAATCACTGTTTCGACTTTCTCACCTGCGTGATCTCAAGAACGAAGAGATATGCTATGAAGACAAGAAACCCCAACTTCTCATCGGCACGGACAACTGGCAGCTCACAGTATCCAGGGAGCTGAGGATCGGCAAGAGAAACCAGCCTGCAGCCTCGAAGACGAAGCTCGGCTGGGTAATCCATGGAAGCATTCCCAGACGCCTCATAAAGCAGGAAGAACACGAGAACATCCTGCACGTGTCTACGATCGAGACCCGAGGCGAACGACTGGAGGAAATGGTGAAGGAACACTTCGAAATAGACGCACTGAGAATAGCGTCTAAGGCTAAGCTGAGCAACGAGGAGCAGCGAGCCATCGAACTCTTTGGCAGAACGGCCAAACGAACGGAAGAAGGTCTATTCGAAGTGGGACTTCTGTGGCGCACGAACGGCGTCAACTACCTCTTAGCTACAACAATGCGCTAAAGAGGCTCAAAAACTTGGAACACAAGCTCAAGAAGAACCCCCTGGACGAGGCGCAGTATCACGGGCAGATGAAGAATCTCATAAGCAAGGGATATGCAGAAAAATGCGACGGGATAGAGGCCGGAAGTGACATCACATGGTACCTGCCGCACTTCCCGGTTAAAAACCCAAACAAGCCGGGTAAGTTGCGACTGGTTTTCGATGCAGCGGCGAGAACAAACGGCTTGAGCCTCAACGATCGATTGTTAGAAGGGCCTGACCTTCTGACCTCACTGCCGAAGATACTGTTCCGGTTCAGAGAGGAAGCCGTCGCTGTAAAGGCCGATATAGAGGAGATGTTCCTTCGTGTCAAGGTCAGAAAAGAAGACAAACCAGCCCAGCTGTTCCTGTGGAGAGAAGACGAAGGCGAGCCACCGTCCACATACAAGATGGTGGTAATGATCTTCGGAGCATCGTGTTCACCTTTCCTGGCACACTCAGCCCGGAATCGGAAATCGGAAACGCGAAAGAATTCGCCGAATCGCATCCCGAAGTCCATCGCGCTATCACTGAAGCCCATTACATGGATGACTACGTAGACAGCTATCCAGACCACCAGAAGGCCATGCAGATCGTGGAAGAAGTGGACCAAATACATAGGAAAGGTGGCTTCCACTTAAGAAGCTGCACGAGCAACGACCGGAGGGTTCTAGAGGGACTACCTGAAGACCGCATGGCCGAGAACACTACACAGCGTGTCACCAAAGACGAGCAGAAGACCCTGGGCATGCTGTGGGACTCCCGAGGCGACAAACTAAAATTCAACACGTCGCTATCCAGAGTCCACAAGGAGGTCCGCGAGCTACAGCGCGCACCGACAAAGAGAGAGGCCCTTAGCATGGTAATGAGCATCTACGACCCGCTGGAAGGGAGCTGAGAGGAGGGAGCTGCTACACGATCACCGCCAAAGTCATCCTACAAGGCTTGTGGCGTCAGAAGCTGGACTGGGACAAGTCGCTGCCCGCTGAGTCAGAACAAAACTTCGCCCGTTGGCTGACCGACATGGAATACTTCAGTCAGCTCGAGCTACCCCGGAGTTACAACGGGGGGAGCCCGACGAGAATCCGGCAGCTGCACGTATTCTGCGACGCGAGTAAGGACGCATACGCCGCAGCCGTCTATTGGAGGTTGGAACAAGAAATGGGGAAGTACGAGTCGTGTTGGCCGCCGCCAAGGCCAAGGTGGCGCCGCTGAAGGCACAAACAATATCAAGGATGGAGCTACAGGCTGCCCTGGTCGGAGCGAGGCTGGGAAACGCCGTCGCAGCAGAACACAGGTGGAAAACGGACACGGTTTTCTCCTGGATCGACGCACAAGTAGTTCTGTGTTGGATACAGAACGGCAGCCGCAAATACACACCGTATGTCGCACATCGGCTAGGGGAGATCGCCGAGCTGACGTCTGTTTACCAGTGGAGATGGGTAAGCACGAAGAGAAACATCGCTGACTTAGCCACCAGAACGGTCTATGTTCCGAAGAGCGACGAGGACCCTTGGTTCCAGGGGCCGGACTTCCTGCGCAGGCCTACGAACGAGTGGCCCGCAAAGAGTCCCGCTATATTTGAAAATCGAAAAGAATACGTCGCCTTCCACACCACGGAGGCGAGCGAGCTGAGCTGTCTACCAGATGTGACGCACTTTTCAAACTAAGAGCGCCTCATAAGATGCACGGCGATGGTCTTGCTGTTCATCAAGAAGTGCTGAGATCGTCGGGCCCACCTCGATGTGCGACACTTGGAGAGGGCCGAGAAGTTGTATCAAAAATCACAACGAGACAGCTTCGCACAAGAAATCGAGAAGATGGCAAGTGGCAAGACGGTGCCTAGATGGAGCCTCTTATACCGGCTCAACCCAGTGTACAAGGACGGGCTGCTCGTACTAGACGGAAGGATCAAAGCAGTTCAGGTGCCGGCAGAGATGAAAAACCCAATCATCCTGGATAGAAGACATCATTTCACAAGGTTACTAGTGGCAAGGGAGTACGCCAGAGCGGGACACGGGAGCCGCGAGAGAATCGTGAACGACCTCAGGCAGAAGTTCTGGATATTGAAGCTGCGGCCGACGGTGCGTACTATCATGAACTTCGTACTGTGGTCTCGACTGTTTCGGCCCGATGACGGTCACCATCGGCCGACGTCACGAGAAGAGGAGGGGAGCTCTCTTCACATGTCTGACGACGCGGGCGGTCCACCTGGAGCTGGTGGCTTTTCTGTCGACGGACTCTGCACTGATGGCTATGAGAAGAATGGATACGCGGCGAGGATGGCCGTCAGTCATGTACAGCGACAATGGTACGAACTTTAGAGGCGCGGAGGTCGAGCTGCGGCAGGCGTACGCCTAGTGGGCGCCGGCTATGGCTCAGCTGGGCCTCACTCATCGGATGCAGTGGAAGTTTACACCGCCCAGGGTGCCGAGTCAAGGAGGTGCCTGGGAAAGGATGGGGAGGTCAGTGAAAACCGCCTTGCTAGCTACGCTGAACGAGAAGTCGCCCAAGGAAGAGGTACTCCAGACACTGATGGCCGAGGCGGAGTACTCAGTGAACGCTCGACCGCTCGTTCACGTATCAGTGGACCCCAACGACCCGGAGACGATTACACCGAATTATTTCCTCCTCGGGTCGTTCACCGTACTTCGTACATCGGACCATGTGTGCCGGTGGACAAAAAAATATGGAAAGTCGCGCAAGCCCTTGCCGACTAGTTCTGGAGGCGCTGGGTGAAGGAATACCTTCCCACGCTCACACCACGCTGCGGGGCCCCGCAGAGCAACCGAGCGCTTGTACCGGGGGACCTGGTCGTCGTCGTCGACCCGACGCTGCCGCGTAATACGTGGCCGCGGGGGGTCGTGCACCGAGTCTACCCCGGCCCGGATGGACAAGTGCGCTGTGCGGACGTTCGCATGCGCAGTGGCGTGTTCCGGAGACCAACCTGGCGGTGCTGGAGGAGGCGCCGCAGTCGCAGTTGCGACCGCTGGCGGAGCAGACGGAGCCGGGAGCGGAGCGGACGACGCCGGGGGCGGCGCCGGGCGCAGATCGAGTGTTGGAGCAGCCTACAGCGAGCACGAACAGCTCGCAGTCGCCGGAGTGGTCCGCAGCGAGCCCGAACGGCTCGCGCCGGAACAGTCTGCGGCGGGCACGAACGGCCCGCAGTCGCCGCCGCACCAACCTACAGCGAGCTCGAGCAACTCGCAGTCACCGGAGCAGTTCACGGCGGGATCGGCGAGCCCGCAGTCACCTGAGGAGGCTGCGTAGAACCTGGCTACTGCGCCGTGGGGAGGATGTTAAGGACAGCGGCCTCGTAACGTAATTACATAAGTGAATTGAAATGTGAACGTTAACCAAGTGATTTAAAACAGTACATAAACTATAATGGTGAACACTCAGTGACTATATATGTATAGATTTCTATAGCATCAGTGTGGTTCGTCCTGTCTCCCAGTGCGTGTTAGTGTCCAGCTCACTCCGCGTTTCGTGCCGTCTCATTCTAACCGTGTAGTAGTGACTCGCTCACTCCGCGTTAGTGCCGACCCGCTCTAAACGTGTCGTAGTGTCCCGTTCACGCGCCGGCTCTGGTGCGTCGTGCAGCACCACCTCTATATAGATACCGCTCGCCCCGGGCCGTCCTCGGCATTCTCGCGGAGGTGTACTGACATGATGACTTGATGCCGAACATCAAGGTGGAAGCCTGGCGCGGGAAGAGCGGCCCCGCCCAGTGCCACCGCTGCCAGCAGTTTAGGCACTCTAGCTCAAACTGCCACCGCAAGCTGACGTGCGTCAGATGCGGCGAGGAGCACGCCGCCTCGGATTGCCCCAGGCCTAAGACCGACCAGCCCGCTTGCATAAACTGCAAGGGGCCTCACCCCGCCAACAGTCGGAACTGCCCGGTCTTCCGCCGGGAGGCCAGGAACCGACATGCGGGCCCCATTGCCCGCACCACTTGCACCACAAAGAGGGATAGTCATACCCCCACTATCACTGACATAGAGGTTCCACCCCCGCCACCCACCGCCACATCTCTAATGGCGGAGGCTAACGAGCCCATTGAGTAACAGCTGACAGGTGTCAACTGACAGCTGTCAGTAGTGTTGCCATACCAATACGCGTACAAGGACGAGTATTTTACCCAAAGTTTTAAAGTCCCTTCCCGCCCCCCGCTGCCCGCCACTCATCGTGGAAAAGCTGGAGGATTGGGTAAGGCACTTTAGCAACCTCGCGGAGCTCCTTGGCCACCCTCCCAACGCGAAGCCGCTGGGCCTAGGGGTCAAATTTACCCTGAAAGGAGAGACGGAGTACCGCTGCGTCCAAAAATACCTGGACGAGCTGAGCAAGACCGAGCGCCTTAGTTGGTTCTCCTACGCGCTCCTGCAGGACCGTGGACTCAAGGTAGGTATCCACGGCCTACCGGTCAATACCCCCACGGACGCAATTGCCGCTGCACTCGCCAGAAAGGGACACGAAGTGGAGCACGTGTCCCGGATCCTGGCCAGGAAGGATCGCCCCGGTTGTTCGTTCTTCGTGCTGCTGAAGCGAACTCTGGACCTGGTCCCCGGGATTTACCAGATGACTGAACTGCTGAACATGCCAGGCATCAAAGTGGAAGCCTGGCGCGGTAAGGACGGCCCCGCCCAATGTTATCGATGCCAGCAGTTCCGGCACAACAGTCGGAACTGCCACCGTAGGCTGGCGTGCGTCAGGTGTGCCGAAGAGTACTTCGCAACTGACTGCCCCCGCCCGACCACCGAACAGCCCATCTGCGTCAACTGCAAGGGGGCCCACCCAGCCAACAGTAAGCACTGCCCGGTATTTAAGCGGGAGGCCCGGAACCGCCGTGCGGGCCCCATTGCCCGCACCAATCGCGCATCCCACCGGGTAAGTCATGACCCACCGATCACAGAGAAGAAGGTCCCCCCACCACCTCCTACGGCCACATCTCTTATGGCCGAGGCCAATGACCCCACCCCCCGTCCCTCGTCCTCCACTGTCCCCGCCCCCTCTGTGCGGAAACAGAGGACTAGAAAGAGGTCGAAGAAGAAGGGCCCCAAGTCCGGAGCCACCTCTGCGGCAGCAACGGACTCCGAATATGAGCCCCTTGCATTTCCGCTCCCAAATGTTGATGCCGTTCTGTCCTCCCTCGCCACAAAACTGATTTCCAAATGGCTTCCCACGCCCCAACCACATTAAAAATCATTCACTGGAACGTCTGAGGGGTCCGCAGGAGAGTGGCCTCGATCCGTCTCCTCCTTCGGGAGTATGAGATAGACATCGCTCTCCTAAGCAAAACCCTTCTCTCCCCCCCGGACCGTTTTCATGTTCCTGGGTACATAATATACAGGCAGGATTACCTTGGAGGAGATCGAGTGTGCAGAGGCCTCGCTGTCTTGTAGCAAATACCTAGTATATGCACTGAAGTAATTTGACATGACGTAAAAAATAATTAAAACAATTTTATTGTTAGTTTAGGGAAAATATTATGACATGATATCTAGATCATTTATTGTAAAATCTTAGTATATAAATATTATTATGCATTATTATTAATTCTGTAAAATATTAGAGTTTCAATTGACGTATATAATATTCAGACGTATGTAATTTGAGAATGTTTAAAATTATAGATAGGTACTCGTATCAATAATTGTTAATTATAATGTTGTTAAGGATAGCGGCCTCGCAACGAAAATAATATCAGTGAGTCGAAATGTGAACGATAAACAAGTGATTTAAAAACAGTACATACACTATAACGGTGAACATTCAGTGACCATATTATATGTATCTATACATATATATATTATATTCTATAGCATCAGTTATATAATAATAATATATCAGAAATAAGTTGTGCTAAATAGTGTTTTACGAACTTAAGGTTATTTTGCTTATATTTTTTAAACTAATGTGAATTTTAACTCAATTTCTTTTATGGTGTGTAGATAAATATAATACCTAACGTAGATAGCAACAGTTTGGTTTATATAATCAATAGATACGTAATTATTAAGCGAATAGTGGTAAAAATACATAACATTTCATAGAATATGTAACTAAGATTGTGAATATTTTTAGTGTTAAATAAGACTGTTAGTAAATAAGGCTTTATGTACTGGGGAAAATGAATAAAAAATTTCACACAATGCGTTTTACTTCACCTGGCTCATGGAAAATAGGGAAAATTATGAAAAATAGCCGTATAGAGAGGCAAAAATGAGATAGCAAATCGGCCTAAAAAAGGCGTACGGGGCTCTCTATACGGCATTGCCATGAGCCAGGTAAGCAAGACTAAATTTGTGAAAAATGTTCTCCTCAAAACCAGTGTTTTATTATCGCCCCGGCTCTGTCCAATTCGGTGTAACCTTGCTATCTTCGAGTCTAATCTAAGCCGGCGGTTGAAACCCTGTGGATACAGTCCCAAAGTAAGTCTAAATGTATTAGATTTAATTCTATGTTGCACACCATCAAGTGGTAGTATGAAAGATCAAATTATGTTTATAGAATAAGCCCATATTATTGTTACTTCATTCTGGCAATAAATGAATTATGAATTCACTTATTTAAAGTAGACTTTCATTTTATTTTGATTGTATTTTAAGTGAAGCGACTCGTTATCGTAAACTGATTTTATGAAGTTTCGACCAATCAAAACGCGTTGCGCACTGGTTTAACGTTTACGAGAATACCAGTTTGGCAGTTTTAGCATGTCGGGACTTGATTGTAATTATATTATTTCATGTTTTATTCAGCAAAATTGACCCTCTGGAGTCTGGTGCCATTTTACAATATTGGAGGCTTAATATTTCTTAATAACATAACTGGTGCTCCAATATCCAAATGGATATTATGTGTTGGAAGCCCTGTTGGGTTTAGAGTATCAAGGAACTCAACGGGATAGTTTACTGCGTCATCATTTTGTACTACTGTATCCACTGACTTATGTTGTACTTCATCTACTTCAAATGACTTGACTAAAAGTTCATTTATTGTGGCTGGGTTTTCATTTTTGAGAGTCACATTGAGTTCACATAACCTTTCTATAGGTTTTGTCATGAGATTAGTGACATCAGGGTAAACTGCGTTAGTGAATTCTGTAAGTGATGTCACCACTTTGCCAAACTTTGCGGAATAGTTATTTTAGGATTAATTGTAGGGAAAACGCAATTTCCTATTTTAAGCACCAATTCTTAAACTGTTCATCAGACTGTTCACCTCTCAAATGGACTCTTAGGTTTATTGTTGAAGCGAGCTTTTGTGTGTGACTCCGCATGTATGATGACCTTAAAGAGGAGTTTAGCTCATCCGCTTGTGTGTCCCTGAGTACTACGGGTCCGGGTATCAAAATAAAGAGCTTGAAGAGGACATTCCAAAAATATACAACAAATATAGTAAAATGATCAAGCATGAGTCTGACTCTGGAAAAAAAATGTAAAATACATGTTTACTTATTTTCTTTTAGGACTACATTTACAAAGTTTCAAGCCGAAATGCTCATTTAACAATTATTCCCCACACAAAGTTTAATACCCCTTTTTATCAATTAATAGATCGAATTTTAGAAAAATGAATTAGATTTTTAGTAGATTGTTACATATATTAACAGTAAGATGTAACTGTCAATGTCATTATTGACATTGACAGATATCATGAAGTAGGCCCTATCGAGTTAGTTTATTTTAGTTGGCCAAAAGGCTATACATAGTGTAGACGTATATATTGTGTTAAGCATATCTCATTACATATTGGATTGTAATACGTATCTGTGGTAAGCACCAATAAAGGAGAGTATAAGAATTGCTGATGTATTAATATTATCATCACCACTCAAGCGTGAGAAAGACTTGCATATCAAGAGGTCGGATACATGTATCGGACTGCGACCTCTTGATATGCAAGTCTTCATCTTTGACATGATCTATACATAGATAGTCTTATCTATGTATAGATCATGTCAAAGAGCAATATAACGAAATTTCAAACAGATTTGATCACAAACAAAATGTTACATACAAACGTTGATACCCGTACCCCTTTTGACCCGTTTAATTTCGCAAAATCCGTTCTTAGTGGACCTTTAGTAGTTTAGTCACAAAAGGAAGCCACGGTCCAAATAAATATTACGTTTCTAGCTTCAGTAGTTTTGCCTTGGCGTTGATGAATCAGTCAGGACGACAGTCAGGTCAGGGCATGTTGCTATATAATATAATCTAACCAATATAATTATATAAAAAAAATTAAAACCGACTTCCAAAGTAAAAATGTTGAAGTCGATACCAGCCAAATTGAACGTGAGTTCTAGTTTTAAATATCTTTTAATAAGGTTGGTACCGATTTCAAAATTATGAAGATTGAGTAGAGAAATTGTTAAAACTTTAGCCAAATGTAAAAGGGGAATTATTTAGAAAATAAGTTTCATTTTATACTTTTTTGTCCATTTTTACTTTGCAAGTCGGTTTTCATTCTTTGTTGAAAAATAATTATTTATCTCCGAGTTGTATTTATTATATTATTATTAACACATTTTAAGAAAGTTATAAAAGGATAATTTCTGTGGCTCAGTGATTGAGTGTTTTGTTGCTCAAGCCGGGGATCGCGGGTCCGAATCCCGCCGGAGGAACAAAAAGTTTTTCTGTGTTCCTAGGTCATGGATGTGTATTATGTATATGTGTTTAATATAATTAAAATCTTAAATATATGTCTAGTATAAAAAGTATTAAAGATATTTCCGTCTAGTACGGGACGGGTCCACGAGACCAGATTAACGGGGTGTGAAGCGTCCAAAGATATTATTATTATTATTATATTATAATATTATATTATTATAAATATAAAAAAGCCTCCTCTATTCTTACTCTCTCGCCAAAACAAACTCAATGGTTATTTAATGCTACTTTTCTGAGAGATTTTTCCGCAAATAAGCTTTACCGATCTGAGGACCCAATAAACAATCACCAGTGATGATAATCATTAGATACTATAATATTAAATAATTATTATTATCTATTGTAGTCGGGAAAAATGTAGCAATAAGCATTAAATATAATATTATAGATGATGATCACGAATATAATTTTGCCAATAGCAAAATTTCACAAAGTGCACAAATCTCTAATGCGTAGTGAGAACCTTTGTCATCCTAATAATATGTTGGTGTTTCGTCTGATGATGTTGGTGATGATGATGATTACCGTAATTGACATAGTGGCATATAAATTATTATATGCTCGCAGTTCTTTCAACAACGCCGAAATTCTCAAAAACCTACATACATGTCAAGTTGGATGTCATGTTCAGTACTCTTGGATCCAGGGTATACTTTGGTGCAAAGTCTTACTTTTTGGTAGCATATGCTTGGACTACTTCAGAGAAAATTGAAATCGCCATATTTGTCCATATAAATTTTGAGGAGTTCCCTTAATTCCTCATGGAATCCATCATCAGGTCACCACAATGATGTCAAAATGACCGATTTGGGATGGTAGGTACCCTTTATATCCAAAAAAGAATTTTGATAATCGGTTCACAGACGGCGGAGTAATCGTTGTAAACAAACAAAAAATATACAAAAAAATATATACAGACGAATGTATAACCGCCTCCTTTTTTGGAAGTCGGTTAAAACCTGACGGTAGGTCTGAGAATCGGTCGTAAAACAACGTTTGCCGGGTCAGCTAGTAAAAGATCATATAATTAATATATTAACATAAATATCCTCGACATAACCACTGTAAATAAACAAATCGCAAAATTTCCACACGTGTATCGAAGTTTGAATAATTGTCGCCGTGGCGCATAAGTATACAGTACCTGGGAGACCGAGCTTTGCTCGGAGTTTTAGTAAACGATAAAATAATAAAAAAATATAAAAGAAAAAAAAAATAGCAATCACAAAAAACGAACGAGCGAACGAAATGACATTTCCAATGTAAAAAGTCTGTATTTCAAAAATGTATGCCGATAGTACGAAACCTTTATACCAAAAAATGTTTGAAGTTCAAGATTTTCATAGGCTGACAAAAATTAATGTGCCCTAAAACACACTTGAAAATTTGGTCAAAACCAACGCCAAGGGCTCGGTTGTCTCATTATTCAAACTTTTGCAATTTACTCCCTTCTATCTCGAAATTTAGTAGAGTATGTAATTTGAAAGCCTATTACTTTTATCATAGGTATTTAATGTTTCTACTATTAACTCCTCCTGTAACTTTTATAATTAAAGTTATAATTACTGGCCAACGGTTGCCGATATAAAAACTGCTTATAATAACTTACATTTAATTAAAGAAATTACATTATGAAAATACCTGTATTTTTTATACTTGACTACTAGCTTTTGGCCCGCGGCTCCGCCCGCGTCAAGACGTCCCACGTAAACACTGGGATACTTTTTGGGGATACAGTGTTATGTGATAATCCAGAGCCTCATCTGTTTGGTAGTTTTTGCGTGAGAGAGTCACAAACATCCATCCATCAATCGATCTGTCCTCATTCCTCACAAACTTTTACTTTTTTAATAATACTGGGACTACTATGTGTAATAATAATAATAGCTCCCACACCGATTTCGGTGACGGTGGCCTGTTTCATTGAAACCAGGCCAGCTACGCAGGAGTTATGTTATAGTGCCCAAGTGTGTGCGCAGTACACAAGAGCACTCTCTCCTCCTTTTACTCTCGTAACCCAGTGGGACAGATAACCGACACGACTGGCGAGAGATTAGGCGCAGGTCCGACTTTTTACATGCCCATCCGACGCATGGATCATCTTTCTTGTCAGACAATCAGGTGATCAGCCTGAATTGTCCTAACCAAACTTGGAAACAACATTTTTTTGTTCCAATGCGGGAATCGAACCCACGACCTCCGAGTCGAGAGCCAAGCTCTAACCACTAGACCACGGAGGCTGTTGTAATGGATGGTTGTATGGTCCAATACACATATTATGACACACGGGCTGTACCTATACTTATCACAGTGTTTGTATTGATAAAAAGTTATGCACCTACATATTTACAGTAATTATGTAACAAACAAAAATAATAAAAGTTACATTGGATGCTTAAAAGTTAAGACCTACCACCATACACTAACCCCCTCTAAATAAAAATATTTACACAACGGATAAGCTATTCAAAGTAGCTGTCTTCGTCTGATATGTTGAAAAGTCACTGGACAGACAAAAACCGCATATTTTTATTAGTTAGGGGTCTCTTACATACAATATTCTCGTGTACTACAGAGAACTTCTCCGTAACGGCTTTACTAATTTCTACGAAATTCTGCAGATGCATTCGGAACGTAAGAGAATAGATTGTAAACTATTCATATCCTTATGTAATAAGTGTGGACCGCCTCAAACATTTCATTTTTTACTTTTTTAAATTATTATTATTTTATATATTGGCATTAAGAATACACATAACACAAAATTTTCACCAACCCCCGTTGTTTAACAGTGAAATTAGTACTGTCATAATCATCCACCCTCAGTGGTATATATCTCTTTCACACATCAACTGTAGGTATACGTTGTAGGTGTAGGTAGGAGGTACGTGTAGGTTGTATTGGTGTAGGCAGTTGTGTACACAACACATCATATAAATCATCACATTATGATGATAATAGGTACTTCTCATAGTCTTTTACTTTGAAACATATTATACCTTTGAACCTTACTCTGATGTTTGTGGTACACACATTTGGAAAATTATTTTATTGTTGTCAAGGGTATAATTCAAATTTGGTCCCTTATTTACCAAAGTGGACACCTGATGATGGCATCTAATCAAGAAATGAAAGGAATCGAGGAAACTGCTCAAAATTTATAGGCATATTTATAGTGATTTTGACTTATATTGAAGTAACTCAAACATATTATTATGCTACCAAAGTCTTTCTCAGTCTTTAAAGGCATACTTTTGGGATTTTCGGCACCGTTTACAGAACTGCAAGCATAGTTATGCCATCATGCTACCTACAGTAATCATCACCACCACCTTCACACAATACACCAACATATTTTATGATGACATAGGTGCCTACTCCTCATAGTTTTGTACACCGATATCAATGTCTTTTTAAATATCGCTATTATCAAAATTATATTCGTGATCATCATCATCGCTATAATATTATATTTAATGCTTACTGCTACATTTTATCCGCCGACTGCTGCAATAGATAATAATAATTCTTTTATATTGAAGTATCTAATCATTACTATCACTGTGAATGTATTATCGGTCTACGGATCGGTCGGAGGCCCACAGATCGGTAATGCTTATTTAGGAAAATACCACGGCTTCTCAGAAAATCGACATTTTAATAACGCTCGAGTTTGTTTTGCCGAGAGAGTGAGGATACCGGAGGCATTTTTCTACTACCAACTTTCTTAAAATAAGTTAATAATATTATAATAAATATGACTAAAAACAGAAAAAATATTATTTTTAAACAAAAAATGAGAACAGACTTCCAAAGTATTTACTATTTTGTGTATTTTTACTTTGGAATTCGATTTACATTTTTGGTTTTTAAAAATTAATTAAAACTTTGATCACTGAAAAAATATTGTCGGTTTTGTCTGTACTATATAAGAATTTTGTAAAGGAGAAGGCTTCAAGTTTCTAGTGCTCATCCGCAATGCGTAAAGCGAGACGTAGCCGGAATCCGCCGGAATTAGCGACAGATTTACCGGGAAATCCCGTGCTATTGAGTATTACATTCGAGACTGTTTATCTTTCAATATTTTATACTCTAGTAATCCAGAATGAGACAAAACTCGACAACATGGGGTTATATTATACACGTTAACTTTTTTCGTTTTTTATTTTCGCGAATAATTCTTTTTGCACCTTATAGCTCTAGTGAATATGCGTCTTTTGAGACTTTTTTTGAATGGGTATCGCACTTTTTCGTGAAATTGGAGCCTACACTGGAGCGAACGAAAAGACATTTCCAATGTCAATATTAAAGTGATAGATTATTAACTCATCGCTACTTATCTCTTTCACTCGTGCACGATTTTTTGCTATCTAAGCGCACCTATCGCATACCTGTGTAAACGCGATAGCATTATTATATTCGTGCACGAGTGAAAGAGACAAGTAGCGATGAGTCAATGTACGAAATTCTACGTGCTCCGCGACCGCACTTTATCATGGAAAAATAAACAATGTCAGAAAGTCGATTTTCTTTGTAACATTGCATCAGACTTCTCGTTTGATGAAAACTCACAAGAAACTGTTAGTTAAAAGGCAGCGTAATTCAACTACAGATCTTCCGATTTCCGAATACAGTTTGCACATTGAATACCAAAATTGCACAACTCAAAACCAGCACCGCAGCGTTTATTGAGAATATTCTGTACATTCTTAACATTATGTTATTTCTGTAAATAAATCACATTTGAATTCGAAACCTCAGACATTGAACCGTAGAACTGTATTAGTTAAAATATTCTACTATTATTATAAATATAAATATATATATATATATATATATATATATATATATATATATATATATATAATATATATCTGGGCCTTTAGTCAAGACTCAAGATGCATTCGATAATTTCGTATGCATCTTGAGTCGAGTAGGCGAAGTTTTATGGGATTTGACAAAAGTCATCGGTAAGTGACTTTTTTAGACCCTTTTTTTACGTATTCGGATTACAGTTTTTTAAACTTATTGTTTATTATAAGCACGAAGTTCAAAATCAAAAATGTTTGGGATTGGTTGATAAGCCACGTGATTATTGCATTACATTTTATTCTATAAGATCTTCGTGATCTTTCTGTCATTGTATGTACCATGTACCTAAACCCTACATGTAAACTCTAAACCACTTGGTTACTCTGAAACATTTCATTCTTTAAGAACATCGTAATCGTTCTGACATTGTACATTTTCTAAGGCCCGTGATCTGTCGACGACTGTATATGTTTATGTACTTATACTACATGATTTCATTGTGTGGTTTTATAAATATCTAAATATTCCATGAAAGCAAGTGATGCGTGTATATATATGCTAACCTCAGGGGCGTGCGCTCCTTGTAGGCAGAAATGCAGTGCTTTGCTTGTCATTCACAGATATTTTAATAAAACGTTCGTACGTTTTAGATGACTTTAATTAATAGTAAATAAATTAATTTAAAAAATATAATAACTTAAAAACGCCAAATATTTTATAAATAGCAACTCATCTCATGCCGTTGCAGGACATATCATCGCATGTATGTGTAATTTTCATACTTCGCAAACGCACACACCCATGAATATCGACATGATTATATAGCGGTAACTACCACGGCAGGCGATGGCTCTCGGCTTCGGTTCGGCTATCCGATCGCTTCCGAAAACCGCCGAACTGGCTTGTCGGAAATTATACGTTGCCTATAATCCGAGTCAGGAATCTAATAAATCACGTATGCACATTATGTATTTTTGTTTAGTAAGGTTTTATTTGTTTAAATAGAAGAAACGTTTTGTGTTTCGCGGGGGCCATATTGCATATTTCATGTGTTTACAATTTAATCGCTCCAGTTTATTTATAGTTTTCTTAAAAGATATTTCGTTTTAACATTTGAAAGTGTGTACATTTAACAGTTTATTACTGAGTTTCTATAATAATTGTAATTTTCTATAATAAAGTGTAAATAAATAATTAATAACAGTTTATTACTGAGTTTCTATAAAAATGCTGTCTAAAGGTAGGTGTGTACCCGAGTTACAACAATTAAACCAGCAAAAAAATAATGTAACTCGAAAATTTCATGTTAAAAGTTATTAAACGTATAACTGGCTGTGTGGTTATGTACACACGATTAAATTATATTGTTTTCCTTGCATATTATTTAGTAATTCTAGTACAGTGTGGACTGATTCGGGATATTCAGATTTAAATAATTTCTATTCCGCGGCCAAGAAGCGGAACCTTGAATATGTGAAAATTGAAGCTGACTGGTGAGTAGTTATAATATTTCAAAATATGCTTATTATTTTACTTATTAGAATTTCTTCCGCCGCGACGATCGATCGCTGTTTTGTCTGCGTTGCCGTAGAAGATGTACATGAATAGTAGTACATCTAAGACTTGCTCTGTTTGCATGGTTTCGACTTAGACATCCGTCGCTTGGCTGTAGCTATGCTAAAAATCTATAAACGAAAAACTTTTTGTGACCGAGTACTTCGCCGCATACCCTGTGTCATAATCCTGTGCACGCCACTGGCTAACCTCAAAGTTCATTGAAGATGCTGGCTAAAAGATTGCTTTCGACCATGATTCTTCTTTACTTTTAGTCAATTAATATTATGATGATAAATAAATTAATCAATTAATTACATAAATGAAGACATTAAGTTTATCTGCTTCGTATAATTAACTATGGCACCTACACTTCTAATATATTTATTTAATCCAAGTTATTATAGTCGCATAATAGAGGTCTTTATTGGTAATAGTAGATAACCTTTAAGGACGGCCACCTGAGTCCCTAAGCGCATTTACACACGCGCCGCAGCACCAGCGGTGCCACCTGATTTTGTATTGATTAACGGCAGCAGCGCCGAGGCGCCGCAAAAGCTCCAGCGTTCATCGTCCGCGCCGCGCCGCCCGCGCCGGCCACAAAAAATTACATACAAATACTAGTGCAGCGGCGCCGCGGAAGCTGCGGCGCGTGTGTAAGCGTACTTACAAAGTAAACTATCGGCTCCTTTATATTGAAACATAATGCCCATCACATCACACCTGCCTAATATTTCGTGGCGTTTCTTGACCTTTTAGTCTTCGAGGAACAACTTATAACGAGGAATATTAAGTTCTTGGGTAAAATCGTTAATAGTAAAAGCAAAGATTTTGTGAAACATTGTGTTAGTCTGTTAAATGTGTAATTTGAAAATATTTTGATTTTTTTTACAAGTGAGTCATAGACAACACTATTATAATGTTCATACAGGATGCGTTTCGAAATTCAATATTTTATCAGTTAGTGCAACATCAGATGTATAAGGCTGAGGGCTCATGTACCTTATGTATGTATGTACCATGATAAGCCACTCTAGATAAGCCTCAGAATTCGTCATTCCACTGTGCATTAAGCCTAAGAATTCATAATTGGCTAAGTGCATGGGTTGCCAACCCCCACCCAAATTTAAAAAAACTAGGATTGGAAGTTAGAAAAACCACGACAATTGAGTTTAAAAACAGTTAAATTAATATAATATGGTTTAAAATAGGTTAAATGTATTACATGTAATGCTAATAATTAAATTTTTTCATAAAAATATAATTTGAATAAATAAAATTACGTATAAAGTAAAATTGCAAAAGTAGCGCGCGAATTTTAAAATACAATATGACTTTATCGGAGTGCTTAAATAAACCTAGGACGCTGCAGAAACTTTCTTAAACTCTTTAAAACTATCCAGGACATACCTACCAGGACACTGCAAAAACTAGGACATGTCCTGGGATGGGGGGACCTCTCATTTTGTCATTCCGGTGTGCATGAAATTAAGCAAAGTTATCAGACCTAATTAGTCCGCCGTCCAGTATACTTTTAAACTGGGAATTCATCATCGCGCTGTTTTTAAAATATTCATTCAAAATTTATTCACTACACAAGAAGATACAAGTTTTCATAACAAGAGTTTCATTTCATATTCGAACTCTTGCAATGAGACTTGTTTCTTCTTGTTTAGCGAATAAAGTTTAATTTTGAGTCGCTATCTAAATACCGCGCCGCCTCGCGTCTCGGTGTGAAGTAGTTTGAACTGACGCTAAGCCATAATATTTCAAACAAACAAAATGCAACAAAGCAGCGTAACGATTGTCAACATTTGGGGGTTTGCCAGAATATCAGTTGTACCGCTAAAAACATTTCAAGTATCACATATATTGCGAATCTGAGCATTCATTAGAGGCTGGGAATTGTCTACATATGCGGAATTAATTAAAATTCTGGAACTGTTCCAACAATTGTAACCGACTTTTATCTTCGCGTGCAATAAAGCAGTAATAACCTTTCTTTGTGTGATATCGAGTTCATGATGAATTTATTACGTTCATACGCGAAAGTAAATAAGTATTGAAAAGGAGTTGAGTTTTGTTTATATTTTTCCTGTCACTTTTTACCGGACTAAGGCGAAGCCAAAAGGAAGGTTAACTGTTTTGGTAGTCTTTGTATGTATGTTTGTTTCTTTGTTCCACCGTAGCGCCGAAACAAGTTTGGATAAATGAGGAATAATGAGGTGTATATAATAGCATAATAGGTGTTAAAAAAGATTCGTTAATAATAGCACAGATTAAAGAAAGCTAGGACCAGATAAACAGCTACATACTAAACTTTTGATTTTATTTCACTACTCCAAGCATACGGTGTGTCCACAGTTCTATTATCGCATAGACTGAAACTGTCTGTATATAAAATAATAGAATAAATAACATTATCTGTTATTTTACCTATCCTAAGGATAATATTAGGTAAGAAAATAATTTATTTTCAAGTGAATAGACTCAGGGAGTCACACGCGTGATCGTGCAGGTTCGATGCCGGGTTTTGGTGTGTACTGTGTACCATCCAGACTTTCTCAATAACGTTCGTTCAAAATACTGCCGCTCGACTTAGTTAAATTTACCCCCATCTTTTGTGACAACACTGACAAAATGTGGATCGTTTAATAAAATGTGTACGTAAGCATAATATATTTTTACTCTGTGAATATAGTCCTGTAGCCCAAGCAGTAACAATTGACAACTACGTGACGTAATATAAGGGCACTGTCATAATTTTCACACAATTCTCTTTCGATAAAGTTAGTTCGATTAAGTAAACGTAGTTATCAATTGTTATTGCTAACCCCACAGATAGCATAGACCATAATATTGTAACTAAGGGTTATAGATTGTTTTTAAAATATAAAAACTGTAGTTATTGCAATCTCTGAGAATGATTTCGTGCGAGTATCACAACTAACTAACGCTTGGAGTATTATAATTATTTATATTATTAGGTCTTTACATATGAAATTGCCGTTTTGTATGAAAAAATTTAAACGATTTTTTTCATGTATTTTTTATTTGTATTAATCGAAGTAATCACCCATGCAATCAATGCATCTTTGCCAATGCAATGGCAGTTTATTGATGCCCTTCTTAAAGAAATCAGCTGGACGGGAGGCAACAAATTCTTCAAAGGCATTTTGTACTGCCTCTCGGGTATTGAATTTCCCGCCAAGAAGTTATCCAAATTATGGAAAAAGTAGTAGTCTGTAGGCGCAAGGTCTTGTGAGTAGGGCGGATGACGGAGAGCTTCCAACCCCAGTTCTTGCAACTTGGAGACCGTCTGCTGTGCAGTATGAGGTCGCGCGTTGTCGTGCAGGGGCAGCGGAGACGAGCGATTGACCAATTCTGGTTGGAGATGTGCCAGCTTCTCCATAATTGTGTTCAGTTCTTCACAGTACACATCTGCAGTAATGCTCACCCCGTTTGGTAAGAAGCTGTGAAGAATCACACCGGCGCTAGACCACCAAACAGTGACCATCACTTTTCTAGGGGTAAGTTTTCGTTTAGGGCATTGTTTAGGTGCTGAACCAAGATCCAAACATTTGCGGTTATCAAAAAGAATCCATTTTTCATCGCAGGTAACAATGGGGTTCAAAATTCCTTCATTTGTGTGTCTGTTGAGCAGTGCAAGGCACGTCTAGATGCGTACTTCGCGTTGGCGATCATTGAGTTCGTGGGGCACCCATTTTTCAAGCTTTTTTACCTTGCCAATTTGACGCAAATGGGACAATATTATTTTGACGCTAACGTCGAAAGCTGCTGCTAATTCAGCCGTAGATTGTGTATCATCAGCTTCCACAATCGCCTTTAATTCGTCATTGTCGACCAGTCTTCGGACGACCGCGAGGTTCATTTTTCAGGTCGAAATTTCCAGAACGGAAGCGAGCAAACCAATAACTGGTGATGCGTTGGTTTGTAGTGTTCGCTCCGTAAACGTCGTTGATGTTGCGTGCCGCTTGTGCCGCGTTGCTGCTCCGAGGGTACTCATATTCCATAATTACTCGATTTTATAACGTATCCATTGGATGACAAAAAATATTGAAATGCGATGAAAATGTAACACTAATCAATAAACAAATGACTACTTTTGGAAAAAGATTTCCATGTTTATAAAATAAAATTAATTTGAAATTTTAATTCTTAGCCAAACAAAAATTATTTTGATTTGAAATGGCCAGTACTGCAGAACGGCAATTTCATAGGTAAAGACCTATTATTTTATATATTATTTACTTGCATCGACTGAATTCTAAACCTGAATTCAAACACACCAACTTATATTAACTTTACCCAAGTTTCTCTTGTTCAGTGAATGTGTTTAATATTTATAATTAGGTATTTATTACAACATAATATTATCAAAGGAAAATTATAACATAAGCCATTTCATTAAGAAGTTTTGCGTATTTATCACAAAGACGATAATAAATCAAACCATTGATGTGCCTATTCCATTGTAATAGGGTTCAGAATTGTTTGGACTATATAATATTTTTGTTATTACATTATTGTGTGCCCTGATTTTCACTGGTTTCAGCGTACAAGTTTGTTGTTCAGAACTCATTACCATAGCAATTGGCATATGCTCGTAAACACACTGCTCGAAAAATCTTCGAGCATAAAGTTTGTTATAATATCTAAAGATAGAATATGTACTATATGTATAGATAAACACGATAGAAATGATACTTGCGATAAAAATAATTTCCTTGAAATAATTAAACATAATGTAGCGGTGTCATACGCAATGGACCTACTAAATCAGAGGCAAATCGTACATGTTAGAAAAATTATAATACAACTAGAGCAGGTGTTTGAGGCAAGCTGAAAACTTGTCCTATACCTCTTCTATTATACCCGACACGGAACCACAGAGTAGAATATATTATATATTCTACTCTGTGGTTGGATATATATGGTACACAATATTGTATATACTAACGTACAGTAAACACCTTACATAAAACGATCCAAATCTATCCAAACTGTAAAATTTTGACGTCTCCTTCAACGGCCCACAATTTTAACTCACGATCGTGGACACACCGTATGCTTGTAGTAGTGCAATCAAATCGAAAGTTAGCTATATAGCCCTTTATCTGTTCCTCTTTCTTTAATCTGTGACGAAACCGCAGGCTTGTCAGTTATAGCGGGGCTAAGACAATACCACTTATTTAATGTAGTTTTTTTGTCTAAAAATATGTTTGAGGCAATTTTTTTTGAAAGAAGAATTTTTTTACATTATGTTGTAGTATAATATTTTAAAATTAGGAAAGAAATAAGCCAGTACATTTTAGTCGAAGCCAGAACCTTGTCAGATGCGTCCGAAACTCCCAGTTTTATGGGCAAACAACTTTCGAATAAAGAAATTTGAATTGTAATTTTTTTGCGTAGCAACGGAAGTGTTATATTAATACAAAAACATTAGTTATTGCAATCTCTGAGAATGATTTCGTGCGAGTGTAACAACTTACTTATTCTTGGAGTATTATGAGAGTTATTTTAATTGCAACGACTGAATGCAAAATCTGAATTTAAACACACCAACTTATATTAACTTTACCCAAGTTTCTCATGTTCAGTGGATATGTTTAATATTTATAATTAGGTATTTATTACAACATAATATTATCACAGGAAAATAATAACATAAGCCACTTCATTAAGAATTTTTGCGTATTTATCACAAGGACGTTAATAAATCAAACCATTAATACAAAAACAATACTATGGATGGAATTAGAGAAATTTCAATCATAATTATTTTCTAATCCCTCAGTATTCAAAGACATTAAATGAAGCAGTTAAATTGAAATTTGACTGATTTTATAACTCGGTAATAAACCGTCAAAGGCATATTAAACGGTATTTACGTCTGCAAATAACTTGCCCGATAATAAATATTTATAGGGCAATGTTTCAGGTCTTTAATCTCGCTAAATGGTAAGGGCTAATTTACACCGAAACGAAACGATACGCGGCATGGCAATGCATTTTTAAGATATCTATTTAAAATTGAACTTTGTTCACCTCTCAAGAAAACACACGTTCAATTGCAAGAGTTACAATTTGGGTCTGCAACGAGCTGAGAGAGAGAAAATTCAATTTAAATCGCCACCTATCTTAAAATTGCGCTACGGTCTTATGCTCGTGCATATTCGGGTACTAGGGTAATACCCAACTATCCTACTAATATTAGTATTATAAATGTGAAAGTTTGTGAGGATGGATGGATGTTTGTCACTCATTCACGCAAAAACTACTGAACGGATTTCGATGAAATCATCGTAGCAGTTTAGGTTCTGGATAAAAATATAGGCTATATACTTTTTATCCCGAAAAAGTACAGTGTTCCCGTAGGACACTGTATTTACGCGGGCGGAGCCGCGGGCACCAGCTATATATTAATATGAGCTTGTTAAAAATCAATTACGGATATTTTAGGCAAACCAATGATTTGCTTATGTCAAGACGTTTAAGATAATTAAAAATAGGTACTTAAAAATTTCGAAAAATATATATATCCAACTACTATTATAAATGTGAGAATTTGTGAGGATGCATGGATGGATATTTGTTACTCTTTCACGCAAAAACTACTGAACGGATTTCGATGAAATTTGTTATGGTGGTTTTATCCCGAATAATACAGTATTCCTGTTGGATACTGTATTTACGCGGGTGGAGCCGCGGGCAAAAGCTAGTACTAAATAAAATTACATTACGCTCCTTACGGCGATGCTGTGGTCATTGACCTCACACAGCTGATTATATTGATGTTATTTATTTTATTTTATTCGGAAATAAAAAAAGCCAATAACAAGTTTTCACTTATACAAAAGTTTTAGGCAAAGTGCCCTCTTTAAATCACCTTTTTCTGTGAGAATGACCTGTGTAGTTTAATTTAGTATTTTCTTTTTCGAAATTTTTAATTATTGTTATACCTAAGCGCCTCATATAAGATCTTATTAATATTATGCCCAAAATATCAGTAATTAATTTTGAACAACTTTATATTCGTAGATTATTATAATTATATATATTCATCGAACTTTCGGCTCGTGTGTTCACGTTTCTATGTAATTAAGCTCTCGGTATCGTCATGATTGGGCTTTTAATTTTTAACTGCTCATACGAGCACCGAAGCGCGGAGCAAAGTTTTCTAAATAAATTTTAAGACAAGCAAGCGGTGTTAGTTTGAAAATTTTGTTTGCTTTACGAGTTTAAGAGAACTTGTAACATCAGAAATTCGCGATAAAGAGTTTTTATTAAGTCGATGCTCTTCGGTACATGATATTTTCCATAATATTATAACGATGTTTTCTGGCATTAATATGTGGGTACAGTGGATAGAAGTGGTAAAACCCCCCACGTGATATTACCGACCTAGCGCGTGTTATGCCCGGTCAGGTCAACGCCTGTAGTCATTTCAGTTGCAGTTGTTGAAGTTGAAGGCAAAGCGCCCGCGCTTTACCTTCAAGCAGACGCGCGGTCTGTTATATCAAAAGCGGGCGCGCATATTTAAGACCTATTGGATTTTAAAGAACTTAAAACATCAAATAGTTATAAAATCGTATCTATATTTAGAGTTATACATGTTAAAAAGTATTTACTAATGATAAAAGTTTATTAATTTAAATAATTACAATTATTTAATGCGACGGACGCGTGTTGTCTTTTCGACGCCAACGGCACCACCAGAACAAACGCTATTTGTGTAACACTTGGGTAGGCGAAGACGGCGAGTAGGGAAGCTTGTACTTATATTTTGTAATGAACTTAGGAGAGGCTACTTTCGTAAGTGATGGCGTAGATTATAAAAAGTTTAACCAAACATTTCTTAGGCGGTCGCGCGGACTTTTGAAGGTTAAATGAAGTATATACGATCGAGGACTTTGTGCAGATTGGTCCGCCACATATCAAAATTGTTAACAATTCCAATCTCCTTAGAAAACTGTATAAAATGACCTTATAATAATTATTTTATATGACAAAAATATTTTTGAGTCCTCCTTCATCACATTTCATATAAGCACGTATCCAGCTTTTGATATGAAAAATTAATTAAATGTATTATAAAATTAATATTTGGCCCGTGCGTATGAATTACGTCAGGTGTGCGGTAATTACGCGTACGTGCAAACATTTGTAAAGTAATATACGTTATTTGTACGCATCCCGTATGTGACATAAGTATACATAAAAACGTTTACATAAAAAGTGGGATTGATACAAATAAATACTACCTACGATACATCAATTTTAGTGTCCCATAGTACAAGGAACCCTTATGATTTCACTCTGATCGTCCGTCTGTTTACTCTGTTTACAAGATGAAAATTGGCACAGTTATTCCTATAGATTGCGTATAGGTTTTGTTTTTGGAATCAAAAATAATAGAAATTTTAGGGGTGGCTCCATATATGTGAAAAGGGGATGAAAAATTTTGTTCAGTCTATCCCATCGTATATGGTATCGTCAAATAGGTCTTTTGAAATAAAGACGAAGTTTTATACATGACTTTTTATAAAATGAACCATCTTAGAGGATTCAGCCTCGAAAGGGAATCTCTTTTCGAGAAATAATTTGTACGTAATTGGACAATTATAATTGTTGAAGTAATTTGGTAAAACCTATTGAGGATCATAGTCACGAAACCCTTCTTAGGACTCTCCAGACATGCGCTTGGTTAGGTTATTTAAAATTCATTAATCTCAGACACCCTCCGAAAAACGGACCTCTTTGTGTGTAAGCTGTAGGTACTGGTATAAAATATAGGTCCATAATTATTTGCATTTTATCTCTACTTGATAGCTAAACCGTTCAATATCCAATTTGTACCACTAGCCAACTATTAGCCATATATATATATATATATATATATATATATATATATATATATATATATATAGTAACCTAAAGAACGGTCCTTCGATGACTTAGACAATTGACAGCTCGGGAGAGGAGCACCATGGGGTTTTAGTGGGCAACCCAGGTGAGTCCCACTTACCCCGGCGGCACTCCCCAGTTCGCCGGAGATGCATAAAGCATTTCCCTATGTTAAAAAAAAAAGGTCTTTCGTTCACGGGGCTGGCCGCTGGTCGTTTCGTTCTTTGACATAATTGACAGCATAATTTCATAATACTTATGATAGATTAGTCTGGCGCGACGTTTAAAATTATTTCTTTCTGTGGTAAAGCCACGAAAACATACGAAAGTAAAAATATCGCGAAAAGCTAACAATTGAAGTACACAAAAAGTAGTTTGAGACGCGTGAAACTTTTCCTACCTGGCTTAATAATTCACACTAGAAAATGGTTTAGCGAGGGAAAGGCGAGCGATTCTATTTGAGAACATGAAACTAAATAAAGAAAGTGGAAGTAAACAACTGCCTGAAAAGAAAATAATTGAATGAAACGGGAACACGGTCAAGATTCAAGATTTAAGATTTGGCGTAACTTGTTGAATAGAAGTCCCTAGTGAACGATAAAACCGATTAAGAAATAGTCAGGAGAAATTTAATTTACTGTGAGTACGCTAACACACGCGCGCTGAACTAGTATAATATTATGTGCTAGGAATCCACCAGGAATCTTATTTTTTAAACGGAACCCTAAGATAAAAGTAGCCTAAGTTACTTCTTGTAACATCCGCTATCTGCCAGTGAAAGTTCCGTGAAAATCGGTCCAGCCGTTTTAGAGATTAGCACGTATAAACAGACAGACAGATGGATAGACAAAACTTTTAAAACTTGATTTTATTTGAAGTACCGTATATACTTCCAAATGCATTTAGTGCAAAGCTGTTATTTTAGAATGGAATTAAACGCAACTGCAAGCACTGCCGCTGTCATTGCAATATCGCATATATAAGGCTTGAGGTGTTTTCGTCAGATGATTTTATAATATATATATTTTTTTTTATTTAATTAAATTTAAACTTTAATTTCATTTGTATTATCACATCGAATTGGCAGCGGAGCGGCGACCAGCATAACTGTCATATACTTAATTATAAACTTTATTTTAATTACTATAAAACACAGTTTCGCTTGAGACAACCGCCGCCGCTCACACCGCTCATGGCCGCTACGGCCGCTAGCGGCCATCAGCGGCCGTGAACGGCGGTGGTTATAGTACATAATTTAACTAGGCAACCTATTTTGGATCGTCCTGTCTCCCACAGTGCGCGCGCGTATACAGTGTTCAGTATCGCCTACGTCGAAGCCGTTGCTCCGTAGCCTACGTCGAGCCCTGCTACGTGCCGCTTCGTGCCGATCCCGCGTTAAAGTGCAGTGCCTTCAAACTCTCAACAGCGTTCTTCAATACAAACTTTATTCGTAAGAATAAGGTTTGGATTGTCGACAGGCTGAGGAGTTGCCCTGCCTTTGGCCTCCCGTTGGAATTCGTTCCAACGTTGGGTCACGGGGAGCCAGCCCTCATAGTTTTAACCGTGCGAAATAAGTACACTATAATGACTACTTTTGACACTAAATACGTGTTAAGTGTTTAGTTTTACCTGTTTTTGTGTGAGTACTTTTCCTTGTTTAACTGTCCGTGCTACATGTTTATATATGTTGTTATGAACATCGTGAACATGTCCCCTACCGTGTGTATACGGTGAACACTATATTAAGTGTACCGTCACCATGGCCGATCGCGATCCGCGGCCGCATAGCCGCGATCGCCTCAGCCGTCCTCGCGCTAGCTCTGGATCGTCGCACAGCTCAACCTCATCGAGGTCTAGCTCGCGTACGTCCGAGCGCGCGTACCAAACGCCCACCGAGCCCAGCTTGAGCGGTACGGATACCGCTCGCCCCGGGCCGCCTTCGGCATTCTCGCGGAGGTGTACTGACACCCCCCCGCCCCAATACCCTCCGACGGCGACCCGCAGCGAGTCCGGGCCCCCGCCCCGCTCAGCCGAACAGGGTTCGGCCTCCTCGCGTCGCCCCGCGCGCCTTTCGACGGAGGTGTGCACCCCCCGCCACCCTCCAGCAGCTGCCTCAGTGAGCACCAAGCTCACTTTTACCGCCTCGCCGGCATCACCACCGCAGGAGGAACGCCGTGCGGTAAGTGTTCCCATTCCGAGGGCCCCCGCACCGGCCCCCTCGTCGAGCATCATGCCCCCGCCCCCTGCCCCTCCCATGCAGTTACCAAACGGCAGCGACAGGAGGTGTCATCCGACGTCTCGCCGCCTGCCAAACGCGCCGACCGTCCGGCTACCTACGCCGCAGTGACCACTGCGCCTGCGCCGTCCGGATCCCCCGTGGCCTCTGCCTCGAGGGGCCCCTCGCCGATGGACACAACCACGGCAACCTCCGCTACCCCAGTAGCGAACGTGACCTCACCTCCGCCGAAACCTGCCCCCCGGTGCCCTCCACTCATAGTGGAGAAGTCGGAGGACCTGACAGGCCACTTCCGCCGCCTCAGGGACCTCCTGGGGCACGCCCCGCACGTGTTCACCCCACAGAGTGATAAGGTGTACCGGTGCGTGCAGCGGTACCTGGCTGACCTGAGCGAGTCCACTCAGGACAGCTGGTACTCGTACGCGCTGCCCCGGGACCGCGGATTAAAGGTAGGCATCCACGGCCTACCGGTCAATACGCCCACAAAGGAGATAGCAGCTGATCTCGCCACCAAGGGATTCGAAGTGGAGCACGTGTCTCGAATCCTCGCCAGGAAGGACTGCCCCGGGTGCTCCTACTTCGTTTTATTGAAGCGCACCCCGAACCTGGTACCAGGCATCTGCCTGTAACTGAGCTGCTGAACATGCCGGGCATCAAGGTGGAAACCTGGCGTGAGAAGAGCGGCCCCGCCCAGTGCCACCGCTGCCAGCATTTTAGGCACTCCAGCCAAAACTGCCACCGCAAGCTGGCGTGCGTCAGATGCGGCGAGGAGCACGCTGCCTCCGACTGTCCCCGACCTGCAACCGACCAGCCCACTTGCATAAACTGCAAGAGGCCTCACCCTGCCAACAGTCGGAACTGCCCGGTCTTCCGTCGGGAGGCTAGAAATCGCAACGCGGGCCCCATTGCCCGCACAACTCGGACCACGAATCGGGTAAGTCACGCCCCTACAATAAACGAAAGAGAAGTTTCTCCGCCGCCGCCCACCGCCACATCTCTTATGGCGGAGGCAAATGACCCCACCCCCCACCCCGCTGCTTCCGCCCCTCCCTCCTCTCATCAGCTCGGAAGCAGCGGAAACGGACTAAAACAAAAAAGACGGCCAAATCCGGAGCGACCTCCACTGCCGCCACGGACTCGGAGTTCAAACCCCTCGCGCTCCCACCCCTGTTTCAGCCGCTCCGCCGGCTGATGATGCCATCCTATCCCCCCCCCCTACCACAGCGCACCCCGCGCCCCCCGCGCACTCCGCGCACAAAACGCTCCACTCAGCCGACCACAAAAGCCGCCGAGGTGACCGAGGTCTGCACTGAGCCCGCAAACCCGGCGGTCACAACCACCACTCTGCCCTCACGTGCCCCCCCCCCTTCTTCTCATCGCTGTGAGTCCCCCAGGACCACGGCCCAGCTTATTAAAGCTCTACTCTCCCTGGCCTTGGATGCCTTTAATAGAATCCTGGCCGGGGAGGAAATCTTCCAAACCCTCTTAAGGGTCCTCCCCGAGGGGGCCACCCTCTTCGCACAACTCATCTTCGAATGGCTTCCCACGCCCCAATTTGCCTAAAAGTCGTCCACTGGAACGTTCGGGGGGTCCGCGGCAAGGTTACCCCGATTCACCACCTCCTTCGGGAGTACGAGGTGGACGTCGCCATGCTGAGCGAGACCCTCCTGTCCCCCCAGGACTGTTTCAGTGCTCCCGGCTATCATATCTACCGCCAGGACTTTCTGGGGGGTGAGCGAGTGTGCAGAGGCCTCGCCGTTCTGGTCGGCAGGAAGATTCTGCACCAACACCTCCCCCCCTCTGTCACGTCACTGTACGCCCTTGGAGTGGAAGTATTCCTCGGCTCACACCGCACGCACCTTTATGCATGCTACAAACCTCCGGGGTCGCGTTTAGATATCTCCGACATCCACAGGCTCCTATCAGAAGAGCCGAATGTGATTGCCGGAGATCTGAACTGCAAGCACCCCGAATGGGGCTCTCGCGCCCCCAACGCGGACGGCAACGGTCTGTATGCCGACTCAGGTCGGGTCGGGTATTCGGTGATGGGTACAAATACCCCCACGCACTACCCCGATAACCCCCATTCCTCCCTGGATGTTCTCGACGTGGCCATCACCCACCAGCTCCCAGGTGACATCCACCAGGAGGTCCTGGATGTGGCCCACGGGTCCGACCATCTCCCGGTCTTGACCGTCATACGCGCCACTCCCGCGAGTGTCGTCCCCCCCCCTTTCCTAGCTGCAATGAACGCGGCAACCCAGCCGCCCACCCCTCGCCACATCGCTGCTAAGGCGCAGCTAAACCGCCTCACTACAGAGGTGAAGGCCGCGCTCGAGAACCAACACGCTGCGGACTGGACCCGACGCATCCAAGAGGCCGGTGAGGACTGGCCCTCCCTTCACCGCTTCTGCCGCAGCCTCGCCAGAGCCACTGCCCCCGTTTGCCCCTTCCCCCCCGGACTGCAATCTCAGGTACCGTGCAGAAGACAGAGCAGACATTCATGCCGATCACTTAGAACGCCAATTCTCGCCGCTGCCTACGACCGCAACGGAACACGCCCAAATGGTCTCCGAAGAGGTAAAGGTATTCCTACTTTCCCTCCCCTCCCCTCCAAACTTCTCCTTCTCACCGAGGGCGGTCTAAAGGACCTTCTCTCGCCTAAAATCCAGAAAGGCCCCCGGTGTAGATGGCATCCCAAATTCCGCCCTTCGTCACCTTCCCTTCAGGACGGTAGCCGCCCTCACTCGCCTTTATAACGGCATTGTGAGGACCGGCCACTTTCCCACCCCCTGGAAGCTTGGAATTATAATTACAATCCCTAAACCCAACAAAAATTTGAGAAAGGCCGAGGGCTACTGGCCCATAACTCTCCTCTCAATCCTATCCAAAGTTTTTGAACTCCTTCTCCTCAAACACCTTTCTCCTTATCTCCCTCCTCGTGAGGAACAATTTGGGTTCAGGTCCCAGCTGAGCACCACTCTTCAGTTGGAACGCGTAATCCACTACCTTTCCGTTACGGCAAACAAGAAGGCATCCTCGGTCGCCGTATTCCTGGACATAGAAAAGGCGTTCGACAGTGTCTGGCTTTGCAAGCTCATCACGGCCAACGTACCTCCCCCACTGGTAAGGCTGATGGCATCCTTCCTCACAGGTAGGACTTTTAGGGTTCGCGGCGACGGTATCCTCTCCGGCGAGCGTCCCATCACCGCTGGCGTCCCGCAAGGTAGCGTTCTCTCCCCGGGACTCTACAGCTTCTACGCGAGTGATGTGCCCGCAGACCAGGGCACCATTGTGGCGCTGTACGCCGATGACACGGCGTTCATCGCCACCTCGCTGATCACCGACCACGCTGCCATCAAACTTCAGAGGACGCTGGATCTCCTCCCTGACTGGCTGAGCAACTGGCGACTATCTGTCAACGCAGGCAAGTCCCAGACGCTCGCTGTCAGCAAGAGGTCCACCCTTCCGGCGCCTCTGAAGATAGGTAATGCTGTAATCCCGTGGGGGCGAACAGCTAAGTACATCGGGGTAGTCATCGACCGCCGACTATCCATGGCCGCCCAGTGCTGATCGGCGGTGGCGAAGGCGAACTCGGCGGTAGCCCAGCTGCGTCTGGCCTACGCGTCCTAGCAGATCCCCCTGAGGATGCGCATCGCCCTCTACAGGACGTACGTACGATTCCGTCTTACGTACGCGGCACCCGCGTGGCAGCACTTTCTCTCTGCACCCCAGAAAAGGTTGCTGCAGAGAGCCCAAAACCGGGTGCTGCGCCGAATTGCGAACGCGCCGTGGTACGTCCGCAACACCATAGCGAGGGACCTCAGGCCTCAGGGTGGAGAGCGTGGAGGCCTTTGTGGCCCAGCTCTCAGCCAAACTGTTCGCGCGAGCGGATACCTCGCGTCTGGTCGAGTTGGCCGACATGGCGCCGTGGCATGCCCGCCCGCCCGACCGCCACCGCCTAACGAGAGATGCCGTCCCGCCAGAGGACCCAGCGGAGCCACGCAGCTCGCCCCACCGCCCCCGAAGAGGAGGAGCGCTAGCGCACTGATGCGCCACACCCCAGCGCAATGATGCGCCCTGGCGCAATTGCGCCCCACCTCACCGTTGGATCGTAATCCACCCCTACCCCTCCTTGCACCGGCATCTGGTTTGCCTTAACTCGCCCGGTGCCTGACGAGTGGCAGCCCTATTGCCACCCCGTCGTCACCGTGGTGAACATTCCCCCCCCCGTCACAAAAAGTCGGGGCCCGGAAGTTCTACTCCCACCCTTTCCCCAGGTCGCTCGAATCCACGGTCCGGCAAACGTGGCGCGTGAGGGAGTGGACCCAAACACGTTTCTCGGCCTCCGGGTAGGGACCCCCACGCGTCGTTTGGAGCCGACCGCCGGTCCTGGTCGTGCCTGGTTTTGGCAAACGGCATTCCCAACTTTGCTCGCCCACGGGTTTCCCCCGCATTCTGCCGCGGGGGGTCTTCCCCTAAAAATCAACGATAAAATGCGTCTACTACTCGTACTGGGCGCGTCATCCCCACCCCAAATAGAAGGGCTTTTGCCCTTGGTTTTGGTTCCCCGCCCAAGGCCCTCTTCAGGGATCCGGCGTGAGAAGACGTATGTTCGGCAACCTATTTGCAATGCGTCAATGTCAATATTATCTATCATTTATTTCTTATCACTAATAAATATCACATGAGGGTAAATACTTCTTATACCGGATCTTAAATCATAACAGTTAAAACTGTTCTTTTGTTGTGGAGTTTTTCTTTTCGCATTCGATCGTGAACGCGTTTGGTGTTTACTAGGAACTTGAATGTGATTTGACCTAGTTGTCGCGTTTACAACTAGGTGGCGCTGTACAAATCACATACAAATTCCTAGTAAACGCCAAACGCGCAAAAAAAATCGAATTCGAAAAGAAAAACTCACACTTAGCACTCTGATTACTAAATAGTTACTACGTAATCCTAACGTAATAATAACTCCCCACAGCGAGTTTGGTGACAGTGGCCGGTTTTTCAATGAAACCAGGCCAGTCTAGCAGGAGTAATTTTATAGTGTCCAAGTGTGTGCATACACAAGAGCACTCTCTCTTCCTTTAACTCTTAACTCTTATAACCCACACGACCGGACACGGATAACCGACACGACTGGAGATCAGGCGCAGGTCCGACTTTTTAGATGCCCATCCGACGCATGGATCATCTTTCTTGTCATACAATCAGGTGATCAGCCCGCATTGTCCTAACCAAACTTGAAAACAACATTTTTTGTTGTTCCAATACGGGAATCGCACCCACGACCTCCGGGTCGAGAGCCAAGCTCTAACCACTAGACAACGGAGCCTCCGTTCGAATCTTAACGTAAACAAAGAAACAATTGCCCCTATAATGCTAAATAAATTAGATGTTACTTATCTACCGTGCAATAAAGATGGCAATGGTACAATACTATGGTAGAATTTAATAATATTTGTTTACATTAAATTGGGTCAGAACTATGGGCAAAATTCTACGACGCGGTACATTATTACAAGCGAATAATATATAAATAAATAATATTTCAATACAATATGTGTAAATAACCAGGTGGTACATTTCATCCACTATCTACTAATCTTTATTTTGCTGCTGACTTAATAAAGTGTAGTAACTGTAAGCTCCTTTGAGGATCTGAAAATTAAACATGTTAGTTCTTTACTACAGTGCGGTCGCGGGGCATGTTTTTTTCAATTTCGCACATTGACTCATCGCTACTCATCTCTGTCACACGAATATATTGATATCGCGTTTACACGGGTTAGCGATAGAACCGCGATAGTAATATATCCGTGCGCGAGTGAAAGGGACAAGTAGCGTAATATGAGTCAATGTACGAAACTTTACGTTATTTTTCTACGTGCTCCGCGACTGCACATTAGTTATATTTTCAATATGCAAATTTAATTATTTTATCCCGATCCGTCCAGCCATAGCGAGTGAACACATCCAGCCTGTGACTTATAATGGGAACGGACTTTATGCTGGAATTTTTTATTCCAGCAATAAGTACTATTCCCATTAACTATAACCTTCCACATAACCTACGTCTGAATATCAAACTCCAAAATCCTGAAAATCCCACCTTCAAAAATAAATTTAAGGCTTAGGTGATTACAACAATTTTTATTAAAAAAAGCTATAACCTGTCTACGTGAATTATACATCCTATCTTATCTGGGCTAATATTACGAATTTATTGACACCTCATTCATTAAGATCGGAAACTAGCTACTTTTAGGAGTTTAGGCGTTAGGGTAGAACAAACTTACAATATACATATTAAATACGTAGACTGCCAAAATCATTACCCCTCCTTTTGGCTTCGCCGTAGTCGGGTTAAAATAACTTTCGGCTGAGTGTGAAACTAAAAAATACTGAAAATCCCACTTACAAAAATCTATTTCAAATCTAAAAAATAAGGTTTTAACTTACACTCAAAAAAGTAGCGACAGTGAGTTTAGAGAATGGTCCAGCACTAAAGACGATAGTCTTGTCGAACTGTTCGCTGAGCATGTTCATGTCTCTCTGTCTCCCCACTGGCATATTGTACCATCTACTCTCGTAAGGCCCTCTAAATAAGCTATAACTCTGAAAAAACGCGAATAGTTGCATCACGACCTCAGTGGCTTAGTGGATGAGAGCGTCGGTGCTCAAGCGGAAGGTCGCGGGTTTGAATCCCGCCGAGGGACCAAAAAGTTTTCTGTCTTCCTGGGTTATGGATACGTATTAAATATAATAATAATAATATTTATGGACGCTTCCACTCCACATCAATCTGGTCTTGTACTAAGTATCCGAAGAACTTGTTTTACAGGTACCAGACAAGAAAAATATATTTAATACTTCTATACTATACACATATTTAATACACAATACACATCCAAGACCCGGGAACACAGAAAACCTTTTTGTTCCTTTGTCGGGATTTGACCCGCGACCTCCCGCTAAAGCACCGACGCACTAACCACTGAGCCACAAAGGAGCCATAAGTAATTCATATATAATAAGAATCTTAAATACTTAATATGTGTAGTATAATAATTATTAAATATATTTCCCATTGTCTGGAGACGTAACACAAGTTCTTCGGATATTTAGCATGGGGCCAGACTGACGTGGTGTGAAGCGTCCATAGATATTATTATCATTATCATGTATATATTATTCATTGGTTTCCTGACAGGCGACCATTCGTTTCGGTGGACGAAACCAGAGGGTTGAACGAACTGCAATTGCATTTTTTTAAATCTATACGACTAAAGAAACTGTAAATTTTGACGGGATAAAAAAGTCTACCATGCACAGTACATTCGATGGCTTACAGATTACGGGTTAAAGCGTGAAAAATATATTCATATGGTGAATATCACTATTTCATTAATTATGGTGCGAAAAATGTTACAAATTTGTAACCCACCATATAAAACACTTCATTACTGTGCCAACAATACATAAACAATTGCGCCACGCCAAATATTAAATACTCCGCTGTTATCAACCGCTGCAGCGCGCTCGTTTCGATCTGGAAAAAAAACTGCGTAGTGTACATTTTATACAAAATAATATACGGACCCGTGATACGGAAAGAGTTTTAGTGTGAAATATACCACGTGACGTCGTGATGTAAAGCGTTCTCTTTTCTTTCTTGGTTCTAGACAGTTTTTCCAAATAATTGTGATGAACCAAGACAGAATATGTAAACTTACTTTTGTAACGAATTTTTTTTTTTTTCAAGCGATGAATTTAAATGCGCCATGCATTTAGACAGTCAGACAGACAGATAGACAGACAGATAACGAAGTCTGAGTAATACATATAGTGTCCCGATTCTACCCTTTCTGTACGTAAACCTAAAAACTTACATTCAATTGATATGCCGTAGAACAAATCATGACAGAGCAGACGAACACGTACAGCAGCATAATTGGTGATAAGCAAGAATCAAAGAGACGGCAGTACCTAAAACATCACAAGCATTAACAGGAAAAGATCACAAAATTATTAATGTGAAAGTTTGAAAGGATGTATTCTGTAATGTACTCTTTCATGCAAAAACTACAGAACAGAATTTGATAAACTTAGTATAGTAGTAGTTTTAAGCTCTGGATCAACACATAGATTACTTTTCATCCCAAAATAGTACAGTGTTCCCGTGTAACAACGCGGGCAATAGCTATTTGTTCCATAGTTGTTCCAATAAAACCACTCACTTGATCAATTCTATATGCCTCCTACGACAGTCTTTCAAACGGTTCAATCGCTCTTTAACGTCTCTCAAACCTTCTCCGTCAAATAAACGTGCGCTATCAATTCTTAATAGCTCCAGCTCTCCTTTGAAAAACACCATGATGCCGATCGCAGTTGAGTCAAACGACGTTATCCAACCGCCCCCATATATCGCCGCATAGCTCTGATAGACACAGGCTACCAAATGACCTGGCAACGTGTTTTTGTCGAAAGGCAACCAAGAGCTCACGACCTGAGCGTAAGGTTCCGTCCCATTTCTAACGTTAGTTCTGTACGATTCAAAAAAGAAATACTTATAAACTGGCTGTATCATAACGAATACAACGGTAGTGTACATCAGACAGAAGTACAAAACGGTCATTCTTCTGCAATGCTTTGTATATTTCTGTATCACTTCCTTCTTTATCGGATGGTCGTCTCTCCTTTGAGCGATGTCTGATTTTGTAACGTATTCAATTATGTCTCTCCAATGATTTTGGAATAGTAAGAAGCTACGAACTTTGCTCACGCTGACGGTAGCTAATAACGTTATTTTCAAACTATTCAGTAGTAAATTGATATCATTCTTTACAAACCAAATATCGACCCATTCCGTGGCAGTGAAAATTACGACATTTAAATGGAGGAAAATATACACATTACTCCATAATTTGTTACTGGGCAGGAGTAGTCCCCAAAATTTTAATGACTTCACGTTTGGACCGAGCAATGGAATATTCGGGTCTTCCAATTTATTTAAAAGTTTTTGTAACATTTTAATGAATTTGAAAATCTACTACCTGTTCTCGTGGAATCGTACAAAATGGCGCTCTAAATTTTTTTTGGGATGGCTTTTTTTAATCCGACACCGTATAAAGTCGCTTTTCATATTAGTGACGTTCCTGATATTTATCATATTATTATATTTTTGAAAAGTTTTTAGAAAGTGTGTCGACAAAATATGTCGGCAGATGGTAAACGATGTCAACAGCTGTATCTATGCCGTAGGGCTTACGTTGCTAGAATATCGTAGCTTCACTTACTGGTGACACAAAAACGAACCAAAATAGAACAAAGTAAAGGTAATTGAAACGTTTTATTGCTATTTTTATGCTGTTGTAAGATTATCCATATTTTAAAGCGCTTAAAAGTATTTTCACAGAATGAAAAAATGGGACTTCTGGCGGAAACATAGGTACCGAGGCGGATTTTATTGAATATATTGAAATTTCAAGCAAATAACAAGATGCTCCACCGGCTGGTTTGTGGCACGATGCTATAATATTATCTGTGTTAGGATCGCCCACAACGTATAACAAATATAAAAGCTCAACGTAAAGGATATTTATCGATAAAAATATCGATAATATTTTTCAACACATACACACTATATACAATATTAAATATTTTATTTGTCAATTATTTTAATAGGTAACACATTTGTAACACTGTATGTGATTGGTCTTAATTGTCGCCAATTACATTTTTATTGTATACAGACGATAATAAACAACTATTTTCTTGCATCATTTATTACATTAATAATGATTTCGGTTTGATTGACATTTTAATAAAAAGTTTATCCACAATTAATGTGAAATCATTAACAACAGGGATTATGCATTGATTTTCGAAAAGTACATAATAAGATGGGAAATATTGCCCTTGAAATGGCATATCAACGATCAACTGTTGACGAAATACAGCCATCACCAGAGAATTATTCTTTTAAAAAGTGTGTTCGTTGGAGAACATTAAAAACGCCCTAAACAAAAAATTCATGACAAATGACGTCATTGGTCACAAGTCAGCAGTTGAAAATGTATGGAGATTAATGTAATATTGATTACACTGTTTTACTGCTGGGTTTATGTTATTATAATATTATGATTGTTATAAGAAAAATGTCACAATAACATAAGGATTTAAACAGTTATGTTCGTTTTACAATTATAGCAAAAAAATCTTCGTTTTTAGTCATGTATATTGTAACTTTTTAAACTAGAAACTGATTACTGTACTTTTTACATTTCCTTTCGGAAAATATACTACTTTTGCTGATTTAAAACAAATGTATATTCCCTATACGCCAATGGGGTAGACCTACGTCTAAGGATGCAAACAATAACATCACGGAGATTCTCGAAGCTGGCAGTAGTTCTGATGTATGTAAATGTATTCACTTCATTTGACGTCTGACAAAAACACAGTTTTGCTCTCTCTGCTGGATGTTTGTCCCGGGAATACCTAATTTAATAAAGAGCAAAGATGTTTTTAATAAAGAAAAGGTTTGGCAATTTGCCATTACATAACAATATTATACGAGGTTACCATGTGTCAAGATATGCAGAATATTATGTATTTTTAGGGTAGGTATTGAAAGTACAAAGAACGTTAAGAAAATATTACCGGAACTATAGCCTAATATGGCTTCTTATCTTTACTAGTCTTAACCAATGTTATAAACGCGAAAGTTTGTTAAAATGTATGGATGTGTGGATGTTTGTAACTCTATCACGCAATAACTACTGAGTTTTCATTTTTCGCGTGTAAAGTCGCGGGCAATATCTAGCAACCTATCAAGATAAATGAAAACCTATGAAGTTAAGAACGAACACCTCTGTAGATTTAAAACAATGATTGAAATCATTTACAATTTTTTCCATACAAAATACAACAACTGTATTTTTATACGGCAAAGATTTTAATTAATGTCCAATAAGAAGTAGTTAGGTAGGGTTGGTATTACTATAGAAAATCTTCTAAAAATGGGGTAAGATAGTCTTTGGGTAAAGATGTGCTATTTTTGATTGAGAAAGAAAATTATGTCCAACTTGCCCCATGGGTCATGAGTCATGACTCATAACCCCTGTAACCTTATTCCACTATAAACAAATATACAAATAAATAAAAATGGAAGTGTTTGTTTGTAATTTTAAATGTACAGCTTTTCATAAAATGTATATGAATGTATAAACGGTACTTACTACAAAAAAAAATCAAAATTGTTGTCTTTCCGTCTGTCTGTATGTTTGTTCCGGCTAATCTATGAAACGGCTGGAACGATTTTCACGAGACTTTCACTAGCAGATAGCTAATGTTGTAAGGAGTAAGTTAGGCTGCTTTATCTTAGGGTTTCGATTCCGTTAGTTCTACGCAAACAAAGTTGCGGGCACCAGCTAGTTAAATAAATATATATATGAAATGCCTAACAAAAACAGAATCAAGTCAATATATTCGTATATTGTCTGCCATAAATTGAGATAATAAGTTATAGACAGTAATTGCAGGCTCGTATCAGCAGAACATATCGTAATGATAACAATTATGTGTTCCAACCAAATATTTCAAAACTAAACATAGGCATTTGACAGAACAAATCTTCATACTAGAAAAAGTTACGCCATCTCGGTTTTCACCATACTTCAAAATATGTCAGCCATCTTCATTTCGCCAAACCTCAAATGTCAAAATGGCCCCTAAATCTCCAAAAGTGGGGCCATTTAAGTGAAGACAGTTTTCACCTCAACATGCCTCACCTATAACACATCTACATACATCATACACGTCCACGGTTCCAATATTAATAAGCACTCCAATCAGCTTTAGTGGCGTCTGAGTAATCAATTAGCTAAATATACAATCAGCATCTTCTCAAATATAGAGCAATGTAATGTGTTACTATAATATTGTTTGCAATTTTGGATCTATACTTTGATAGAAGCTACCTATATATTTTCTTCCTTAGTCAGAAAACAATGTCGTCAGGAAATGATACAGCTTGCAACATGTATGAAATTAAGCAATATTATAAGGAAAAAAAATCCTCTACAAAATATAAAAATCTATTTACCTAACTCTATTAAAGAATTTCTATACGATATTTTTGACACATAGTATATTTTATAATCTGCCGAGAGTTCTAAAAACAATATTTTTGACGTGATAACGTGTTATATAAATCGATGAACGATGGCTGCACGCACAAAAAAATTGACACGTTCCGCCTTAGCCGAGCGTGCAAGCGAGAGGGCGGAATAAGCGATAGAGAGGCACGATCGGCCTACGCGTTCGGCTTGTGATGATGTTATCACGTAAAATTATCCTCCGTAATCCGACTTAACAGATAACCATATTTTTATTTGAACTTTCGGCACATTTTTTCACCACCGTTCAACTAGCCATCATAGTTCCAGGGAGTCAAATCTGATTAATATTCAACCCTTACTCCGGACTAATCTGAAACTATTGAAAGCTGAAATCCATTTGCGTTACTATTTAAAGTACGTTTCGTCACAATGTCGTGTACAAATTCGATGTCATTTGGATACTCGCAACGCTTCGCCGCTTGTCTGTGTAGGCATTATCCGTATTTAGGTATGACACTAACAAGGGTATTTTCTGCCCCATCGCGCAGTTGTTTCGGACTCGACCTACACGGAAGGTTAATTGGACCCCACGTATCAATACGTTGAATTGACAGGACGGTGATCCGGCGAGTGGCTTCAATCCGGATATCGTGTGAAATGTTTTGACTGTTTACGGTTAAGATTTAGACTAATTGCAAAATAATGTTGGGCTGATTTTATTCATTTGATTCGTGATCAATTATATAACATCATCATAATATTATTTATTAATATGTGAAACAAAAACTTTGTACTACGTTGAACAGAAAATATGTGAGCATCTGAGTATGAAATTTGGCACAGTAAATGTTTATATGGAAGAGGAGCGAGCTGAACTATATTTGCAGTAGAACCAAATATAATTTATAGCGCCCCAAGTGGGCCAAACTGTGAGTAGATATTCCAAGCAATTCTCCCATACAACTGACAAGACCCGCGACGGAGGAAGGAACAAGGCCCGCAAAAGAGGAAGAAACGAGGCAACTCCGTGAAGCCGTATGCTAATTTTTTGGCGAAAAGTAAGCCCAGGAACTGTCCCACGCTCAAGCCTACATTCCCTCAGAAAATGAGAATAATATAGTTCAAGGTTTTTTTTTATATTAGTTAAGCAGTTTCTTAATTTTTGTCTATAGTTTATTCTATTATATAAGTTATCTTTTATAGTTTATTTTTACCAACCTACGACAAGCAGCCAGGATGCAGGGACCTCCACTGATATTTCGACCGTGTCCTTGGGAAATCTGCTGCAATGCTCCCACTGTTCCCGATATTTTAAAAGCCAGCGGGGTTTGAACATCCACGTAGGCAAATTCCACAAACAGCTTCCAACCCTCATTCCCCCAATAACCAATTCACTTCCAAGCCCAATCTATCAAACAAATTTCTGGCAAGAAATATCCAAATTTAAACGTTTTGTACCAATTCTAAGACGGATCCCTCGGGGTGCCAGAGTGACTGTAGCCCAGAAGCTTGCCGAAACAATACGCCACACAGTGCTGGAGAACTCGAGGCAAGCCTGGGAAAATGTAGTTACCTTTCCTTACAGATTTCTTACATATCACTAGAGATCCGCTCAACAATGCCTCCCTCACTTCAAGAATCAAAAAGAATTGTGTTTCGGACATTAACCTCAACCCAAATTTTTCTTTACCCTAATCCGTTTTTGCATTTTCGTACCTAAATTGACATATAACACATATGTCAATTTAGGTACGAAAATGCAAAAACGGATTGTCAACTGTGGAAGTTCCCACAACTTCTCAAACAGTTGGATGATACCATAAGACTAACGCTCTCCAATATTTTGAACACAAATTTTGATGACCGCGCATGGACTCAGGCAACGCTTCCAGTTAGGTTCAGTGGCCTGGGTGTTCGAAAGCCCTCTGACATATCGCTTCCGGCCTTCTTGTCCTCAGTCCACGCGAACAATAGTCTTATCTCCAAAATACTATATCACCCATCCTACTCCAATACAGTTCCCTTTCTGGACGAGGCCAAGGACGCCTGGAGCGCAACTAGTGCTTGTAGCGAATTGCCTGACAATACTTTTTCACAAAGGCTCTGGGACGAGCCACTCTGCAGACTGGTACGGAATAATCTTCTTAATACGTCCTCCAGTCTTGTGGAGCAGGCTCGCCTCTTAGCTGCGGAGAAGTGGGAGTCGGGCCTTTGGCTACAAGCATTACCGTCACACAATACGGGCATATTGCTGGATCGAACAGCTTTCCGGTTAGCCACTTCCCTGCGTCTTGGCATCCCCCACGTCGTCCCCCATCGCAGTGTTTGTGGCGCAAACGTGGACAGCCTCGGACACCACGGGCTGTCCTGTCAACGAAGCGCCGGCCGCATCTCCCGACATCACTGCCTGAACGATCTCATCCGTCGGGCTCTTGTCACCGCCGGAGTGCCAGCTGTAATGGAACCCTCTGGTTTGACGCGCGACGATGGCAAGAGACCAGACGGTATGACCCTGGTCCCTTGGAGACTGGAACGGGCTCTTGTATGAGACGCTACTTGCGTCGATACACTTGCTCCGTCCCATGAAACCTTAAGCGGCGCAAATATGAGAACCTTAGTGGGGATCTCATATTTGAACCGTTTGGGGTTGAAACCCTACATGGGTAGGGTTTGTGTTTGTGTTTGTTTCAAACCCCAAAGTTTGTGCGCACCCAGACCCCATGTACTATGTACATGGGGTCTGGGTGCGCACAAACTTTTCAGAGAAATCTCCAAAAAACTCAATGAGGCCCCCCGAGACCCCAGAGCCGGCACCTACCTGGCCCAGAGAATAAGTATCGCAATCTCTTTGAGCCTTCTAGGTACTCTGCCTGGTGGGGACGACCTGAAAGATTTCTTTGTTTTGTAGCATTTTAAGTTTTGGAGTAGTTATTATATATTTTTTAGTACTTACCTACTCTTATAGTTTTTAAATATTTTATTTCCTGTATGTATTAATATTGTTCTGTATATATTTTTGTGTGTCTGAATAAATAATAGGTATTACATTAATAAAAATAAATTAAAATTAAAATTAAGACGGAGATCCTCCTCCTTTTGTCAAAATCATGTTCTTTATAATACATAACTTTTCATTTTCCATGGGGTTCTAAAATGCATGCAAAGATAATAGCTATCTTAAATTATTAAGGATAATGATGGTGAGCAGATGCGGTGCGTCGAATATATTACATATTATATAATACATAATATTTCGATTCAGATTTGATATATTATTGTAAACATTTAATATTTTCATATGGTCCTAATTTTACATTTAAAGTTAATATAAATAATAATTTTACAGTGTTTATGTATATTACAGACATGCACAACATTGTTCAATTTAAAAAAAAAACACAATTATCATCAAAAAATACATGCTGACTATATTTTCATAAAACTAGTACCTACTATAATTAAGAATTATATTTACTTACATGTTATAAGATTTTTTTAAATTTTCACAATAGTAAGTGATATCAAGATGTCAGGATAACACTTAAATATCATAATGATAGTTAAAATAGCACTACGGTAAGATTGTTTTAAATTAAAATACATAAAAATATCAGCCTAAATATAACAATAATCATAATGTTAATTGTCAATAATATGTTAATAAAATAAAAGTATTTAGGATTGAATTATATTAGGTGTATAAAATGTCAGCCTCAAAATAACAATAATACTCGAAACTTATGGGAAATCAAAAGAAACACTTTGTATAATAAATATTCGTGATAATTTTGTATTAAATAATAGGTATTTACCTATGAATTTGCCGTTCTGCAGTACTGGCCATTTCAAAACAAAATAATTTTTGTTTGGCTAAGAATTCTCATTTCAAATTAATTTTATTTTAAAAACATGGAATTCTTTTTCCAAAAGTAGTAATTTGTTTATTGATTAGTGTTACATTTTCATCGCATTTCAATCTTTTTCGTCTATATATTCTGTATAGTAATTATGGAATGTGAGTACCGTCGTGGCAGCAACTCGGCACAAGCGGCACGCAACATCAACGACGTTTACGGAGCTAACACTACAAACCAACGCATCACCTGTTATTGGTTTGCTCGCTTTCGTTCTGGAAATTTCGACCTGAAAAATGAACGTCGCGGTCGTCCGAAGACTTTGGTCGACAATGACGAATTAAAGGCGATTGTGGAAGCTGATGATACACAATCTACGGATGAATTACCAGCAGCTTTCGACGTTAGCGTCAAAACAATATTGGTCCATTTGCGTCAAATTGGCAAGGTAAAAAAGCTTGAAAAATGGGTGCCCCACGAACTCAATGATCGCCAGCGCGAAGTACGCGTCGAGACGTGTCTTGCACTGCTCAACAGACACACAAATGAAGGAATTTTGAACCGCGTTGTTACCTGCGATGAAAAATAGATTCTGTTTGATAACCTCAAGCGTTCAGCAAGTTGGTTGGATCCTGGTTCAGCACCTAAACAATGCCCTAAACGAAAACTTACCCCTAGAAAAGTGATGGTCACTGTTTGGTGGTCTAGCGCCGGTGTGATTCATCACAGCTTCTTACCAAACGGGGTTAGCATTACTGCAGATGTGTACTGTGAAGAACTGAACACAATAATGGAGAAGCTGGCACATTTTCAACCAGCATTGGTCAATCGCTCGTCTCCGCTGCTCCTGCACGACAACGCGTGACCTCATACTGCACGGCAGACGGTCTCCAAGTTGCAAGAACTGGGGTTGGAAGCTCTTCGTTATCCACCCTACTCACCAGATCTTGCGCCTACAGACTACTGCTTTTTCCAGAGTTTGGATAACTTCTTGGCGGGAAAAAAATTCAATACCCGAGAGGCAGTACAAAATGCCTTTGAAGAATTTGTTGCCTCCCGTCCAGCTGATTTCTTTAAGAAAGGCATCAATAAACTGCCACCGCGTTGGCAAATATACATTGATTGCATGGGTGATTACTTCGATTAATACAAATAAAAAATACATGAAAAAAACTCGTTTAAATTTTTTCATACAAAACGGTAATTTCATAGGTAAAGACCTAATATTTCGTTAACTCCTAAAATAAATGCCTGGTCACATTATATGTATTAATAAAACACTCAACATCGCTAGAGAAACAGTTTATTGGACAAATATAAACGCGGATATTAAAAGCTTAATTGATCAATGTTTGGTATGTACTAAATTCAAGCCAAATGAACCGAGGAAATACTATAATACTATATCTCATCTTCCGTAGGAGAAGGTAGGTATAGATTTATTATATTATGATGGACAAAATTTCCTTGTTTGCATGGATTACTATTCCAAGTATATAGAGCTAGCTTCTTTGCATAAAAATTACACTGTCGATAATGTGGTTAAAAACCTCAAATCCTTATTTGCTCGACATGGAATACTAAAAGCATTGGTGTCTGACAATGATCCTCCATTTAACTCTTGCAAATTCAAATCTTTTCTTGTTGATTGGGATGTGGAACACATAACCAGTCCTTATTGGTCCAGGTCTAATGGCTAAGCTGAAAATGGAGTTAAATTGTCAAAAACATATTTAGAAAGTGCAAGGAAGACAGCTCGGACGTATACTTGGCACTGTTACATTATCGTAACTCAACAGTTTTATGTACCTTATCAACCTAATAATTGGGTCTTAAAATAAAAAAAATCGATACTAATAACCTACGTATAGTTTTTTTTTCATTTTGGCTTGAATCTTTTGCACTTTTAGCCGATATTACGTATAAAAGCTAAGGTAAAACTTTGAACTTCAAACACTTTTTTTTTATTCGGAGTTCCACCTCATAATACGTAGTATACGTAGTTACATTCTCTTTGCTCGCCAGAGCCGCGGCCGTGTGGGTGTGTATCGTGTACAAGCGTAGTGAGTTTACAATTAATAAACACGACCGTAGCTCGCGGCAAACCAGAACGAACTGATGCGATTTTTCCGAGTATGAATCGAATCCGTTCAGGCCGTACTGACGTAAGTTCTAAGTGGCCCCATACACGGTCCGGTTTTCCTTCAGTTCGGCCTGAACGGATGCAAAATCGTATCGTCTGTGTGCAATTTCGAGATCGCATCAGTCGGCCGTATGGACTGAAGCGATTCGTTCCAGTGTTGCCAACTCTGTTTTTGCGAAACTACTAAACTCGCGTCGTTTTCTACTAAAAACTACTAAAAGAGTACCGATAACTATAAAAAAAGGTACTAAACATAGGAATCCCTAAAAGTTTTTTTAGGGATTTTGTGTTTTCGAACTACATTTTCAGTTTTAATATTTAACCGTTAAATTAAAAAAATATAGTAGGAAATTTTATGTAAATAGAAATTAAATCGGTAGTTTTAAGCGACTTACGGAAGCGTGCTACTATGTGCTATTATGATAAGGTGTCATAATAGCACATAGAAGCAGGCCACTTTGCATGATGACTATGATTACTGTATAGCTATTTTCTACAAAACCACTACTAACAATTAAAGTCCTACTAAGAAAGGAATAAAATACATTTTACAATCAATTCAATCACACAATTTAGTAGTAAAACTGAAAAACAACTAAGTTGGCAACATTAAATCTGACCTGTACGGATGGACTGAACGGCAATAAAATTGGACTGAACGGTAATAAAATTCGGGTGTAAAATAAAAGCGGTCAAGTGCGAGTCGGCAAGATCAGTTCCGTACAAAATGAAAAAATCACGTTTGTTGTATGTGAGCCTCAAATTTTTATTTTATTTTGTTTTTAAGATTTGTTGATAAAACGGCAATAGAAATACCTACATCATACATTTGTGAAAATTTAAACTGTCGAGCTATCATGGTATAAGAAGGTTAAGATACAGCCTGGCGACAGACTGACGAATAGCAAAGTCTCAATAATAGGGTCCCGTTTTTCCCCTTTGGTTACGGAACCCTAAAAATGGCACGTGGTCTAAAGAAATTTATTAAAGTTTATTGAAGTATTTAAAACTTTAGAGCCACTATGGTTGATAAAATCTAAAGACTATTACTATAAAACAAAGAGAAATGATTTCTATAACATATTACTGGAAAAATGTTCGACACAATAATTTGGTTTCGTCGATAGCGTGATTACAGTTGCAGCAAAATACAATTAATAAATAAAATAATAGCCTAAGCTGACCAAGAGCATGTCACGACATGTCTAAGGAGGGTTCCATAACTATCAACGCGCAATAGGGTTTCTTTGAAATACTACAAAAGTTATTGTCATAAAGTTATTACAGAAGCTAGAGGAGAGCGGACAGACAGACAGACGGGCAGAGTGAAATTATAGGGATTCCTTAAGTATTACGGAACCCTAAAAACACGACCGAAGCTCGCGGCAATTTGCCGTGTATGTGGTCGAATCCGTTCAGGCCGAAGCTTAGATTAAAACGCCTATAAACCGGGTACGCGCATGAAAAGTGAAGTAAATTATACTGAGCCATATCGGCTCAGTTTGTTCGAACGACCCGTCAGTTGTCAAGGTCAGGCGCTAGTGCATACATCTCCGACTATTAAAAACATTATAACGGTTTGTGTCGTTATTGGGTGTCACAATACATCGGAAAAGAATTAAAAAAGCTTCGGACATAATATTTCATATGTAAGTATGAAATGTTATGTCCGAACAATTTGACTTGTATTAAGTCAAATATTTAAAACATTTTAAAATAAAATCATATTATGTCGCCATCTTGCTGCCCTATTGTGAATTGTCAAAATGTTACTAGTAAAAATATATTTATTTCAACATTTTTATGGCTAACTAATAGTTGCAACTAAGACAAAGTTCTATAATGTTTTCTGATTTTTTCAACTATCAATTTAAAGTATTTCCAGTTTTAAAATAATCCTTAATATATTCCTTAATACCAGTTTAATATAAATAAAGTTCTCATATCGTGTTTAGATGGTTTAAAATGAAATATAAGTTATATTTTTACATCTCACGATATTAAGAAAGACAAATACAATAACTCCAATTTTAAGAGCAACAATTGTCCCTTAAAACTGTACACACTCCAGAACTTTCAAGTTTTGTTTGTGTGCGTGTTGGTATGTAATGCTTACGCCTACATCTATCTGTTGCCTCCTTCACTTTGTACGATGCGTTTGTTTGAAGACTATCTAGGCGTTATTTTTCTAAGGGCCGAACTGACGTCAGTTCTAACTAAAACGATCGGCCTCTCATCTGTGGAGGCCGATAATAAATAACGGAATTAAAAAATATCTGACCGGTATTCGAATTACAATCCTAATTTTCGAACAAAGCAAAAATTACACATACGCCTACCAAACTGCCAACCTGACTGATATAAGAGATTCGAAATTATTTTTATATTGTTGCATGATGAAATAAAAAAACATTTATATAGCTTAAAAATATGCAGTTTCATAGGGATAAGACCTAGCTAGGTCGATTTTTCTCCCCCAAAACTCCCTGCACACTAAATTTCATGGTAATACTTGCGGCCGTTTTTGAGATACCGATTATATAAAATACAAGATTGTCTCGTTTAAAGTATAAGATATGACAATGCGCTCACTTGAAACAAAACATCTCATAGACGTAACTGTGTAGGAGCGACACAACTTTAAACTTTGAGTGTCTTTTTGCCGTTAGACAAGCTTGTCTAGACATGTGAGAAAAAACTGTCACAGACTGTCGCTTCTCAAGTGACCGTTCACCCTTACTCTTCAAATAATTTGTCTCGAGACTAATTAAATTATAAATCTTTTGGTTAGTTAATATTTCTTCATTTACTGTAAATCATTTTTAAGGGGCATTGTTATTATACGTACTTAGGTATTCTAATAAGACGCTTGAGCCAAGTAACCAAGTACCTTATTATTTAAAGCTGTAAAGAATATTTAAAATAATGTATAATTTATTATGTTTTATATTTTATTAAATATTTTGCGCAAACGAAATCAGACAGTACTAGTTAATAATGAGTTACGTATCTCAGCGTTTTCTAAAATTCACCCCTTGGTGGGTGAAAAGGGGATGAAAGTTTAAAACCTAATTTCAAGCGGGCGAAGCCGCGGGCAATTAATGCTAGTTTTCAATAAGCCTTACATTTTATAAAAAGCACGTTAGCTCTTGGGGTCAGCCATGACCCCAGTCCCCACGTAACCAACGGTGTTACAAAAAGTCACGCGAGCAACGACCGGTTAGTAATAATTATTATTAATAAATGATTATTCCAATTGAAATTATTTATTTCTAGAACAGCTACGCTGCATTCCATATGCATGCTTGAAACCAATTTTAATACAATACACCATACTCCTATAATAACTTTGTTTCGTATTCGTTGTAGGAGTATATTGTTTTAATTAATAATGCACACATTTCACAATAGAATGCCAAGTGTATGGCAAAGCTTTGTTTAACCCATTGAAACCTAGTTTGATTAGTACTTTTTATTTGTATTAAATATTAATTTTTCAGAACTTTTTCTCAATACTTAATTAAACCCATGAAATAAAATCTCAAAAAATTGGGTAATAGATATACTTAGGCCTAATCTCTTTTCCTTTGCCCTCGTTCGCACAAGAGTTTTTTTTTTATCTTGCAGAAAAAAGCGGTAGAATATAAAGTTTATGAATTTTAATGAAAATTCTTACATGGCAGCGCTTTTAAATTTTTAAAGCGCAGTTAAAGGATAAATGGAATAGCCTATAGGCCACATATTAGGTCCTTACATATGAAATTGGCGCTTTGTCGTACTGGCTACTCTGATCTCAAATATATCTTCTTTGGTTAGGAATTCCAATTTCAAATTTATACCGCTATTTACTCATGCATTTGTGTTTCGAAAACCGTAATTCATTTGTTTTTTCCTCTTTTCGTTTTTTCTTTGCGTCACTCTGTTTACAAAATGAAAAACTTAAATTATCGTATAATTTTCAAGTACGAGTTCCACCGTGGCACCAGTGCTGCAGAAACGGCTCGAAGGATTAATGATGTGTATGGCGACGGTGTCTGTTCCGACGTTTTTTTTCTGGAAATTTCGTCCTGCAGAACAAGCCCCGTGGACGGCTGGAGACCAAAGTTAATAATGAAGAATTGCAGGCTGTCGTGGAAGCGGATCCATTGCAAACCACGTCCGAATTAGCTGTAGGCTGTGGTGTTAGTGATAAAACTGTTTTAATCCACTCGAAGCAAATTGAAAAGGTGAAAAAGCTTGAAAGGTGGGTACCTCATGAATTGAGTGCCGCAAACCGACAGATGCGCATCGACTGCTGCGTTACATTACTCAACAAGCACAATAATGAAGGGATTTTAAATCGAATCATTACCTGTGATGAAAAGTGGATCCTGAAAGATAATCGGGAACGCTCAGCGCAATGGCTGAACCGGCCAAAACCTGCCCCAAGCGAAAATTGACTCAAAGAAAGTTACTTGTGAGCGTTTGATGGACTAGTGCCGGTGTCGTTCACTACAGCTTTCTTAAATCTGGCCAGAAGATTACGGTAGATGTATATTGCCAGCAACTGTAAATTATTAAAAGCTAGCTGCTAAGCAACCGAGGATGGTAATTCGCTCTAGTCAACTGCTGCTTCAAGACAACGCTAGACCACACACTGCACAACAGACGGCTACCAAATTAGAGGAGCTTCAATTGGAATGTCTAAGACATCCACCGCACTCCCCGGACCTTGCTCCAACAGATTACCATTTTTTTCGAAATTTGGATAACTTCTTGCAAGGGAAAAAATGCAACTCCGATGGGGCAGTCCAAAGCGCCTTCAAAGATTTTATTGATTCCTGTCCGAATGTTTTTTTTAGTAAAGGAATGAATGATCTACCTATGAGATTTCAAAAGTGTATAGATAGCAATGATATATACTTTGATGAAATAATATTATGTTTTAAAAAAAACGACTTTATGTTCCTCCTTTACAAAACGCCAATTTCATATGTAATTACTTTATATATTAATATAGAAATAAATGAAATACTATAATATAGACTATATATTTTATAATAATAGATTTAACTATTTAATAATAGCATAAAGTTTATATATTAAAATATATAAATTGCAAGTGTCCATATAATGGAGGTACATAATAAAGCTAATAAAGTTTCAAATTTATAGTTTATTCGAATCTTTATGCAGTGTTATAAACTACACTGTCTTAATTAAAAATTGTCCGTAGGAACAGTCACATCGAGGACGATAAAAAATATGTTCTCGGCGCGGCGTTGGACTTAACACGGAGTGGATTTTAAACTCTTGTGGGAACTAGGGCTTACTTTTCGTTTAAAATTCATATTTTTTTATGCAAAAGTTACTTTGTCTGCCTGTTATATAATTCATTGATTAATACGTCACGAGGTACATCATCACTTACTAATATTCACGTTACGCCTTAACCATTTTAGCGATTGTAATAAGTAGTGGATAAGGGGAAAGATAATATATTTTCCCTTACCCACTACTTATTATACTTTTTTCAGAACTATTTTCTCAATAACTAATTAAACCTATGAAAAAAATCTCACAAAATTGGGTATATCGGGTATATTGGGTATATAGCCCTCAATCGCACGAGCCGCTTTTGAACGTGCGATAAAATAACATTACATTAAAACAAATGCATTTCCACGTATCATGAGAATTGTCTGAAATTCTGTGAAAATCTTGACTTAAGGTGTTGCTTTAAGTTCGATTTATCTATTAGAGAATGTACATAGTGAATCTTTTTAGGACTGTTAAATTTTAACGCTTTCTTATTACGACAAAAAGCACTCGTGCGAACGAAGGCTTAGGCCACATTTATCATGGCAAAAAGTACGATTCCCGCCTATATAATACCTATGCATTTTAGTATGAAGCAACACCTTATAAAACCTACGTATTTTAGTATGACAGTTTGATAAAAGTTTATTGAATTGTACAAAGATAACTATGTCATAACCAAAAGGTTTTGCTGAGGTTTTTCATAACTTGGTTCATACTTTGTAGATTTCCGAATCAACTTTCCTTTCAAATAACTATCCAAAACTCGCCTTCAACTTACAAAAGCAATCCCAAACTTAATATAAAAACAATACAACTTTAATCACACCAATTTCGGTCTTGAAGAAGTACAGACTCTCTATAGTATATTTTTAGAGCTTTAAAAGTTTTATTTTGAAATTGAAAAGAAATCGTTATTAATTAATAAGAGTCGTTTACTAATAGGACGAGCTGACAAATGTCAATTGTTTATACTTTATCATTATCAACTCGTCCTAACGATTTGAACAAGTTCCAAGACAACAAGAAATATCAGGAAAAAAAATCACTAGTTGTATTGTTAGTACCTACCTAGTTGGTATTTTTTTTTAACTTTGTACCTACAATTAACCATTTAACTTACACCTTTTAACTATTCTGTTAGTTGGATCCGTATCTTTCTAAGCTGTATCATTCATTTGAATCATATTTTACAATATGTTAAAATCCTAAGCCGGTGACATAGAGTCGAGTAAGTTGCTCATAGCAACTTATGTTAATAACGACTTAAGTTTATAACGGTATATATACCAAGGCAGTTCCTGGTCCTGGTATTTTTCCTGGTCTCTTTCGTTTCACGAAATGAAAAGCTGTGGCCACACAGTAAGCAAAGGACATAGTGTCCATGAAACCAATAGGAGCGATAGCACACGGCGTATATTAAAGGCGCAGAGGACGCGCAGATGACGCGCGTGATACGCCCTTTTTACGACATTCGTTTGAATATATTTATACGATAATTAGAATCTAAGGCGTAATAAGCGCAGGTCCCTAAAACGCGCGTCCTTTGCCAAGACCGACTGCTAATATCCTCTGCGCGTTTAAAACACGCCGAGTCCTATTGCTCAGACCTATTCAAAAATAATATAATAGTTTAAAAAAACTTAAAAAAAACGCTTAGAAATTTTTTATCGGGTTATTGCATTGTCATCGGCCCTTAAGACGTGTGCAAAGTTTCAAGTTGATCAGACGTCTAGAAACCGGTGAAAATTAAGCTCAAAGATTCCGTTACATACATAGATACATACAACCCGAGCTAATAAAAGCGTGTTAATAATACTTACCGAGCGCACTAAGCGTTTATCGCATTTACCACAGCTTGCGATATTATTCTAGGGAGGCCATAGACAGTGAGTAATTTGGTCTGAGTCTAACTTTTAAGTCATAGTTTAACTTGTTATTAAGTCTCACCAAGCAGTTTCGTTAGTTTTCGGTTTAACTTTTCACGTGTACATTGCGATGTGGATTTACATAAACTATTTCGATCTAGGTCATGACCTTGGTATCGAATGATAAAAAAAGTAATAGATTTCAACGTAGCTTATTTTAAATTTAAACTGTACTGTAATTTATTTCACTTTTGAAACGCCTGAAACACAAACACATAAGTATCTATTAAGTAACTAAAAGGTGTAAACTTTGGCAATTTAATTTTACTAGGCTATCAGCTAATAATTATAATAACTATGGACGCTTTCACACCACGTCAATCTGGCCCCGTGGTAAGTTCTATATAAACTTGTGTTACGGGTACTGGACAACGGAAATGTATTTAATACTATTAATATTATACTTATATTTAAGGTTTTTATTCTATAATACGTATATTAAATACACATCTCTGACCCAGGATCACAGAAAACTTTGTTCCCTGGCGGGATTCAAACCCGCGATCTCCGGCTGGTGCGCCAGCGCGGTAACCACTGAGCCAAAGAGGTCGTCAAAAGCTAGTTTTTGCGATTTATTCCATGTTAAACTGCCTAATTTTCTACCCTTGACCTTTTTAACGACGCGACGTTACGTGGGACAGGGGTTGTAAATCTAGGATCGGGGCGCGGGAATCAAAACCTTTTTTTAAATCCGTTTTCTCCATTATGAAAAGAGTTACCTAGTTTTTGTTTTCTAAAATGTAAATTGACATTCAAAAGTACTCCTATACTATAATCTATACTAATATTATAAAGAGTAAAAGTTTGTTTGTATGTTTGTTCGTTTGTTTGCATCGAATAGGCTCCGAAAGTTCTGGACCGATTGTGATGAAATTTGGCACATTTTTGGCATTTTGGGAGTAGACCACGGGGAGGGACATATTAACACATATTTTATCGCACCAAAATGCATGGTTCGTTCGAAGTCGCGTGTAACATCTAGTAATATTATAAAGAGGAATGTTTTATTTGTTTGTTTGCATCGAATAGGCTCCGAAAGTCCTGGACCGATTGTGATGAAATTTGGCACATTTTTGGCATTTTGGGAGTAGACCACGGGGAGGGACATATTAACACATATTTTATCGCACCAAAATGCATGGTTCGTTCGAAGTCGCGTGTAACATCTAGTAATATTATAAAGAGGAAAGTTTTATTTGTTTGTTTGCATCAAATAGGCTCCGAAAGTCCTGGACCGATTGTGATGAAATTTGGCACATTTTTGGCATTTTAGGAGTAGACCACGGGGAGGGACGTATTAACACATATTTTATCGCACCAAAATGCATGGTTCGTTCGAAGTCGCGTGTAACATCTAGTAATATTATAAATAGGAAAGTTTTATTTGTTTGTTTGCATCGAATAGGCTCCGAAAGTCCTGGACCGATTGTGATGAAATTTGGCACATTTTTGGCATTTTGGGAGTAGACCACGGGGAGGGACATATTAACACATATTTTATCGCACCAAAATGCATGGTTCGTTCGAAGTCGCGTGTAACATCTAGTAATATTATAAAGAGGAAAGTTTTATTTGTTTGTTTGCATCGAATAGGCTCCGAAAGTCCTGGACCGATTGTGATGAAATTTGGCACATTTTTGGCATTTTGGGAGTAGACCACGGGGAGGGACATATTAACACATATTTTATCGCACCAAAATGCATGGTTCATTCGAAGTCGCGTGTAACATCTAGTAATATTATAAAGAGGAAAGTTTTATTTGTTTGTTTGCATCGAATAGGCTCCGAAAGTCCTGGACCGATTGTGATGAAATTTGGCACATTTTTGGCATTTTGGGAGTAGACCACGGGGAGGGACATATTAACACATATTTAATCGCACCAAAATGCATGGTTCGTTCGAAGTCGCGTGTAACATCTAGTAATATTATAAAGAGGAAAGTTTTATTTGTTTGTTTGCATCGAATAGGCTCCGAAAGTCCTGGACCGATTGTGATGAAATTTGGCACATTTTTGGCATTTTGGGAGTAGACCACGGGGAGGGACGTATTAACACCTATTTTATCGCACCAAAATGCATGGTTCGTTCGAAGTCGCGTGTAACATCTAGTAATATTATAAAGAGGAAAGTTTTATTTGTTTGTTTGCATCGAATAGGCTCCGAAAGTCCTGGACCGATTGTGATGAAATTTGGCACATTTTTGGCATTTTGGGAGTAGACCACGGGGAGGGACGTATTAACACCTATTTTATCGCACCAAAATGCATGGTTCGTTCGAAGTCGCGTGTAACATCTAGTAATATTATAAAGAGGAAAGTTTTATTTGTTTGTTTGCATCGAATAGGCTCCGAAAGTCCTGGACCGATTGTGATGAAATTTGGCACATTTTTGGCATTTTGGGAGTAGACCACGGGGAGGGACATATTAACACATATTTTATCGCACCAAAATGCATGGTTCGTTCGAAGTCGCGTGTAACATCTAGTAATATTATAAAGAGGAAAGTTTTATTTGTTTGTTTGCATCGAATAGGCTCCGAAAGTCCTGGACCGATTGTGATGAAATTTGGCACATTTTTGGCATTTTGGGAGTAGACCACGGGGAGGGACATATTAACACATATTTTATCGCACCAAAATACATGGTTCGTTCGAAGTCGCGTGTAACATCTAGTAATATTATAAAGAGGAAAGTTTTATTTGTTTGTTTGCAATGAATAGGATACGAAACTACTGGACCGATTTTGATCAAATTTGACACAGATATAGACTAAAGCACGCGGAAGGACATGGGCCGCTTTTTGTTGCGGCGAAATGTACGGGTCCCGGAGGATATCCTTTCGGGCGCACGAAGTCGCAAGCTACATCTAGTATTTGAAATTTGAAATTCACATTCAAAAGTGCCATAATTAAGTATGGTCTAATTGAATGAATACGTTGGATTTTTTTAGGCCTACTTTTTATAGGGAGTACTAGCTTCGATATAAATATAGAAGCCATGTTAATATTTCAAAGAGAACTACACGGAACATAATAATTAGACAGTGTACAACGTGAGCAAGTTTTTAGAGTTTGTCGCAACATAAAGTTTGGCTTTCAGCAGTATAGTGACCACAAGTTATGAGCATTTGGGATTAATATAAGTAGTTTATAATACGGGATTTGAAACTTTTTAATATTTTACCTCCACAAGGCGGTAAACGTTACTAGACGTTAAGTTTCACGTTACTAAAAATAAAAATATAAACTAACCTAACCAAGAGCATGACAGGACATGTCTAGGGTTACGGGTTGAAGGGTTCCGTAAACGAGTAATAGGTTTTTTCAAATTACTTTATAAGCTACTGTCCGTTTTCATTCAAAATAATTTTCCTAAAAAGTAGCATGATCCATCAGCGTAGAAAATTGCAAGTTTCTAAGAAGTCTCATAGTTTGGTCTCACTTTGGAGGCCGATTACTCGAATATGGTTGACTTTGTAAAAGTCATGTATGAAATCTTACCTTTGTTTTACAAGACCTATTTATTCAACGGCATTCCACACGATAGGGTAGAATAAAAAAAAATTCATCCTCACTTCAAATGTATGGAGCGCCACCCCTAAAATATAAAATTATTATTATTTTATGATGCCAAATTTGATATCTATACACAATCTATAACTGCACTTAATTTCATCAAATTATATTCATAATAACAGATGTTAGAAGCGTGGACAGACAGACGGACGGACAGAGCGAAACTATAATTAATATTCCTTGAGACGGAACGGAACCCTAAAAAAGTAAATAATTTCATAGATATGCTCAACTAGCTTGCGCCCGCGGCTCCGCCCATGTAAATATAGTATCCCTTGGAAACACTGTACTTTTCGGGATAAACAGCAGCCTATGTGTATCTGGAGCTCAAACTACTACCATACCAAATTTTATCAAAATCCGTTCAGTAGTTTTTGCGTCAAGGAGTAACAAAACATCCATCCATCCATCCATCCATCCATCCATCCATCCATCCTCACAAACTTTCACATTTATAAATATTCACACAACATTCAATTTTCCATAAAGCATAAGAGTAAGCGAGATAGACTAGAGTGTAGGAATGTGCAAAATTTAAAATTACTCAGACTACAGAACTAATTTAACAATTAAACAAAACACATGCATAAAATTTAAAAACGTGTGACATTACATCACGTTCTATAAATTATAACCTGTGAAAAGGGGGAAGGGGTTATAAAGTCCTAAAATTAATGTGGCGTAATTTATGGATGGCTCGTTTGTGAAAACAAAAAATTGTCATGTCCGTTGAACGTGGTCAATTGGTCACCCTATTCACACTATCGTTTCTTGCGAAGTCCCCACAAGCTCGCGGTGGTTACAGTTCAGTTTTTATGTAACAAAGTTCTCGACACCTTTTTGTTTATCCGGAAACTGAAAACGAGGGTAGCTTAATATAAAACATCGCTCTAGTTCGAGTCCTGGGGAGCTTTGATCTCATACTAAAATAGATTGTATTGTATTTTATAATAACTAGTTGACCCGACAGACGTTCTGTCTTGACTATGAACTGGAATAAATAAATAACTACCTATCACACAATCTACACCGATTTTTCTGAAATAGAACAGCAAAACGCTGTCCAACCAAACAGATAAACCGAACGCTCCTATAACTATTTTCTAGTTTAGTGACACTGGAGACCCGAATTTACGCTATCGACAGAACGAACATCAAATGTTTGACAGGTAGAAATTACAGTTAGTATGGGAGAATTTAATCGTCGATTTTAGTGCCTAAAGTAGGTACTAAATTCGACTATTTTCCAATATTTCCTATCGTTTACATTATATATTATTCTCGAGTTTTAGCGAGACAAAGAAACTGCAATCCATTTTTGTAAATAAGAGAAGAAAATTTTATAAGAAGCACCTCACATTTTTTAAATATTAAAGTACCCAGTCAAAAATATAACATAACTTACTTGTACATACATCTCCGTTATCTATGTTATATTTTTGACACAGTTAACTTTTCTATAGGTAAATATAGTTTTGTTAGCACGTCTTCACTGAGATACGTTTGTGTGTATCTCACACACACACACACTCTCACACTCTCGCGGGCGTATAAGCTTTTGTGTATGAGGGAGATCATTTTTTTTTTGTTTTTGCTCAGCTTAGAGTTCTGTTTACAAATACTAATTTGTCAGTTAATGACGATCACTTGTCAAATCGATATATTTTATGTGAAGGTTGGCATATAAAATGCCAAATCTGAAAAATTTGTTCCGGCAAAGTATTGACAGGACTAAACATTAATCATACTGTATTGTGAAATTGCATGACAGTACGTTCCCACTAGGTTTTTTTAGTGATTGCGATAGAAAAAAACTACACTGTAAATAGAACTCTGCGTTAATCTGCGGAACTGAAAATCGTTTAGAGTTATCAAATCTCGTGGGTGCAAGGGGAATATGCAAACCTAATTAAATTTATCTATAATAATGACTGAATTTCGCGTCTTTCTTTAAACGATATCTGTAGACATCTACCGCCCGCCCTGTGTTTAATGAAACCCGTTAAAGCCTGTTTAGGAAAAAATCGTCAAAAAATATTTAACAATATGTTGAATATAGCTGAATTTTTTTATAAAAACATGTTGACGCTTTAATCCCTCACCTCCAAGCTTCGGGGATTCAATTTAATACCCGATGAAATTATACACCATATTGTGAAAAATTAATATACAATTAAAAAGTTTTAACAGTGCAATCTGAATTTCATTATAGAATAATATTTAATAATCACCGACCACTGCGGCTGTCGCTGGGGCTCAGGTCTCTCCACAATTTGAGGAGAGTTAGGCTCTAGTTTACCACAGCTACGCTAGCCTACCTCAAATCACGGAGATTCAAGCCTACATAGCCTTCTCAGACACATCTTAGGTTTTACGATGTTATCTTTGGTTACCTACTATTATTATCCTACTACTATTATAAATGTGAAATTTTGTGAGAATGGATGGATGATTTTTTGGATGAATGTTTCTTAATCTTTCACGTAAAACTACTGATTTTTATGAAAATATGGTATGGAAGTAGTTTAGGCTCTGGATTACCCACATAGGCTACCCCGAAAAATTGTTCCCGTGGGATACTGTATTTACGCAGGTGGAGCCGCAGGTAAAAGCAAGTATATAATATATTTCAAACAATATTATTGGTACATGCTACATCCCTGACCTTGGGTTCTAACTTGATATCTATAGGGTTTCGAGTGCTACTGAATTATGAATAACCCTACGGGCCTATTTCACAATCTACTATAAATAATTGTCAGATAGTTAATTTGCATGCTTTGTCTCTGTCGCTTAATATAAAGTAAAAAGCGACAAAACTTCCGAATTAGCTACCCGACACTCATTAGAAGATTATGAAACAAGCCCCTAAAATACTAAATACTTTCAAAGTTCTGAATAAACATAATACAGCATAATTAAGTAACATTTTGTTATTCCAGTTACGTCCTAATATAATAATAGGGGATGCCCCCAACTATCCCTTAGTTATTAAACAAAATGATTTGATTATCCTGCCTCTTACTATCCTCAAGCCCTGCATTATTAGCAGAGCTACGAAAATTCACTGAATATAAAAGTACAACTAGTTACAAATAAATAAATGTAATGATATATATGGCAATTTTGCAATATTAACACGAAAGTTGCTTTAATAATAATTTAAATGTGCTTTTACTGTAACCATAAAATGAGCATGAATAACGTAAAAAGTTACAATAGAAACTGACTGAAATAGAAGACGTAAATTGCAAAAATATTATATCTCTTACTTGCATTGCGGGATTTACATGAGTCGATATTTGCCGCGCGATTTTCGCCGCACGTTGGAAATCGTCTATGTGAATGACAATTTGGCTAGGTCGCTAGGCAATTTTGCCACAAAAATGGCGTGCCTGCCGTGAAGAAGTTAAGTACAATATATATGGCATCGAATTAGTTACCATTGTTTGCCACTAGGGCGTTGTTTCGACATCACACAATTTGCAGTTAACTTCTTAATTCACGTCGAGTAGTGACAAAAACTCGCGCACACCACACTGTCAAGCGACTTGCTGCACGGCGAAAAACTCATGTTAATCCATCATAAGCTTACAAAAATAGGTATACATAGTGGGTAATTCATATAATTGTATTCCATTCCAAAAATATTTTATCCATTCATTTACTCACATCATTAACGCTTTAATCACAGAATGTATAGTCACCGTGGATTAGAGAGAAGATTTATTTGTAAATACTTAAACCCCCTCATCCCAATTCCCAAGACAGTTAGTACAATAGGCTATCTAAATAGTTTCTGATGGGTCGGAACTCGGAAGCTTTTATTGTTTGCCTAAACTATAGGCTAGATAGCTAAACATTTGTAAATGTTAGAGTAACAACATCAGAGAGTAGAAAATTCAGTATGTTAAACGATTGTTAATTAGGTAGGTGTACAACTTTAAAGGAATTTTCCTCTATTAAATACATTCAACCTTGTTTTATTGCCGCTTTAAGATTTTTTCTAAATTCATTGTTCTACACACTTTGGCCAAAAGTCTAGAAGCTTCTAAATCAATGGTCTAAGAGTACTCTTATATGTAAACTAGCATTAATTTCCCGCGGCTTCGCCCGCGTGAGATTAGATTTAAACATTCATCCCCTATTTTACCCTCCTAGGGGCTGAATTTTAGATAACGCTTAAATACATAACACATTATTTTTTCCTTACTCAATTCATAAGAAATATCATGCAAATATGTCCAAGGAATAAAAAGTTTCATACAAACTTTTATCACCTATTTTACCCACTTGGGAGTTGAATTTAAAAAAAAATCCTTCCTTAGTGGATGCCTACGTCATATGAGAAACAGGTGTGCAAAATTTCAAATTTCTAGCCTTAAGGGTTTGGCCTGTGCGTTGATGCATCAGCTTTGCCTTTTATATATTTTAATAATATTTAAAATTATTTAAATAATATTATTATATTTAAATAATTTTATTTCGATTTTATTTTAGTTACATTTAGATAACATTATACACTTTTTTATGGGGTAATAATTTTCTCTTATATTTAATAACCAGATGTTTCCTGCGACTTCATACGCGCAAAATTAAATCCCGAAGGAAACGTACATTTTGCCGCAGTAAAAAGTAGCCTATGTACTTCCCCGAGGCCTATTCTATGTGTGTGCCAAATTTTATCAAAATCGGTCGAGTAGTTTCGGTGCCCAATACAAACAAACAAATAAATCTATCCTCTTTATAATATTATAGATTATAATTTACATAAAATTTAACAATTAGTATTCAAATGAACTTTTTCGAGAACAAAACAGAAAAAAAGGAAGTAACCCAAAAGCGAAAACTATCGATGCACAAAGTATGGTGAATTTATATTTGTATATTACAAAAAAATATCAAATTAAAATAATAATAAGGCTTGACTTGGCGCCGACGAGCTAACCACTGAGCGACAGAGGTCGTCGATTAATACTAACCGTGATAAGAGAAACAGCCTCTATAGTCTATACATAATCCTAATACATATTTTTCTATTATTAATGGCCCATTTCAATAACCTATCTACCAATAACTATTTGTTAGAAACGTCGAATTTGTATCGCAAAAAATCGTCAAATGATTGAGTGACAACGTTTTTAACAAATAGTTATAGATAGATAGGTTATTGAAATGGGCAGTAAGTCGTAATCAATCTTAATCTCATTTTAGCCATCTGAGATCTAGATTTCAATACATTTCAACGATCCTAGGATTGACCTCACGTCAATTTACGTCAATTTTTGTTTGAGAATCTAAGATTGAAGTCAATCTAAGATTTAAGATACGTTATTAATTTTGGCCGTAAGTCTAGACCTCTATTTTCAATGCTCTGAATTTTTCTTGAAGCATAATATAGTCCCCAGCCTTAGGTACCCTCAGTACTTTTACCGGCCACGTCCTGCTCGTACACATCCCTCGAATTTTATTGAACAGAAATGTGAGTTTTTTCAATTTACTTAATAACTATCCTACTGCTTATGTTCAGCTACGCCAAGCGAGCCGTCCTAATAACACTCCAGTGAGGTCGTTAAGACCCGAACGCAAAGTTAAGATGCTGGATGTAGGTCACAAATATCGCATTTATTGCGACACATGTATATTAAATATTTACACTTATTTATATTAAAGTTTATTTCGCACTTTTAAATATATTTTTTTAATATACTAGCCTTTTACCGCGGCTCCACCCGCTTAAATATAGTATCCCACGGGAATACTGTACTTTTTTGGGATGAAAAGTAACCTATGTTTAATCTAGAGCCTTAACAATAACAGCTATCAGTGGCGTGAGATTCCTTTATAACTCCATTCCTATCGGCTTCACTTACCATTTACCTTTTTAAGACCCCAAATCCCTACTATACATTCAGCTTCCCTATGGAGGAGAATAAGCCTTCGCCACTGATAACTATATAAAATTTCATCGAAATCAATTCAGTAGTTTTTGCGCGAAAGGGAAATAAACATCCATCCATACATCCATCCACCAACTTTCACATTTATAGTAGTAGTAGGATAACAAAACATCACATTTTAATTTACTAAGAATGGTTCCTAAAGATTCATTTGCACAGTTATGTAAAGCATCGTTGTATAGTACCTAAATGCAAATTATATAAGCGCCGTCATGACCTTCATTCGATACTAATACTTAGTTGACAATTGTTCGTGCTTGGGCTATTAATCTCAAACTCTTACGGCCAGATACTGAAAATCACTCCAATTCATTTGGGAGCTACTTAAAATTAATGGTTGTTAAAATTTTAAGTAGCTCTCAAACCCAAAATATGTTACATTAGGTTATGTTAGCCTGGCCTGTATAATTTTTTCTTTTTCAAAACTATAAAAGTTAGAGATTTTAAATAAAAACGTTTTATAAAAAAAAGTTTATCTGATTTTTACTAGTTTCAGAAAGTTGATTAATTTTGCTATAAATATTGTACGGTTTTGAATAAATTACAAATTTAAAAGTACCTATTTTTACACACAGCCTGTATATTATGGATTCTGAGCATAGAGGGCAAACAAACATTTAAAAAGCAGCCATTAAAATAACGTTAAAACGTTTATTCAGACGTAAGGGAAAAAAGCGACGGTGATAAGAGATAGTCTCACATAATGTGTGATATAATAAGTTAAAAAGCATAGTTTTAAAGGTTTCACTTCTCGTGAACGACTTTACGGAGCATCGAACCTGTTTCATGATCACTCGATTCAGAAACCTAGCAGTTTATCGATGATAAACATTTCAAGTAACGCTTACCACACACACGATATTGTTTGAGTGCACACTTCGCTATATCTCAGCACGTGTTTGCCTAGAACAAAGCTGTGTTTAATAAAATATATCTCTCTCCGAATCTCTCTCCGGGCTCCGAATAACTTCTTTCTTTGTTAGTCTTTGAGAAGTATTTGAGTGAACTTAAATATAATAGCCGACAAGAAAAACGTTCCCACACACGTTTTCTCGACCCCCGGGTCGGGACCCCCACGCGCCGCTTGGAGCCGACCGCCGGTCTTGGTTGGGTCTGGATTGGTCGATCGACACTCCCTCGTTACTGTTGGTTGCCCCCCCCCCCACGGGTTTCCCCCGCGTTCTACCGCGGGGGGTCTTCCCATAAAACATAAGACTCATGCGCCCAGTACTCGTACTGGGCGCGTCTTCCCACCCCAATTAGAGGGGCTTAGCCCCTGGTATTGGTTAGGTCCGCCGTAAGGCCCTTTTCAGGGGCCCGGCGTCGAGCCGAGAAGAGTCTCCTTCTCTAACAAGGTCAAAGAAAAACGTTAGTGGTATAAGTTATAACATATAATTATACCATTCTTTCTTGTCGGTTCCTCCATTTGGATAGCGCAATTGCCGAAAACGCTGCGCGATTTAAATGTGGCGCACGAGTAGACGACAGGATTTTTGGAGTTTACTCCTTAAGAATCGATTTTCATATAAGGCCCCCGGTATGAAAAAAATATTAGGTGTAAAATCTATGAACGAATGACCTCGTTACGTTTTCGTGCTCAACCTATTCTGCGCACCTGTCATTTTTTTTCACATGGCGCGAATTTTTAACTCAAATCGATCGCTAAAGTTTTTGTTCCTTCTGAGGGACGTGTTTTACTTTTTAGAGTAAACTCCAGTCGTGCGTCGGAGCTGACACACACTTTTATATATTAATTTATTGCATAAATTAATATTACTCACAATTATCATTCCAAGGTCATAAGAAATTGGCGTTTTGTACAGGAGGAACATAAAGTCGATTTTTTTTAAATATAATATATGTATTTATTTAATCAAAGTATATACCATTGCTATCTATGCACTTTTGCCATCTCATAGGAGTTCATTGATTCCTTTACTAAAAAAAGCATTCGGACAGGAATCAATAAAATCTTTGAAGGCGCTTTGGACTGCCCCATCGGAGTTGATTATTTTTTTCTTGCAAGAAGTTATCCAAATTTCGAAAAAAATGCTCATCTGCTGGAGCAAGGTCCGGGGAGTGCGGTGGATGCCTTAGACATTCCAATTGAAGCTCCTCTAATTTGGTAGCCGTCTGTTGTGCAGTGTGTGGTCTAGAGTTTTCCTGAAGCAGCAGTGACCTAGAGCGAATGACCAACCTCGGTTGTTAAGCAGCTAGCTTTTCCATCATGATTTGCAGTTGCTGGCCATAGATATCTGCCGTAATCGTTTGGCCAGATTTAATAAAAAGCTGTAGTGAACGACACTGGCTCTAGTACACCAAACGCTCACAAGTTACTTTTTTGAGTAAATTTTCGCTTGGGGCAGGTTTTGGCTGGTTCACCAGGGTTCAGCCATTACGATGAGCATTTCCGATTATCGTACAGGATCCACTTTTCATCACAGGTAATGATTCGATTTAAAATCCCTTTATTATTGTGCCGGTTGAGTAATGTAACGCGGCGCGTTTGTCGGTTTGCTGCACTCAATTCATGAGGTATACACCTTTCAAGCTTATTGACCTTCCCAATTTGCTTCAAGTGGATTAAAACAGTTTATCACTAACACCGCAGCCCGCAGCTAATTCGGACGTGGTTTGCGATGAATCCGCTTCCACAATAGCCTTCAATTCTTCATTATCAACTTTGGTCTCCGGCCGTTCACGGAGCTCTGCAGGTCGAAATTTCCAGAACAAAAACGTTGGAACCAAAAACGCACTGTGTTTGCTTTTGCGACACCGCCGCCATACACATCTTTAATCCTTCGAGCCATTTCTGCATCACTGGTGCCACGGTGGAACTGGTACACGAAAATAATACGATATTTCAAGTTTTCAATTTTGTAAACAGAGTGACGCAAAGAAAAAACTAAAAGAGGAAAAAACAAATGAATTACGGTTTTCAAAACACAAATGCATAGGTATAAATTTGAAATTGGAATTCCTAACCAAAGAAGATATATTTGAGATCAAAGTGGCCAGTACGACAAAACGCCAATCTCATATGTAAGGACCTAATATTATGAGCAACTTCCCAAAAAAAACAGTATATATTAAAATTATATTTTCATATGTACAAAGAATTCTCAAAAGTCTCGTGAAAACGCTCCATACAAAAGTCGTACCTAACTGTGACGTCACTATTAGGTAGAATATTAGAAAAGAATTAAAAAAACTGTGCTAGAACATAATATTATGTTGTACAATGCACATAATAAACCTTTGACTACCGTTTATTATAGTGTGTCTGTCTATCTCTGTCTCTCTGCTAGCTTCTGTAATTATGAATATAAATGGATGAAATTTGGTACAGTTACGTAATGTGTATAGATCTTGGTTTGGGAATCAGAAAATAATTATAATTTTATATTTTAGGGGTAGCTACCTCCATACATGTGAAGTGGGGATGAAACATGTTTTTTCATTCTACGTGTGGGATATAGTTGAATAGGTATTTTAATATAAAGAGACAAGGTTTCCTTAATGACTTTTTGACAAAGTCAACCACTTTCGAGTAATCGGCCTCCAAATTGGTTTATAAGTTGGTACCCCCTGGCATTTCTAAACTACAGCAGATAGAAACTTGTAAGTTTCCATGATGATAGATCATGCTGAAAACTCTATAGGAAAATTATTTTGAGTGAAATCGCACAGTAACTTTTGAAGTAATTCAGAGAAAATAGCGCGTTGAAAGTTACGGAACCCTCCTTAGACATGTCCTGAGCTGCTTTTGGCTAAATTCATTTTAGACTGATGTCACAGGTCCCACGGACATACATTCTTACTGATAAAATAATGTGATAAAGTGAAAAATTATGTATAGGTTGGGAAAGAAATTTTCCACCTTAACACTGGTATATAATATCTCTAGTTAGATGATTAAATCCAATTTAATCTGCGAGTAAAAAAAAAGTTTAAATTTGAATAAAATTAACGTGTCTTAATATTTCTTTATTGCATGTAAATAATTGACATTTAAATTGGTAGAATTATATTCGTATGGCGCTATTGTTTGTTTCTTTTTACGTTTCGATTTGACCTGAACCAATTAATATATTATTATATAATTAATAATTGAATGAAATTATTTCTGTGTCGACCTTAGGCTTGCGACAACATGGATGACATTCGCTGGTGCTCGAGCTATCATTTGTCGACAGTGTCGCCCCTGTGCATGAACGGAGTAGGTCTACTGTGTAGATGATGAGTGTGCTGAGTGCGAATTTTGTCACTACTCGCCTTGAAGGAGTTAACTGCAATTTGTATGGCATCGAATTAGTTACCATTGTTTGCAACTAGGGGCGTTGTTTCGATGTCAACATTCGATGACAAAAACTCGCACTCATATAGTTTGAAAGTCCTCCAAACGTGGGCCCGCTCACTCACGTTCATAATTTTGAGAACTCCATTGACTTAGATTTTAGATCAGCGAACTCTCGACTTTAAAAACAGCGCCATCTATCGACGACAGCTAATTAATTACCTGTGAGACTATCAAAATTGTGTGTGTGTACGTAAGCATTGTCTTCGGCCTCAATTTATCTTTGTCACCGCAATAATTTTCACCGACTTTGGGTCCCAGAGTTTAATAGCTTCGGAAACTCGCTAGTCACGGCCCATTTAACTGTACTGTGACGTAATGCTTTGTACTTGACGATCCTTGACTTCACAAATAAGCTGAAACATTAAATCTTTATTGCCTCCGTTCGACAGGAAAAATGGCCGAAAGGAAACGATACAGTGTTTACTGTTTATCGTGATTTCTGATACTTACATAGAGAATACTGATCGATACTTAATTTACCGTAATGAAAATGTCCTAAATTAGTAGTACATTTTCAGGGTTCCGTTTAGAACTACAAGAAACTCTTATAGTTTGGCTCTGTCGGTCTATCCGTTTGTTTGTCTGGCCTCCCTAGCTAACTTCGGTTATCATGCATGAAAATAGACAAAAAGACATTGGGCGTTTATACCCGCTTTTGAAAAAGTTGCTACCACAAATACTATTAGACTGGCAATTTTCATTTACATTTGATTTTCCGTAATTATTTAATTCAGATCCAGGGACAATTGAAGATAATATATAGATCCTTAATCGTATTTTATATGAATATTCAATGAAATAAGTAAGTAAGCACAGTATTTTCTATATATCCACATCAACAGTATTATACCTTCTGCAGATACCTATGCGACTCGTACATGCCTTTTTTTATAATGTAGGTACTTAAACCAAGCTATCGACCACCAAAGTGGCTTACAAGTGTTTAGGGAATCCTATGTCCTAACATACTCTTGGTTAGGGTTTTATCTTAATTACTTATGGAATCCTACTACTATTATAAATGTGAAAGTTTGTAAGGATGGATGGATGTTTGTTACTTTTTCACGCAAAAACTACTAAACGGTAAAATTCGATAAAATTTGGTATGCTAGTAGGATTAGGCTCTGGATTAAAACATAGGCTACTTTTTATCCTAAAAAAGTACAATATTCCCGTGAGATTACGCGGGCGTGAGATTATATTATTAACGCGGAAAGAGGTTTTAAATAGTTCATTTTGCACATAAAAAATCTTTAATATTACAGGGCCAAATGTTATTATAATGCCTATATAACAGCCTTGAATGGGATCGGATATTTATATAAGTATAATAATGGGATACCAGAACATTTCTTAACTCAGCACATTTCCACATCCAGACTTTGCCCTTTCATACAATGCAATTTTTCACGGGCTTAATGAATCATACGCTTCCAAAGAGTTTTCTATCAAGAAAGGATGATTTGTCAGACCTCCATCAATGAGCTTGGTCGTTAAAGTGTATTTTAGAGTTAGCACACAAATCTGCGAATCGGTGCGATGCGAATTTTGCGAAAGGTAGTGCGACAAGATTTTATGCGACTGGGTTTTGCTTCTAGATGATTATTCCTTCGACAGCTTTTAACTGTAGTAAACATCTTCTGAGTACTGAGTATTGATAAGCTGCAAACTTCTGTTATTGATAAAAAAATATAGCAAGAAGAAACAAACAGGATTTTAGGTTCACAGTAATGCGCGTTGCGATGAGTCGTGTGAGTTTGAAGATTTTTACACGTAAATGACATTAAAAGTTGGTGGCCTGATGTTTGAAACTCCGAAATTGATATGGACACATATTATGCTGATTTTGACTTTTTCTGAAGTAGTCCAAGCATAATAAGTTACCAAAAAGTAAGATTTTGCACCAAAGTATACCCTGGATCCAAAAGCACTGAACAGAATAGAACTCCTGACTACTTATATATACGTGTTTGAGGATCTCGGTGTCGTTTAAAGAACTATGTCAATGCCACTATGTTAATTACAGTAATCATGGTCATCACCACCATCATCACAACATAAATCATCATACCAAATATAATAGGTAGGTACTTTTCATAGTATTTTACACCGAGACAAATATATTTGAAAATTACTTTGCCGTTTGTGAACCTATTTGCAAAATTCTTTTGTTGTTGTAAAGGTCATAATTCAAAATTGGAAATAAGTTTTATTTCATATTTTGTGTGCATTTTTACTTTGGAACTTTCAATTATTTTTTAAATAATAATTGGTATTCAAAAGCTTTATAACTGTTATTTCAATTTAAAGATAAAGAGTTAATAAAGAGCTGTGTACTCTTCGACTTTGAGATATTTAAACTATAGAAATAATTAATCAAGAGAATGTGTATAGTATAAAATCATATCTTAAATGTTATTGTTAATATATTATGTAACAGAGCTTCTGTCTGACTTCACGAAAGTGAAAACAGTTTTTGGCTTCCATGACAATTACGATTATACGAGGGCGGGTCAATAAGTCCGTGACTTTTGGAATAAAACACAGATTTTTTGATAAATAAATCATTTTATTTTTCAACGTAGTCCCCCTTGAGCTCTATACACTTTGTCCAACGCTTCTCCAATTTTTTTATCCCTTCCAAAAAATATGATTTGTCGAGGTCCTCAAAATAGGCCTTCGTTTGCGAGATGACTTCATCATTGGAGTCAAATCTTTTTCCACCGAGCCATTTTTTCAGGTTTGGGAACAAGAAGTAGTCACTCGGAGCCAAATCTGGAGAATAGGGTGGATGTGGGAGCAATTCATAGCCCAATTCATGGATTTTTGCCATGACAACTGCACATGTGTGCACCCTTGCATTGTCTTGGTGAAAAAGAACTTTTTTCTTGGCCAAATGAGGTCGGTTTTGTTTTCAAATCCTCATTGAAGCGGTCCAATAAGTTGGCATAATATTCCCCATTAATTGTTCTTCCCTTTTGAAGATAGTCAATGTGGATTATCCCACGTGCATCCCAAAAAACAGTCGCCATAACTTTATTGGCTGACAAACCCACCTTGGCCTTCTTTGGCGCCGATTCACCCTTAGAAACACACTGTTTTGACTGTTGTTTGGTCTCTGGTGTGTTGTGATGGATCCATGTTTCGTCCACGATTAAAAAACTTCTCCATATTGTGATTAAACAACGCCAAACCTTCCTGTGAAGTTGTTACATGATTGCGTTTGTGGTCGACTGTGAGCAAACGCGGCACCCATCTTGCGGAAAGCTTTCTCATGCCCAAGTGATCATTTAAAAATTGAAACCACTGAGCCATGCGAGATGCCTATGGCTTCCACAATCTCTTGCACTTTTAATCTTCCGTCGGCCAACACCATATCGTGAATTTTTTCGATTGTTTCGGGTGTAGAGACCTCAACTGGGCGTCCAGGACGTTCGGCATCTTCAGTGCTTGTACGGCCACAACGAAATTCAGTAACCACTTTTTTACCATTGAAATCGATGGTGCAGAGTCCCTATAGTATTTATCAAGCTTAGCCTTGGTCTCGGTAATGGTTTTTTTTCGCAAAAAATAATGCTTAATAAGCACATGAAATTCACTTTTTTCCATTGTTTCCTTAAGTTACTGGATAGTCTGATAAAGATAGCTGTAAAACACAAACTAACTGACGCAGCAAGTTCAAATTTTGATAGGAGTCAACTGACAGATGCCTGTTGACAGGAGTAGTGTTGCTTTTTCAGTAAGGAGGTTAGAAATTCAAAAAGTCACGGACTTATTGACCCGCCTTAGTACATTTCGGCAACGGCTGCAAGTATTTACATGAAATTTAGTATGCAGGGAGTTTTGGGGGAAAAAATCGGTCTAGCTAGGTTTTATCGAATATGCGAAACTGCGCATTTTTAAGTTATTTATGTTTCTTCTTTCGTCGTGCAACAATATATAAATAATTTCGACTTTTCAACGTCAGTCCAATTGGAAGTTTGGTTAATATTTTCGTTGTTCGGTTCGAACCCCGGTAAAATATTTTTGTGATTCCCTTTTTTTTTTAATCTACTAGAGCTCCGAGCGAAGCTCGATTACCCAGGTACTAACATATTATGTTGTGCAATATTCTTTTATTGAGCTTACAAATTACAAAAACAATATTTTAATATTTTTTTGCCGAGATAAATAAAATTTAAATTTTTGTCTTTTCTTTGTCTGTCCTTGATTTTTAAGGGAAATTTCAAGCAGTGAGTGAGCTGATGATGATAAATAACACTCTCGATCATGTTACCTCTCAAACAAAAGAAACTAGAGCAAAATCGGTTCATCCGTTTGGGCGCTTCGATGCCACGGACAGACACACAGACAGACATGTAAAGCTTATGACACCCCTCTTTTCGTCGGGAATTTCTAAACATTAATATGAATATAAAATTCAATTCATCTGAAAATATGATTTTGATTGCATTTGCAATTTTATACGACCTCCAGACGACTTGTCTATATTTAATATAAGATATTAGCTATCGCCCGCGTAAATATAGTATCGGGTATCCCCGTCGGGAATACTGTACTTTTTCGGGATTAAAAGTAGCCTATGTTTTAATTTTATTTAAATCGTCAAGTCTAAAGTCCAGTCAAAGTCCAAATAAATAGTCAATGCAGTCAAGTCAGTCGAATCAGTAAAGTGTTAGAAGCTTTACTGAAAGTTTCTTGCCCACACTTATGCACATTAACGAATTTTTAATGGTTAATATTCTACCAATATTACACATTAAGAACCGAAGTAACACAAATTTATGAAAGAAATACAGAAACCACAACGTCACCCATTGAATTCCCCAGCAAAACTCCCGCGCGATACTTCAATATCCACATTTATGATTTCTCTAATTTTATTAACTTCATCATTGTAATTATTAGGCATCTTTGCTAAAGGGCCAGATTATTAAATGGTTTTTACTAAGAAGTACCTACTACTACTTCTATTACTATAATTTATTATATTATCTGTTAAGTATATAATTCATTTTAAAGTAGATATATTTTGCTATTCTGCCATCAGCACTAATATACATTATCAAGCTTTGTTAGCTTTGTATTATGAGTTAACATAATTCTGTTGACAGATCCAATCTAATTCAGAGTTTAGCTGAAACTAATTATGAAATAATTGGAATCTGTGAATAGTTTATAAGAATAATTAACTCAATGATTATATTATTTTTGAAGTGGAAACTTCCTTAGTTTAGTCGTTGTGTTTGGATTTGAGGAAACGCGAAAGCAACAGATTTCAGTACAGGCTATACGATTGCGACATCGAAAGAAAAGTTACACGAATGAATTATCATAATGATTGACTTGTGATAGTCGGTAAAGCATTAACAGGAAGTAGCGAGTGTTTTGTATCAATTTTGATGGAACCAGAATTTTACAATATTATACTTTAAACACGAGCAAATGTTGTACGTAAATGTCACCGTAAAATTGTATATACCGTTAGATTGTAATATACCTAGCGAGATTATAAAATGTCGACACATTGTCATATAAACATTCTGCTTACAATTTTACGCATTATTTTTCTATAACTGAAACTCGTTAAATTGTAAAACGGAACGCAACTCGCGCTGATTGGTTGAACGGCGCGCCGCCATATGCCAGAGAGAAGCTCGGTCCTACTAAATTCAAGAGCCTCTCGAGTTCTATGCTTAAGGCGTGCTTTGTCAGCTATATTCTATTGAATGGCTTTTTGTATTAAAATCAAAACCTTAAAGGCACTTACTAGATATCTGCGAACTATTTTAGCGAAAGATAGAAAAACAAAACTACAAGTATTTAGGCGAAGAACGCTTGAAAAATACAGTTCCAGTCCTAAATTATAATATGTCATTTTCGAACAAGAACACGTTTTTTTTTACTTTCTACTAAAGCTTACAAATTACAGGAAAGTTTCTGAATGAATATTGAATTTAAATTTACTCCTCAAATATTATAATTACGCTTAAAAATCTAGTATTAGATATATATTTAGATAAAGTTTAAAAATGTTTATTCTCACTAAGACTTTACTCACATGACCAACAATTACTAAAAGTTGGCTAGCGTTCGTCAGTCCGCAGCTAGTATCCACTTACCTTAGTCACTAATAAAACAATTGGGAAGTCTTACAAGACATTGTTTGTGATTATATAATTTTGTAGTTGTGATTTAAAAGCATCAAGAGCCTGTTTCACAATATTATAACAAGTGTCGGATGGCTTATTTGGAAGTTTTGTCGCTGCTTACTTTATATCGTGGGACAAATCATGCAAATAAGCTATCTGACACTTATCAGCAGGCAGATTGTGAAACAGGCCCTAAGTGAATTTACGTATCGTATGATATTTTATTATCACCTGCGCTCTTTTAAATGTAAGTACTCAGAAGGCTGGCACGTCGGTTGCTAGGCTTAGTTACATTTCTTTGCGGTATACCAAAGTCAGCTTAGTCTGTATTTTCTTGTTAAGGCACCTCCACGCAAAGACACAAGTACTTAATAATATTATATAACTGCCTAGTATTCATTATTTTGCTATTGTTATAATTTATAGCTAGTACTAGCTTTTACTAATAAAAAGATTTACACAACGGATAACTTATACATACTTTTACGTTGCTGTCTCTGTCTGTCGAGTGACTTTTACATATCATTTTACGTTGTTTATGTTGTCCGTTGCGTTATATTTTTATTATTATGGGGGTTAATAAAGCTCTAGGTATCTATAATATCTATAATCTTCTAAGTTTGTGAGGTTGGATGGATGTACGGATGGACGGATGTTTGTTACTCTTTCACGCAAAAAACCACTGAACGGATTTCAATGAAGTTTGGTATGGTAGAAAAATTTAGGCTCTGGATTAAAACATAGGCTACTTTCTCCCGAAAAAGTATTCCCGTGGGTTACTATATTTACGCGGGTGGAGTCGCGGAAAAAATATAGTATTATTTATTTATGTTTCAAGTTACCTACATAAATTTATCACTTTTAAAGTGACAAATCGTTGTGCTTTATGTATTTTTTGTGTCGACACAGTTTCTCTAAAACCAGAATTTCTTAGTATTTTAACTGGTATTTCCAGTAATTTTATACAGTTGTGACTTGTGAACTTCCAGAGCAGCTGTGCGAAGGTCTACAATAAAGCTCTCTGTAAAAATAAATTCAAAATGCTATGGCCGGTGTTTTGAAGTTTATAACGATCTAGATGTTATAATATTCTATTGAACATATCAACAGAGTTTGTGACAATATTCTGACGTGTTTGTTCCGACTAGTACATTTCATCTAGAAAAATCGATCGGAACTAGAAAGGATTTTGATTTCTTTTACGGCCGAACACTAAAACGCTAGTCAAAATTAAGTACCCTCTCCTATTCACAGGCTGTCGCTATCTGTGCTAGCCGAAATGAATAGGACAGCATGTGACTTGAGCGTCACTTAATTTAACTGTCGTTTGAGTATTCAGTCGTTTATCATGTAACGCAATACATTCATAATAACGAAAAGTCAAAAACTATAACCCAAGTATGCAAATTATATAGCCTATGTTCTCCGGGACAATATTATTAATCTATGGATACCTCAGTCATCAAAATTGGATCAGTTTAGGCGCTACTATGGAACAAACATACAAACAAACATAGACTGCCAAAATCATTGATTACCCTTCCTTTTGGCTTCGCCGTAGTCGGGTTAAAATGTACCTATATAATATTTTCTTCAAAAATTAGACACCCTAATTACGTTAGTAATACATAGGCTGCACTAAAAGTATCGGGAATGGAATATTTCCACTGTTCCTGTCATAATAAAATCTTTTTAATTTAAAACTCCTTGGTTTTAAAAATCGAATACCGTTTATTTATTTAAAAAAAGATTCTCGGTCTTGTCACAAGGTCTTGTCAAACTTGTTTAGTCGTTGAGAAAATGGAATTGACTCGACAAAATTCTAGAGCGATGATTTATTATGACTTTCGATGTGGTTTAACACAAAAACAGTGTGTTGACCGGATGATTTCTGCATTTGGTGATGAAGCCCCATCCAAAACCACAATTTATCGCTGGTTTGCTGAATTTCAACGTGGACGTGTCAAGCTCAGTGATGATCCCCGTCAAGGTCGTCCAAAAACTGCAGTCACCCAAGAAAACGTTGATGCTGTGCGTAAGCTGATTAAGGAAGATCGACATGTGACACACCGCAAAATTCAGGCAACTTTAGACATTGGCATGAGTCAAATACAAATAATCTTGCATGAACAATTAGGTGTAAAAAAGTTGTTTTCCCGATGGATACCGCATTTGCTCTGTGAAGAGCAAAAAGCGGCTCGCGTTACTTGGTGCGTCAGAACTCTCGAAAGATTCTACGCAGGATCCTCAAATGCTGTATACAACATCGTATCAGGTGACGAATCCTGGATATACGCGTACAAACCCGAAACAAAAAACCAGTCACGAGTTTGGATGTTCGAAAATGAGTTAAAGCCAACAAAAATTGTTCGTTCACAGAGTGTTGCAAAAAAATGGTGGCCACGTTTGTCTCCAAAACCGGCCATGTTGCGACTATTCCTCTTGAGGGACAAAGAACGGTTAATGCAGAATGGTATGCTAATATTTGTTTGCCACAGGTCGTTTCTGAACTCCGTAAAGAGAACTGCAACCGCCGCATCCTCCATCACGACAATGCGAGTTCTCACACCGCGCACAGAACAAAAGAGTTTTTAGAGCAAAAATCTAGAATTATTAGACCATCCGCCGTACAGCCCCGACCTAAGTCCTAATGATTTCTATACTTTCCCTAAAATAAAGAATAAATTGCGTGGTCAGAGATTTTCATCACCTGAAGAAGCTGTGGCCGCCTACAAAACGGCCATTTTGGAGACCCCAACTTCCGAATGGAATGGTTGCTTCAATGATTGGTTCCATCGTATGGAAAAATGTGTCAAATTTCGCGGAGAATACTTCGAAAAGCAATAAATACATTTTTAAATAGTAATGTTTGTGTCACTTCCTTGATTCCCGAAATTTTCAGTCCCGCCCTCGTATATTACAAAAAAAAATGTAAAAACCGTAATTTTATAATATAACTAGTGTGATTGTAAAATGTTGAATATATTATATTCTTTGCCCTAAAAGAGTTGTGAACATTATTTTTTACGCAGTTATTTCTGTAGTAAGAAATTAAACGCGTCAGTAATTAATTTCCTACATCGCTCACGAATTTTATTACGCCTATTTCTTTATAACACGAAACAACGGAGTATTTCTTTCAATTAAAATCAAAAAGCCTAAACATTTTTATCAGACTTATATCTAATGCCGTGTTACTTAATCGGATTAGAGAAAACATAGCTTAGGATTATGTGAAATCGTGTGGCGATACAGAACAGTAATTACGGCTTAACGAAAAGCTCAAGTTCGCGTGATAAAAAAAAATACGCCCTATAAAATAATTAAACGTAGGTATAATAAATATATACGTAGGACGTAGGTATAAGCGCGAGAGAGTGGTGGGAGTATAAAAAACAGGGCCAAGTGCGAGTCGGACTCGCGCACGAAGGGTTCCGTACAAAACGACAAAAAAATACATTTTCCGCGATATGATGTTCCGCGATATCCTTCTCTGTAGTCTATTCTATATTAGTGCCAAATTTCATAAAAAAACAGTAAACAGTGTTTTCGGAGCCCATTCAATGAAAACAAACTAATGTTTCCTTTCCGCGGGATTTCCTTTTGCGCGCACGAAGTTGCGAGCTACATCTAGTATTATAATATCAAAATAACTAAACATTTACATAAAGACTTTTCAAAACTGGACATAAATAAATCTTGTATATATTAAAATGGATTGCAATTCCCAATGTCTTGAGAACGGCTGGACAGATAAGATTTTGGTCTTGAAATGATTATGGTAGTTCAGGGAAGGTTTAAACGGTGAGAAATATTGGAAAACGACTGGGTAAAAATCAAAGATTTCAAAACTGAAGATAGAGATAACGAACAAATCTTCATACATTAAAAAGTTAGCCATCTTGGTATTCACCATACTTCAAATGTCAGCCATCTTGTTTTCACCATACTTCAAATGTCAAAATGGCTCCAAAAATCTCAAAAGTGGAACCATTTAACTGGATACACTTTTTACCTCAACATGCCTCGTCTATAATATATACGTCTATGGAAATAACACTAAAAACGACGATTTAATTTTCCCTAACTGTTGGCTGTGTTTATTTTGTCATTTGACTGTCAAATATTTGCAAGTGCGTTTAGTTTACCTGTTTGGTTACATTTTATCTATTCCAGTTCATAGTTAAGACAGCGAATTGTGTCGGGACAGTATATTTCAAAATATAAAAGCTACAAAGAAGTTTGAACACACAGTATGGGGAAATCGATACGAGCTGTAATTTTTCGGTCGACTGTACCTAACTGCTTACTCTACATTTTCTTCCAATTTTAATATATCACGTCTCAAGATTGAAAGAACTGTTCGTTTTAAAAAAATATGGTTAGATCATGTGGCAGCTGCTTTTAAATTTTTCGTATTTTGAACAGTGTGAATTGTCTGTAAATAACTTTGATCAAACATTGTAAATTATATTATTAATACTAGATTGTGCCCGCGGCTCCGCCCGCGTAAATACACCACGAGAACATCGTACTTTTTAAGCCTATATCCTTCCCCGTGATCTACCTACTCTATATCTGTGCCAAATTTAGTGATCGGTTGAGGTTCGGTCGGTCAACCAAACAAACAAACTCACATTCACATTATTGTTGGTAAGGATTGATATATATTAAAATATATATCAATCCTTACCAACAATAATGTGAATGTGAGTTTGTTTGTTTGGTTGACCGACCGAACCTCAACCGATCACTAAATTTGGCACAGATATAGAGTAGGTAGATCACGGGGAAGGATATAGGCTTAAAAAGTACGATGTTCTCGTGGTGTATTTACGCGGGCGGAGCCGCGGGCACAATCTAGTATTAATAATATAATTTACAATGTTTGATCAAAGTTATTTACAGACAATTCACACTGTTCAAAATACGAAAAATTTAAAAGCAGCTGCCACATGATCTAACCATATTTTTTTAAAACGAACAGTTCTTTCAATCTTGAGACGTGATATATTAAAATTGGAAGAAAATGTAGAGTAAGCAGTTAGGTACAGTCGACCGAAAAATTACAGCTCGTATCGATTTCCCCATACTGTGTGTTCAAACTTCTTTGTAGCTTTTATATTTTGAAATATACTGTCCCGACACAATTCGCTGTCTTAACTATGAACTGGAATAGATAAAATGTAACCAAACAGGTAAACTAAACGCACTTGCAAATATTTGACAGTCAAATGACAAAATAAACACAGCCAACAGTTAGGGAAAATTAAATCGTCGTTTTTAGTGTTATTTCCATAGACGTATATATTATAGACGAGGCATGTTGAGGTAAAAAGTGTATCCAGTTAAATGGTTCCACTTTTGAGATTTTTGGAGCCATTTTGACATTTGAAGTATGGTGAAAACAAGATGGCTGACATTTGAAGTATGGTGAATACCAAGATGGCTAACTTTTTAATGTATGAAGATTTGTTCGTTATCTCTATCTTCAGTTTTGAAATCTTTGATTTTTACCCAGTCGTTTTCCAATATTTCTCACCGTTTAAACCTTCCCTGAACTACCATAATCATTTCAAGACCAAAATCTTATCTGTCCAGCCGTTCTCAAGACATTGGGAATTGCAATCCATTTTAATATATACAAGATTTATTTATGTCCAGTTTTGAAAAGTCTTTATGTAAATGTTTAGTTATTTTGATATTATAATACTAGATGTAGCTCGCAACTTCGTGCGCGCAAAAGGAAATCCCGCGGAAAGGAAACATTAGTTTGTTTTCATTGAATGGGCTCCGAAAACACTGTTTACTGTTTTTTTATGAAATTTGGCACTAATATAGAATAGACTACAGAGAAGGATATCGCGGAACATCATATCGCGGAAAATGTATTTTTTTGTCGTTTTGTACGGAACCCTTCGTGCGCGAGTCCGACTCGCACTTGGCCCTGTTTTTTATACTCCCACCACTCTCTCGCGCTTATACCTACGTCCTACGTATATATTTATTATACCTACGTTTAATTATTTTATAGGGCGTATTTTTTTTTATCACGCGAACTTGAGCTTTTCGTTAAGCCGTAATTACTGTTCTGTATCGCCACACGATTTCACATAATCCTAAGCTATGTTTTCTCTAATCCGATTAAGTAACACGGCATTAGATATAAGTCTGATAAAAATGTTTAGGCTTTTTGATTTTAATTGAAAGAAATACTCCGTTGTTTCGTGTTATAAAGAAATAGGCGTAATAAAATTCGTGAGCGATGTAGGAAATTAATTACTGACGCGTTTAATTTCTTACTACAGAAATAACTGCGTAAAAAATAATGTTCACAACTCTTTTAGGGCAAAGAATATAATATATTCAACATTTTACAATCACACTAGTTATATTATAAAATTACGGTTTTTACATTTTTTTTTGTAATATACGAGGGCGGGACTGAAAATTTCGGGAATCAAGGAAGTGACACAAACATTACTATTTAAAAATGTATTTATTGCTTTTCGAAGTATTCTCCGCGAAATTTGACACATTTTTCCATACGATGGAACCAATCATTGAAGCAACCATTCCATTCGGAAGTTGGGGTCTCCAAAATGGCCGTTTTGTAGGCGGCCACAGCTTCTTCAGGTGATGAAAATCTCTGACCACGCAATTTATTCTTTATTTTAGGGAAAGTATAGAAATCATTAGGACTTAGGTCGGGGCTGTACGGCGGATGGTCTAATAATTCTAGATTTTTGCTCTAAAAACTCTTTTGTTCTGTGCGCGGTGTGAGAACTCGCATTGTCGTGATGGAGGATGCGGCGGTTGCAGTTCTCTTTACGGAGTTCAGAAACGACCTGTGGCAAACAAATATTAGCATACCATTCTGCATTAACCGTTCTTTGTCCCTCAAGAGGAATAGTCGCAACATGGCCGGTTTTGGAGACAAACGTGGCCACCATTTTTTTGCAACACTCTGTGAACGAACAATTTTTGTTGGCTTTAACTCATTTTCGAACATCCAAACTCGTGACTGGTTTTTTGTTTCGGGTTTGTACGCGTATATCCAGGATTCGTCACCTGATACGATGTTGTATACAGCATTTGAGGATCCTGCGTAGAATCTTTCGAGAGTTCTGACGCACCAAGTAACGCGAGCCGCTTTTTGCTCTTCACAGAGCAAATGCGGTATCCATCGGGAAAACAACTTTTTTACACCTAATTGTTCATGCAAGATTATTTGTATTTGACTCATGCCAATGTCTAAAGTTGCCTGAATTTTGCGGTGTGTCACATGTCGATCTTCCTTAATCAGCTTACGCACAGCATCAACGTTTTCTTGGGTGACTGCAGTTTTTGGACGACCTTGACGGGGATCATCACTGAGCTTGACACGTCCACGTTGAAATTCAGCAAACCAGCGATAAATTGTGGTTTTGGATGGGGCTTCATCACCAAATGCAGAAATCATCCGGTCAACACACTGTTTTTGTGTTAAACCACATCGAAAGTCATAATAAATCATCTCATCAAACAATCATATTTGCAAGTGCGTTTAGTTTACCTGTTTGGTTACATTTTATCTATTCCAGTTCATAGTTAAGACAGCGAATTGTGTCGGGACAGTATATTTCAAAATATAAAAGCTACAAAGAAGTTTGAACACACAGTATGGGGAAATCGATACGAGCTGTAATTTTTCGGTCGACTGTACCTAACTGCTTACTCTACATTTTCTTCCAATTTTAATATATCACGTCTCAAGATTGAAAGAACTGTTCGTTTTAAAAAAATATGGTTAGATCATGTGGCAGCTGCTTTTAAATTTTTCGTATTTTGAACAGTGTGAATTGTCTGTAAATAACTTTGATCAAACATTGTAAATTATATTATTGATACTAGATTGTGCCCGCGGCTCCGCCCGCGTAAATACACCACGAGAACATCGTACTTTTTAAGCCTATATCCTTCCCCGTGATCTACCTACTCTATATCTGTGCCAAATTTAGTGATCGGTTGAGGTTCGGTCGGTCAACCAAACAAACAAACTCACATTCACATTATTGTTGGTAAGGATTGATATATATTTTAATATATATCAATCCTTACTAATATATTTCCTCCTTGATAATATATTTTCTTTAATATTGTATGCAAGTAGAGTAGATTAGTCCATCGGGTACCTTTGAGATCATAATTATATTCCTACTAATATTATAAATTTGAAAGTTTGTGAGAATGGATGGATGGATGTTTTTACTCCTTCACGCAAATACTACTGAACGGTTTTCGATGAAATTTGGTATGGTAGTCGTTTAGGCTCTGGATAAAAACATAGGCTAATTCTTATCCCGAAAAAATACAATGTTCCCGAGGGAAACTGTATTTACGCGGCCGGAGCCGCGAGCAACAGCTAGTATTTAAAAAGTCGTTGCCGCTGCCGATCGTGGGCTACACAGAAGTAATAATTCGTTGTAAAATATCACGGTGTGTCTGCATCCATTATACATTATACTTATATACATTAATACAAGCATGTTTTCCACGTTTCATAATAGGCCGTGGCCTCACTGGAAACTTGTGAAATCGCTTGCTTTGCCGAGGATACCAGAAGCAAGAAGAGGGGGTTGAGGGCTTTAAAGAAATAAATCTTTTCCTCCATATCCTCCATATCCTTGTTAATAACGATTAGGTCAGGCCTCGCGCCTCAGACGTCGCCTCAGACAACTTATCTTAAATATGATGAAATTATAATGTCGACCAGCGGTCAGCCCCGTGAAGTATCGGTTTGAAAAAACGTTCTCGTTCCCTCTCGCCCCGCGCACCCCCCACATACGTCTAGCCATGCACACATAGTTGAGAGCTGTCATTCGTGTAAGTTTATTGAATGACGGTTCATTACGTTAATAATTATCACGCTACCCGTCTGCTTATTTTAAAATCTTATAAAAAGTGCTCTCCATAGCCTCACAACATTACTTCTATAATCATTACCACAGAAACGCTTTAGTCTAGAATAGCCTAATTACGGCAAGATGGAAGCTTCTAGACCAGCTTCCAATATTACCTGAAAATGCGGTAGGGCAGGCCTTATCGAAGCTATAAAGTGTCTCCAACATGAGTGCCCTATTTACGCCAATGCGATTTGTCGTCAACGATTCGCGAGATACGCGACGTGGAGGACCCAGCGCGTGTAAGCTGGCAAGGCAAAGTAATGTCAGTTCACTAGTATGAACAAGGTTTTATGTGCAATATGTTCGTAGGGCCATATCCTTTTAAAAGGTATAATTGCAAAATATCTTTTAAGATACGAGATTTAAACATTATTCGAGCACTAGGTGTTACTAATTAATTTATAGTTACTATTTAACGTCTATGGTTCCTAACGTTTTAGCTACTTCAACTGAGCAAAGTTTTATACTTAAACTTATGCAGTCTGTTTTAAATTTTCTTAATCTACCCTAGTGTGTAGTTGGTAGTAAGCCTTTTAGTGCTTGTAGATAATATAATCGCTTGTATTTTTTCACTAATTCTTTGTTTTTAGTTTCAGATGATAGACCACTAAGTTTGTCGATAGTGCTTTCAAAATGGTCGCCCGCGCCGCGCTGACCTCTTTCAGTTGATACTAAACCTCAATCTTTCGTGACTCCATAAAGTCGAGACAGGTCGTTTTATTGGACGTTAAAGTGTGGAAATGGCGCAAAATACATTTAACTGACTGCAAACTTTGATATTGTCTTTTCTTACTTCTATTGTTTAATTCATCATCGTCAGCCCATTAGCGAGTCGTCGATTTCTAGAGTGATAACTAGATTTTCTGATATCCTGATTGCCAATACATAAGGCTTATATAATTTGAATAATTAAACAAAATTAAAAACCCCCGAATTTTCAAGAAAGGAGTGATATTATGATGAGGAATTACAGCTACGAACACTCTCGATCATGTCAGCTTTCAAATAAAAAAACTAGATCAAAATCGGTTTATCCGTTTGGGAGCTACCGCCTACGATGCCACGGACAGACACACAGACAGACAGACACGTCAAACTTATAAGCCCTCTGTTTTAGTCAGGGCTTAAAAAGTCTTCCTTAGAAACTAGCTGATACTTGTTTGTTTCTACTTTTATATACAAACTTTCACGTTTTATATAAGAATCAGGACTTAGTGTTTTCTGTTTTATTTATACAGTAGCCATTAAGCTTATCCGAAAATAAATATGAAATATCAGCGATGACGGATTCCGACTCGGATATAAAACTTCCGAGGAGATATAACTCCCGGGAAACAATATTTTGGCAACATTAATCAGTGTTCGGTTACTTTGAAATATATTTTTCACTTTCCCTCCGAAAAAGACTAATACGAAATTATTTATCGTCTGTTCGACTGTCAGTCCCTGAGTTGTGTTTCATTTCGTACAATTCTTAAATCGACAGAAGGTTACATAGAAGTTAAAGACATTTGGCCAAATTGACTATACTCTATTATAATAATTATACTGTCTTGAAATTGGAAGGAAAAAAAGTAATTTTAATTACGCAAGCATTGTCTTTCACTTCTTAAGGTAAGCTCACACCGAGACGTGTCGCGACGCGGCACTACATTTTTATAATAGCTTTACAAAATGGAACTTTGGTCACTACTCAAGAAGAAACACGTTTCATTGCAAAAGCGGCGCCGTATATAATAGTATACGTAGCTCGAAATTCGAACCCTTGCAAATTGAAAGTGTAGTGGATAAAGTTCAATTTTGAATAGCTTTCTTACAAAATGCAGCGCGGCTTCGCGTCGAGTCTCGGTGTGAACTAACGCTATGAGGTCATGTCTCTCCCAAGACTCTTCCACGGTTATTATCGTAGTCAACTTTCCCTTCAATTAGGGACACTGCGTGCCACCTTCATACCAAGAGCTGATGATGAATAGGTATTCCCATCAGCTCTTGGTATAAGTTCAGTTCAGGTGAACTAACGGGCTCAACTGGCAATTCCCTAAGTTACCTAGTAAGCTTTAGGTCCAATAATAATATGAAATAACCGGCAAAATTCATCACAGTTATGACGATCCTTGAAAATCTGGACTTTATTACCGTCAGCAGTATTGTGTTTTACGAGCGCTTGTATTACTTAGCCCTTACGGACCCAAGGCTTACGTGGAAGTGTTTCGACGTCCTTCAATACTAGTTAGGTTCTACAGAAAATATTATACTGCTCCACACATCGCCATACATTTGCATTTTATAGCTTACAAGTACAAGCAGATTTTAGCCCGTTAAGCCCACTTGCGCAGATCTGGGTTAAAGTTAATCCTCGGCTAAATATCATGTTATTTCTCCCATATTCCCATTATGATCCCATTATGATATTAAAATATCTCATAACTTTTATTGCGCAAGTGGGCCTTATATACCTAAACCAGGCTTAGCATGCGCACCCTAGAAACACGAAGAATCGAGAAAATGACAGATTGAAGAAACATTAATACCGTTCGGAGCAAAATAGTTCTCATTGTAAGGCAGCAAGGTCGATCATCGTTATGAGAAACAACATTTGTTTTCTTCCCGAGAATGAGCTCACGAAATAGCCTCTTTTGACAGCTGAAGTAGAAACATTTTCTTATTTCAATGTCAAATAGTCTTACAATAACATCATGGCGGTCCAAGACAAATACATAGTTTATTTACGTTTAGTCATTTACATGAATTTGATCATTTTTAACAGAAGATTTCCCGGCAGCCATTTTAAAAATATGGCTATTTAGAAATGATGACTTCTATTGATGACCTTGTTAGCAAAGAGTACCAATACAAGTCTTGGATAGAATATTTCTTCTTTCAAATTATTTCTTCGGATCGCCGCTGGTATAATAGCAATATGCATACCAATATGCAGTCGGATCAGATAATAGTCCATCAAATCCTACATGGAGAAGGATTAAATAATAATAATAATATCTAATAATACTCTGGAATATATCCTTGGAGTCCCTGTGAACAAAATGTACTGCAATTGTTAATTTATTTCGTGTATCAATATTACAAGCTTTTAAATCGAATATTTATTTATTTCCGCCGTTGACTTAGACCACTACGATCCGTTGGTAGTCGCCCTTCAAACTATCTAAGCAATAAAAAGGGCTTTCATGTGAATATATCTAGAGCCCTCCGCGCTGTCCACTTGTGTAATAGCATTTCGTCCATTGCTTACATATTTTTTTATACAGCCTCCGTAGTCTAGTGGTTGGAGCTTGGCTCTCGACTCGGAGGTCGTGGGTTCGATTCCCGTATTGGAACAACAAAAAATGCTGTTTCTATGTTGGGTTAGGACAATGCAGGCTGATCACCTGAATGTCTGACAAGAAAGATGATCCATGCGATCCATCCAGATAGATGGGCATGTAAAAAGTAGGACCTATGCCTGATCTCTCGCCCGTCGTGTTGGTTAACCCAGTGGGAGGGTTACGAGAGTAAAGAAGGAGAGTTTTTTAAACAGATTATTTTTATTGCCGAATATTAGATTAGATAAATTTAATCCTTACTTAATATCATGAATGTGAAAGTAATTGTCTGTTAGTTACGCAATGACGCCTTAGCTATTAAACAAATTCTAATGAAATAACGTAAGTTTACAGAATACGGATAGATTAGACCTTGAAAAGACACTGGGGAAAAGGGGAAAATATGGGAAGACGGATCACCTGATTGAAAGTTATTTCCGCAAGTGCATTGCCTTTTAAAAAAGAGTACGCTCGTTTCTTGCAGGTTCGAAGTGTTCCCTTAATACTGCTGCTGGTGACAGTTTATTCCAGAGTTTTATTGTGCGCGGCAGAAAACTCCGGCAAAAGCGCACAGTGGAATACTGCCATACATCAAGATGGTGAGGATGGAAGTTTTATCGCGTGGGAAAAATTTCATCAGGTATGAGTCTAAACAGATCCTCGGAGCACTCCCCATTATGTAACCGATAGAAGATACAGAACGAGGCTACTTCTCTACGTAGTGCCAATGAGTCGAGTCGATTTGATTTGCTTTGACAGTCAAGATTTTGCGTCGCCCTTCGTTGGATGCGATCCAGAGCAAGAAGCTGGTATTTTAGTTCTCCTACCCAGAGATGAGAACAGTATTCCATGTGAGGCCGAACCTGCATCTTATAGAGAATTAAGCTCTGGGCCGGAGTGAAATTCTGCTTCGACCTGTTTAGAACACCAAGCTTCTTGGAGGCTAACTGAGTCATACCTTCTAGATGACATCGGAACTGGACCTCGCTCGATAATTATATGTTAACACCGAGTATTCCAATGCTAGCTGAGGCAGTTACGGGGGATTATCTCGGCAAAACGTACCCTTGAAGATCCCTTGGATATAGGTAGGGATTTCTGTGCAAATTAAGGAAATATCTAGTAAATATTTTTTATTAACTACCTACACATAAAAATATTTTATCAATAAGTTGTTTTAAACATTTTACATAACCCTGAAAACCTGCCGGGTTTTCATTTTATGCAATAAAATACGAAGGTATTTGGAACTTCAACAAAGTATATATTAGCATCAGGTGGCATGGCCCATAAAATATTCGTAAAAGTAATTTTACAACAACCACTGAAACACAATTTTAATATCAATAAAATTACATAATTTAATTTCGCTGGCTCCCGAATGTTTATAGGCGATGAAGTATCAAATAACAATAAGGTTGAAGGTAATGTCTGCCTGTTTAATGTTACCACGATTTGAGGTGAATTCCACCGAAAAATTAAAACAAACTAGTCGTCGCCCAGTGGTTAAACCATAATTCATTTCATTTTTAAGTTTGAGAAGTAGTTTTTGGAGCCAGAGACAGATTTTCATGACCCAGTACATAGTAAATAATAAAAAATTAATTAGCTGTAAGTCAAGGTAAAAGTCGTCAGCTGGTAAGATTCAGTATGTGATAGATGCTGCTGCGTTACACCTTTCAAAGTACCAGCAGAAAAACTTCCCACTGAGATACAGCAAGCTGACATTAATTTTCATTCACAGTAGCACATACATGATCACCAGGTTAATTTTTAGGTGAGAGGAAAACTTTGAGAATATTTATTTTTTCATGTTCAAGCAGCCAGCTGACGTATAATCGACCATGCTATGGTTAGCTAACTTTATTTTTCCCATGAAGGGAGGCTGCCACTGCCCGCCCTACCCACAGCGTCGCAGCTGACCCGTTGTTGCAGTCACCCGTTTTAATTAACTATAAATAAATAAATACTTATAAGTAGATAAAGATATTGTGTAAAACCCAATTTACCGCGGGCCGACCAAAAGCTAGTATTAAGTACTTAAGAGATAGAGCTCTCTCTATCTCTTAAGTACTGTGGCAAAGCCACTAGCTTTAGAAATATAATATAAAAATAATTTATATGCATATGCATATATGCATAAATTAATATAACAGCCTCCGTGGTCTAGTGGTTAGAGCTTGGCTCTCGACTCCCTCGCGGGTTCGATTCCCGCACTGGAACAACAAAAAATGTTGTTTCCAACTTTGGTTAGGACTATGCAGGCTGATCACCTGGTTTCAATGAAACCAGCCACCGTCACTGAAATCAGTATGGGAAGCTATTATAGCATACGTAGTAAATAATGCGGCGGCCCGCACAAATTTTCTAGGGAGATCTCTGCCGGTGCCCGACTTTTACCCGACTGCGCGACGCAAAGGACGCGTTACATCGTTTAAAGACGCGTCGCAAAGAGCGCGTTTACAAAATCTGTTGTTTGACAGCAGCCTAGTAGGTACAGACTGACATACATAAATATATATGAGGAGCACCTTTTATAGATCGATTCAAATTTTGTCATGGTCGTCACAGATGACGGGTTAATTAACCTAAGTCTAGCGTCAATATGGGTTATTGGCACACGCCACAACCCAGGTTCGATACCTGCACCATCACGTGTGTGACTCAAGGGGCCTATTCACCAGGCCATGGACGCTCTTATAATAATGAAACAAGACACCTACTAGAAAATGAAATATTTATGCTTAGGATAGAAAAAATAATTTTAATTATTTTATTATTTTTCAGGCACGCAGTACAACATTATTTTTTTGTATAATATTATTTGGATTTAATATTCTAATATAATAAAGTTTTAACATTAATAATCAAAGCCACAAATACTGTGTTATTTGTCGATACGACTGCCAACAATAATCATTAGCACAACATCACAATTCTCAATCTCACAAGATATAAAAAATGAAATACGATATTTGAAAATTTTGACGTCCCTTCGACGGGGCAAAAACTTTACGGGACTTTCCTAGTTTTGCCGCGTACGCCGTAAGCGATAGACATGTGCTACATGCACCGTATGCTTGTTGTAGTGCAATCAAATCGAAAGCTTACTACGTAGCTGTTTATCTGTTCCTCTTTAATCTGTGCTGACATTTCTTTAGAAATGATTTATGCAATAAATCCAGATAGTGACAAACAAAAATAATCATTATTGCCACGCATTAAGAATCGTGAATGTTGAATTGTTTAAAGCAAATTTGAAATCCGCTATCTTTATGTATTTTAAACAAACAGAACAAGCTTCTTAAGAGCAGAAAAATGATCCTCTTTTTGTAAATTTGGATGAAGAGGTTATGGAAAATTGTTTTTACTTTACTTAAAATCATATTTCTTATTTAAAAAAAAAACTATTTTCGATGAAGATTTACTTAATTTTTAAATATTGTAAGTTTTGCAGGATTATGTTTCATTTGGACGACAAATTTACCGAAAAGCAGCAAATTTATGTTAAATTTGTAAACACCATTCAATATTTCGTTTCACGTCCTTAACCCTTTACGTCTATAAATCAATTATTATTAAGTTAAGGTGCACCATGAAACACCTCGACAATAACAAAGGAGAATTTCTTATCGATGCCGATTGTAAAACTTTTCCCCTTGAAAATGCTATAAAGAAAATGGCATAGGACCCGAGAAATTCCATTATAAGATTAAGTCCCGCGTTTGTACACTTTTAATGGAGTTCTCAGTTATTTAATTTTTTTATTTTTTTGTGACATTCCGAACAAATAAAAAAATTCGCGCCTTGGTTACGTTAATGGAGTTTTTTGTTTTTTCTGTATACAGAAAACGGTGGAGATCCGTACATAAAGGTCGATTACATTTTACCCGACTACAGTGAAGCCAAAAGGAAATGTTTTTTTGCAATTTATGTATGTATGTATGTACATATGTATGTTTGTATATATGTAAGTATGTTTGTTAGCGTTTTCTCGTAATCTAAAAGCCTGTTTCAAAATCTTCTTATAAGTTTGGAAAGCTTATTCGTAAGTCTCGTCGCTGCTTACGTTATATCACAGATTAAAGAGGAACAGAAAAATAGCTACATGGTAAGCTCGCGATTTGATTGCACTAATGTCTACTGCAAGCTTACATTGATTGATGCAAGTCTACTTGCCGCCTACGCGGCGAGATTAGAAAAATCCAGTAAAGATAGTGGGCCGTCGATGGGTCGTCAAACTATTCAAATTTCGTGTTTGAGCTTTATGTCATGTGAGATTGTGATGTGTGCTCCTAATTGGTTGTTGGTTGTCATGACGACAATCTACAAATTTTTGATATTATACCTATTTATGTTATTGCGCGCTATTAAACATTGTTCTTTACAGCGCGTGGAGTCGTAGGCGAGTCGGTAGGCGAGTTGTGGAGACAGTATGATTAACTGAATTTAATCTGTGGCAACCCTGATAGGATTTCGATCGAATTTTAAGTTTATAATAATATCTATAGACGCTTCGTACCACGTCAATCTGGCCCCGTGCTGAGTACCCGAAAAACTTGTATTACGGGGACTAAACAACGTGAAGTATATTAAATACTTTTATACTATATACATATAATATTTTAGATTATTATTACTTATTATACACATATTATTTAATACACACACCCAAGAACATAGAAAACTGTTTTGTTCCTTCGGCTGGATTTGAACCCGTGACCTCCGACTTGAGCAGCAACGCGCTAACCTCTTAACCACAGAGGCTGTCTGACAGCCTGTCATTTTAAAAAAAAGTTTTCATGGAAGCTGTTTTTCTGTACGTAGGAATAGGCTAGACGACAAATTTTTTTTTATTGCATGAATGAATAGTACTCTGAAATATTAGTAACTTCTCAGAAGAAACAGTATATCAAAAGTCAATATTTTCAAAGGCACAGCGATTTGTATACAAAATTCCGCAAGTCTCGTGAAAACGCTCCATACTAAAGTCGTACCTAGCTATGACGTCACGCCTAGGTTAAAGTGTATGAAGTATACGGTCGCAGGAACATATTTGTAAATATCTCCGATATTTGTGCGTTTAAGTTCATACTTACCATAATGAATGTTTTTGTATATGATGTGAGTAAACTAATGATATAAGTTTTGTTTATTAATTTAGCAAAAAAGAATTTAAACTTTTTTGTACTTTTTAGATGTATCTAATTAATAAACTACACATAAAATATTATATTTTTTTACATTTACCAAGTAGTAATGCCTTATTATTTCCAAGTATATTAATGAAACTAAATATTTTAGATGTAGTCGTCATCCCTATTATACAGTCTCTGTCGCTTTATGTAAAGCACAGTGTTAATAATTCGTGGTATAATATACTCTTGAATATAAGCAACTGTTACTATGGCATCGACTTTTATACTCGAAAAAAAAAGTGCTCTATGTATGCCGTAGCACTTTTTTATGAAACATAAAATATTTTTTTCAGGTAGGAAAGTTGATCCGATAGTTAAAGTTGCCTATATTCAAGAGTATATTCACTCCTGAAAGTTTGTATACTGACTGGGAAAACACCACGTATTATATACTCTGTGCTTTACATAGAGCAACAGAGACAAAATGTATAAATAAGCTACCTGACTCTTATTAGCAGGTACATTGTAAAAGGGCTCTGAGAAAACTAACAATCTCCAAAGGCAAGTCCATCAGCTCTGTCTAGAAGACTACAACTGCACTTCTTCCAACTTCTCACCATCGAGGAGAACCCGTGGCTCAACAGAAGAGATGCAAGTGGCCGATTTACACCTAAAAACTGACATCATACCTTCAAGGTTACCACAATCCAAGCAAATGGTAACGCTAAGCGGCAAGCGCGTCCATTTTAGATACATTGGAAAATAATTCTCCTATTGTATTTCCCACTCAGTAAATATGAAAACTAATTTCAATTGTTAGTGTCCAGTCAACCATTTTGATTTTCCCCACGAGGCGTCAACGTGAATTCTTTAAGGTTGTTACCTTAACTTGGTAAAACTAATTTAACTTATCGATCAATAGTTTCTCGAAATGATTTCTGTAATCCTAGACTTGAGCCTTTACTTTGAGGCACTAGTGAAATGACGTAAGATTTTCGTTCACATATATAATATTACAAGTACAACTACAAGTATATAATATACTATCTATATGGTCTAATAAAACATAGTAAAAAAGCGTACACCTGTAAAAAATCTAGTGTATTCTATATATTGCTTATTTTATCATAACGTAAGTTAACTTTTAAGTACCGGTACTAAGTACCTAAGTATTTTACATTCAGTTAAGTTGAATTTTTAATGTAACAATATACCTAATTGATTTCTAATTAATATATTAAATACTAAAATGTATAATAATTAAATTCATTAATAATTATTATTATTCCAACTTTTTTGATTCAATGGTTGGTTTAGGTACCTGAAAGCGCCATCTGTTACAAGACAATGTAACTATCTCAACGCCTTCGTATCGGTGCTTACAGCAGCTACAAACAATCAAGCAATTTAGTTTAGTATACTCTTTAAAGAGGGCGCTTTACAGAATTCAATTATATTTGAGGTAGTTACAATCCGTTCAGAGATGTTTTGCCTCTGACTAGGATCTTTATGCCAACGACACAAGGATCATACTCATAGAAACTCTGAGGTAAAATAACTCTGAACGGACCATAATTTAAGAAATATTAATTTCTTTTATTTTTCACTCCTGAAAGAGACTTTTACTATTATTATTATTATATTATACTTTACTAAATGTTTCCTGCTACTTCGTACGTGTCCTTCCCCGTGGTCTACTCTATATCTCTGCTAAATTTTATCAAAATCGGTCCAGTTTCAGAGCCTATTCAATGCAAACAAACAAACTTTTCCTCTTTAAAATATTAGTATCTAGATCTATTCGTCTCGCCTAGACTCTAGTCCCTTGTCACTTCTAAGTTTAGTATTCCTTGTCCCTATAATACTTACTTAAGGCCTTTGACTAAGCTGCTCCTTGAGATATTTTTTTAGGTTACCGCTGATTTTGACTCTCTAATAGTCGGATAGCTTGTTTGCGTGTTTTCTCCCTGTCACTGGCTATAAAGTACTTAAGCAGCGACAAAATTTCCGAATAAAATATCCGACACTTAAAAGATTGTGAAACAGGCTAAGACTGTTCCTCTATCTTTTAAAAAGTCTGAGATAGCTTATTCGGGAGTTTTGTTTCAACTGACTTTATATGGGCGACAGAGATAAAACATGCAAATAAGCTATCTGACATTTAACAGTAAATTGTTTTATATGTCGCTCGATATAAAGTCAGCATCGAAAAAAAAACTTACGAATAATTTATCCGAAACATAGAAAATTGTAAAAAAGGCCCTAAGCGAATTTTCTCAGCTACATCGCAAAGTAACGTCTATAAAATAATATCTGTAACATAACCCAGGTCAACTGAAACATGGTTTAATCATTACATACGACACACGGCCGACAACGGACAAAGCTTTTGCGTTGCTTAACACCATAATAATATTATAATCGATTACTTATATTTTATATCACAAGCCCGGAAAATGAGCATTTATATTACTTGCACGCTTAGCATGACCACCATAGAAATAAATGCGTTTTGTCTACACAAGAATAGAGAAACTGACAGTTAATATGAACAAAATACAGCTTTTTTTGTCAATATGTCATTTTGTCTACTCTTTCGTAGATAGACACCATTTCTACGGTGGTTATTCGTAGCGTGCTGATGGAAAGCCCGAAGCGATTACCACTGCACTTTTAAGCCCCATCCCCACAAGCACCTCCGGCACGCTTCGCACTTAGTGAATCTCAACACAAGCTTTATATTTCACGCTGGTTTTCAGTGAAGTCTTGTAAGATAACTTTCAATTTGTATTTACCGTTCATTGCGGAGGTACTCTTTTACTACACCAACCTTCAACAAACTAATTTACAAAGTTTTGTCACAATCAGATTGAAGGATAACAATCAGATAATCAGTAAATCAGCCAGAAGTTACATGATTCACAGCGCAAAATTGAAATCGACGGCAATGCAAATAGGTAGAAATAAATAATAATAAGCATCCGCTATTTTCTTGTACGATAAAAACAATTGAAATAAAAACGACGACAAAAACAATGCAATACCATAAACATTTTCACACGATTAATATGCGGGCGTACAAAGAAAATAGATTATATAAAGGAATCTAGGTCTAAAATAAGTCTAGAAATCGTGTACGGGCTTAGATAACGACAGAACCAATATGGATACTGTAATGAGCATACGTAGACCTTGTGTGGAAGATATTGTGCGAACAGCGAACTATGGAGTACTAGTCCATAGTTGGCTGTTCTTAATTTTATAATTTATTTGAATTATATATTTTTAATAATCTTAGTAATTATTGTAATTGTTAGTAAATTTGTAAAAATTTGATCACATTAATCATTCGATAACCCAACTAAGTATGTTAGATATTTCGTTTGCAAGTTCAGATAAAATAGAAATAAGTTTAGATCAACGTTTTTACTAAGGATTCATTTAAAAATATTTAATAATTAAGTTTAGGCGCTACGGTGGAACAAACATACATGCATAATATACTGCCAAAATCAATTACCCGTCCTTTTGGCTTCGACGTAGTCGGGCAAAAATAAAATCGAAAAGTTATTACTATATTAATACTTTTGCTACGAAAGTTTTAAAACGTAATCTCTATAGACTTCCCTGTCCGAATGACAGAGGGCGAGGTCATTCACCCTCGATATCGGCCAATATAACCCTAACTGTTAAGGGCCCTTCTCACTGTAATCTCTGAATCTTGCACGGAAGTTGCCCACTCGTGATCGTGGGGCGGGCCAACGCCAGTAATTACATATTTATTATACCTTAGATTTATGAATTCTGTCTGTCTAATTACTAATTTCTTTAAAACTTAATCACCTGTCTCGGTTTGAAGTTGGAAAACTGATATTGACTTTTACCTCTTTAGATACTACAATGTTGTAATATCTTCAACTGTTTGTCTAAACTAAACGGAAGGACCGAAACGAAGGGTTGAATTTCTTAAGTATCGACATGAGGATCCTGAGAATGTCACTTGTATAAAGTAAAAATAATAGGGATATTAAGATGGAGCCTTCAGGTATTCTAACTTGGATCATTGGTCAAGATAAAACATAATATAATGTAACGTGTATTTCACAATTTAGAATATTTGCATGAAGCATATTTTGTGCAATAAGTCTGCCATATACCTAGTAAAGCCAACAAGGTAAAGTTCAAATCAATATAACCAGTATTGTTTAACGCATTGACAACAAGATACAAAAAAAGACTACCGAACAAAACCTGTTAAAATCCTAGTATAATGTTTACCTGCCTTCGAGCATTTGAACTAAGTTTTCTTATAAAGATCACACCTACATTTTAGTTAGGGTTGAGCGATTTTAAACGTAAATTATACAATGACCTATAGCGATAAATGTATTCAAAGTGAATCGTGAAACAATTAATTCGAGTCGCACCTAGGGCTGTCACAAGACATTTTTTATGTATTTGACCAGGAAACGACCAGTGGATCGCCTGATGGTAAGCGATTACCGCCGCCTATGAACACTCGTAACACCAAGAGCTATATAATAACTCCCCTGGTTCAAGAAATTAATTATTTTTCTTAAAATATTTTAAGAAAATAAGTTTTATGCTCCAATTTGAAAAAGATCTGTCTAGTGGCTTCTAGACATTACTTTTTCGTCTCTAAGACGAAATTTAATTATATAATATTATCCACACGCAATTTATTTAGGCAACCTATTTTCGATGTGTCAATTTGATTTTTTTATCTCATATTCTTCTTTTTCTTTATATATAAAAATGGATTGCAATTCCAATGTGCCGCTTAAACTTGAGAACGGCTGGAACGATTTGGCTAATTTTTGTCTTGAAATAATTGTGGAAGCTCAGGGGAAGGTTTAAGCGGTGAGAAATATTGGAGGTGTAGTTCTAGTTATTTATTTATTCCAGTAATTAAGACGTAATTATCAACGTGTGTCGGGACAGCTGGTTAAAATAAATTGCAGGCCGAACGATTTGTTTTACATTTGATAACAGTTTTATTAAAAAAAAAACGTCCGTTTTAGGTGTAGATGTAGTAGTAGGTGTAGGTGCAGTAGTTATTTATTTACTCCAGTCCATAGACAGAACAATGCGTATCAAACAACAAGTCTACTATAATACAGAATCTTATCACAAATAAAAAAAAAATACATAGGAGGGTATACTATATAGCTAGGGAGCTGGTGGCATTTTAGGTATAATGTGATTTAATCGATGTTGACTAAAACTGAGACCTATAAATGTAGCCTGCAAGTACATAATATGTGAACTAGGAATAAATAGTGCCGAGTTCAGGCAGCTCTGTTTTTTAATAAATAATCAAAAAAAATGTAATAAAAAAAAGTAAAAAATTGTAGATTCGTTTCTGCCGCCAATTAAATTTTTATAAATTTATTTTTTATATATCAAAATTAAAGCTGGCATAAGTCAAGGATTGTGGAAGTTTGTGGAAAAATCATTTTGAAAATAATTAAAAAATACTACAATTTTAATATTTTTTATGTTTTATACAGTAAGTATTTGTAAATATAAGAAAAAGGTGGCAGACCTACAAGTCCGATAATTTAATAACAGTAAGTGTGTATTTGTACTCCCTTGCAGCAGTAGGTACTGTCCTCAGGTAGAAAGAAAAATACTTCTGCTTTCGAAAAACCGTATCAATCTTTTTTGCATCTTTCTTTTTTATGGCTTCCTTATCTATTAGAATTATAAGACTTATAGGCAGAAACAGTGTTTTAATTTTTTATATTACTTTTTCCAACAATACATACATACAACATCATCATATTGGCAGAAGTAGCTTTTTAATTTCATATAATATCGATAATTATTATTCTAATCTGCCTGCCGATGAAGTATTTTTATCATAGTAAAAAGAAAAAGAAATTACCTACGCTAAAAACACACAGAAAAAAAACCTCTGCCGCTAATATTTATATAATATTTATTTAACGTTAATATTATCTTTTATGATGTATTTTAGGAACATATTTCGTAAGCCCCTATTTGATATTGCAGCAATTAATTAATGGCAGATATTGTTTAAAATTATAATTTTACAAAGTACTCTAATAACCAACCTTTGTCAGACGATGGAATCATCTTAAAATGACTGCCACCAGCTCTGTAGCTACCGTATCTCGCACTATTTTAATATTGGATATATTGGATATGAAATAATGGTTTCGGTTTTCCTATACAAAATTATATTTTAGGCACTATCAATAGATCTATTGAGAATTACTAATAACTTAAAATTACAATGGAGTGCGACGTCGAAAAATTACTAAGACCTGTATCGGTGCCAACTTCAAATGCGAGTAAGAAAATCTTCGCAAAAAATATCTGTGTGCTATGCAAATTAGCTTATCAGATCTTATGGCAACCCTAGTACAGACCAGTAACGGGATGCTGGTAGCGCCTCACGATCACTCTTCTTAACAATACAGGAATTGAAACTAGGGCTGTCATCTGATAAATTGCGAACCCCGGGCGATACAACGCGATGATCTTTTTAGTATAGAGAAGTGTACAAAGAATATCGTATGCCTACCTTTAGCTCCAGCGATATGAAATAATAATAGAAGGTATATTTTCATACACGTAGGTAGATAATCTAGTCAGGCATAAAGAAGTGTCTGATTTACAGATATTCACTACTGATGCTAATAGCTAAATAATTTTAAGGGCTAATAAAGATTTAGAAGTAAACAACATAAATAAAAAATAAATTTTCTTTTATCAATTCAGTTTATTATGTCGCCACTTAGTTCCCTCAACTAATTGTATGCGTGTTATAAGTAGACTCTCAGAGTCAATATACCATTATCAAGACACTATGAGCACGGATTCATTTTCTGATGAACGACGTGAAGCAAATTGGGATGGTAATCCGTTTCTCACACAAGCGCAATTTGTAGGTCGAAGTCAATCACGTGCAAATCTCAAACCTCATCACAATCGGTCCAGCCCAATTTCCTTATTGCGTTGGTAGTGATAACGGAGTGTGGTTTAAGCAATCATATGCCCGACGATTGAGAACCAACATGATTCTTACGTGCTCCCACTTTTATATGGAAACCGTTAAGCATCCAGAAATATTGATGGTTATGGCCTTATGGGCGTCGATTTTTTTAAATCATAGTATATTTATTTAATCAAAGTATAAACCATTGCTATCTATGCACTTTTGCCATCTCTTAGATAGTTCATTGATTCCTTTACTAAAAAAACCATTCGGGCAGAAAGCAATAAAATCTTTGAAGGCGCTTTGGACTGCCATTTGACGGAGTTGAATTTTTTCCCTAGCTGTTGGAGCAAGGTTCGGGGAATACGATGGATGTCTTAGACATTCCAATTGAAGCTCCTCTAATTTGGTCGCCGTATCTTGTGCAGTGTGTGGTCTAGCGTTGTCCTGACGCAGCAGTGGCCTCAACAACCTTTTATTGTTGTTGTTGTTTAGCAGCTAGCTTTTCCATCATTTGCAATTGCTGGCCATAGACATCTGCCGTAATCGTCTGACCAGATTTAAGAAAGCTGTAGTGAACGACACCGGCACTAGTCCACCAACCGCTTACAAGTAACTTTTTTGAGTCAATTTTCGCTTGGGGCAGACTTTGGCTGGTTCGCCAGGGTTCAGCCATTACGGAGAGCATTTCAGATTATCGTAGAGATAAAAACTACACAATTTGTTCACGATACTTTAATTTACTAGACACTGTACACTTTTACACTTTTGGGCATAGATCCCTCTTGTGATCTTAACTCCGTAAAAGTTAGCTCTCCACTCAGCTCCTGGGGTATAAATACCTTATTTTATCCGCCTACTCCATTCTAGGTGGGGATGATGTCAGTGTAACCAGAATAAAATATTAAAAACTACCATTTAACAATTTGTTATTTATAAATAATTTAGTTTAAATTTAATGAAATAAACTCTACAACACTTAAATTATAACAGTAGAGGATCCACTTTTTATCACAGGTAATGATTCGATTTAAAATCCCTTCATTATTGTGCCAGTTGAGTGATGTAAGACAGCAGTCAACGCGCGATTGTCGGTTTGATTGATACTCAATTCATGAGGTACCCACCTTTCAAGCTTTTTCACCTTCCCAATTCTTTCAAGTGGATTAAAACAGTTTTATCACTAACACCGCAGCCTGCAGCTAACTCGGACGTGGTTTTCGATGGATCCGCTTCCACAATAGCCTTCAATTCTTCATTATCAACTTTGAACCATCGACCCATCAAAGCGATTCTTCAATCAAGCTGCATTGCTTGTAGCTCGGGCCAGTTTTGAATTTTTTTTAAAAATTTCCTAACAGGCTAGATGTCAATTTTTTTTTATTGCATAAACGAATAGTCTTAAATATGAGTAACTTCTCAGAAGAAACAGTTATCAAAAATCAATATTTTCAATGGTACAGCGATTTGTATACAAAATTTGTCGAGAAAACGCTCCGTACTAACGTATCCTAGCTGTGACGTCACGCCTAGGTTAAAGTGTATGAAGTATTATATAAGGCCGCAGGAACATATATTTTGTAAATATCTCCGATATTTGTGCGTTTGAGTCCATACTTACCATAATGAATATTTTTGTATATGATGCAAGTAAACTGATGATGTATGTTTTGTTTACTAATTAAGCAAAAAAAACATACCGGTTGTCTGTAAAGTCGGTTTACTGACGATAGTTGAACGTGACAACGTCAACAACAACAACAACAACAACAATAATAATAATTAATAATGAGGTAAAGGCAATGCGAGCTAACGCTGGTACTTGGTAACGGTACTTGGTAACGATAACGGGTAACAGGTAACGCATGAGTATGTTTTTTGTTGGCTCCATCGATTTATTTAAACTTTTTTAAAAATTTAAAAATTTAATTTTTAAATTTTAAATTTTTAAAAATTTAAACTTTTTTGTACTTTTTAGATGTATTTAATTACTAACACATAAAATATTACATTTTTTTACATTTACCAAGTAAGTAGTAATGCCTTAATATTTCTGAGTATATTAATGAAACTAAATATTTTAGATGTAGTCATCATCCCTATTGTGCCTAAAAATTGAATTGAAAATAAAAGTTTTTTAAAATCATGCATCGTAGTATGACTAATCTACAACTGGACTAAAACTACAAAAAAAGTCCATCTTTCCGTACAAAGTAACTCGAAATGAGTTGATATGAGTTTTGAAACCTGCATGGTGGTGTGAGGCCTTACACGATCTTGCTGACATTGTTGCTTGTGTGGTGGCGGTGTTTGCACGACCTTGTTTCTGAGTGTACGCATAAGCAGTGCTGCAGTGTTGGAGGAGGGAGGTGCTTTACGCATGCTTATGCTCGCAGTCACACATTTGCTTGCAGGTTGTGGGTATTTTTTCGCGGGATATTGCTAAATATAATATTAATTAAATTGTATTAAATTTATGAAGTAATTTTAAGAAAACCTATGCCACAATGATAGTTGCGGAACCCTCCTTAGACATGTCCTGGCATGCTTTTGATTATAACCTAATCCATTAAACAACAACTGGATGAATATGAACAGTCTCGTTTGATGCAGATGTTGTCTTATGCCCTTCTTATGTTCGTTAATAGCAAGGAGAAAATAGAAGAACTGGAAACTTCTCTAGTGATCCTTACCAACGCTTTTAAGGCGAATTGTATGTCTCCAATCTCCATGTCAAAAAAAGTAAAAACACTAACTTATTAGGCGGCCCCTTATCCAGTGCGTCTTTTCATGGTATACCTAACTTGATTAGGCTTATGACGGATGAATTCTCGTTACATATTATAATTAAAGCAAGATGTCGAGAAGCGTGAAACATAATCTGATTCGCGACAGGAGTGAAGAGCCCCGAACCAAAGTTAATTCCAAGAACATAACAAAACTAAGACGCCAAATTTTGAATACTACGGTTGGCTTACATGATGTCAAGATATTTTGGACGGATCGTCTCTTAAATTATGTATATTAAACAGGTTTCTTTGTCACAGCTGTCTGTTACTACGGACAGCTATGACAAAGAAAAGAAATACGTAGTAGCACTCGTAGGTCGGAAACAGGAACCAACATTATTATCCGAAGCCACACCAACCACAGTAGAAAACTTTTTACACAAGAGTCTAAAAATATTTCAGGTGCCCTTTGTATTTTTGGCCAATTTTATGCAGTTGTAATTCTTCACTTCAATTGTAATTATCTTTTACATTTTTATGTTTTAAGTTTAATTATTTTTAATGCCAACATTTATAAGGGCGGAATATCAAAAATATTATTGAAACAGAATTTAATCTCCCGTCATGTGAACCGAGGTTCTTCTTTGTCAGGATGTATCTGACCTCAATGTGGGTAGTGTAATTTTTTTCCTGAGATTTTTATTATAATGAATACTCTTCAACCCGTCAACATGATTCTATTGTCTGAGAGAAAAACCTTCCAGAATAATAATCTTATCTTATACTTTAAGCGAGACGATCTTGTGTAGGTATATATAATATAATCGGTATCTTGACAACGGCTGTAAGTATTTCCATGAAATTTTGTACGCAGGGAGTTTTGGGGGAGAAAATTCGATCGAGCTAGGTCTTATCCCTCGGAAACTGCGCATTTCAAGCGAAATATATTTTTAATTCGTCGTGCAAAAATACATTAACAATATCGACTCTCATACGTCTGATTGGCAGCTTGGTATGCGTATGTGGAATTTTTGCGTTGTTCTTTCTGAATTATGATGATTCTCCTACGAATCCTGGTAAAATATTTTTGTGATCCTTTTTTTATCTACTAAAGCTCCGAGCAAAGCTCGGTTACTCAGGTACTTAATGCTTAGATGCGAAAGTTTGTGAGGTTAGGTGTGTTACTCTTTGACGCTTGGGACTTAGGTAAAATGGAATGTAAATGACAATTTACATTCCATTTTCTATGGTATGGATGGTATGGACATTTCTATGGTAAAATGAACAAACAAAAAAATTGGCCAAGTACGAGTCGGATCCGCACACGAAGGGATCTGCACAAAACGGAAAAATGTATGTTATGTTATTTTATGTTGTATGGGAGACGGAGTTAAATATTTATTTTATTCTCTTTTAAGTATTTGTTGTTATGGCGGCAACAGAAATACATCATCTGTAAGCATTTCAACTGTCTAGCTATCATGGTTCATGAGATGATACAGCCTGATGACCGACAGACGGATAGACTGACGGACAGCGCAGTCTTAGTAATTTAGGGTCCCGTTTTAACACTTTGGATAAGGAAATCAAAAAACGCACATAAACATAAAATTTCATGTTAACTGTACCTATCTAAATTTATTTCCATCTCTAAAGTATCCCCATATAAATAGGTGATCCAAATAACATAGAAATAATTAGGAACACCGTAATTGCATTCGTGATACATAAATCGGTGAAGTTTAAAATGTGATAGAAAGTTAGTAATTACAAAAGTTGGAGGATTTATTTCACGATAATTAGCATATGCCGTGCCAAAACGCGATTACTGCTAAATATAGTTCTGTCCTTTGACATTTGCATAAAATAATTGTTAGTATCATTCTGCACAATTATTTTAGAAATCCGCCTAATTTACGTACAGCGTGATCTCATAAAACGCTACATACAGGTAAGTACATCTAGCATAAATGTTACGATCAAAATATAATTTTTATAATATCTTCTTGTAAAGGCATTTTGACTTTTTAATAGAGTTACAGTAGAGGTCAAAGGCCTTATTCGGTACCACCCGGACCAAATATAAAACCTTGTACAGGAGGCATGGTTCTATTTAATATTTTATCAAATATCCTATAACTTTGATTTAGCCCTATAAGAAATAAACCACAATATAATAACTAGAATAGAGTAGACGAGTGATTTTGTTATTGCATAAATGAATAGTAAGTAATAAGGCCGCAGGAACATAATAATATTTGTAAATGTCTCCGATATTTGTACGCCCACGTTCATACTTACTTTAGTGATTTTTTTTTGTATAATATCATGTAAGTATTTAAACTGATGATGTACCTAGGTTTTTTACTAATTTAGCAAAAACATATTTTGAAATTTTCTTGTATTCTTAGATATTGTATCTTATTACAAAACTTCACACAAAATATTATATTTTTACGTTTATCAACTATTAAAACCTCAATATTTCTGAGTATATAAATTAAACTGAATATTTTATATGTTGTCTATTAGTAAAAATTGCAACTTTCATTAGACTAACCTCAGACAATTCGGTATCACTTCCGTCTCCGGTGTCGCCGTGACATTGCTCGCTTTGCCATGACTCACGATTTTATCTACGAGGTTATTTGCATTATAGGCTGTGGGTAACTAGCATAGATATATTCTAGTCGAGACAAAAAGTGTCTACACTTTAACTGTCCCACTCTTGGGGTAGTTTGGGGCAGTCGAGGTTTGACATTTGTCGTCTTGACATTTTGACATTTGCTTTCCTGGGTATAATCATGCCGCATTTAATTGACAAAATCTTCTGAAAACAAGATGGCGTAACTTTTTCTTGTATGAAGATTTTTTCTGTTAAATGTAGGTACGGTCACAGCCAATCCTTAGTTTTGAAATCAACCGTAACTACACTTAACTAGGTAGGTACTCAAATGATTTTCTATACTTCTATACTAATATTTTATAGAGGAAAGATATTTTGACTGTTTGTTTGTTTGCATTGAATAGGTTCCGAAACTACTAGGCCGATTTTGATGAAAATCAGCACGGTAGAGAACGGGAAAGGACATAGGTTGTGGCAAAATGTACGGTCCCCGTGGATTTCTTATTGCGCGCATGAGTTAGTAGGAAACTAGTACAACAGTAAACAGTAGACAAACATTTAAGATTATTTTTGCGTTTAATAGAAACTATATTATGACAATATGTAGAAGTAAGAATACCTTAAGTTGACAGGGAATCTTATCTGCTGCCTAATGTAGTCAATTTTTTAGTAAAAAGGGCTTAAGTCGCGTTTATTTCGAAGGTTCCCAATATCCAGTTAACTATATCTGCTATAACCTACTATATATATATACTATATATATATATTATATTTACTATTTCTGCCTGAAAAGGGTAGTCAACTTATTATTTCGTTATTTTACGAAGTTATTTAAATTTAAAATCAACTGAGTTTCCAGGACCATTTTTACTTCTTTTATGTATTTAAAGTATTCTTAATAGTACTGTTACTATTTAAACTAAACTAAAAAACTTTAAATATATAGCATAGCTCTGTGCTGTGCTTGTCCTAAGTACCTCAGTTTATCAATCATGCCTAATCTTTACTATTAATCCTTTACTATAAATAGCTGGCGACTAACACGAGCTTACCCCGCGTGAAAGCCGACACGCTACTGTTACTATTTTCGTGTTTCGAAACGGGGTTGGACTCAATGATTTAAAAATTAAGGATGGGCTATGACGTACCTACATTTGACAGAACAAATCTTCATACAAGGAAAAGTTACGCCATCCTTATTTCACCATACCACAAATGTCAAAATGGCCCTAAACAACCCGAAAAGTGGGCCATTAAAGGACAGGGACAAGGAAAAGGGACAGTTTTTGCCTCGATATGCCTCGTCTATAATATATGCGTGTATGTATGGTTGGACTTCCCACTACATATAATTAGTAATAATAATACTATTATTATAGCAGTTGACGACAACCTTACACACGGGTCTGTGGTGAATTAACATCGAAATAATGATACTTTTCAACGTTTTTTATCAATTGACAACCTCTATGGCTCAGTGGTTAGTGCGTTGGCGCTTAAGCCGGAGGTCGCAGGAATCCGCCGAACGCCGAAACGAAAATGAATCTTTCTAAGGAAAATGTTCGTGCAATAATTTTCTACAACTTTAGAAGAGGCCTGACACGGCTTCAGTGTTTTGAAGAGCTAACATCTGTGTTCAGTGATGAAGCCCCATGTCTGCGGACTGTCGAACGCTGGTATTTAGAATTCCAGCGTGGACATACTAGTGTTAGTGACAAATCCCACGAAGGACGCCCAAAATCCGCCTTCACTGAAGGCGAATTTTCGCCTTCATTGCTGTGAGATAACTAATTCTCAAAGATCGTCATGTGACGTATCGAGAGATAGAGGCTCTATTAGGCACATCAGGGACAACCATTCAGAAGATCTTGCATGAAGCGCTTGGTGTGAGAAAGCTAGTTTGCCGTTGGATACCGCATCTGCTTTCCAACGATCACAAGGCGGCCCCCGTCAGATGGTGTAATAAAACTCTGCAAAGGTTCAACCGAGGAGAGTCAAATCACGTCTACGACTTCATCAGTGGTGACGAATCTTGGATCTATGTCTACGATCCTGATTCCAAACAACAATCTACAATCTGGGTCTTTCAAGACGAGCCAAAGCCGACTAAAGTTGTTCGTTCTCGAAGTACTTCAAAGAAGATGGTGGCCACGTTCGTTAGAAAACCGGTCATGTTGCGATTATTGCACTTGAAGATCGTAAAACGGTTAACACAGAGTGGTATACCACAGTTTGTTTACCACCAGTCATCGCCGAACTTCGAAATCGAACTCAAAGCGACGCATCATCCTGCACCACGACAACGCAAGCTCACACAGCGCTCGTCAAACGATTGAGTATTTGAAGCAGGAAAAAGTAGAAATTCTTGACCATCCTCCATATAGTCCTGACCTAAGCCCTAACGATTTCTTTACATTTCCTAAAATTAAGAAAAGTCTTTGTGGTCAAAGGTTCCAGTCCGGTGAAGAAGCAGTCGATGCTTTCAAGTCAGCTATTTTGAACACCCCCACCTTAGAGTGGAATAAATGTTATAATAACTGGTTTGAGCGAATGGAAAAGTGTATTTAGCTACGTGGTGAATACTTTGATAAACAATAAAAAGTACTATAAGGTTCTAGTTGTGTTTTTTTCTTCAAACGACAAAACTTAAAAGGCATGCCTCGTATAGTAAAAATATAAAATTATTAAATAATAGCCTTTTCCCGCGGCTCCGCCCGCGTAAATATAGTATTCCACGGTAAAAATAATATTTTATCTAAATGTTTTTAGCATTGGTGATAAGTAAAGTCCGCGTACAAAAAGCATTAGAGGTAAACTGATTGTCGTATTTGGTTAATGCGTAGAAGCCAACACTTTCGTGTTGTCGCCGCTAATTACTAGCTACTGGCCACGATAATGCTCTACCATAGAGCTAGGTACAATTATTGTACAATTTAGTTTTGTAATATCCTACTACTTTATTATAAAGGTGAAAGTTTGAGAGGATGGATAGATGTTACTTCTTCACGTAAAAACTACTGAACGGATGAAATTTGGTATGGTACTAGCTTAGGCTTATATATATCATATATAGCATATTTTCTTGGCTTGTTATAGGTATTTAAAATATTAAATAAACGTATTTAAGTGATTAAAAAAATCATATCGAAGGGTCTGTTTTACAGTCTAATGATTAGTGTCAGATAGCTTGTTTGCAATCTTTTGTTTCTGTCGCTCGACATAAAGCAAGCTGAAACAAAACTTCCGAATAAGCTATCTGAAGATTGTGAAACAGGCCCTGTTACAAATTGAGAATTGCTATATTTCCGGTCAAAAATCTACAAACATCTAAATGCAAAATTTGTGTGTAAATGCACAAAAAACACAGAATGTTATATTCTAAAACGGACAACTATGTTATGTGATAGTATTATGCGGCCACTTTATGTTTTATATAAATGCATAAAAATGTCTAGCGCTTAAAACATTTTACTAGCATTTTTAAAAATGTCACTTGACTCATTATGGCCCTTACTATATTTGGCGTTTTAGTGGAATAGTTGCGTAATGTAATAAAAGTCTCCCATATAATTATTTAGATATTTGACGACCTCTGTGGCTCAGTGGTTGGCGCTCAAGCCAGAGGAGGGTTCGAATCCCGCTAGGGAACAAAAAGTTTTTTGTGTTATTGGGTCATGGAAATATTAAATATATGTATAACATAAAAGTATTAAATATATTTCCATTGTCCGGTACCCGTAACACAAGTTCTTCTATAACTTACCATGGGACCAGATTGACGTGGTGTGAAAGCGTCAATAGATATTTAGACTTTATTAAGCTAGGGACTTTTTGACGTGATAACGTCATATCAATCGATGAACGCCGGTTGTACGCACGAAAAATTGTCACGTTCCACCTGATTGTCACGTTCCGCCTGATTGTCACGTTTCGCCTGATTGTCACGATCCGCCTGATTGTCACGTTACGCCTGATTGTCACGGTCCGCCTGATTGTCACGTTCCGCCTGATTGTCACGTTCCGCCAGCCTGCAAGCGAGAGCGCGGAAGAAGCGATAGAGAGGCACGATCGGCCTGAGCGTTCGGCTTGTGATGATGTTATCACGTGAAATTACTGTCTGAAAACCGACCTAACAGACAACCATTTTTTCTCACAATAATTTTGTGACAATATTATACATTAAACGTAAGAAAATTGGTCTCGTATTTAATAGCTGATGTTTTTTCTTAAAGATTTAAGTACCTATTCTGGAAAGCGCGGAAGAAGAGATAGAGAGGCATGATCGGCCTAAGCGTTCGGCTTGTGATGACGTTATCACGTGAAATTATTGTCTGTAAACCGATCTAACAGACAACCATTTTTTCTCAGAAATTTATGAGACAATATTATACTTTAAACGTAAGAAAATTGGTCTCGTGTTTAATAGCTGATGTTTTTTCTTAAAGATTTAAGTACCTATTCTGAGTTCCACTGTTGCCTACTAATAATAGGAATAATTATTATATTCTGTAGACTGTAAGAAATTATATTTCCCAAACAAAATGATACCTTTTTCAAGCAAAATAACAAAATTACAAGTCATAATAATTACTTTTCTCATAAAATTTGCAACTTTGTAACATAGGAGTGCGATCGTACTACCGACAATCATTATAAATAATCATTATTTTATAATTATTTTGCAAATATACTTTTCAGAAAATCACTTCTGTACGTTTGAAATCACAAGCTTATCTTTTTACTTTTAGTTTCAATAGGCTCGCCAGGTATACATTGCCGAAGGTGTCATAAAGTTGCTAACACACGACCGAATATTCAAACGTTTCTTAAAGTTAAGAGGCTACCAAATCACGGGCTCTGCTTGGCATTAGTTTTAGTATGTGTTTGGTCCATCAATAGGACAGCAAATCCGATGAAACATTGTTAAAAAATTAAACTGTAAGACAGGGACTATATTTTCCGGAAACCGGAAGGCCGGAGAAAATTCAGAGCATTAAAAATAGAACTTTGGACTAAGACAATAGAGTGGAAAATCGAACACATGAGAGACATAATACTCTTATGGTCGATTTCAGCTCTATTGAATTAGCGCAGAGTTCTATTGTCAGTGTTCCGATTTTCCCCGGCTTTACGGATTCCAGACAATATAGTCCCAGACGACAGGCTATTTCAAACTTAGTCCATCCGGAAAAACATTTTGTCCACCAGAAAATTTTAATTTTAGTCTTTAATAAAGTTTAATTTGTCACTATTTTGCCGCAAACCGGACTACTTTAGCCTTTGTAGGTCAATTCAAGTTATTCCTTATCTGGTAATGAACTGAACCTCATTATAGTTAATGACGTAGGCCTATACCTAGCTCTAGGAAATTTAGCACTAGGACGTAATATAACAGAATTTAAAGGAACTTACCCATAAAATACTCTACAAAGTTCTAAAAGTTAAGCTCGCCTTAATTACTGGCACCATATCTGTAACAAAAAAAATGCAGATAACTGTGTTAAAACATTTTAAATAAAGCCAAACTGTTACTTAAAAAATAAGTTAGCAAAAGCCGGGTGTGCCACCATCTTCATGGACTAAGAGCAATGTAACATTGTAAAGAACTTGCAAATGGGTTCTTAGATTCGTTTACTTTCTAAACGCCTCGCGTATACGTGGAACTAAGATGGGGAAGATAGGATTTACATATGCCCACGCAAGCCCAGCAGTGGGATCGAGTAAATACTGTTCAAATCTTGCCACATAAAGTTTAATAGTTTTCGAAGTTATTTTATTTCAGTGTATTTTAGCGGAGGCTTATTTTAATATTGAGTAAATATGTGAATTGTGAAAGGAGGTAAATATATTATATTATTATATGTCGATCGTTGTCCACAGCAGCAATGTATCATAGAAAAACCGTTGAGTTCCAATGAAAGATATGTTATCATGGGTTTATCAAATTAGTTTCAAATATTTTTACTCAAAATACATAAAGTTTTAAGGTCAGTACTTTTTTGGAAAAAATAAAATGTGAATTTTTAATACTTCTTTTTGTAGTCAGTAAAAGAGGTAAGCAAGACAATAATGAATGGAACCATATGCCGTGGGTTCAAAAACCTTTCTTTGAAAGTGTAAATTTATTCAAATTAAAAAAGAGCCCTCACGTTATCCTCTTGAAACCTGAGACAGGTGTATCGAGTGCACTCTACGCTTGTGTAAAAAAGAGATAGGTAAAGTTTCCCAATTCGCTTTAAAAGTTTGTTTAACAATGGATATTGAGGAATGATGTGCACGCGTCGTTGAAAAAATGTTTTATGGCAATTGTTGAATATAGTTAAATATATTAACAGTTACCAATTTCACCTGTCGTAATATGACTTTAAAGATTATTAATAGCCATCAGTTAATATTCATCAGCACTGATTTTATAAAAGATGTTAAGTGCAGTTGATGGTCGTCGAAGGAATGAGCATCTAAGAAAAACCCCTCGTCGCTAGAAATCGCATCGCAGCTATTCGCGTCGCAGTTATCTGCGTCGTGAATACGCACCCCGCCGATTCGCAGTTTTGTGTACAAGCCTTAAAATCGTAGGGAAGTGTTCGGGCAACGACTGCATTTTATTCGATAGGCTCAAAGTGCTCTTGCTTAAATTGTCCAAAATCGTAGGCTCCCAAGTACTGCAGATAATATATATTCTAATTTTGGTATAATGTGGGTTGTGGGTGGCTAGACGTACAAAATTGACCTAATATAAGGTATATCAATACAGTATATTATTTAGAGTTTAGACTTTTTTTTTTCACTGTACAAAAAAATTCGCAGAAGGTCTCCTGCTTGGTTTCGCAGAAATGCCGTATAACGTAACTTGTAATCTCCGTATTAAACCGTCAAGTTTGATGTAAAATGGGCTTGCCTGAAGTTATACCTATAATTATAACAGTCGGGTAAAATTGGTATCTGGTATCTGCTGTACCATTTTGTAGTGTTTCAAGTCACATTGTTCAGTAGTACTCAGTTCAGGATGATTCTGAATTCTGACATTTTCTAAACATCTTACGTAGTATTTCCGAAATTCCGCAGGAGCTCAAGAGAGCAAAATGTAAAAAAAACAGTTTTTGAAGTGTTGTTAAAATTGAGTCGCATTTTGACACCTCGACTCTCCCGGGACAGCTCATTGGTTTCTGTTCATTCAATTTATTGTTAGTTCTAGGCCTTTAAGAGATTTCGTGGCGAAAAACAAAATAGAATTGCCTCCAAATAGTTATTTGTGGCCGTGTACCTATATTTTACCTCAATGTTCGTGGCGTATAGATCGATAAAATTGACGTAATGACACTTATATTACGCAAAATCGCAGCACTACGTCACAAATCCGTGACCAACCTTGACATCCGAGAACCGCAAAGGAATTGCATCATGCCAATAAAGTGATGATTCTCTTTAATTTACTATAATGTATTTTTTATTTCTAAATTGCAATATAAACTTGTCTTATTCTTTTCATACATTATTTTTCAACAAAAAATTAAACAAACTTCCAAGTAAAATGCACCAAAAAGTATGAAATAAAACTTATTTTCTAAATAATTTCCTTTTTTAATTTGGCTAAAATTTTAACTATTTCTCTACTCGATCTTCATAATTTTGAAGTCGGTACCAGCCCATATACTCAAACAAACTTTCAACACCGATTTTACCCCCTTGGGGGTTGTATTTTGAATAATCCTTCCTTAGTGGATGCCTACGTCATACGAGAAATACGTGTGTAAAATTTCAAATTTTTTCGCCTTCAGTTGACCTGTGCGTTGATTCATCAGTCAATCATATATTATAATTATATATACGGTACCTACAGTAAAAAAACAATTTTTAAAATTTTTGTCTGTCCGTCTGTCTGTCTGTCTGTCTATCTGTCTGTCTGTCTGTCTGTCTGTTTGTTCCGGCTAATCTCTGAAACGGCTTGACCGATTTTCACATGACTTTCACTGGCAGATAGCTGATGTTATAAGGAGTAACTTAGGATACTTGTATCCTCATCATCATCAAAAAATGTTTGACGCCCAACAAAGTGGACTCAGGTCAGCTAGTACTATTATATTATAGCGGCGTCAATATACAGGTACAATCAGCAAAATATCCAGACAACCTAACCTGCCCACAAGACCTAAAATATAAACAACATGACATGCTCATAAGTACTTTTCATCTTCATACAAATAAATAAAATAGAAAGGTCTATGAAAGTATTTTACGTACCTACTTACAATAAAAAATCGATTTTTTTGATTTTTGTCTGTCCGTCTGTCTGTCTGTTTGTTCCGGCTAACGGCTGAACTGATTTTCACGGGGCTGTACTGGCAGATAGCTTATGTTATAAGGAGTAACTCTTATATAAGGATACGTTTAAAAAAAATTCAGTTCTACGCAAAAAAAGTTGCGGGCAGTAGCTGGGTTAGACTACATTTCTAACTGGATATAGATACACTTGAAAATATATTCCACAAATCGCATAAATATTGGTACATCTTTAGAGACGAGTACTACATGACTTTGAAAAATAATTTGAAAAATCAGTCCACAAACGGCGGAGTAATCGTTAAACAAAAAAAATACACAGCACAACATAATTATTACTATTACCGCCCCCTTGTTGGAAGTCGACTAAATTGTAGTTCTAATGCGTGGCCCGCTTCAACTATAAATATTAAAAAGGTTGATTTAGCAACTCTATCTACAGTCCATCACATTCTAACAATTTTTCGTATTCCAATTAAACTTGAGCCCTAAGGGTCACTTCACACCGAAACAAAACGATATACGACATGGCCCTGCATTTTTAAGATAGCTATTCAAATTTAAACTTCATTCGTTACATAAGAAGATACACCTTTCTAAAAATATACTATACCTATACTAAAAATACATCGCCGCGTAGCTTCGCGTATCGTCACAGTGTGAATTGACGCTAAGTATAAAAGCTCCAAGTAAATCTATCCAGTTTTATGTAATTTATATTGTTAATATTATTTATGCATCATGGGCGCCTTATCGGATGCGGTTAGCGGATGCATATACATCCGGCACTGGGTAGAGAACTTGAATTTCAATTGTCACTGTCTAGAGTTTTGTAGGATAGGAATATAATAATAATAATATTAATAATACGTGAAGCAAAAACTTTCTGTACAGTTTTACAAAATTTTACAACCCGAGGAGTATGAAATTTGGCTGGTTAATTAAAGTTTTTGTGGAGGAAAGTGCACACAAAGCTCATAATGTTTATAAGAATGCTTAGAAATAGGTACATGAAATTTATAAAAATAACAACAACACACACAAGCTCAGATAATATACACACACTACCGTGCGTTTGACACATGCAATTCTATTACACGTTGACGATCTGCCACATTTTTTTTTTTTCTAAGAAGGAAAAGCACCCTTATAAAGTTCAAACTTCAAAATTAGGTATATGAATTACCATGGGCAAATTTAGACCACAAGGCGTATCTATAGATTTAAATAAGGCTTAGACTTTCAAGTTTTTTCATAAATTGTATATTTTATAACACGTTTACTATATTTTACTGTATGTCTTTTGTTACATTATATTAGAAGATTTTATTACATGGCCTAAATTCCAACCATGCTTTATGTCTTGTAAGCCTTTATTAAAAAGGCTTAGGATGTTAATCAATAATTTAATTATGAGGCCATAAATCATTTGGGCGTTCCAGAGACCACGTTTGAGGGTTAGGATTTATAACGACGGTTTTTAATTAAATTATTGCTGTATCGACGTTGTTTGTTTTAAAATTCTTTAATTTTTTTTCTCGGTTTGTGTGAGGTTACTTTATTGGTGATGCGTGGTGTGTATTTGATGGTTGTGCTATGTATTTGTGCTTTATATTAAAATGTGTGCTGGTATTAGCGTATATAGCTTCGTGACGTTTCAATAATATGCCAGCGTTATTTGGTTTGAAAATTCTTTACTTTGTTTAATTGTTAGTTGCTAGTGCTGGTTGTGCTCGATGTGTGCTTTGTTATTTCATTTACCTAGTCCCTTTATTAAAATTAAATTTTCAATTAACCCACATGGCTACTAATTGTAATTCTACGAAATAACAATTACGAATATGGTAGAAAATATATTAAACTATGAATATGGTAGAGTTCCTATAACGAAGGAAAATGTAACAATAATAGTTCATCATACGTTTCTCTTTCTTTAATGTAATAACGTCCTCGTTTTTAATTGATGAAATATTATATAAGTAGATTACAGTAATAATATTAGGTATATGAAAATTAAGTTTGAAGTAAAAAAAAAAAACAATTCCACTCGTCGTGTTTTTGACTTACTCATCTGAATATTTTCAGTACCAAGATCCTTTAAAATTTCTCCAGAAACCTTATACTATTTCTAGAGACAGTTTTCGTTTTCAGCAACACCAAAAAAAAATTATTTCCATCCAGATACAAAAAATTAAGTAAATTTTTCTCTATCTTCTGTATATATTTATATCATCTTTTGTATTTAGAATTATTAAAACTCTTCCATTCTACACTACCCTCCCTTTAGTAATGTAGTAAGTAAAATGAAACGTTCTGAAGTGTGAAAAGTTGAAACCACTTTTGCCTAAACCGGCTCACCAACTTCACTCTGTCGCATTTCATTAGACGAAGGTCAACACCGATCCGCGACTCAGTCAGATGCTTCACAGCGAGCGGAGCGATCGCGTGCCTTTCACGATACAAAGTTTTATTATCTATAAACTTGTGTTTGTTTGAATGTGTTCCGTGGTTTTATTCACATACTGTATGTGCTTGCATGTGTAATATTGTGCTTCTGTGCGTAATATTTGAACTGTAACTTTTAGGTTATTCGGTAAGTGAAACTTTTTACTTCACTTTCATCTGTCTATTTATTACAGTTAAGTTGTTTGTAAATATTGTAATACTAAATTTCAATTAGATATTATGCTATAAATAAAATTTTATGATTAATATTACTAAACTTGTACTAAAATAGGTAAAAAAAGGTCGGCTATTTTATGAGACGTAGAGGTAATGTTTGAAAAAAAAAGAATCCGTGGCTTCGTCTACGGATTCATTTTAAAGTAGACAAAGCCTTGCGTTTTTATTCTGCCTATCTGGTTACAGCCAGTCTCGGATGCCTGAACTTAAAAAGTTGTTTTTTCTTTAACCCGCCTGTGTGCATGTGACGATATTTTTCATTTCAAGGTTCTATTTATAATTTATCATGGCTTTTCATTTTTCATCCATCTATTTTTATCTTCATAATATATTACATCGCATGACATAAACTTAATTAAATATTTTCATTATACAATATTTTCCAGACAACGATGATCATCACATTCGACTAAAGAAAATATTGGAGCATTCATTTCTAATTTGTCAATGCCAAGAAGTGAAATTCAAATTCTATCAATTAAGCGTGTCGTATATATTACATTTTTGTGCAATTGCAAAATTATTCTTCATATAAAGAAAGAAATACCTTAAAATTGGCACATAATATTTCATACTACCTATGACCGAAACTGCGCCTGCGCCTTCAAGCGATTTACTTTTGGACCCCAGATGCGGGTATGTTTCACAATAATGATGAAAAATTACATGTTTTAATTCAAATTATTTTCTTTTATCAATTTAAAGGTGTCATCGCCGAACGTTTTCATTTAATTTTATGTTGAAACCTGTTCTTTACTATTTGCAGCTGTCTAGATTCATATTCAGCTTCAAATTTTACATCTGGCCTTAATTAGCCTACTTTTCTTTAAACTTGTTTTGAATCATCTCAAAAAAATACCACTAAAAGAATCCAACTCACAAGAGCAACATTTGTAACTAGTTCACCTGATGGCAAGCGATTACCGCCCGGGGCACCATCAGAGTAGCTTTAAACCATCACGACCCTTTGGATTTCCGGTACCCTTACTCACTCGACGTAACAAATCGCAATCATTATTTCACGCCGGATTTTTGAGACTTAGTATCTTTCGATTGGAGCCACATAGAGAACATTTGTGCTACAGAATGGCTCTTCCTTGGGACGAATGGTTTATTTCTTTTTACTTAGGAAATCTTACATGTACATTAAAGTTACCTATAAATTGTGATTCATATTTCATTTTAATTTATTGGGTTTTATTATTAATTAATATTAATGATTCATAATATTCAGATTGTTCTTAAAAGCTGCGTTTGACAATTTTATGAGATACTAGAGAGAGGACAACATCTGTCCGCGACTTTGTGCGCGCTAAAGAAAATCTCGAGGGAATCGTACATTTTGCCGCAAAAAAAATTGCCTATGTCCTTCCCCGTGGTCTACTTTATGTCTGTGCCAAATTTCATCAAAATTGGAAAAGTAGTTTCGGAGCCTGTTCGATGCAAACTAACAAACAAACAAACAAACCTTTCCTCTTTATTATATTAGTATAGATATGTGCATATTGGTATTTTTGTTATTATATCCTAAACAGATATCGAATTATTATTGTTACTAAGACAAGAAATGTAATAAAAATTTCTGACGTCATACCTACAAAAACAAGACGAATATAATAAATATAACTTTACATTTAATAGGAGCATAAATCACAATTATTTTAATTTTGCGTTTGCTAAATGAAAATGCAATATTTTTGTTTCTTATCCTGTCCTTATAGATCTGTGGTAGCGACTGTATTATAATAATAATAAGCAGTCATTTTAAATATGTATCGTATTGTTAGGAAATTCTTGCCAATAAATTAAATTTACAGTTTTCCTGCCTGACACGTTGGCTTGGACAACAAGCCCGCAATTTTAGTAGAATTTTCGTAAATGAGAACCTAAAAGATTTAAATACCAGAACAGTTACCTATAGATAACCCCCCACACCGATTTCGGTGACGGTGGCCAGTTTCATTGAAACCAGGCCAGTTACGCAGAAGTAATTTTTATATTGCCCAAGTGTGTGAGCAGTACACAAGAGCACTCTCTACTTTTACTCTCATAAATCAGTAGGACGGATGACTGACACGACTGGCGAGAGATCAGGCGCTGGTCAGACTTTTTACATGCCCATCCGACTCATGGATCATCTTTCTTGTAACACAATCAGGTGATCAGCCTGCATTGTCTTAACCAAACTTGGAAAGAACATGTTTTGTTGTTTCAATGCGGGAATCGAACCTACGACCTCCGAGTCGAAAGCCAAGCTCTAACCACTAGACCACGGAGGCTGTCAGCTATACCTATACAATAAGAACGATTCCACACCACGTCAATATGGTCGCGTGGTAAGTTCTCGAAGAACTTGTGTTACGGGCACCAGAAAACGGAAATTTATACATAAAATCTTAAATTTTATCATATTATGTACACAAATTTGATACCCATCCATTACCCAGGAACACAGAAAACTTTTTTGTTCCTTTAGTGGGATTCGAACCCGCGACCCACCTTAAACACTGATGAACAACAGGGTTGGAAAAAATCATGAATTAAAAAAAATCGAATAAAGCACGATTAAAAAAAACCATCTTAATCACGTCATCTTTTTGGATTTTTTCATTTTAATATTAAATTGAACTATATTTTTTTGCAAAACGGAACGCGATCAAGGGATTGCGTGGGCACAGCGCGGGAATTTTGGATGGATAGCTACTAGGAAATTTAGAGCAGGTGTTTGAGGCAAGCTGAAACCTTGTTCTATACTTCTCCTATTGTATCTCAACATGAGACTGCAGGTCTGGCTGGTCAGAAGCCTATTATATGTGACTTCTATTATACGTTTCAGACATATTAATTTCTATTATATGTTTCAGACATATTAATTTCTATTATATGTTTCAGACATTAATTTGAAATTTTTATATAGTGTTAGTTTAATGTTTAAGGAGTTGAGGAAAAATAAAGCCAGAACATTTAGTCGGAGTTTTAACTTTTATAATCCAGAGTAAAAGTAAATTGTAAATATGCTGGCTATCAATTCATGATTTTCTGACATCTATCGGTCATTTTATGAACTACGATCTTCATACTATCAACGTATAGTAGACTCGATCGTAGAAGTAGTATTTTATGAAATGACTGTTAGATGTCAGAAAATAATAAATTGATAGCCAGCATATTTACAATTTTACCGACTGGAAATTGGAAAGGCTGGAAAACTAGTTTTTTTTTTTTGAAATATTATAATGGAATTAATTTCTCAGATTTAAGCGTATATTTCGTAGTTTGTAACTTAATTTTAATTTCTAAATCTGTTATTTTATGTTGATTTCTGTAAAAATTCAAATCATTTCATTTATTTTTGATTGTTCATGTTGATTTATTCAACTCAACCCTGGCCCTCAACCACTGAGCCATGGGTCGACAATGTTTTAATATAAATACTATTTTAACTCATAAGCCTGCTTAGTGTTCAACTGCCGAACTACTTTTTTCGCATATGAATGTTGCTCTATAACCCGCTGTCCTCGGCGTAGAAAAAAGTTGTATCCTCTTAATAAACTTAAAATACATTTTATAATCGCATCAGACAAACCAGAAAAAGTTGTCACATTAAGTTACATTTTTAGTAAATTATGATTTTAAAAATAACTTTTTTTATAAGGCAAACTTTTTATAACGGAATAGATATAGCCACCTTCAGCAGCCAGTAACCAGTGGTTACCATAATATAGGATGCAAGTACTCGTCAATACGAGTCAAACGAGCAAAACTTGATGGGCTTGTGTCGTTTTATTGCGGAGTTCCAATAGCCACCTTCCAGCACCAGCTTTCTAGATCAGCGCTATGTCATCGTAAAATTGTGTTGTCACGTGACATAAATATGGATGCAAAATTTCAGCTCAATAAGAACGAAAAATTTAGTCCGGCGATCAAATATTGTTTCACAATTCCATTACCGATCTTAGATTAGAGATTAAGTGATCTTAAATCAATTAAATAGCATTTGTGGCAACGGTATAATTGTGACATTGCAATGGGTTCCGTCTCATATTGGACTTTCGGGGAACGAAAAGGCTGACAGATTGGCAAAATCAGCCATAACAGAAGGTGAACAATTTAACGTATTACCAAGCTTTACGGAAGTTTTGATTAAATATAGATCCAAGTGTCGATTAATGTTAAAGGAATATTTAGATGAACGATCGAAAACGAGCGGTATTTGGTATAAATGTATCCAATGTGAGCCTCATCGTACGCCGTGGTTTTACGTTTCTAGATTTAACAGGCAGCAAATTGTTTCTTTATGTAGATTAAGATCTGGCCACGTTCCTAGTAGAAGTTTTTTATTTTTGATGAGAATAGCTGATTCTCCCATTTGTGAGCAATGTAATAAGAGAGATGACTTATACCATCGCTTGATGGAATGTACCAGAAACAGTGACAAAAGAGATCGACTGGTTACTACATTTAATATAAATTTATATAATGTAGGTGCTCTACACAGCATTCTAGCCGAACCAGACTCTGATGCGTCCAGTATGCTGGTAGCTTTCGATGTTAGTGGATAGTCTTTATACTAGATTTAATATACACACTTGATTAGTGTTTTTATCTAAGTTCTTTTTTTATAAATGTGCTGTGTTTACTGTTAAGAGTACGATAGGATTGGCATAGTCATTTCATGTACTAAAATCCTTAAAATAAAGAATTAAAAAAAAAAAGAGATTAAGTGAGTTCTCTTCGAAGTTTACATTGTAACATCAAACTTACTGTTATAGTTTTTACTAAATCTACAAGATAGCTAAATTGCTTTGGAAGAACGACACGTTAGTGCCATTTGGTGTAGTATCAAAAAATTTAGTACCTTAGATAGAGCCTAGCCTAGCCGAGATACTCCAGTATACACTTACTGCGACTATTATAATGCAACAATGTTGCACGAGAATTCACATGGGTGCAAGTCGTGAATGTAAGGAAAAATTTTAGTAAAATATAATATAAAGTATGTGTAGGTACAAATATGTGGGTATAAGATGTGAGCTAAATTGTAATCAATTATATTTATATAGAAAAATCTCATAATACATTCCCTTAGTTTTTCATGAATAATGAATAACTTAATATTATGTGATATATAAGATTACTAGTTTCAGAAATACCACAAATTATAAGATGAAAGTAGTCATATGATGGCCATTTTTATTTTAAAAAAAGAAGTAGAATATGTAATATTTCGCATAGTTGGCTAAAATAATAATAGGTAACAATGTTTGTCCCAATAAAACTTAACCTTACCCTACTACAATGCGTACTTCACAAATTCGTACTCTTCTACTTGTAAGTAGATAACACAATCTTTGTAACAGATACTATATCAGTCGACTTTCACCCAAAATCCTTATAAAGCGTTCGATAAACAAGTCCTTGAAATAAAATAGTCAATAGTCGTAAATAATTTCTAACACCGTTGACGGCCTAGTTGGGACATTGTTTTTTATGGGTCCCTTCTATAACGTATTCAACGTAACAAGGAATAATTATGTGATATTTTGTGTAAAAAGATTTTATATGAATGTCTGTTTGGATTGCATATAGCAGCCAATTGTGCTATAAGTAGTGTAGATGTACATAAAGACATTCTTACATCTAATTTCTCAAATTGAGGAGAGATTTGATCCTAAGAATTAGGGATGTTAGTAGTAAGTGATGAAGTAAATTGTGCAGTTAAAAACACTAGTAAATGATACACAATTTATTATGTTGATAGTGACAATAATTAGGTTTAATTAGCAGTCAATTATATCTTTTTTAATATCAAATGTTTATTTTAAGACGTCTAGTATTTTATTAGCCGTACCGAGTGTCACATTATAAGTATTAATATGATTAAGACGTCAAAAAAGTCAATGTCTTATAAATGCCGTGCAAATGGACTCACAAATAGACACATTTAAACCAGTTACTAAATGTAAACAACTCAATTGAATTTAATTAACTTACAGGAAGGTAAAGAACATCGCTGATTTTTTTAGCAAATGTCGTTTATTTTTGTAACCTCAAAGGTAAAAGTTGCATAAATGCTTATTTATATTATTACTCATAAGTCATATTAAATTGTTCGAAATATTTATATAAATATTAAAAATTAAATTAAGCCGTCATGGGGCTTTCATCGAAAACGCTGACTAATCTGTTGGAGATATAACATAACAATGTAGGTATGGTGGGATTGTTTCTCTTTTATAGATCTACAAAGAAGTCCGTGATGGATTATGTCTATCTTTCACGCGGGCAAAGCTGCGGGAAAAAGCTACTTTTAATATTAATCTAAATAAACAAAGGATAAATTGATATAGCGATATTGTGACAAAGTGTCGTATTTAAGTGACGATTAATAGACCCTTAGAAGTTACTTACACTGTAGATGATGACACTTGCCGACGAATTTTGTGGAGATCATAAGAGCTGTTCGTGTATCCAGTTCTATATACTTAGTTTCACTAAACTTCTTAAAACGCGCTTAATGCTATTCTTTCTTCGTATCCCATTCAATGTTAAAACGCGACAGACAGATCGAAAACTAAACTCAGGCCCAAACGTTGGTTGAATGTGTTGGTGAAATTTGGGGCCTAAACTGTACAAGAAAAATATATTTTGCTGAAAATACCAAATCATAGGGATACGATCATGATTACAATGATAAAATGTTGTATCTACATAATAAATATTCATTCGGCATGTTATGTACCTAAAACACCAAAAGAAGTAACTAAACTGAGCAGGAACTTTGTCTCGACCTTCAAATTAATGATGAGTCGATATTACTTACTTATACGCGCCATACTTATTATTATAGATTTTTAATCGTTAACTAATTTTAAAGTTTTACAATAATTATAAGTTATCAGCTGATTATCTATTAAACTCATATTATAAAGAGGAACTACTGAGCCAATTTTGATGAAATTTGGCACAGATATAGAGTAGTAGACTACGCGTAAGGATACATCTTTTTTTGCGATCTTACTTTTATTGCGATAAAATGTATGTTTAAAATTAAAATAACTGTGTTAGTTTAGTGTGAGTGTAATTGGACCAATTAAAAGTTGAATATTTGTATAGGTAATAATATTTTAATAAAATATAATAAAAAAAATATTATCTACCTACTTATCATGAAAATAGAACACAGTTTATCAGCCGAAACCATCTGCCCTATAGCAATTGTTATCAAACAGGTCACCATAATTGGTGATAAGAGTTAGATTTTTAAAAGCATTTTCTATTCCAGCTTCAACGTCGTTGTTATGATTAAATGTAATTTAATAAGGAAGATAAAGTGATTAATTGGTTAACTGTGTCGTCTTCAGCTGTAGTTGCTGACCTTTTTCTATCTGTATTTGAAAGTATCACGTGATACTAATTAGAAATTTATTAGTTTAGCGTCTAGTTCCTCATTAATGAATAAACAAAATATCGGCTTCTTATTTCTTGAACTTTCTTCCTTTCATTTTCCTTTCCTTTACCACCACAAATCTTTGCGAAATAGGCTCCAATTTAATGTTACTAGGTAGGTGGTTGTCCAATTTCTGATTAATTGTTACAAAAAACTGCAAAAAGGTTTTTTTTTTTAATTTTCAATTTGATACTATGTCCCTAAGCTTGAAGGGGTGAGTCTAGATTTTACCTACGTCTAGGCCTAGGGCTAACCTGTATGATTGATGAGGTTCATTACACTGCTGTCGGGCACGGCGACGGCTCCGCTGAGTACGTCGGTAATATATCGAACGTTACTCACGATTATTAATAACTAGCCTGCGATTTCCTTCAGTTTTCTTAAGTTTACGAGCTGTGCCTTTACCAACAGTACGATGTAATATCGTTAAATCCATTAGGTCTCTTGCAATTTTAATCGTTCCAAAAGCAGACATTAACACAGGTTAGAACTAACCGACAAATAAAGATTAGTATAATAATACGTGAAGCAAAAACTTTCAGTACAGTTTTAAGAGGATCTTGCAGGAGGAGTATGAAATTTGGCCGGTTAATAAAAGTTTTTGTGGAAGAAAGTGTGCAGATAGCATTTTTTTTTTTAATCATGCTTCTTCAGAAAAACTTAAAACAATAAAAATAACAACAACACGCTCTACCTCAGATTATTAACACACACTACCGTGCACTTACAATCAAAGGATATAATTTTGTTACACGTCCACATTTGTTAATCTGTCCCAACATTTTTTTTTGTATCCAAGAGGCAAAAGAAGACAAAAGTTCAAACTTAAAAATTCTTATAATTGTTATGTGCTAATTTCGACTACATGTATGTATAGATGTCAATCTAGTCAGAAGAAATCATCCCGAGATAATAATTTAAGAGTTATAGTAACATGAAGTTAATAATCTGATTCTATAATCTGATAAAATTGATTTTAGATTTGAACTAAAATTTTAGCTACGATCTAAAATAATTTTTCTTTTATTTTTTTTACTTTACATTAGAATTTAGGAGTCCAATCGAGCGATAGGCATCAATCCAAGATAGAATCGAGTTAACTATAACAGAAAGCTCAACTCGCTAAAACTATCGCTTTACCATGTGAAACTTTCTTCTAGACAAGAAGTGATCTTCTAGATTCTAGAATCTAGAAGGATCCAATGTATATATATATTATAGCGATAGCTCGGTACGTTTAAATGTACGATATTCATACCCATATGCTTTTACTACGTGCTTGTTTTGAACATCAAATTACCGTAGCCTACGCAGAAAGAGAGTGTAACATATCGTAAAAATTTCGGTCAAGTCCATAAACATAGGGCTTTCACAATAATCGCGGTAATAATTTCCAGGTTATCAGTTGGCACGATTTCCCCGTATCTTTGATTAGATAACACTATCGAATATCAATTTTATATCTTCCTCGGAATTAATACGTTCAAAGTATCTTTGATTTGTTTAGTCAGCGCATTTGACGTGGGAGGGCCAGAATGCTTCGGCTTACTTTACCTACCGCAGAAAACTTACTGTTCTGGTGTCCATAAGCGGTGATAATAAAGGCTTAGCATCAGCGATCAGCCTCCTCTTTTGCCTGTTGTCTAATATAAAAAATGTTCAGTTTGCGAGTTGCCACCTGTTCGTCTCCCAAGTTCCGGAACTTTTGTCAACTCAATCATTAGATCCGACCGTTCGTCTCCTGTTGTAATACATTAGCTGCTATAATTAAAATACTCACATTACCTATCTGCTTTCTATGTGGAAAATAATTATTTCAATAACGAGACGCATGTAGGAAAATAAATAATAGGTACTGCTCACTACTTAGAGATATTATTTAGCTCGTCAAATAAGAATGGATGTGTGTATGATTATAGCTATGCCGACTGTCGCTAATGAAACTTTACAGTAGGTATTAAGCTTATATACTATTATGTCACCGTAAAATTGTAAATACTGTTATTATAATATAACGAACTGAAACTCGTTAAATTGTTAAACGGAACGCAACTCGCGCGCTTGTTGGTTGAACGGCATGTGCCCCGCGCCGCCATATATTATGTATGTTTGCTTTTTCATTTGTTATCGAATGTCGTTACTATTATAAAATCAAAATTATATTGGTTGAATCACATAAAAATATTAGAACACTGGGAATAAATTACAATTTAGGCTATGTTTGGTGACTAACACTAACCAATTTATCATTTACACTTCTTTGGCTAATCACAGATTTAATTTACTTCCACGACAATTTTTATACCTAATTCTAAAACTGAGTGTGAGTTATTTTGTACACGAAATCAATTTAAAACACCAAAACACTGTTGGTTTACATCGTTAATAAATGAAAAAGGATTGTGTGGTTTTATGAAACCACGGTAAAAGTGAAACTTAATAACAATAAAATGCGCTTCTTGTGTCTTCGCGTGAACTACATAACGAGTTAAATGCGGTCTTTATCAATATACAGACTGTTTATGCGTTAGATTTTAAGTTAATTTTCTTAAGGAACCTTGGTTCTCATATGGCATACTAGATGGCGCTGATTTGCCGCTAGATCACGCTATATGTAAAGCGAACCTATTTGCATAAGATGTTTATGAGGGCCTTACTAATGTGAAGTATTTTTGGGTTGTAAACCAATCAAGAAAAGGATTGTATGTTTTATGAAACCACGGTAAAAGTGAAACTTAATAACAAAAAAAATTGCGTGGAGCACTGGCACAAATGAGTACTAGTCTATACACTACACGATCAGCAGATGCGAACTATAGGCGCTGCCATATTGGCCTCGGCTGCTCTGACGAGCGCCTTTCACTTTATCCCTACTCCGCGGCCGACCGTCACGCGACATGCAACACACAGACGAAAAAGTTTGTTTTTATTTGTTTATTTATTAAAGTTAAAAGTTTCACTTTAATAAATAAACAAATATGGTGGCACGGGATGACGTTAACGGTTTACTTATTTGCACGCGAGATGCGTTCTGTTTTAAAATTTGACGAGTTTTAGTTTGTTATATTACAGTATTTAATTTCCAAATATTTTTTTATATTTGCAAATGATGCGTAAAATTGTAAGCAGATTGTTTATTTGACAATCTCTCGAGATTTTATAATCGCGTTAGTTATACTACAATCTAACGGTATTTACAATTTTACGGTGACATATAAAAATAAATCTAAATGTAAATCCAATTAGTGGATGTACGACATTTTACATGCCATATTACCTATTTTGAACTGAGAAGCCCTATTAAACGCAATGTATATCGTCTTTCCATTATATAACACTGGAAGAGACTTCTTAAGGTGGTCTTCTCGTGACGCTTGCTTCTGAATATGTGATCATAGATATTATAGATCCACGTCTAAGGCGGGTTCCGTAAGTATCAACGCGCAATTGGTTTTTTCAAACTACCTTTTCGACGATATCCCATTCGATGGGGTAGAATGAAAAAAAAAACATCCCATTTCACATGCATAGGGAGCCACCCTTAGGGTCTATATTCAATTTCTCTCTCGAATTTTATCTCGATAGAATTAGAACTCGAATTTTATCTCGATAGAATTAGATCTCGAATTTTATCTCGATTGAATTAGATCTTGAATTTTACCTCGATAGAATTAGATCTTGAATTTTACCTCGATAGAATTAGATCTCGAATTTTATCTCGATAGAATTAGATCTCGAATTTTATCTCGATTGAATTAGATCTCGAATTTTATTTCGATAGAATTAGATCTCGATAGAATTAGATCTCGAATTATATCTCGATTGAATTAGATCTCGATAGAATTAGATCTCGAATTTTATCTCGATAGCACGCTTTAACAGCCTTAAAACTTTAGCATGCTATCGAGATAAAATTAGTTTAGGTATTGAATTTTCCGGTTATGTTATAATAAATTGTGTTTTATTGTTAAAAGCTATATGCCAACTTGTAATGAAACAAAAATCCCAATAATTTCCACTTAATAGCTTTATTATAAGCACTTATATCATCTGTAAAACAAGCTTTTTTTTCTCCATTCCACGTATTCCTAATTAAGGTAGTTTATTGCTATAATAATTTTCATATTTTTTGGAATCCATTTTAAAATATAACTTTTTTGTGCATAGAAGTTGGACCGAGGTAGGAAATTTTTTCATAGATCTGTGGGTGTCAAGAATATATTATTATATAGGTACGGACAGACTGATTGTTGTATCGAAACATGCAATGATCGATGATTTGGGAGTGATCTCATTCGGCGTTAACCATTGTTCCGTGATGATTAAATGATTTTTTACCATCCCATGAAGGAGTTCAAATTTGTTATATCTAATAATAGACGTGTCTAATTTAATATTGGTTCTTTTGTATTGATTTATGGCTATGTTGATCATCATCGGCTTAGTATTTTCAAGAACAGCCTGCAGATAAAATGCCGCTTCTTTGTATATCTAATGTACAGTCGGCATGAGAAGTAACATTTATAATACGAAACTTTTGGTTGATAATTAAGTAGGAATATATTTCTGAACTTTATTTTTGACACTATTGGGAGACAAATGAGAAGTATATAATAAACGTATTGGGAGACAAATGAGAAGTATATATGAGTATATATAATAATATATAACATCGTATTCTCTCTATTAATTAACTAGCGCGCGCATATAGGGGCCGGCAGGGCAACATCCTTACGGATACTAAATTATAACTGTGGTTACTGAACTAACATTAGTAGCCTATGTTACCCGGGCCATTATTACGAATGTATTGATAGCTGATTGATTAATTAAAATCAAATCAGTAGCTTAGGCGCTACAATGGAAAACAAATATATATACATATAAATTCATACATAAACTGCCAAAATCATTACCCTTCCTTTTGGCTTCGCCGTAGTCGGGTAGAACCATACATGCTACAAAACACATGCATTCAATAGAAACGCATATTTTCTGCGCGTTAAAGATACAAATCGATATCATAAATGAAGTACATACTGTTTTTTTTATAGTACAGTCAGAAAAAGTAATTAGTTGTTTTACTAACAATACCGGCGTTGCAGTTGATATTATCTAACACATTTCCAAGGCACGACTTAACAAATATTAGACATGTAATGTTTCATATTTTCTGTTTAACTAAACCAATTGTCTTGGTTAAAGTAGTACATAATCATGAGCACTTATTATGAGCTTAAAATAGGCTCTATAAATTATACGTGATATTATGAGGAATTATTCTAATAGTAGAACTCATATCGATTTTTGAAAATTGTATTATAATTTACTATAATTACAAACTAGTTACTATAAAAAGTGTTAATAAACCATTTCTTAGCATTAAAAAAGGGTTCTGAAGCCTAAACACTACTTACTAATACACACTTAAAAGTCATAAAAAATAAGAACCTACCTACCTTAAATACCAAATCAAAATAGAAGCCTTTAACTTAGACTTTCAATTTACTTTCAATGAATTATAAATGAATCGTCTTGATGGGCTCTCGACTCCGAAGGTTCTGGTTACGATTCCCGCGTTGAAACAAAAGAAAATGTTTCTAGTCTGGTTAGGACAGTGCAGGTTGATCTTCTGATTTTCTGATAAGAAAAAGATCCATGCATTGCATGTAAAAAGTCGGTCCTGCGCCTGATCTCTCGCCAGTCGTGTCGGTCATCCGTCCCACGTTACGAGAGTAAAGGAAGAGAGAGAGTGCCCTTGTGTATTGCGCACACACTTGGGCACTATAAAATAACTCCTGCGTGGCTGGCCTGGTTTCAACGAAACCGGCTATTATAATTATATCGGTCACGTATAATAATTGTAGTGTGACGAGAACAAAGCGTTTACCTGATTATGCAATAAAACTATGATTATTATTATTATAGGTACGAAGTACGTGTTAAAATTGTTTATTTTCTGCAATTGCATTGTCGTAATAAAGTTTACGGGTAATGTCGCGTAGGTATAGAATTAAAGCCATTTTAGGCAAAGTAGATATATTTTATTATTTTAATATTAGGTAAAAAAGTCGTTGCAATGCACAATGAGGGTATTTAAATTCGTGACATCTGACAGCTTTTTGACACCACAAGGACCGTCGGGTTACCAAGCGCCGCCTGGTGTCAGAAAAAGAAACGAAAATTCTTATTGACCATTTTTGATACCACTTACGCCACCAGATGACGCGTTCTGTGCATCTGCCAATATCAAACACCCTCATTACAAACATTGCCGTAACATAACGCTTACGACATGTAAGCATGCAATTATGCAGGAATGAAAAGTAGAAAAACTTTCTTTTGTTTTCAAGTCTAGTTGACATTTAAAAATGACTACCAAAAAACCTTTTCGCTTGAGTGAATAGAAACAAGTGACCTTTTAAGTAACTGACTTTGTTCAAACAAAACACCGTTTAAGGAGTTTTCACCTTGTTAACTTTCTATGTGATTCCTTTTTCAAAGTGAACATTGTATTAAGAGTCTTAAAGTGACGGGTGATAAAGCTTATTTTTACTTATCGGTGAAAGGAACCCAAAATTCCTTGTCTTAGTTAATACAATTTTTGAAACGCTTTAATAAAGACATTAAAATTAAGTAGCTTATTGTAAACGTTTTGCAAAAAATGTATTTATTTATAGACATATCACAGAGAAGATGATGATAATAAAAATTGTAAAATTTTCCCATACCGTGTCTTATGCGTTTTCTCTTTTTTCCGTTATAACGTAAAACTAATTTTTAAAGCTCATGCTATCCTGCATAAACTGTAACAAACCATTCCCACCCTTATTACACGGTAATAAGAGTTTATTAAAATAATGTGCGGTACAGTCAGTTCAGTATTTAATTACACTTTATTCAAAGACTAGCATTAATTGACCGCAGCTTCATCCGCGTAAAATTAGGTTTTAAACTTTGATCCCCTCCTTCCGTACTCAATTTATACGAAATATCATGTAAATATGACCAAGGAAATAAAGTTTCATACAAATGATCCCTTATTTTACCTCCTTGGGGGTTGAATTTTAAAAATCCTACGCCTACGATGACGACGACGATGACGATGACGAATTTGAAATTTTGCATAAGTATTTCTCATATGAATGAGAAATACTTATGCAAAATTTCAAATTTCTAGCCTTAAGGGTTTGGCCTGTGCGTTGATACATCATTCAATCAGCTTTGCCTTTTATATATAGATTTTAATAAATGGATATATAAAATGCTAAAATGCTTAAAGCGTGATACATGAAAAGAAAATTTTGAATTAATCGACGACCAAAACGTAAGTACAATTAGAGACTTATGAATGAGAAATAAAAGTAAGCTTACGTTCATTATTGTGCATATAATAGTGACTAAAATATATAATAAAAGACGTCGAGAGAGGCAGCGCATCAGTGAAATTATAGTATTGATTATAAAAAAAACCGGCCAAGTGGTGGAAGGGTTCTGTACAAAACGGCAAAATAATTCACGTCTGCTGTATGAGATTCCCTCAAATATTTATTTTATTATGTTTTTAGTACCTATTTGTTGTTATAGCGGCAATAGAAATACATCATGTCGGAAAATTTCAACTGTTTAGCTGTCACGTTTAAGGATATACAACCTCGTGAGTCTTGACAGACAGACGGACGGACAGACGGACAGCGAAGTCTCAGTAATAGGTTTTTTTTACCCTTTGGGTACGGAATCCTACTCGTTTTTTCAAATATTCGTATTAATCTGTATGTACCGACCTATACTTAATTACCCAGCCGACTATACACGTATGAAATCGATTATATTACATCCATAAACGTATGAGGTCAAAAAACACATCAGTTAGCAGCGCGGTTAGTTAAGCGTCGCTAATCTGGCGGTTATCGGAATGCAGTCGCGGTTAACTCCTCTGACCTTAAAGGTTAAGGTTATATCAAGATTTATCTCATTTCAATTCTGCCCAGTGCCCTTAGTGTTAGAATATGCCTGGAACTATTCTGATGGTGTTACGGGTGAAATTAAAAAATAAAATAAGGTCTCCGTGACAATAATATATATTTAAAAAAAGGGGTCGTGGGCAGAAGGCCGTATGGTCTGATCTAGCCTCTTGGTGTCAAGGTGGTGGTAAGGGGATTTAAACCGTGGGAACTTAGCTGAGGATCCAGGTGTCTAGCACGTGGCGGATGCGAGATAGGGCTCCAACTCCTGGAAGCTTCTCCGTCACCGCTGCGTCCGTTCGTCGTAGATAGATCGTCTCAATAAAAAAATAAATCCCCGTCCAATGACTATCAGCACTCTGAACTCCAGCTAGATATAAGTCCTTTTAATTGGTGCCTCGAATGCTGTAGTTGGCGGTGTTTCGTGCCCCAAATCAAGTTCCGTGGAACACGGGATTAAAATATAATTATTTATAACGACTACATCTTGAGTCTTAGCGAAAATTTAATTCGAAAAGGAAATGTCATTCGAGGAAGTGCCATATATATACCTTTCCTTCCTCTTTTTTAAACTTTTGACAACTATAAACTAAAGCGTAAAGATAAGAAATCCAGAAATCAAAATAAAAAGATATTATATCAATAATCAATAGTTATGTAATATAATATTATAAATTTACCGTATTTTCATTATTATTCAAAATTAAATTAGTATTTTTTTAAGATTTAAGACGGAAAAATCGATCTACGAACTAAGTATTAAAGCAAGGCTGACGCCGTTAGTAAGGACGTTCGCCGATAGATGGCGTTTTAAGCCTCTAAAAATGACTAAATAATTAATTATACAAATCATAGATGACGCGAGTAACGCCAAAATAATCGATTTTATGGAAAGGGAATGTAACTACGTTACATATCCCCCCCTGTTACCGAAGGATTTTGAGTGCTCTAAGGAAAAATCCTGAAATAACTATTAAGCTCCATATAAAAAAATTTAGTGCCTTGGAAAAATAAAATTCACCAAATTATCAAAATGAAGAATTAGGAAAATAAAAAAATTTAGAACTGGAAGATAGTGCTAGTCTAGTGTTTACACGCATAAAACCGACAACCTTTTCACACCATACCACATTCACCTATATTCATACGTCATCATACATACAAATTGCACATCACATACATACTTCAACTTTCATATTGCATCTGGTCATAAACAGTGTGACTCGAGACGCCCTAACACACGAGTATTGCTCTCCGTAACAGAGGTAGAACAACACAAGTCGAAGCTAAAACGTTATTAAAGAGAAAACGAACAGCAAAAAAACGCGAAACTACTAGCCTTCCAACAAAGTAACATACCACTTTAATAGTATTGACTGCATAAGAAAGACTCCTTATTAAAGAAAAGAATCCAAAAAAATATCCTAGGTGGATAGAGCGCAGCCAATCCAAAGTAGTATAATAGTATTTGCAGCAAAAGAAAGACCCTTTATAATAGAAAGAATCCAAAAAAATATCCCGAGATGGATAAAGTGCTGCCTAACTAAAGTATACACCTACACAACTCCTTAACAGTGAGAGCTGGAATAATATTCCTAATCAAAACTCCATACTCCAATTCAGTCATTTTAAGCAAAACAAATTTTATTTTTCCAGACATTGAGAAATAAATTTAAAAAAATTTAAAGATTTTTCCAAAGTTAAGTAAGTTGTCAAAAGTAAAATTTATTAAGAAGATAAGTAACTAAGTAAATTCAAAAGTTTAAAAAGAAATCAAGTTTTTCCAAAATAAATCAATTAATTTATCAGAAGTTAAATTCAATTTTAAAAGTTAAGTTATCAAGTAAATTCAAGAAAAATATTCACAAGCCTAACGGTGAGTATATCTGTGTTGAGAAAATACAAAAATAATCAGATGTATTCTCGAAAAAATACACAAAAGAAATATAATTTGTAATCAGTACTATATAACTAACTACAAAAACAACAACTTCTACAGACTATATGGTACAGACCATATACAGTAAAATGAAAAAAACAAACAGTATAAAGTTTATCAACAATTTTAAACTTTACACAACAACAATATGATTACTAGTTACTAATAAGTATATCCAACGCTCATAGTAAGTTAAGATTAAATTAAAGTTAAGTTAAAGTGATAAGTCAATAGCAAAATAATTTAGAATACGAATTTAAGGTTATATGTAAATATCTATGTTGAAGTAAAAAGTTAAATTAAAATTTAATTAAAACAAGGTTAAGGCCAAAAGACGCGAGTGACGCCAAAATAATCGATTTTATGGAAAGGGAATGTAACTACGTTACAATGGTAGGTATTATTCGAAAAATATGTGAGGAGCTTGCGACCCTAAGGAGCCCTTACAAATCAGCTAGCGGCCTTTTTTACCCGACCGAAAGGAGGTTAATGATTTTAGCGGTTTTTACATATGTATGTTTTGTTCCACCGTAGCGCCTAAACTACTGATCCGATTTTAATAAGTGAGGTTTCAATAGATTCGTAATATTAGCCCGGGTAACATAATCAATATAATTTACGTAGTTGGGTTATATTTTTTTTTTATAAAAGTTGTAGTTATTGGCAAAAACTTACTTGACAACGTTTTAAAATTTCTCTCTTTTTAATATATTCAGAAATAATGAGGTATACAACTTGATAAAAGTAAAAAAAAATATGTATGAATAGTTTAGAAATTACGTGTATTTCAAAGTTACAAAAAAGTAGGAACATTTGTTCACATAATTATGTACACACATCAAGGGGCTGCTTTATTTAATTTTTCAGTATGTACACACTACACACTAAACTGATAAAGATTGACTTTCAAATAATGGCTGGCAAGGAAAAAAATCTTCAAACCCTTCACATGTATATTCAGTATTGATGACGGAAAGTCTCTTTGTCTTGTCTTCTCGACTTCAACTTAACGAACAAAAGCTTCGTCGTTTCGAAATTTTCAACCTTCTTCAACTTTGCTTTAATTAAATTTCCTTTTATTTTTTGCATTATTTTCAATATTTCAAATTTATCTTTATATTAAGTTACATTTTATATTACAATCAAGTACTTAATTAAATCCATAAAGAGCCGAGTGAAATGAAGCGTACACACGCAAAGGTTAAGTAAACTTCATACATATTGAATTACCAACGTCTAGTAATAATATAAAGTACAATAATTTACGGCATATCCATAGACGTATATTACAGACGAGGCATGTTGAGGTAAAAAGAGTTTCCAGTTATATGGCCCCACTTTTAAGATTTTTGGGGCCATTTTGACGTATTTTGAAGTATGGTGAAAACAAGATAGCTGACATTTGAAGTATGGTGAAAACCAAGATGGCGTAACTTTTTATTGTATGAAGATTTGTTCTGTCAAATGTACGTCATAGCCTATCTTGAGTTTTGAGATCTTTGGGCATATCAAATAACACAATATGTATAAAAGCAAGCATTTGGATCTTTTATAATACTAGTAAGGAAGACACAGAATAGCTTTCTTGGTCCAGTGGTTTAGAGCTTGGCTCTTGACTTGGAGGTCGTGGGTTCGATTCCCGCCTTGGAACAACAAAAAAAATGTTTTTAAGTTTGGTTAGGACAATGCAGGCTGATCACCTGATTTTCTGGCAAGAAAGATGATCCATGCGTCGGATGAGCATGTAAAACGTCGGACCTGCGCCTGGTTATCCGTCTCACTAGGATACACATACACTTTCGAGAATCAAGGAAGAGAGAGAGCTCTATAAGCCACTATAAAATGACTCCTGCGTAGCTGGCCTGGTTTCAATTAAATCGGCCACCGTCAACGAAATCGGTATGGGGAGCTAATAAGGAAGACATAAGGCAATGTAAAGAAAAATATTCAAATCTTTTGAACTTAACTCCTACATCAAAAACTCAAGATTCGATAATTACTCACAAGGTAAACATTTTACGAGTACATTTGGGATCAGTTCACACCGCGACGATACATGACGCTACGCGGCGCTGCAATTTTAAAACAGCTATTCAAAATATTACTTTATATACTAAAAGAATAAAATTAATCAAAAAAACAAACAAAAACTTAAAAGATTAAAATAAAATTAATTAATTAAAAAATCTAAAAAACCCGACTACGTAAAAACTAAAAAGAAAAAAAACAAGTGCGTTTTTAATATTCTTGACCCATAAATATCTGTATCTCTAATAATAATAATGGGTCCCGATTGTTAAAAATGCACTTGTTTTTTTTTCGTTTTAGTATTTACGCAGTCGGGTTTTTTCGATTTTTTACGTAATTAATTTTATTTTACTATTTCTAGTTTTTTTTGTGTTTGTTCACCTAAAGACCATTTGCAAACAAGAGACTCGTAGCAATATCAGTTCTGGCAAGCCTATAAGTGAGAATCGTTACTAACCAACTTTTAAATCGTGATTTTCTAATGAAAATATAGATCCTAAACAGTAATTCTGATTTAAAAACGATATGAGAAACCTAAAAATGATTTTATATACTTACCTATACAACGATACCCCACTTGACATAGTTCGTCAATTTTATTTTTTTTTATTTTTCGCATTATTGGGTCCAAAAATCGGCCATTTTGATTTTTACAATTTTTATGCTTTCTATAATATTCGCGTCATGATGACGAATCAAACGACGTATCTTTTATCAAAATCAGCCCACGCGTTTGGTCTAAGTATTGCCACAAAGGTACAAATAAACATACATACATACATACATACATAACATAAATAATAAATGTTATGTATTATAAATTAATAATATATATGAATAAATGTTATCATTTATTCAACACTCACATTTACATTACACTATTTTATCACAAAGTATCGACATTAAATATAAATAATCACATACATAAATAAAGAAACACTAGCCTAACCACATAGAAAATATAACATAGATTATACATATTAACAAACAACAAAGAATAGCCAAATAAATAATAATAATATATAAAAACAGCCAAATTAAACAAACAATAAGCTTAGAGATTATTTAAACCTAATGATGTTTTCATTTACTTTAGTAGTCAGTTTAATTTTTTGTTTAAAAATAATACCTTTTCCCTTTTTAGTGATATTTGTTAAATTATTATTAATACATTTTAAGAACGTTTATAATAAACGATCGAATGTAAATATAATTGAATACGCGCCAAGCTTCCATTAGGTATTGTAAATAATATGATGATGATAATGATGATTACTGAAAGTTACATAGTGGCATATGCTTGCAGTTCTTTAAGCATTGCTGAAATTTCCAAACGCGTATCTTTAAAGACTGAGGAGTTCTGTACAGTGCTTTTGGATCTAGGACATACCTTGGTGCAAAATCTTATTTTTGGTAGCATATGCTTGTGTTACTTCAGAAAAAGTCAAATTCACTATATGTGTCCAATAACAATAAATTTCGAGGAGTTCTCATCATTCCCTCGATTCCTCATGGTTCCCATCATCAGGTCACCTTTTGTGAAAACGGTACCAACTTCGGATTATATCCTTATCATCAAAAACAGAATTTTGAAAATCGGCCACAACAAACACAACTGCGCTGTAGCATACAAAAATTTTTTTTGTATATATATATATATATATATATATATATATATATATATACAGCGTAGTTGTGTTTTTACAGGGCATTTTTAGGAACCTCACGCCACTAGTAATGAATAAGTTAAATTTTGAATAGCTATTTAGTTCCAACTGTGGGCCCCGCGCATTTACACGTTCGGTTCGAAGCGCGAGTTGGATTGCCGCGTGTTATTTCCCGCAGTCAGAACTGTACCTACGTGTGACGGGCGCTATTGACACTTGGAATTGGGGCATGTAGGCTCGTTGACTGATTTTATTATTGAATAAATTAATAGTACAGACTACTCGTAATTATGAGTAAATTCTCAGAAGAAACATATTATATTAAAAATCGCTATTTCAAATTTCTATTTTTAAATAGGGTTTGTTTACAGAATTTAGCAAGTCTCGTGTAAATGCGCCGTACAAATGTCGCGGAACCTATTACGTCACTTGTTCCTAAAGTTGTAGCCCAAGAGGTTGCTGCTAGAGGGAGGTTGTAGGAAATTTAGAGCAGGTGTTTGAGGCAAGCTGAAACCTTGTCCTATACTTCTCCTATTGTATCTCAACATGAGACTGCAGGTCTGGCTAAGTCAATATACATATATTTTTTTAAAAGTGATTTTTTTCCCCAAAAACATGTTTGAGGCAATTTGAAATTTTAATATAGTGTTAGTTTAATGGTTAAGGAGTTGGGGAAAAAAAAACCATTTAGTCGGGGCCTTAACCTTGCCAGGCCAGTGTACAAGTAATTTGGAAAAAAGGTTAAAAAATAATATATATATATATATATATATATACAGCGCAGTTGTGTTTTTACAGGGCATTTTTAGGAACCTCACGCCACTAGTAATGAATAAGTTAAATTTTGAATAGCTATCTTAAAAATGCATGCCATGTCGCGTATCATTTCATTTCGGTGGTAATTGACCTTTACATGGCTTCACATCGCTCAATTATATTTTGTTAATTACCTACTATAGAAAAATTTAGGATTAAATAAAATCCAAACCTGTATTGTATTGTAGACTGAATTTTTAAATAATGAACAAAATAAAACACCCGCGCCTGTTCGAATTAAGTCAGGTATTTCCGGTGCAGATAAGGATTAACAAAGTTCGCTCTTCGGCTCAAAGACAAAAATAAATTAGTAAAACCTTCGATACATTGGTGAACATTATTTTACATCTGCAGTCCATGCGAATTCCAAAATGTATAAATGGGATTCTAGGGTCGGCCTACACCGAGATGCCATGCGTAACACGTTTAATTGTAAGAGTTCGAATAATTTCAAGCTGCATAGCGCTTGTGTAGTGAATAAAGTTCAATTTTGAATCCATTTCCTAAAAATTTTGCGCGGTGTCGCATTTCGGTGAGCACTGCCGCTTACGGACACAAATGTATCATTTATATATCTAGATTTCAAAAAAAATATTATTATGGTGCTCGTAATAAAAAGGCAGAATCTATTACAAGGTATCTTCAAGGTAAGCAACTTAAAAGCATTGGGATTTAGGCCAAAGATTCTTAAGGTCCCATGCTTATAGCAATTTTGATAATTACGTGCTAAACAAAAGGTGCAAAATACAAATCAATTAAAAAACAATGGACAATGTAACATTTCATAAATATATCTGTATGGGAAATCATTGTTGAAAAAATTGAAATCATGGTTTATTATATTAAAAGTTATTTTATCTTCTGTCACTATTATTGCCGACCCATTTGTCTAACGTTTGCCTCCGTGGTGGTAAGGGTCCACTCACATCCTGTGTGAGCTGACGCTGATTGTCGATGATAAGGTAGTTCTACAAAAACCCTTATCATTAGTTAACTTACATTTTATCCTGTGTGGCTCAGTGGTTAGCGCGTCGGCGCTTAAGCCGGAAGTCGCGGGTTCGAATACCGCCGAAGGGACAAAAAGGTTTTTATATCTTCCTGGGTCCTGGATGTGTATTAAATATATGTATAGTATAATTATACAGTATTGAATATATTTCCGTTGTCTGGTACCTGTGATACAAGTTCTTCGGATACTTGGTACAGTAGTAGAAGTCATACTAAGTATCAGATTGACGTGGTGTCCATAGATATTATATTATTATTATTATTATATCATATAAAAAAACATTCACTGTAGTATATGTATGAACTTGAAGTCCCCAATTTCGGTGATATTAGAATTTATGTTCCTGCGATCCTTATATTTCATACATAGATGGAGAGTTTTCGAACGTTTCGAACGAAATGTGATTTATAAGTTAGTCCCCCCTGGCATTTCTAAACTATAGGAGATACAAACTTGTAAGTTTCCATGCTGATAGATCATGCTAGAACTCTTTAGGAAAATTATTTTGAGCGAAATCGGACAGTAACTTTTGAAGTAATTCATAGAAAACCTATTGCGCGTTGATAGTTACGAAACCCTCTTTTGACATGTCGTGACATGCTCTTGGTTAGGTTTTTATCCTAGAGTCTTATACCTACCCAGAGTTCAATGTTTAAGTTTTTAAGTTTATAATATCGTTCATAAGTTTATAATATTTTAATTTTTAACCTTTTTTCCAAATTACTTGTACACTGGCCTGGCAAGGTTAAGGCCCCGACTAAATGGTTTTTTTTTCCCCAACTCCTTAACCATTAAACTAACACTATATTAAAATTTCAAATTGCCTCAAACATGTTTTTGGGGAAAAAAATCACTTTTAAAAAAATATATGTATATTGACTTAGCCAGACCTGCAGTCTCATGTTGAGATACAATAGGAGAAGTATAGGACAAGGTTTCAGCTTGCCTCAAACACCTGCTCTAAATTTCCTACAACCTCCCTCTAGCAGCAACCTCTTGGGCTACAACTTTAGGAACAAGTGACGTAATAGGTTCCGCGACATTTGTACGGCGCATTTACACGAGACTTGCTAAATTCTGTAAATAAACCCTATTTAAAAATAGAAATTTGAAATAGCGATTTTTAATATAATATGTTTCTTCTGAGAATTTACTCATAATTACGAGTAGTCTGTACTATTAATTTATTCAATAATAAAATCAGTCAACGAGCCTACATGCCCCAATTCCAAGTGTCAATAGCGCCCGTCACACGTAGGTACAGTTCTGACTGCGGGAAATAACACGCGGCAATCCAACTCGCGCTTCGAACCGAACGTGTAAATGCGCGGGGCCCACAGTTGGAACCGAGCGCTATGACGTATTTTGACGTATTATGTAAGACACCGGCAGTCCAAACCATGACGTATTCTTAGTCGTAATTGTCACGACAGTTCGATCCTCACAGATCCTTCCGCGATCCGCGATTGCCATGCCTACATATATATAACCACTCGTACTCGTATATATATATATATATATATATATATATATATATATATATATATATATATATATACGAGTACGAGTGGATTCACAACAAATTCACACATTTAGATTCAGGATAGAGATAAATAATCAGATACATTGAACGGCATTTTATATTATACATCAAAATAATATTAAATATTATAAAAAATGAACTTGAAAATATTATCGTAAGTAGTCATTTAAATGATATTTTCCGCTAGAAAAACTTTTAAATATATCGAAAAAACGTGATCATTGCGAGTAATTCGTAAATCATGATCAAAAATACCACTACCGTATATACGGTGATCATCAAGTCTTCAATGGGTTTTTCTTTTGTTTCCTGTCAGATGATTATGAAATCGTGAGTACATTTAAGTGAGGTTAACGCTCATAATAAAAACACATAAGCTACGAACTTGAGAACAATTAAGCACGTTTTCTGTGCCGTGCGAATCTTTGAATGATTTTAGTTAAAAATGAAAATGTACTGATTACTTAGAATTATTCTAATACAGCCTGAATATAATTTGCAATGCTTAAAATAGATTTTAGATGCTGATTGTTTCTTACATAAGCCATTAACTTTTTGAACTTAATCAACTTACCTATACACTTTAGACATTCAACCTTAGGTACCGCTTCGAATTTTCAAAAGAGATATTATAAAGGTGAACGACATATTGAATAAAATTCTAAGTGTTTCACACCGAAACGAAACGATACGCGACACGGCGCTACATTTTTAGATCATTACACAAAAAGATATACGTTTCATTGTAAGAGTTCGAATGTAAAGTTGCAGCTCGCTGCACAGCGCATGTGCAGTGTATGACTGACGTCTTAAGAAACACATCCTTTCGTTTAGTAAATAAAATTGCGGTGTGAACTGAACCCTAAGTTATCAATAAAAAGTTAGCAAATTAACAGCCACTAGCCACATACACATAAGTAATTACCTCAAGTCTATAGTTACAGTGTTGATGATCCGTGACGCCCCTAACCTTAGCTAAACGCATGAGTCATGACTAATTGCACGAGGAAGTATCATCGTGAAGTCATCGATATATTAACATATGGCCTACTTAATGGATAAGGATCGTCCCTAAAACTAATATTAACCGATCATCATTGACTTATACTACTGTCGTAAGGACCAGCCTTGTTGAAACGTTAAAACGTAAGTGCCCCATTTGAGCCAAAGCAGTTTGTTATCTACGGTCCGCAAGACTGGAAAATCCTTGCGATACCCTTACTTTTGAAATAACTGTTCGTAAATGATTTTGGTAGCTTAATTTTTCCTCTTAATATAAAAATTTAAAAAATCGACATGTTGGGTCATCGATCATTGGGTGATCCATCACACAATCGACACGACACACACATCGACACGACACATACATCGACACAATCACAACATCACATTTCATGACACAACACATATTATCTTTCACCCGAAATTCTCTAACGCAGTATTTTTGGGATATCCTTTATAATAACTATATTTGTTTCAGCGCGAGCCGTTTAGTGTTTTGAGCTGTGTATTTAAAAAACAGTCAGGAACGTTTGCATTTTATATAAAAACTAGCTTTTTCCCGCGACTCTGTCCGCGTAAATAATGTATCCTACGGGAACACTGTACTTTTTCAGTATAATACGTAGGCTATGTTTTAATTCAGAGCCTAAACTACAACGATGTCAAATTTCACCGAAATCCTTTAATAAGGCAAAAATAAAGTACTTTTTGAGTGAAGGAGTAACAAACATCCATCCATCCTCACAAACTTTCACATTTATAATAGTAGTAGGTACCGTCTACCGTCTGTGTTTAATATTTGCCTTGCCCTTGGTGATTTCTTTCTTACTTTCTTTCCGGGTGACGCTTATTATGCTAGGTTAATCGAGTTTTTATTTGATATCAAAGTGTGTTTCTATTAGGCTTTACAAAAAGAAAAGTGCATACCAAAGTTAATAAAGCGAATAATTGATGATACTGATACTACTATTGAAACTCGAAACGTTACGTCCACGTTACTTAGATCCTAACTATTCATTTCTATATTAATTGTTGTTATGCACTTGAATTTGAAATTTCACTATGCATTATATTTTACAATAAAATATAATGATTTTAGTAAGAAAAATAGAGTTACATATTCTTTGCAAATGTGCTGTCTTCCTTCATCCTTTGCAACATAAGTTTATTATACGCGTAATTTCAGTTATCCTTATTCTAATAATTGCAAGACTATTAGTACTACTAAAGTTATAATTACAATATAATATTATAACCTATACCAAATTAATTTCCGCTTCGTAGCTTTACACGTAACCCGTTTTGTACTCTAGTCAAACTCTGGAACGTTCGAGTCGTATTCGAGAACTGTTAGTAGCATGTGACATCAAGGCCACCTTCATCACGTTCGGTGACCAGATTGTCAAACGGTTAACCCACTAACATTACTTACCGGTTACAATGGCTCCAATTGATTAGAGCGGGATCTCTGTGTCGCAATACATTGCATACATTTCTTCAATTGGAACAATCCTGATATTATAAACTAGCTCTTAGCAGTATTATTATTTTTTTTTTTTTTTAATGAAATGAACCAGGCAACGAGCAGACAGATCGCCTGATGGTAAGCGCCGCATATGGACACTCGCAACACCAGAGGAGTTACACTTGTAACTCCTCTGGTGTTGCGACTTCCGTTCCTAGTCCTTAAAATCCCCAACCCCAAGCCTCCGGTAACGTCACTCTCTCGGCGAAACACAACGCAAGCGTTATTTGTGGTATTTACCCAGTCGAGCCGGACCATTTATGCCGAAGCGTGACTCTCCCACAATAAGAGTAACTTTATTTTCGCTTATAGCCTATTCGCGTTAATTTTGAAATGTCATCTGCGCTTAAGAGCCCTATTACAATCTCTGCGAGATTGGGTATTTGAAGCGTTCCCGACATTTCGCATTAGGTAGTTATTTTGCAGTTGTATTTATCGTTTTATTGCAATAGGTTAATAAATTCATGCGTAATAAAATCTTTATTCCTCGTGGAGTAACAATTGTTCTGATATATAATTTTGCTTAACAATATCATCGTATGTTAATTGACAATATCCCATACCAAAATGGCAATTTCGAAGAAATGATATAAACGTTCGATAAGTGACATAGCGTGTGATACCTCAATACCATACATTTTTCACTTATAAGTTCGTCATCGTAATTAGCGATAGCATCATGGCTAAAGGGCCCTGAGCCTGTAGACAAGTTGCCTCTTTAAGTCAAATCCCATACATTTTTGTCTTCGAACTTCGTTGTCGTAATTAGCAATGGCATCTTAACTAAAGGGCCAGTAGTAGCTGAGATTAAGTTGAAGCAAATCTCTTCCACTTGATAAAATTACTTTTTCATAAAAAAGTGTTTTAAATAAAAAACACCTTGCCAGTACATCCTCACAGATTACAGTAAATATATCTTAATTTGCTTAACATGATAATAGTACTGTTTCATACACTGTCGTAAGAATCTCAGATCTTGAATGAGGTAACACTAATAACAGCCAGCGATAATAATTTCGATAGTAATTGTACCTTCAGAGTAAGACCACGCTATTCAGTTTATGTAACTTGTCTTACGAGTACATATAAAAATCGAGTGTCGCAGTGCTTGTTACAGAACTCCTTCGAAACAGCTCGACCTATTTTTGTGAGTGTATTCGGTTGGTGTGAGAATAGGTTGTAAGCTATTCACAACCCTAAGTGGCCATTTTTATTTTCATTTGGTATTTTATAATTTAATTTGGCATTAAAAATATACAGCCTCAATTTTCGCTCTTCTAACATCAATCCCCAATGTTTTGTAACGATATTAGTACTGTAATAAACTTCAACCCTCAATGGTCGATTATTCTTTTACAGCTTACCTGTAGGTTATGGGGGTACGTTGTAGGTGTATACACCTATAAATACTACCTAATCCTACACTTTCTTTCTTACAGAAAGTGTAGGCGTAGGTAGTATTTGTAGGTGTATGTAGTATGTGTAGGTTGTAGGTGTTGGTAGCAGGTGTAGGTGTAGGTTTAGGAAGTTGTAGGTGTAGGTAGTGTACGTAGTTCATAGGTAGTAGGTGTATGAAATAGGTGTAGGTTGTAGGTGTTGGTAGCAGGTGTAGGTGTAGGTTTAGGAAGTTGTAGGTGTAGGTAGTGTATGTAGTTTATAGGTAGTAGGTGTATGAAATAGGTGTAGGTTGTAGGTATTGGTAGCAGGTGTAGGTGTAGGTTTAGGAAGTTGAAGGTGTAGGTAGTGTATGTAGTTTATAGGTAGTAGGTGTATGAAATAGGTGTAGGTTGTAGGTGTTGGTAGCAGGTGTAGGTGTAGGTTTAGGAAGTTGTAGGTGTAGGTAGTGTATGTAGTTTATAGGTAGTAGGTGTATGAAATAGGTGTATTTGTCGGTGTAGAAACTGTATGTAGCTAATTATTTATTTATTTCAGTTCATTTTAAGACAGAACAAAGTTTGTTGGCTGCAGCTTTTAATTATATAATTATAATTATTGTTTATTAAAATTAGTGAGTTAGTAAGAAAGTAGAAACTGTAGGAGATCGAAATGGAAAAGAAAATTCAGGTCAGAGTTATGATACTGTAACCAATTTACAAACCTACTAGATGTTGCGCGCGAATTCGTGCGCACTAAACTAAATCTCGCGGGAACCGTAGATATTGCCGCGATAAAAAGTAGCCTACGACCTTGCCGATGGTCTACTCCATATTTCATCAAAATCGGTCTAGTAGTTTCGGGGAATCTATTCAAACAAACAAACTTTTCCTCTTTATCTATACCTACTAATATGTATAGATACAATTTTCATTAGACAAGTAGCTATCATCTGATATTCTGCAAGCAACTAAGCGCAACACTTAAGAGCCCTTATGAGCCACTTGCTGGTAGATATTGTATACCATAAAACTGTAGCGCTTCGTAATGTATGTATTAATTTTTAATTTCCTACAAAATTATAGATTTTAGACGCATTAACTTCAAGGACAACAACTGGGCCAAGGACAGGCTAAAAATGATTAGACTATAACAGAACTAAATACCGTGAACAGGCATCCCAGCATCGACAATTACTCCAAGCTGTTACGACTCCTATTACCTAGGTATCTAGTGTGAATATATTCCAGCGATTTTGATTTTAATTGGGTCAGGTTACCAACTGTATTTTAATTACTCTTCAACTAGATTACGTCGGTGTAATATTCTATCTAGTTTCCTTGACTATAATGCTTTTTTTGTGTAACATGTTTGCATTGCTTCTTTAAAAACTAATTTTAAAACAGATACTCTATATCAGCTTACTTATTTCTAAAAATATTATTCCTTAATCACAATAAATAAGAATATATTTTTTAATTTTGTTACAGATTATCAACTTCTACACAAAAAAAAGGTAAGCATTAAACCTAATACCAATACTTAATACTTACATTATTAGTAATTTAAATAACGGATTCTAAAATCCGTTATTTAAATAAAAAAAAAGGAAATTAAACCATTAATACAAAAACATCTTTCCACACCTCATAATTTAAGAGATAATGCACTTTACTGAATCATGTACAGTAAAATTAATTTACTATACAATACTTCCAACTTTAACATCGATGCCACAATACAACATTGCCGGCTTTATTATACCATTGGAAGCTTAATGGAAGTTGCATTTCATACAAAAATGAAGAGGAAAAATGTTAAAAACTATAATATAATATGGAGTGTTCTCTATTTTCCTGGATATCTGTTTAGACTGATGAGGTGTGACATATCTTCTGATATTGATCAAGATTCTTATAAGACGTAACCTAGTTTTATCACATACTTATTATTATAATGAGGAGCAAATTGGCCTTTTTGTATGTGCACAATCGCTACGTTGCGGCACATGACATTGAAAGGCGTGCATACGTTTATAGATTTCTAAAAATTATTTCGAGATAGGCTACGGTGAAACTTGTCAGTAAAGACAATTTACTATATTGTCAGATGGGGCAAGATCGTCTACGAAGAAAGAAAAGTATGTTCCTATTAAGGTAGCCTTCCGATGAACGTGACGCGCGACGCGAGACCGCGATCCGTGACCGAAACAGGGTCGCTAAGCCACTTCTTAGTATGAATTTATATGGAGTACTACACAATCCCCGCGACCCACGTCGCGCGATCTTTGAGCCCAGCCAGAGAACCTGATTCGCTGGTTTGCTGGTCGCGGTCGCGGGTAGCGGTCTCGCGTCGCGGTCGCATAGATCAGAAGGCTAACTCCATTCGGGAAAGAAAAATGAAGTATATACCTCTTGCCCCAACAGCTAACTTTAAGCGCCCTAAAACGATTTTTGTTTGACTTTTACGTGTTTGTCAATTATTTTGATAATATGCGGCTTTGTTTTAAATATTTGACAAACAAGCTACGTGTTTGACGTATTTGATGTTGTTTGATTAGAATCTGGATTGATGATGTGTTTGAAGAGTGTTCGACTAATTATTTGAACGTCGACTATTGTGTTTGTCAAACAAAGTAAAGCTAATCAGGCACATGTTTAACATTTTTTTTGACCCTCCATTAGATCGTGTGAGCTACTGTTTGAAGGAAACGTATATTTTTGTCAAATTAATTTGTCAAATGTCGCCGGATCGTTTTCAGGACGCATAAGAAATTTTTTCTCTTCTCTTAATTATTAATCTTTTTTTTAAATATTTACAAGCAGTTAGCAAGTATAAATAATATTGAAAGCACCTTTAATCGAGCAACCACTAACCAGACATGACAATGAGTGTCCGATTTCACGCGCGCAGCGACATAGCATTTAGTTTACCCGTAACACCATTGTCTTTAGAAAGGGCGTTATGTGAACAGTGAAAGTCGCCATTTTGCAATATGCTCGTGATATATTTTGAACCGCTACCAAACTAGTGACAGGGGATTTACGATTTCACTATATTACATATCTACTAGAGGTGTGAGAGAGTGATAATACGACCTCGCAAGAAACCGCCGTAAAATAATGTAAAAAGTTCGGCAACGCAACGCGGAATTTACTCGGGCGTCAGTCACTTACCAACAGGCTATGTATTAGCTCATTATCTTGCACAGTAAAAAGGCATTGTAGGTGACGTAATGTTTCACCAATATCATCACCAAAATCATCATCATCAGTTCAGCCCCGGCAGTATCATATCGCTTACCAATAAATGCATTTGCTCGTATCATCTTCTTCCATAAAACGCATTATATTTATAGGCTCGCTTTTGCACGCGACTTCATCCGCGTGGATCTTCATTGTACCCCCGTGGGTAGGGATTTCAAAATCCGGGTTATCCGGATTTTTTTCGAAGTTTTATATAATACCTACTTATATAACATCGAATGTTTTAACAAAAAAAAAAAAAAAAAATCAGTTACTGTTCTATAATTTAATTTAAATAAATTCTTATTTTAAGTTGTACTTATGTATTTAAAATTTCAAAATCTGAATTAATAAAACAATCTGATTATATCAAAATAATATTATTTTTTCACTTTAAGAAATATTTTACTTCTTAAATTCCTTCAATAAAATCTAACAGGGTGCATAAAAACAATTAATTATGTACTCAGTTATTTTTATTATACCCAATCTTAAAAATCAACATTATTGGATATAAGGTTACTGGAAATGACTTACTGTTTGTACTAGTTTACTGTTGTTTAAGGATCATGATCTTGAAAAACATAAAATCTTCTAGTATTTGTTCACTAAGGTGAGATCTTGTTAAATACTAAATGTTCCAGCAGTAAATAAATATAAAAAAGTAGAATATCCTGTGATCTTTTCAAAACTTTTTTAAATAATCTCCACCACCACAACTGTTTTCGTTAAGTGACATTTGTATATGAAACTAACGTAGGAAAATTAGTAAAATTTAGTAATACGTAGGAAACTGAAAATTATTTTAATTGATATTCGGGGAGTGAAGACAGAGACGATGTATGGTAGAAATTAGGCCACTTTTGAGTTATCAAAAGTAAAAACCCCACTTGTTTGGGTTATAAGCAAACACCTAAATGCTCCTTTTAATTTCCTCGCTAATTAACAGAAGTACAATAAACAAATCTAAACCCAATTTAAACCTGTTTTTTTTATATTCATTGAATACTTACTTACGTTGCTAGTTGTGCTTCTTACTACTTTAGTAATTAAAACCATATTCAGTATGTTTATAAAGTCCAATATTTGCCACACATATTATAGCAGATCTTCATTCCTCGTATCTCCATTTAACGAATTGACTACGTTCTTCCAAATAACCTATATAACATGAAAAAATGTATCAATAATTTCAGCAGTACAACAAATAATGTCGAATTATTCAAATATAGTACGTCTAGATTACCTAATTATATTTAACCTATGTAATTTTTCTTAATAGTAACCAAGTTTCAAAAAAATTCGATAAATCCGGATTTTCATTTAAAAATCTGGATTTTATTTAATTCTGGAAAATCCAGATTATTCTAATTTCGAAGTGTCCGGATTGCAACCCCTAACCATGGGATATGCATTTCGAAAAACCATTTTAACGGATTACTACGTCATAATAAATATCTGCGTAACAAAATTCAACATAATACGACCAGCTGTTGATATTTCACTATACAAACTTTGAACTCCCATTTAGGGGCCGAATTGAAGAAAGGAAAAAATACGTACTCAATAATTTCTGTTTATTTTCAAGGATATTTTTCATGGAAATCTGTAAGTAGTTACAGATTTCCATGAAATAAAAATAAAATAAAAACATACAAACTTTCAACCCTTATTTTACACCCTCAGAGAGTAAATTCTCATAAATTCTGTAACACGTATCTAATATATTTAAGGGTATGAATCCCTATTCCGATCGAAATCGGTGATTTAAAGGTTCTTCATACAAACTTTCATGTTTCAACACCTATTTCACGCCTTGAAGGGTGGAATTTTTCAAAATCCCTTCTTAGTGCGCGTCTACATTGTAAATTAAAACTGCTGTTCAAATTTCACGTTTCTACCATTAGCGGTTACGGCTGTGCGTGCGTCAATACGTCAGTCGGTCAGTGGGGACATCTACTTTTATTTATCAATATCATCATCAGCACCCATCACCATCGCCCATGATCATCGTCAGCCGATTTATCAAAGTTATCGAGTGAATTTAAGTGATCCCTAACCGTTATGTATACGAGATGAACGCGTTTACAGCTTGTCCGTGGTACGGTCGGCATAATTGTTCCGGCCGGTTCTGAGCCGTTATTACAGTTTTATCTACGACTTATTACTTTACATACTATCATCTGGGTACGGTCTGCAAAGAAATGGTTTTAAAATTATTTTAAAACCAGCATTTGCTCGCGGCTTCGCCCGCGTGAAATTGGTTTTTCAACCAACTTCCAAAAAAGGTGACGGTATTCGGCTGTTTATATTTTTTCTTTTTTTTTGTATGTTCAACGATAATTCCGCCGTCTGTGGATCGATTTTCAAAATTCTTTTTTTAAACGATACCATTATAATAATTTAGAACTATCATCCCCTATCACTATTTTACCGTATTAGGGGTTGAATATTTTTCCGTGCTCAATACAAACGAAATTTCATGCAAATATGTCCAAGGAATAAAAGTTTCATACAAACTTTTATTCCCTATTTTACCCCCTTGGTCCCCCAATTTTGAAAAATCGTTCCGTAGTGGATACTCTACGAGAAATACGTGTGCAAAATTTCAAATTTCTAGCATTAAGGGTTTGGCCTGTGCGTTGATATATCAGTCAATCAGCTTTACCTTTTATATATTATATAGAAGAAGAAATTATATATGCCACTGTAATAAAAAAAAGTGATGCAGCGTGGATTTATATACTAGAGGCCAATGATATTATCGTACATAAGACTTATTAATATTTTAGGTAATACCTTTTTCTTACGTAAACTAAAACATATTACTCATTTTTAACGTAATCATAATATTTTAAGTATTATGCTGTCAAAATCAGTCAATCTGTCTAAATCAGTAGGTACCCACTACCCACAATAACCGTTCATGAAACCAAATAATAATTTACAATAACGTTACAGATAATATTACACGGCAATATTAACAAGAAAAAATAAACCCAAACAACTTCCTTGTACAATGAATATAAAATAAGTTTTTTGCTGACCGTAGACCTCGTCTAAGTAAATACGGAACCAATCCGACATGCGCAGCTAATATTAACGATATCGTTACCACTGAATATTATTTAACTGTTATTTTAACCACAGCCGTTAACAGCTGTAACCAGATGATTGAGTTACCATTTTCGACAAGTAGAAAATGTTTTAGTGTCAGGAATTTCCTTTGAAATTGAAGACCTGGCTTGGTGGTTAACGCGTCGACCGGCCCGTCGTCGTCGTCGGCCCTTCGACGGGATTCGAACCCGCGACCTCCGGCCTAAGCGTAGACGCGCTAACCACTGAGCCACAGACGTAAAAATATTATTATTATTATTTATCTAGTAGGTAAAGGAAATAAATAATGAAAAACTTGTTGCATTCATTCTGTGAAATTATGCGATTTACTTAGATTATTGCGATTTTTTTCCAATTCAATGGCTCTTAAAAGTATGTGAATATAGTATAACTATAAAACTGTATATTATAGACGAGGCATGTAAAGGCAAAAAGCGCCCACACTTAAATATACTTAACATATACTTTTGGAGTTTGTTTCGGGCAGTCGAAGTTGGAAATTTGTCATCTTGTCATTTTTACAGTTTCTTTCCTCAGGTTAATCAGTCCGTACATAGGTTAACTGTGACAAAATCTTCTGAAATCAAGAGGGCGTAACTTTTTCTTGTATGAAGAGTTTTTATATCAAATTTGACTATCGACCATACCAAACGAATTAAATTAATACCGAATCTTGATCGGAATGTACATGTATTACAATTACAATCTATACTGCTTAATAGCTGTTTGCAGTTGACTATAAGCGATCCTTGGCTATGTCCTATATCCAGTTATGATTATTAGTCCCGACAAAAAACCTACTGATTCGTTTTGTTTTTCAAAGCATTATAACACCAATTGCGAACAGCGTAGGACGTATTCGCCTTGAGCAATACAAAACTTAGGACGTATTTAGACAGGTGTATCGAACACCTGATCAAGAGGAAATTCCTCTGGACAAAAAATTAATTAATTCTGACCACGCTTCGACGGGGTTCAATGTTCGCGTGGCGTGACATTTTTTATTTGACGGTTTGACAGCTCTGTTTGTTTCAGCGGCATCTTTTGATGGTGGTCAGCTATCACGATAAAGGGTCTTTAAACTCACGAAAAAGAAAGAATTTCACAAGTATATATTTCATAAGTTCAGAGTTTAAATAATTGTAGCATTAGTTTGAAAGTGTTGCACTTATACCGATTTATTGCAGTCTATTGTATTCATCAACGTCATTTTTTGCGTTTTTAAATTTACTTGCTGACCAGCCGCGCGTAATTGTCTTCAAAATATTAATTTATCGCATTGGTACTATTGGCTAATAATATTGTTAAAAGGCAAAAAAATATCATTAGGGGTCAGCTCATACCGCGATGATACCCGACGCGATGCGGCGATGCATTTTTAAGATAGCTATTCAAAATTGAACTCTATCACCACATGCACTACGCGTTTCATATGACATCAGTCGTACACTGCACATGCGCTGTGCAGTGCGTTGCAACTCTACACTCGTAGTCCTAGAATGAAACGTCTATCTTCTTGTGTAATGAACTGGATCTAGGGCCTGGTTACAATTGAGCTGGTTCTATTGCAATGGTAATACAGAATGTAGATTCTACATCACCACCAGCTAATCATGTCCATCAGCAAGATCTATGCAACAAAAAAAGTAAAAGTATAAATTTGCAGTTACAAATAAACTCTTTGAAAAAATACTCAACATAAATTTAAAGATTTCCTTTATGAAGACACTGAGCGCTTTTTAAGTACGTATACCTACTTGTAAGCTCGACGTATATTAATAGGAGCCCTGCAACTTTGTATAAAATTGATGGCCTGGGCCCTATAATTCCAGTTTCTTCAGTTATTTTAATGATAATATCCATTAATGTGGGGCCACTTATCCTATTCCAGTAATTTTAGCATAATTTAAATTATATTATCATGAGATATAAATTGGTCAGAGTTGTATATAATTTGTAGGTGATAATATTTTAGGCCTTATGACGGGGCTACAAGTAATTGACATAAGTCAACGCTCATTACTGGAGATCAAATTATATTTTTATGCGTTTAAATAGGGTTTATAGGTACTGTCAGGTAATCTAATTCATAAGCAGGTAGAGTGTTCTCCCACGCCATGCCCACTGCTAGAGAAAAGCCTCGTGAATTCTAATACTAGAAGCGAGCAAATCTTGTGTATAGATTTATAATCTAAATCTCGGAAACGGCTCTGGGGGTAAAAATCGATTTAATTAGATCTTGTCCCAGAAACAAGATTTTATTTTATTGCGTAATAAGATACGAGTTATTTCGCTCTTTTATAATAATTAATTAGCCAAAGCGCGTGGCTACGTATTGTACTTTTTGCGTTGTTAGCAAATTGGCATTTCGGGTTCGAGTACCGGTCAAATATTTTAACACCTATCGTCATTTGTCAATTTTTTTTTGTTAGAAAAAAGAGAAAAATTCCGGTCTCCAAAGCACTAATTTGTATAAATGTGTACTATTATGTCTGAGGTGCGCGCTTACTTCAACATGGCTGACATTAGCCGGCGCTCGAGCTGTCATTTGTAGAGTGTCGCCCCTGTGCCTCGGCGTACTACTGTTAATATAAAGGGCGGAGAACACTTAATCTACTAAATTGAAACTACCATCTTTGTCTTCGAAATGAAAACGTCGCGAACTAGTATTTATGAAAATTAAATCCACAGTAAGTAAAACGAGTAGTCGAGTAGGAAGCGTTGCAAATCAGCCCCGTATCTCTAATGTCTTGTTTCATTTCTAAAATCGCATACAGCTAAATTGATTGCCCTAATCTTCATTTGCTTGTAACTGCCCTTTCCTGGGACCCTGCGTTGCAATTCATATCGTACATCCCAGTCATAAGGTTTATATTTCTATAATAGTTCTCGAAAGATCAAGTCTAATAGGCGTTCACATCGATTATGGAGTCTATATTTAAGCCTTATTTACATTACCCGGACTGTAGCCAATTTGTAATCTGTTGTCTTATCCCATAATTGGATTGTGTAGGCTTAAGAGTATACCATTTTCTGACGGTCTTCCTTTCGGCTTCAATTGTTTTAGAACGGGATTTATGAATCACGGGTTCCCATTTGCTAAATCACCAGATCCATAACAAACGATCCGTGATAAGTTTTAGTTTCTCTGGGGAGATATGAAATTGTATTCGTTTGGAAATCCTAAGTTCTGGCAAAACGGAACTCGCTTGCTGTTAGTTAAACCGCTGATGCACGTCGTATATGTTGGTGAATTGGTACTAACATACTGCGTAAGCGTGTGGTTGCTCTCATTGTTAGATGGGGCAAGAGGATCAAACCTTTTTCTGGGTTAAGAGGAATGTATTTTTTGTATGGCACTACTCATCTTTACCCATAGGTTATCAAATAACCTTTTAACAACTTGGTTGTAAGGTGATCTTGGATAAGAAATGTTGCGTGATCACGAATTAACAACTGTTGAAAATACAAATTTCGTTTATTAACTTGTTGAAACAGCGATTCATGTTGTGAGTTGTCACAATAGCCGTTTATAATAACCGGTTTAGGTTCGCACATTCTTAACAATTTTCTTGTTTCACCAATAATATTAGTTATGTAAAAATTTTATGATTGCTTCGTTATTTCACTTCGACACTTCTAAAATCTCCGACAAATTTTGTTCTTACTAGCTGTCCCGCCTTACGTTGATCTGTCTCAACTACGAACAGGTATAAGTAAATAACTACATCTATATTCAACATTTACACCTACACCTATAACTACAACTTAAACCTACATCTACAACTAAACCTACACCTACACACTTACTAAAATACTCGGTAACAACAGGTAAACTAAACAGGTAAACAGGTAAAAAAAAAGGTAAATGCTATAACATATTATGGAGATATTTGACAATCAGGTCATAAATTGAACACAGTGAACGTAAAATTTAGTTTTTAATAAAAAGTAGGTTTGGGAAAATTCAGTTGACTTTTTAGTATTTAACCCGCAATTTTTTGGTTTTTTCACCGTTTGAACCTTCCCTGAACTTCCAAGACCCAAAAGAAACTAAATCGGTCCAGTCGTTCCCGAGTTTTAGTGAGACTCTGAAATTGCTATCCATTTTTATATAAGAAAGAAGAATTATGACCTTAATTATCATGATCATTCAAGTGATAGACTCTGTGTTATTAAATAACTTTATTGTGATCAATTTTAGTTGCTTAAATATATTTAGATTCGATTAGTCAGCTAAGATGATTAACCTACAATTGAGATAAAACCTGTTCTATGATATGCGGTTAAAGTAAGTTTACTATTAGTAAAAATATGCTAAAAACAAAGAAAAAGAAGACTAGTTAGACAGAGTATAAAATGAAGTCGCTCAGTTTCTTGGTCGGTTTAGATATTTTAAACTAAGCAGCGGATTTTAATGCAGTTTTCAGCAATGGTTAGAGTGATTCGAGAACATTGCACCCGTACGAAGCTGGAGTGGGTCGCTAATATAAAACAACCAAAAAAAACTATATCTGCCAAAACCCCACTCCTGAGGTGAATGTCGCCATACTAAATAATTATCAGCGTGGCAAGAGCTAATTACTGAGATAGGTTTGAAACCTGTTTGTGGGTTATACAGGCCATACAGGCCATACAGTTTTTTGCATGGTCCTTTACAGGGACTAAGCGAGATTATATCAAATACTAGCTGACCCGTGCCCACTTCGTTGGGCGTTAAACATTTTTTGATGACGATGATGAGGATAAAAAGTATTCTAAGTTACGCCTTATAACATCAGCTATCTGGCAGTGAAAGTCCCGTGAAAATCGGTCCAGCCGTTCCAGAGATTAGCCGGAACAAACAGACAGACGGACGGATCTGTTTGATAAAATTTTAAAATTTATTTTTTATAGTTGGTACCGTATATTTTCGTATGCATTAAGTGAAAAGCTGTTAATTTAAAATTACAAACAGACACTTCATTTCTAATTGTTTGCACCTATTTAGTGACATTTAAAAGCAATATAGGACTAAGATATTTGATAAGTGTAATACCACCCTTTGGCAATATTATAAAGTAGCAAAACCAACACTTCTATAGGTACTTAACTTTTAAGGCGAATGCACTTGATCTAACTTATTACGTTACGTTTACTTTAAACTGTGTTTATAAAACTACATGCCTTCTACCGATTGATTGATTGTATGACAGTAATTGCAGTTGATTGTTTTAAATAACAATTTAGATAATAGGCAGTGTATACTATGCTATTACTAGATCCGATAGGGTGCTAGGAGTATTTTAAAGTTTTACTAAAAAATATTTTATTATGCTGGCATATTTTGTCAACATTAGTTTTTGCCGTCTTGTTAATACTAACAAAACGGTTAATACTAACAATATATTTAATACAAATAAATGTAATAATCAATTAATCTTTAAACTTCTTCTTCGTTTAATGCACCACCTCACATCAACTTGTTAATAAATCGGCATCGTTAACGAAAATATCCTACTATCCTACTAATAGCATAAAATTGCCCGCTGCTTCGCATATTATGTTTTAAACTTTAATCCCCTATTTTACCCACCTAGGGACTGAATTTTAGAAAATACACTGTAATACGTAACTCATTATTTTTTTGCTACTCAATTCATACGAAATATCATGCAAATATGTCCAAAGGAATAAAAATATGCATACAAACTTTTAGCACCTATTTTACCCTCTTGGTGGTTGAATGTTGAGAAATCCTTCCTATTTTTGCTATACGCTATAAAATGATGCGATACGCCGAGTTCATGCTGTGCTATATCGCGCACCGCCCTCTTCCTCCTCCCTCACCCCCGGCCGTCCCGCAAGCGAAACGAGCGACACAACCATACTGAGCTTGCTATATACTATAAATGCTTGCGCTAATATCGCGCAATGTGAACGCCATGCTATAAAGTATAGCATTAGGTCCCTCTTTGCTATACTACATAGCACAATAGTATAGCGTAGTCTGAAATAAGCTTTACATGTGCAAATTTTCAAATTTATAGCCTTAAGGGTTTGGTCTGTGCGTTGATACATCAGTCAATCAGCTTTGCCATTAATATATTATACAGATGATAGAAGATGTGAAATTTTGTAGGGACGGATTTTGATGAAATTTGGTATGGTCGTAGTTTAAGCTCTGGATTGAAACATAGGCTACCCGAAATTTTTATCCCGAAAAAGTACAGTTTGCCCTCGGGATACCCGATAATATATTTACGAGAATTGTGCAACGGGGTCAGTATGAAATTTGGCGGGTACATTACAGTTTATGTGGAGAAAGGTATGCAGAAAGCTTATATTTTTTAAATACTGCTTAGAAATACACAATTTACATTTTTATTTACAACAAATTAACAACACACACTAACCTCAGATTATTAACACGTAATACCGTGCGTTTGATGACATAAATTTGAAACACGTTGACGTTTGTCAATCTGTCACAACATTTACATTTTTGTATGTAAGAGGCAAAAGAACCCTGATAAATTTCAAACCAAAAAATTGTATATGATTTTTTATGGGCGAATTTCGACCGCAGGGCGATCTCTAGTTACAATTTTTACATACATTGAAAATTATCTTGTAGTAATAAATGAAAAGTAACAGCCCTAATGTTGATGCGTGCACCTTTTTAGAGAAACTAAGTGATTTTGCTTCCACGCAACCGTCAACCTGCTGGATGCCTCGCAATTATTATGTCACCTATAAATACCATTGTTACTCTGAAAAAATCGTGTGGGAACGAAGAAACGTGACAGATTCCTCATTTAGACCCCACATATTGAAAAAACAACATTTCGTCTTTTTATAGATATGAGTTTTCTTGTAAATAATAATTGTTCATAATATTTCGAAAGACGTGTTAGTTGATGATAATTAAAATTATTTTATTCTAGGTTCTGTCTGCATTATCCTTATTGAAAATTGTTAGTTATGTGTGTATTTCGTAAAACTTAATAGGCTGACTGTATTCTCTCATAATCTACTTATATAACTAACTATTACGACTTAACAAAGTAGGTTTTCATCTAAACATAATGTATCCTTAATCCTTAACAAGTGATTGAATGTACGTACTGTAAGTTGGTTCCTAGTGGAAAATCATATTTCATAATAATAAAACTCAACTTTTTAAGATTTTTTCTATCTTGTGTTATTTCTACAACTTTTTTCTAATATTTCCTTCCTATATGTATAAAAATGTATAAAAGTGAACAACACCGCAGCGACATTCGTTGTGGGTGGCTAGCCTAACTATGATACATAATAAAACGTCAGATGGTAAACAACGAGGTTTCCTGTCTCCTGTGGGATAATCTACGATGTTCCATGTTCGTGCTAGTTATGACAGATCACGCGATTGAGAGCTACGCTGCCCGGTAAGATGGCGCTTCCCATGCGCGTGCGCACTTTATATTATTTTAATAATTTAAATATTTTGTACTATTACTTTATAGCAGTAATATAAAATGTCAAATTTTAAAATCCATCCCGGACAGTTTTTTAACCTCTATCTCCGATTGATACTAATTTACCAACTTCAAAGGGGCTCCTAAAAAATATTCGGCTATAGACTTTTTTAATAACTTTGCCATCTTTCGTCTTGTGCAATATGTAAAGTGCATTTTAGCGCTGCTCCATACTAAAATTACCCACGCCATTGGCTCCTTTGATATATGATGCGTGGCCCAGTGTTTTATGGAGCTGGCCGAGGATTTATGGTGTGCAATCTTTCTAAAACCGTTGCTATGGCTACATGAATAAATTACCTCCAGTCAAGAAAGTAATGCGCGAAATTCATTACACCTAGGTCCAGATTTGGAGAAATCGTATGAGCCATTGGAAACATTAATCTTATATACTGTTAGGGCATGTTCACAATGATTTTCATTATTTCTACATTATATAAAGACGTGTTCATAATGTTAGTTGTTACTAAGCATCAAAACTCTATTGAGTTTCTGCTAGCTGGCACGTGAGTTCACGCCCATCGTTCAGGTGTATCTTCTTGTGTAATTAATAAAGTTCCATTTTGAATAGCTATCTTAAATATGCAGCTCCTCATCGCATATCGTTTCGTTTCGGTGTAGATTGACCCTAAGACAGACCTTCTTTCTCATGTTCTACTGAGCTTTTACTAACATATTTGATAATATTCACTTTAATTAGTTAGTGTTTACTAGCGTTTTTGATGCTTCGAATGTTTCTATGAAGTATTTAGACATGTTCCTGATGCTCGTAATTATCAGAAGAATTCAATCAAAGATTCCACAGCAAGCTGTACCTATAACAAGTAATCAATTAAAAAACCCACCACACCAGACTTATCCTATTAATCAGATAAGCTTCTACATCAACAAAAAATCTTCAAAGTCGGATCACGCTCGAGCTTCTAAGCTTCGGATGGCTTACAAAAAAATTCTCACAATACCTATCTATGTTAGTCATGCCTATTATACCTACTCATATAAAACAAGAATAATGGACCCTTAGCAACTAACGATTGCAATTATATGGTAAATATTTATGTGTAATGTTTATGTGTGATGCTTTTTACTTCCTTATTACCTGCTTCTATTGGTAGAAATCTAATTTCTTACTCATTTATCAATATTAAATGATTATTATTTTTTGTTTGATTTATCATCTTGCGACTTACATTCTCACATTGTGGTATTTTGTTGTGCGGTTGTTAGCGCTTTCTGACGATGGTATAGAGCCGATGTAAAATACAATTATCAATATTTATGAATTCCTTATTTAAAAAATATTATGGCTACTGACCAATTAATGGTTGTGACAATTGATTTCTCTCTAGAGCTAAAGACACAAACACGATGTAGCAATCTGAAACTTTAAAAATATATATTAAACACATCCATCAAATACATAAGATTACTAATAGCATTATCACTTATCACAAATCTTTCTAGTCTCTATATTTACGATTGTTGTATTGACAAGATAAATTATTTTAGAGATCCTGATCTTAGTTTTTGTTTGAGCTTGAAGAGCACTGTTTTTTTTATCTGATATGTCTCGTAAGAATTTAACTTAATAAATGATCCTCTACAGGTTTAATGTTTAGGTGTAAACAAATATTTTGAATTAGAATCAGACGTGAGATAACACTAGAGAATGCTAAAACGCGAACTTAAAAGCAAAAGCCTAGAAGTTTCTATTGATCTCAATCTTAAAATGACATCAGATAAATTGCGTGTTATTCTATTGCTAAATCTAGTCCGAATAATCCTGACAATGTTGATCTGTGATAGCAGTCCAAATAAGAATGTTGTAGTTCCAAGTACCAATTCTTGGGTGAATCACAAGGAATGCAGCCGGAGAGCATTCAAATTGGATTGTGTCTTTGTTGGGATGATCAGCCTTGTTGGTAGGTCTTGTGTGAATTTAGGTGAGTAACAACCCACGTTGTAGGCCAAAATCTAATCTAGATAGGAATTACATGTGAAAGACTCTTCAACTTAAAATGAAGTGAAAATTCATTTCAGATTTAAATAGTGTTGCACATATGTAAAACATAATATGGAGTAGTCCAACTGTAAATGGCTTTTTTTTTCAAATCTAGTGTGATTATAAAACTCTAATTGCCAATAAGCTAATTGATAAAATGCATAATAACAGCACCTAGTGGTAAATTCGCCGACCACACGAGTATCTATAGGTACCTAAAATACTCTTGAACACACTTCTGAAGAAACAGTAGCTCTATTTTATTTTGAGTTGCTAATCTATAGTCATACTCATCATTGTCATATTATAAAGAGGGAATATTTGATTGCTTCCTTGTAAGTATGTTTGTTTGCATTGAATATACTTCGAAGCCATTGGACCGGTTTTGATGAAACTTGACACTGATGTATATGAGACAACGGAAATGGACATAGTCTACTTTTAATCGCAGTAAAATGTACCATTCCCGCGGGATTTTCTTTTGCGCGCACGAAGTCGAGGGCAATATCTAGTCATTAATAAATCAGTTAACAAATCACTTTCCAATAATTATGTGATTTATTAATTGTAACAATTTAGAAAATTATGACACTGATGACAACAAAGACGAATTGTCTAATACGAAGCATACAACGTGCCCAATCTGTCGCATTTGTAGGTCATGCAACAAAACTTTCTACTTACTGTTTTTAATCTTAACAATGAGTGGAATGTATAATTAATAATGGCAATTATGTCTCTTAAGACCTTGTAACAAAGGTTAAAATCGTTTACAAGTTTTAAGCAACAGTGACACGTTTGCTTATTGTTCATATTAATCTTAATGAGTTTTGGTGCGTGGGTTAGAGCAGTTTTAAATATGAATACTAATGTGTCTGTTAATTTACATGATAAAAGTGGATAAAGAATAAATAATTGATATGGAATTTTGAAACCTACCAGAGCTTAGGCTTGGGTCTTTGGTTAGGTCAATTTTATGAAGAAAACTAAATTGAAAATCTTCTTTCTATTAAGTATTATAAGTGTCTCGATAATGTTGCAATTAACAAAGAATAAAGAAATCTAAACAATTATCTAAAGAAGAAAGAAAAATATTCTTATTCACAAGATTCCTTCTCGAAGTACTAGTATTAACATTGTACTTGATTTTTGAGGAAGAATAATACCTATGAATAACTAGGAAGTTGGCCCTGAAAATTTGCTTTTTGGAAAGACTTTCTAGTGGTTTCCAGCGTCACAAATTTTATTAGGGTTCCGTAATAATCAATAAACCCTTATAGTTTCGCTCTGTCCGTCCGTTTGTCTGTCTGTTCGTCTATCTGTCTGTCTGTCTGTCCTCGCTTCTAGCTTCTGCATGTGAAGTGGGGATTAAATTTTATTTTTATTTTACCCTATCGTTTAGGGTATTGTTAAATAGGCCTCTTTAAATAAAGGGAAGGTTTCATACATGACTTTTTAACAAAATCAACTATTTACGAGAAATCGGCCTCCAAAGTGGTTTTTAAGTTGGTCCCTCCCCTGGAATTTCTAAACTATGAGACTTAGAAACTTGCAATTTTCGATGCTAATAGATCATACTAAAACTCTTTAGGAAAATTATTCTGAACTAAATCGGACAGCAACTTTTGATGTAATTTGAAAATATATATTACGCGATTATAGTTACTTAGACATGTCCTGACATGCTCTTGATTACGTTTTTTAATAATAGTCAAATCAAAACTTTGAGTTTATAAGTTATTAATACTACCTATCTCCATATATAGATAAGGTTACTCATAATGCGCAAAATTATTATGACGTAGGCCATCGATGGACTTGAAGGTTAAAGTAAAGATTCGATAGAGCTGATATAATCATCAAAGGCGTTAGAAGACCGGGAGCAATGTCTAAGAATGTTGCAAAAATAAACACGTAGAATTAGGTCTTGAAATCGAAACCAGAAATAAGAAGGTCAGTTGAACCTGTCTATTCTATTGTAACGCGCAGGGTATTCTGTTACTTACAGTGTAGCCAATAAAGGCTGTTGTTGTTTGTGGAGGCTTATTAAACCTTTGTTGCCCTGCGTATACGGAAGCTGAGAGTGAAATTAAGCAATCACTAAACGCTTTCTAAACGCCCTCGCACCTGGAAATGGGACATCAATTATTTGAGGCGTCGTGGCATTGTTTCATGTTTTGTGGCAGAACAAGACTTACGCGATATTATATTAAATTACCCAGAAGCTTACCTTGTTACGAGTCAGAACTGATAAAAATCAAAAAGAAGTGTAGGTATACCCATCAGCAACGTTATTATTTCCCATAGAAGGATCTCTAAAATACCTACCAAATGTAGTGCTTGCGTCTTTATCCTTTGACGATTCTCTTAAATGCGAAATGTGTTCAATTACTTTCTGGGTAATAGTGTTTGGCCCTTTTGCCTCTCGTTATTACACAATGTCAGGGTCTTAAATTATGAGCTTACTGCCGTAGAATGCTAAGTAAAGTCGGATTATAGATTTTTATATTTGTAGACGGGTCATGCAAGTCGTAAATACCAAGAACTGCTTAGTATGACGTGTCAAAGAGGAATCCTGACACAAAGCGTATGTAAATTATTATACAAAAACACCTTTGCCGTTTTATATACATCATCTGAGCCTTATTCATACTCAAATAGAGATGAAAGTTGATTTTGCTGACGGTGACATATTTTTAGACAATAATGTGGTCATACACGCACAATATCACGTCAGACTGCTTGAAACGGATTCAATTTTCAATCTTAGACCCATAAATTAGAGTATAAAATACAATAACATTTAGGAGCACCTTAGGGCCGTATAACAACTATTTTATGGCAGATGCTTTTGCTTTCTGAAGAAGGAAAAGCAAACTAAATTGTACAGCCAGATTTAACTACACTCATGCTTACTTATGTATTTTAGTTTTTATTTTATTGATGCTGATTAAATAAAGTCTGGAAGAAATTGGAGTAAGCAGTAAAACCACCATTTTGTATAATTCCTCTTGCTGTGTGTTTTATAATTATATGTGTATGCAAACAAAGAGTGTATATAAAAAGAAGTAATGTATATATCTTAGTATCTATCTAAATAATCATAATAATATGTACGTATGTACTCGTATTAACTCGCGAAATCTAAGATTTCAGAATTCAGTCTATGCGTTTTTCGGCAAACTAATGCTTTTGCTTTTTAGTTAAGCAGTTGAACTTAAAGTTTAAACTGATAGACCGGCCAGAAAAAAAAAGATTGTTTTACTCTGATAAATAACAATAAAAACAAATATTCAAAATTATAGGCGTTCGCCTATAATTTTGAAAGTCATTTGTCTAGAAAGTCTAAAAAGGCAAGTCATTTGAAAATATTGCATACAACAAAATATTACTTACTGGCAGTGCAATAAATCCTCTTGAAGAGGAAACGGTTTCAATTGAAATGTTTCTATGTTGTTACAGTCAATGAGAGTCCACATTAAATGTTTATTTAATCATCTACCTTCCTTAAGCCTTCTTCAATCGCTTCTTAAACCAGGAGAAAATATATATCTAGCATTACATATACCTATGTCATCTTGTGCTAATGTAAACATTTCAAATACTTCGTTTGAGGAAACTGGATTAATAATTTACTATTGTTACAATTGATTAATGCAATTCCTGGACAGCAGGAAAAGGAAAGGTTTACTGTCATAATTAATTATTAAATTATCAATAGGTATTGATGTAGGTACATCTTTATCAAAAACATCGTCGCTATAATGTTTATTATTCCACCATCATTATACGAGTAGTAGCAGCAAAATGATTGTCATTTCGATTGATATCATCACTTATATAAGATATTTTTATGTTGTTTTGATTTTTTTCAACCATTTCAATTCTCAACAGTAAAAGTAAAGATATATTGTCATAATTCATATTTTTTTCATTCATATCTTATACTTTAAACGAGACGATCTTGTATATATACCTATTATAATCGGTGTCTCGACAACGGCTACAATTACCATAAAATTTAGCATGCAGGTAGTTTACGGGGTAGAAAAATCGATCTAGATAGGTCTTATCCCTTAGAAACTGCGCATTTTTAAGCAATATAATATGTTTTTTTGTTTCGTCGTGCAACAAAATATCAATATTTTCGGCTCTCTTACGCCAGTCTGATTGGTTTGAAAATTCGGAATGTGGTGGGTTCGAATGCCTAATTTGAATGAAAAAATGAAAAGATAAATATTTTTATGATTCTTAGTATTTCTTTTTCTTTTATATATATTTTTAATAATTTTATCGTTCTACTAAAATACCGAGCAAAGCTCGGTCTCCCAGGTTCTAAATAGGTTAATTTTCTTCACAATTGATGTGTTCATAATTAATAGTAAAACTATTTGCAGATACATTTGTGAGCACTGTAGAAAAGGGTTTCCTGTATTGAAGGAGTTCCAAATACTCCAAGTATGTCGTCACGGCACAGGCCCTTACCTTCAGTGTTCACAGTGCCCTTTTAAAGCTCAAAGGAAATTAGATTTAATGGAACATGAACGCATCCATTCCGGAAAAAGGCCATGCACATGTGAAAAATGTAGGCTCACCTTCCGTAGACGGGGAATATGGAAAAAGCATTTGATTTATCATACCGAAAAAAGGTGCAGTGTCCGCAAAAACCACCTACATTTATATTAAAAACATCGTGACTATAATATTTGTTGTTCCATCCTCAAAATAGCAGCACCAAAATAATTGTCATTTTAATTAATATTTTCACTTTCATAAGGTATTTTTCATTTTGATTTGGCCATTTTTTTATTTTCATCATTTGAATTTCTCAATATTTTTTTTCTCTCTCCTAAATAACACCACTTTTGTTGTTCGATCACAGAAGTTCATTTCAATATCTTGTGTTTTTACTGTTGTTTCTCGGTCTAATAGTATTGATGGTAACGACGTTATCTCTGAACAGGATAGAGCCAACATACTGCCAGGTGTTTGAACCCTCTGTTTGAATGAGCAGAGCGTAACATCACTAACAATCGTACCATTAGGAAGTGCTTCATTACTACACATGGTGTTCACGTTTCCACATTATATAAAATTGTAATTGTAATTCATTTATTCATAATGTAACTGTTATATTATGTATATCAAATTACGCAATTATATTATAATCCATCTCCAGTCGATTATTATTATTATTATTACCAATGTCTCAACATTTTTGAAAATACGGAAATTAACTTACGACGACAAAATATTTAATTTAATTACGACGTCACAAGTCTCTTCCATAAAAAAAGCCATAGCAAATAAACGACACAAAATCTGAAATAAGCCCCCGTCACACTTACAGAATGTGTAAATGTACGGGGCCGACATCGACAGTCCGATCTGGCATGTCGATGACAGCTCATTTTCCACTGTTCAAACCCCGCGCCATGACGTATTTTGACGTATTATGTAAACCAAGCCGTGACGCATATTTAGTCGTAATATTAATGTTTCAATAATTACAACAAATAGAAATCACCCTGTATAAGACTACTTTAGATCCTCTAAAGTAAGTAAACGATCTACATCAGTGTAAGTGAGCGTTGTGGGTAATACCATAGAATTGTAATAGGCACTATAAGTTGACATTGTCTAGTACGTTTACAATACGGGTAACGATAGTATCATTATCATCGTCACCATCATCACTATCGCCTTATTTAGTTACATCAATTTCTACTTTAAGCCTTCGGTGATAAAACGCCTAAGGGTCAGTTCACGTCGCAACGATACGCGGCGCTGCATTTTAAGATAGGTATCGAAAATTTAACTTTATTCACTACGCAGAAAGAAACACGTATCATTTTATGACATCAGTCATGCGCTCTGCGGCGCGGTGCAACATGACATTAGAACTCTTATAACGAAACGTGTGAAGATACACCATTCATTTTAAGAGTTGTGTCATGAATAAAGTTAAATTTTAAATAGCTATATTAAAAATCCACCATGTCGCGTATCGTTTCATTTCGGTGTGAATTGACACAAAGATATAAAAGCTTTTGTTACTTGGTAAGATCATCTTGGTAAATGGTTCTCCGTTGCTATCATTTGAATTACCTACTTATCAAACAAAAAAAAATATTTACAAAATTGTGCTATGGCATTTTTCTTAAAACGTATTATATTTTCGAATTATAATAATAATGATATTGTTATTCTGCCTTTCCACCTGTAAAAGCTTGTCACAGACGACATTAGTAATATGTCGCGACATAAGCAATTTAGTATACATATTTGCATTTGCTACTGGGCTTTGAAAACGTTGTCATTGCAAATTATACGTGTGTTCAAATATAATTGGCTTTTTTAAAAGTCTCATAGACTGGCCATGATATGAGACTCCGAGTATTTTTTTTCTAATTACAACCCTGTAATTTAAAAAATACATTCAAGGAAAATTGCACACGCGTTCCATATAATTTCTGAGGCACCAATGATGCGCATATTTACCGGTACCTTATAATTTTATGACACCGTATGATAGGGCTATCGACAACTAAAAAAGGATGAAATTAATTTCAAGTTTATGCTGATGAAGGTCTGTCACAGCAACAAACTACGATTGTAATAGGTCCTATTCCTTGCTTATTTATAGCATAGAGTATTTACTTTGAACCATTCCAAACTCCTTTTACATTTACATTTTGTTATTTCAATGTAAACTTCAATGTACTGTTTTTAAATCTTCCTATCGTTTAGCAAAATACTCACTTTACAATAAAATATAATGGAAATCTATTTTAGTTTTACGTGTTTCATTATTGCGTGTAATTTTGTAACAATGGTAAGAAATAATGGCTTGCTAAATTGAAAATAAATATAACTGCTTTGATTATACTTTACACGCCACCGTGCTCTGTAAATATAGTATTTACTATTACTGTTATTCTCCAATAGATTGACTGTAATATTAAAATGCTAAACTTTATTTTTTGCTAAGCATTTATGCACATTAGTTAGACAGTCCCATAGGTATATATCTGAATAATCTATCGGTCAAGCTCCGCGCATATAATATATATATGTTCGTACTAAGGGTTGGAACGGCGCGTGATCCTGCGATCCGAGTTTTACATGTGAAGGCCGCTATTACCATTTTTGTCAGTAAATTCTTGAAAGAAAGCATTATTTGCAAAACTGTAAAACGTATCTTCAAAACGTTTGAACTATGTTTGTCTTTCTAAATTTTTAATTAGAATAAAAATACTATAGACAAATATGAATTGAAACTTTCTTCTCGCAGCCCTAATACGATATCAATATGGCGTCCGCAACACTAGGTGGCGTTTTCGCATATTAATACCGGGCATTGTTCATAATACCCATTCTGCATATTAATAGAGAGATAGTTCATTTCTAAATCGAAAGATAGGTTCCCATGATGTCAGAGGATGTACTCCTATAATGGTAGTGCAATGGCCTCAAATAGCCGTTTAACAGGCTTCCTTGAAGTCTTATATTATGATCATTATTAGCTTTTTTGCTGCAAATTGTTATAAATTGAATATCCTTCATAGATTGCTTTTGTTAAACTATAGATTGTCTATTTCCTAGTTTCCTTACATTTATGTTTGCAAAAATTTTAGTATAATATTTTAACTACACTTCATGGTATTCTAAACAAAAGTTTAATGTAATAACAATTTTAGTTACTATACTTACTACTTACTTACTTGTTGTAATACTACGATATTACAACAAGACACAAATATATTATTATTTGTTTTCTATATTCATGATTACTATAATGTTTATGACAAATTCCAATGAAGGAAAGATCATTACACTTATTTGACGATTGCTTATTCGTCTAACAATTACAATGATAATATCTATAGCTAAAAAAGAACTAAAACTAAAAAAACTTATAAAGTTACAAAAAAATAAATTTCTCATGTCATCCCCACCAGCCAGGGTACCTAGAAGGCTCAAAGAGTTTCCTCGCTGGATTGCTCACTCTTTGAGCCAGATGTGTGCCGGCTCTGGGGTCTCGGGTGGTCTCAGCGATTTTTTTGGAAATTTCTTATACTTACTTATATTTTAATATATCCTATGACGTTACAAGTTAGTAGTTAGCTAATTATGTATATAATATAATTATTATTAGTTGATTTATAATGAAACATAATAAAATTGAATAGCAAAAAATCATCAATGTCGATCATTCTGTCACTGGGAGAGACCCATTTCCAACGGGCAAACCAGTTAACGTATACCGTGCATTCAAATTTTCACTTTACGTCTAAGGTGATTAAGTTCTCATTTGCATATCGAAACAAATTTTAGCGCGTAGGGTGACCACCGAAGCGCGAAATCACCTTCACACAGACTTGTAACATATGAAAAACACCATTGAGGGTTAATGTACATCTGTAGGTACAAGTTCGCGATATAAATAGAAGTTGTTACATGTTTATTAGCTAACGCCCGAAATTAATAACGTATATACAATCTTGGATTGACTTCAATCTCAGATTCTCAAACAATAATTGACGTAAATTGATGTGAAGTTGAATTGTATTGAAATCCTGATCGCAGACAGCTAAAATGAGATTTAGATTAATTATTTATGTAAATTTGGTCAAAGTTCCATTAAATCAACTCACGTATTTCACTTTTCTATTGTTTGATTTGGTTGTTGTTTGGTTTTGGATGTTTCGCTAAAATATGTTATATAAAATAATTCAGTTAATTTATGTAAATAACTTTTTATTTTCCTGTTGCAGGTCACACAGTGTCCGCTACGAGTAAGGTTAGTACATTTTTGGCTTTCGTCAGTTTCGTAAAATATTTTCCTAAGAACTCTAAAGTCTAAAGATTGGTAATAGCGGTATTACGTCAATAAAACTGTCTAAATCTATCGCACGAAAATTTATGAGATAGATTAAAATATACTTAGAAACCTTAGCATTTAAATATTTTAAATTGGATTGAATTTTTAAAGAATTCGTTGTCCAGTCGTTGACTATATTTACCAGTTTAATTAAATATTTTGAATACTGTCAGTTGATGCAAAAATGGTCAGTCCCATAGTAAAAGTGTGTGTGATGTACCCAAAAAGCATGCTCCTGCAGTTTTGGCGGGGATGTAGAAGAGATAATATGTTGTTTTTTTGTATTTAATCCATTAATGTAATTTATGTTTTAATATTTGTAGAATATTAACCATTAAATAAACGTTAATGTGCACAACGTTAGTGTTGGCAAGTGGTACAAATTTAAAAAGCGTGCAATTATGTGTTCTCTCCAAAACTTCCTATGAAGTTTCAGTAAAGCGTCCAACACTTTACTGAATCGACTGACTCATTACTCCACTGACGATTTATTTGCACTTCGACTTAGACTTTGGACTTGACGATTCAGAAAAACGGTGTTGAAAACTTCAACGAAAATTCTATTTTCTTTTTTATTTTGTCACTGGCAGCGGTTTTAAGCCGTATGGGTATATACTTATATAAAAAGTATAGTCTAACCTTAATATTAATCTCTAGCCTCGTCTAATCTTAGTAATAATCATTTTCTAGCTATTGCGTTAGGTATGTACTTTGTGGAGATGATATTATAAACGTTTATTATTATTAATATTATTTTATATACATACGAATTTCTATCCCATAAAGAATGATAAAGCTTAAGTATTTTAAAGTCTTCATTACACAGATTTCATTTAGTTTGCTGATCTAAATATTACCATCATCCTATTCAGATTACGTCTAGGCGAGATAATATTACTATACATATTTTGACTTCAGTTTTTTTTTTAATATTCACCAGTAATTTACTCAGGCTACGGCGTACGACCTTGTGGTTTATCATAATTAAAATTTAAATCGGCATTTTAAGTAAACAATATTTTCATATTAATCTATTCCCCGTATTGTTCACTTTACAATATCAATTTTTGCAAGTAAACCGAACCGACCGACCATTAGACCGAAACTACGAAAATACTTTAATCTATACATCTATACAAATAAATAAAATTGAAGTATCTGTTTGTAATTCAAATTAACAGCTTTGCACTAACTGCATATGATAGTACGAGTTCACCAAAAAATCAATATTAAAATTTTTGACTGATCGCCCGTCTGTCTGTCTGTCTGTTTGTTCCGACTAATCTCCGAAACGGCCGGACCGCTTTTCACCGGATTTTAAATGGCAGATAGCTGATATTATAAGGAGAAACTTAGGCTACTTTTATCATGGTTTCGTTAAAAAATAGGGTTCCGTTTCCATTACATGTAGTCCCATGCAAACGAAACGAATTACGGGTAACTACGTGGGACGGAAATATATTTAATTATTTTATACTACACATAAACCCGCTTACTAATAAAAAGATTTACACAACGGATAACTTAAGCAACGTTGCTGTCCTTGTCTGATGCGTTGGAAAAGTCACTAAACAGACAAAGACAGAAACGTTGCTTCAGTTATCCATTGTGTAAATCTTTTTTTAGTAAGGGGGTATATATTTAAGATTTTTATTAAAATACGCATATTTAATACACATCCCAGGAACACAGAAAACCTTTTGTTATTATTATTATTTGTATATATGTTGTTAGTATTTTAATTTTAATTTTCTTTTCGAATTTAGCGCCAACACTCTAACCACTGAGCCACAGAGGTCGTCAAATAATAGTAAGATAATGATTTCGCAGCTAAAAACAAGATTAGCTTGTTTAGTTGTATGTTTATTGCTATTTATTTTACACTACCTAAAACTAATGTACCATTCTTAATTTTCTTTTTCTAACTTCGCATTATTTAATACTTTTATAGAAGGCGTTGTTAGAAAAAGTAAATGCCCTTTCGACATTCTACTAGTTGCAGTGTCACAAATTTTTAAAAAGCCTAAACGTCACTTTGCATCTTGACCCCGTCTGTCAAAGTAATCGATTACGATAATCGATAATGTGGATCGGTGTGACGAAACCGTACTCGTTAAAGTTGAGAAATTTCGCTTCGGTCAGTTAGGTCGTAGGGTATTGAGCATCGTTTACGACAGACAATACTGGCAAGGTAAAAAAAGATACAACAGAAATATGGTTATCCTGTTTTTCTCTAATTATACATTTAATAATTGTTTCCGTTTTTAGAGTATCGCAATTCGCACTAAAAACAATACCCTTTTTGGGATCCCCGCAAAGTGATCCTAAAAGGGTTTTGTTTTTAGTAGTTTTTAGTTTTAGATGGATAACCATCTGTCTGTGTAATTAGACTTTTCATAAACACGTGGATTCCTACGTAGCACTGAAAATCATACTTCAAATTTCTCGTTTTTTTTTGCACTTTTTGTTACGTAGTTAAGTTACGTATCGCCATTTTGACACTGTCAAGGCTATAAAGTACTTCCCGTAGACGAAGCACTTAAGTAAAGGAAAAATCCGACAACCGTTTTGTATTTGTATCACAAAAAATAAGTCCCAATTTAGGTATGTCCATTGTCCAATATATTATGCTTAAATAAAACTTTTCTGGAACCCTGGCCTCGGTGCGTGAGCTCGACTCGTATGTCCATTGTCCAATAGATTATGCTTAAATAAAACTTTTCTGGAACCCTGGCCTCGGTGCGTGAGCTCGACTCGTATGTCCATTGTCCAATAGATTATGCTTAAATAAAACTTTTCTGGAACCCTGGCCTCGGTGCGTGAGCTCGACTTGCACTTGGCCGGTTTTTTGTTACACCTGTAGTAACATTCACTATAATACTTATAATTAAGTTGTCATTTATCTGTATAATATCCTATTAATATTACTGGTGTATCTAATAAATAAATTAAACGAAACATGTTGATGCTCAAACGTTATATAAATAATAGAATATGCATAGGTTGAGCGTTAATTATTATCATATAACTTAGATTAAACTTAAACGACGTTTATGCCAAATCTGGGACAATCGAGGGTCAAGCGTTTGTTTATAGTTAGGTATAATAATTACGTACATGTAATAAACAATTCTGTACGTGTCAAAGACCATAGTTCAAAGCGCATCGTACCATCACTAAATATAATAAGCAATTATAACCTTTATGCAATTGGAACACGTGCTACAATCGCACATAAACATACAACATACATCGAGCTAACCTTTGCTGATTACTGTTAAATGTCATTGAAAATATTAACATAAATATTTATATTTGATGAGGGATACACAGAATTCGCATATTTAGTTAACGGTTAAACATACATATTATACATAAAGCTCTCAGAAATAATAGGATACCACACATTGTCGGTAATGCATAGGTCGATTTACGTCGTACGGGGCATATTTATTTTGTTGGCAAAATTGCCTAGCGACCTAGCCGAATTGTCATGTTTACGCGGTGAAAATTGGTACGTGTAAATCCCCATACCCATTTTTGTTTGTTAGGTAGGTACTCATTAAAAAAAATATTTATTTACAATACTTTATGCAAAAAAAGTGTGTGTCAGTTCCGAAGCACGACTGGAGTTTACTCTAAAAAGTAAAACACGTCCCTCAGAAGGAACAAAAACTTTAGCGATCGATTTGAGTTCAAAAATTCGCGCCATGTGAAAAAAAGTGACAGGTTGCGCACGAAAACGTAACGAGGTCATTCGTTCAGTATATGTTACTGCTCATATTTTTTTCATACCGGGGGCCTTATATGAAAATCGATTCTTAAGGAGTAAACTCCAAAAATTCACAAATGCGGGCTTAATGCGTTTTGGCATAAGACACTGTCGTGATGAGGAGATAGGATAAAGTATTACATTAAGGTTCCTAGTGGCTTGCTTCTGAAGAATATATAGTTGTATTTTGTGGTTATAAGCGGCAAGTTAATCATCGTAGGTAGATTATTTCCCACAAAGGAATGTTCCGATTGCGTTCTGAGTAATGAGCAATTGGATTTCGTTTACAAATACACCTATATTATAGGTAACATTTATTAAACTTATAACAGCACTTTATTATCGTACGCCTCATTACGAGTAGCAAAAGGTTACTTTTTGTAACATACGTTGATAATAATTATAATTATCACACGCGCGCACTTTCGAAATTCGACCGTGACATAATCTTAGAAGTTTACGTTAAATAACGTTTATTAACCACGTATGACACGATCCTTCAATCAAGGTCTCGTAATGTTAATATGTTCACTTGTTTCGTGTTATCAACATACACTTTTTAAGTTATGAGCTCAGATTAATAACTATACATAGCATGATGAAGACAAAATATTATACCGTTCCATATTCTTCTATTAGGGAGGAAAGAGATGTCTAATAATGGTTAGTCAATTCATCCACACTTTTGTTGAAGTATGGAAAACACAAATGACAATAATTTTGTATCAACTTAAGATGTCACTTATTGTCATTGTAATAAAGTCGTAAGTCGTCCTAGAAAAACCAAAATTACAACCAAACAACAAAAACCTATTGACTTTATTGTTGCCTCCATATCTTCTTCTTCCAAGGTTATAAGACTCTCAAGTTGCTAGTGTGTCCTAGTCATAATGCCTGTGATGGGGGTCTCTAAATTTAAATGGCGTTAGAGAATTCAGTAAAACACAAGCTTACAAAATGGTCATAGTTTCAGCCTGTAGACGTCCTCAGCAGTACATAGGCCTCCCTCATAGATTTCCAGTGCGATCGGTCGCTCGCGGCCTATATCCACTCCTTGACTTGACTCCCTGTGATCTTTTTCTGGTCGTTAGTCAGTATAACTATAATTTCTATGACATCGAAACAACGCTCCTAGTGGCAAAAATAGTTAACTAATTTGATGCCTTACAAATTCTAGTTAACTTCTTCACGGAGAGTAGTGACAAAAACTCGCACTCAGCACACTGGACGTCGAAGCCTCGCTGTCGACCTGAAAAAGATCGTAGGGAGTCAGTAAGATCGTGGTCTTCACTCGAAAACCTTTCGGTCCCGACGGCTACTAGATCTCCGGGCTATATTATGTCCAGTCCACTTCCACTTCAACTTATTAATGCGTTATGGTGGTCTATGGTCTATATTGGTAACTTTAGTTCTGCTACGGATTTCCTCATTTCTGATTCCAAATAGTGCTACTAATTAGTAGGCTTGTCTTTTGTAGAATGGAATTAAAGAATAACACGCTCGTTTTTTTCAATTTCGCTTAGGATATTTTAACAAAATTCCAATATACGAGTATTCTTCGGATAAAACTAAATATGTTTAATGCACTTAGTCATGTTCCTTGAATTTATACGTATTATAAGAGATTAGACAGGGCATTATCTCTACATTGTTCAACAAAGGAACACGGGCCAACAAGAGACAATTACTAGGGTCCCTAGACTTAGATTCAGGCCATGTGTCCAAGGTTATCTAGGCTATGACGGAGCGATAGGAATCCGCGTAGGCGCAATCACGTACATGTCGCTCTAATGTCCTCTAGTCATGTCTTTCGGCGGCCATTAGTTTTATCGATATCGATGGTTTTATTTATTTTGTGGGTTTAGTTTCATCGAAGTGGAATAAATAATATTTATTATTTCTTTTTTTAGAAAATAAGGAATATTTATATTTTATGAACTAGGGACATCAACAGAAAATAGAATATTTTTTATTTTAAGAAGTTATTGAAACGACCACTAATTACTTCAATGTAACGAATTCAACTATGTCATATTGAATGCGCTATCAAGTTGTTTGTGTATACTCGTATTGTCATAAATCTTCTTCAACTTATTAGTTGTACATAATGGAAGGTTATTGATTGGCTCAGTAAAATATCCCAGAGACTCGATAGTAATATTATTATCTAATCTGTCTAATACTAAATTGAATAAGTCAAGTTTGAGCTTTTTTTGTTGCAACACATTATAAATATCCCTTAGTAGTTACTGATAATAAAAAGTAACGACGCAGTATAAAAAACATTTCGCCTCGTAAAAACATAGATACGCGATAGTGAGCACAGTTTATTTTGCGCGTAAATGTCAAATATAATGTATCGTAGGTCATTAAAGTATCGATAATCTCTCTGACGGCACATCACTACCACATAATATATGTCATGAGAATTTTCTAGTTCTCCAAACAAATTCGCATTTTTAAAACGAATACATTAGAGATAATAGAAGAAAGTGAATTGAATCGAGCAAATACTATAAAAGGCGAAATCAATTATTATGGTAGATAAGTTGCAAAATTAATTTAATTTCTGAGAATCATACAATTTAGTGGATTGATCTAAATCTTTGTAACAACAGTTTTTAATAGAAAAATTCTATTGGTTAGACAGAAGGAGAAATTATTAGGTATTTAATGTATGTTTATTATTTTAAGTAAGATAAAATATTTACTTAAAATAATAAACATACTTGTAGGTAGGTACTTCTAGGTTTACCAGGATGGGGCAAAAAGATGAATTAAATTCTAAAATATTTATAATATTCCATAGGAGAGACGAGTAGCGAGAGAGAGATTTGATAAAAGATGGCCCCGCGCGAGTTTCTTACGCCGGTTCTTCTCGCCGGGCTAGTTCCCGAACCGGTGGCAGGCATCATGTAGATCGACGTTCAGAAAATGTATGAAAATACCTATTTTGAATAAAAATTTTTGACTTTGACTTTGACTTTAGAGGGAGAGTATTTCTCGGCCTGATAAATACCACAACCTCACAGAAAACCGGCGGGAAATGACGCTTGCGCTGTGACTCGCCGAGTGAGTGAGGGTGACCGCAGGCCCAAAGGAGGATTTGTTTTAAAGAGAAAGAATGCACCTGTAACTACTCTTGATGCCTAACGCTTACTAGCAGGCGTTCTGCTCGTTTTTCGGTCTATTCCATAGAAACTAGATACTATCACGAGACCTTAACTTGTTAATTAGGAATGCTCCTTGTTGCCTTGACGGAAATAGAAAAAGTTGCCTAAGCGACTTGTCACTTAAAGTTGTGTGACTCTTCGCTGTGACAATACAGATCAATATTCTATACAGCCATCGCGAAAAACCTAGAAATATGCTTCTATGTTACTTGAAAGTTACATTTTTCTGATAGGCAAAAGAACCCTTAAAAGCTTTTATCATTCGCGTAGGTGTTTTATTTTATATTTTTTGTATTTTCTTGAATATTTTATATTACATTTTTTTTATTTAGTTGTAAGTTTGAACTTTATCCATGGCATAAGAAAAAATAAATGTAAACAACAAGCCCTGTTGATGATATGAGTCAAGAATAATTAAATAAATGAATAAAAATAAAGCTATCACCAGTAGAAGGAGACATAATAATATATCGTTTACTTATTATCTTTACGACTTAATAGATATGCTTAAATGGTGAAGAAAGAGATGTCTTCCAAGGTTTGCTTCCATGGTTCGAGAAAAATTAATAAAACTTTTAAATGGATCTTTTTGAATAGTAGTCGTTACTTTGCGGAAATGCATAGTTAATAGTATATAATATCTAGCAATATCCTGCGAAAAAATACCAACAACCTGCTAGAAAATGTGACAGAGCACGCATTACTCTCACATTTGCTTGCAGGTTGTGGATAATTTTTCGCGGGATATTGCTAGATTTAATATTAATTAAGTTATTTACTCTTTTTAATTATAATATATGGTATTTGTTTTAATTTAACTACAGTTTTGAAGGTGAGCGACGCAAACTTTAGAAGGCTTTGGCTGGTTCGCCAGGGTTCAGCCACTGAAATGAGCGTTTCCGATTATCATACAGGATCCACTTTTCATCACAGGTAATGATTCGATTTAAAATCCCTTCATTATTGTACCGGTTGAGTAATGTAACGCAGCAGTCGACACGCGTTTGTCGGTTTGCTGCACTCAATTCATGAGGTACCCACCTTTCGAGCTTTTTCACCTTCCCAATTTGCTTCAAGTGGATTAAAACAGTTTTATTACTAACACCGCAGCCTGCAGCTAACTCGGACGTGGTTTGCGATGGATCCGCTTCCACAATAGCGTTCAATTCTTTATTATCAACTTTAGTCTCCGGCCGTCCACGGGGCTTGTAATACGTAGTATAAGTATGAAATTGGAATTCCTAAATAAAGAAGATATATTTGAGATCAAAGTGGCCAGTACGACAAAACGCCCATTTCATATGTAAGGACCTAATATTAACAGAATAATTAAGTGTTAAAGTAAATATTGTTACTATTTTTCACATAAAAGTAATGTTATGTAACTTAACCATTAACTTTTATTGCACAAAAATTAATCTAAAACAGTTATTCACATGCAAGTATGGCCACGAAATTGCATCTTGGATACATTTCCAACGTAATTTGTTATGTTAATATTTTCGTGGTCTAACTATATGTCTTGTGAATTACCTAATGCACTTTCACTCGCTTTATGTTCAAATATCAAATAGAAATCTAGTTTAAACACGTAATAGATTAAAGTTCTAAAATTGTACGACCTAAATACATACAGTATTATATTATAGATATTATGTTTACAAGTATAATAAAATCTATTGTATCATTACATAAAAGTACGAAAGGATATAGTCTAAAATCCATACAAAAAAACCCAGGGCCAACAGAATGCTGCGACACTGGTTTTTTCTTGTATAAAAATACAAGAAAAAACAAGAAAGGTGATTATCAAAAAGGTGCAAAACCAACTTCCAAAGTAAACATGCACAAAAAAGTAATTTGCTAAATAATTCCCCATTAAAATTCAGCTAAAATTTTAACTATTTCTCTACTCAATCTTCATAATTTTGAAGTCGGTACCAGCCAACTTGAACGTGAGCTCTATAAGTACCTTTTTAGGTCGGCCTTTCCTATGGATACATTTCGGGGATTTTAACTGTCAGTGTTAGCAACTATCTATTTAAATAAATAAATAAATATCTATGGACGCTTCACACCACGTCAATCTGGCCCCGTGCTAAGTATCCGAAGAACTCGTGTTGCAGGTACCAGAAAACGGGAAGTATATTTAATACTTTTTATACTATACATATATTTAAGATTTTTCTTATATTATACACATATTTAATACACATCTTGAGTACCAACACGCTCAACCACTGAGCCGCAGGAACAAAAAGTTTTTCCGTGTTCCTGGGTCTGTGTATGTATTTAATATGTTTAAAATATAATAAAAATATGTGTATAATATAAAAGTATTAAATATATATCCGTTGTCTGGTACCCGTAACACAAGTTCTTCGAGAAATTACCACGGGACCAGAGATTGACGTGGTGTGAAGCGTCTATAGACATTATTATTATTTAAAAAATCTTATCTTACGCGTACGCGCGGTGCTGTGCGTTCTTCGCCTCTCCAGCGACGTCTCTACATATTATTATGTAGGTACGCGTAGATATTAAAACAAGTAGCAACAACTAGTACTTATGGAACGCCCCTGGCTCTACACAGAACCAGAATATAATGATCGGGTGCAAAATAGATTTTTAAGTTATGATGTAATTAGCTTTCGTTTTTAACCGTGGGACGGGCGGGTAAGTACTGCATGACAGGGACTTAACTACGAGTATGCAACAGTCCCCGCTGGGCAGACGCTAAGCGTCAGTTCACACAGAGACGCGACGTTTTTTTGTTTGAAAGCTAACTTTGTCGAGAGTGTACTTAGCTATAATTCATTATCATCAGCTCGCTAAGTGCTTGACAATTCGGAAGTAACTTATTTTTAAAATTTTGTTTATCATACATTTTATTCGTGTGGATGCGTAGTATTTTACAATTTTACTAAGACAGCGATTCAAATTAAACTTTATTTACTACACAAAAAGATAGAAGTTTCATTGCAAGAGTTCGAACTGCTATCTTGAAAGGGGTCACAACGCGGTGTGCGGCTAACGGCTAGGGCGGGCGCATACTCCTGTCATTTCTGCAAACACAAGGGCGAGTACAACACACGTACATTTTTGACGACCTCTGTGGCTCAGTGATTCACCACGTTGGTGCTCAAGCCGGGGGTCGCGGGTTCGAATCCCGCCGAAGGAACAAAAAGTTTTTCTGTGTTCTTGGGTCATGGATGTGTATTAAATATGTGTATAATATAATAAAAATCTTATATATATATGTATAGTATAAAAGTATTAAATATACTTCCCGTTTTCTGGTACCTGTAACACAAGTTCTTCGGATACTTAGCACGGGGCCAGATTGACGTGGTGTGAAGCGTCCATAGATATTATTATTATTATTATTATTATATTTTATCCAAATATTGATTTTGTCATATTATTATTTTTCTCGTTCGTTTGTTTCGGATAAAAAAAAATTAAAATTTTGCTTTCTTAGTTCAAGTTTTAAAACTACGGCCGTTGGTTCAATACGCGATGTAAAGATTTTTCCAAAAAAGTATGAGTTTAGATGGGAGACTAGGTAAATTAGTTTTTCATTTTAGATCAAGTTATCATATTACAATTTTGATCCATAGATCAACATGCCTCATTTAAAACTACCTACTTATAAATAATGATCAGTGCAATAGTATTAATGCAAATGTCGATAAAAGATCATGATTTATTGATAATTAAGTTCCCCATAACGATACGTGGTTCCCGGAGGATGCCATCCAAATCCCAATGTGGCGCCGATCTATTTGACGTATTTATTTATTATGTGTCTTTTATAGTTGATATCAATAAATTTCCCTGGTAATGATATAGGTAATACTATGATATTGAGAAAGTGAAGCTTATCCATAAATTATGTACTTTTCTCTACACGGCAATAGGACCAATCGTAAAGTACTTAGAAGAGTTTTCACGGTAATTTTGAGAGGAAAAGTCATGAGTGACCCGGAATATAATATTAGAACAACCAAATAAATTAATAACAAAAGAATAGTGAGCTTGAGGCTAAGTATCAATTTCATTAACGCCTGTTAATGCTATTCAAAATTAAACTTTATTAATTACACAAGAAGATACACGTGTCCCTGCACCGCGCTACACAGCGCATGTGCAGTGTATGTCATGTCATATGAAACGTGTATCTTTTTGCGTAGTGAATAAAGTTCAATTTTGAATAGCTATCTTAAAAATTCGGCGCCGCGTCATTTCGCGTATCGTCTTGGTGTGAAATGACCCTGAGTACTAATTTCACTAACGCCTGTTAGTTATTATTTTTTTTAAATGTTTCGCGTTAACTCTCATTAATACGAAGAACAAGAGAGATAACGTAATATTTAACCAACGTTTATTTCACAGGAGGAGATAAATTTTGCACATAAGCTTACATCTAGTCAATCTACACATAAGACAAGGGACTTTTCCCATATTTAGTCCTTTCAAAATTGTTCACTTCGACCAAAATTAGCCTAATTACGCCTTCGCTACTTGACGAATAAAAGCTTTTAGTTCCTTGCCTGGATTCGGAACTACGACATCCGGCTCAATGCCACGCTAACCGCTAACCTGAGTTTTTCTGGGAATCGAACCGACGACCACAAAATCAAGAAATTGAGGTACTGAAACATTCACGTAACATTGAATTACTTTATCCAAACTTGACGTCACAGACTATATTATATACCAACTGCTCAAACATACCATCATGATTATAAATCTCTTCCTGGATTATCATCGCGAACTTCGAGACATGTCATAACACAATCCTTATCTACAGAAAGGGAACCCTAATTTAGAAACATAAACAAAACACAGAAAATCAACTCGAATCTTGCGCTGTGCCATTTAAATTTCCCCGTGCTTATAAAATCAACCTTGTGTGGTGGGGGTTAAGGTGCATGTTCGAGTGCGGTGTATCGTACAATAATATTTATAGTTGACAGCAAAATAAGTGAGCTGTCCGTCGCTATTTTCTATTATACCATGGTCCGTTATGGCCCCCGGCTAATAGTTTCCTAGACTAGACTTGACGCCTGACCTGACCTTACAAGACTCGTGACGCTTTATGGATTCACCTGCAATTTTGTAGCTTAGGTCTTCTACAAACGAACATAAAAGTTGATGAAGTAAAATATAAAGTTGTCCGTTTTAGTACAAGTTTATATAAAATCTAGAAGTTTTCTGATACTTTGTGCAAGTGCCGTAACATTCTGCCGCGATAAATATATAAATTTATTTGCCTTTGTCCTTTCCCGTGTTCTTCTCTTTATCTGTGCTAAATTTTATCAAAATCGGTCCCGTAGTTTCGGAGCCTATTCAATGCTAACAAACAAATCTTCGCTCTTTATAACATTAGTGTAAAAAAAAAAAAAAAAAGTTTTACTATTAGAGACTGAGAGGCTGCTACTTATAAAAGTGGCGACAGTTAATTTAGGGAGAGTACAAATACAGCCTTTAGCCAAGTTGCCATCGCTGGTTACGATGACGAAGTTCGAAAACAAAAATGTATGGGATTTGACATAAGCATCGCTAAGTGACATAGCTTTCATATATATTAGATAATAAAGATATTATTATAATAATTTTCCTACTTCCAAGTACTCTTCTTGCCTTGTTGTATTGATGAATCGATGAATCAAGATTAGGACATTGTCGAACTATTGCCTTGTCACTCGTCACTTGTCACTTGCGTAAATTCGCGCCTGCGATTGTGAAATCACCCTCGGCACAGTCACCAGTGAATATAGAGATAGAAATCTAGTGGATAGGTATGATATATCTTATAACTTTCTTCCTTCTCAAATGCAGAGAGTATAGCTCATCAGAACATACTAGTACAGTAGTGACAGATGTTGTATGCAAATTGTCGACTCCCGAAAGATATTAAGAACGTTATTTGTTGTAATGTTTTCATATTATATAACGTATGTATTCGCTTGAATAGTGTCTAGAAAAATATAGATACGCTATAACTTAAAGACGTATCTACTCGTATGTGTCCGAGATTGCATTATAATTAACATTTGTGTGCTGCACCTATTTATTTGGCTAGACATTGTAAATAATAATAATAAAATCCTATCTATGGACGCTTCACACCACGTCAATCTGGCCCCGTACTAAGTACCTCAAAAACTTGTGTTACGGGGACCCGACAGCGAGAACATAGAAAAACTTTTTAGTTCCGTTTTGTTGATCCCGCGACCTCCGGCTTGAGCACCAACGCACTAACCACCGACTAAGCCACAGAGGTCTTCAATATTTAATTTAAAGACACCAACAATAACAATCTCTAATATGTCTCCAACTAAGCACTTATATTATTATCTAAGCTCTAACAATATAAAAAACTAGACGTTACCCAGGACTTGGTGCGCGCAAAAGGAAATCATGCGGGTACCGTACATTTTGCTGCTATAAAAAGTAGCCTATATCGTTCTCCGTGGTCTACTCTATATCTGTGCCAAATTCACATCAAAATAGTTCCAGTAGTTTCGGAGCCTATTCAATGTAAACAAACAAACAAATGTAACTCTCCCTGATATTAGTGTAGATAGAGCAAGGAAGTGAGGTGACCTAAGTATTACATTTTATTAGATCTAGCTTAGGTCGAGCTAACAGACGGACATTAATGACTGTGACAATTTTATGACGCCACAAACCTGAAACAGGACAAATTTTATGTCCCCAACTCCTAAACTATAATATAGAGCCTTCTCTGCTATAAACCCAATAAATGTCTGATTCAGACAGGCCTGTACTAAAATAGCGTAAAATATTAGCAGTCCTACCCACTTATTACATTGGCCTATTTAATTTAATAATCATACCTATCTGTGACATAATAAAATCTAAAACTACGCACTATAATATATATAATTATTACCAATGGTCGAAATTCGCCCATAACTTTTACGTTTTAACTTTATAAGGGTTATTTTGTCTCTTGAATTTCATTGCTGTCGTCTCTGGGTTTCATTCTATTGGGTTGTTCTATTGGGGTGTAACTATGTCCTTTCAATCGAAATAAACTGTGACGTTTGTCGGTTCGCACGATGCCGGTCCTAACCTCGGTGGCAGGTGATTAGATGAAATCTTACTTAAATTTCTGATTATCTTACTTTAAATAGGTTTCGATTCTAATATTAACTGATAAAATACGTGTAAGTGACATTTAATAGACAAGTTTCTAAAGTATACATATTATTATGTTTTTTTTGTAACATTCTATATTTACAAATAAATAAAGAAATTTATTTAAGCCCTCAAATAACTTTATGTAAGAATAACATAAAAAACATCGGTTGTCTGTAAAGTCGGTTTACTGACGATAGTTGAACGTGACAACGTCAACAACAACAACAACAACAACAACAACAACAACAACAACAACAACAACAACAACAACAACAACAACAACAGCGACGACGACGACGACGACAACAACAATAATAATAATAATAAGGTACCGGCATTGCGAGGTAACGCTGGTACTTGGTAACGATAACGGGTAACAGGTAACGCATGAGTCATGTTTTTTCGTGCGTGCAGCCGGCTCCATAGATTTATAAGACGTTATCACATCAAAATCAAACGTCCAAAAGCAATGTGCATTCAGTGTTTTCAATTCGTCATATGACTGTAACGATCGTTGAAGTCTTTTATATGAAAAGTATATATTTTGTTTATTTTATGTCATAAATCCTCTTTCGAGTTTTGAGTATGTCTTAAGTATAAGTTTCTAAGCTTTTAAAATATATATTTTTTTTTTTATAAGCCATTCGCAAGATAAAATGAAAACTATAAAACCAACAAGCATTGCATTAAATCCCAAAATAGTGTTACGGTTATCACGAAACTGGTTTATTATCTCCCTGTTTCCCGAACTCAAAGGTATAACAGACAAAAACCCAAAAGGTACCTGATTATTGTAAAATAATTTTTAACCCCAAATTGTTAACTTTTTATTTCTTTTCAACCCCAAATTTTTAATCTAAAATAACCTCAAATGCAACCCTTTGACTCCCACCGAAAATACGTCACTATACCTTCCACAACGTTCATAACTTTAATGTGCTACTTTATTTTGAACAAGGGCCATTATTACTTTGTAACAGGTATGTTTTTCTTTGACATGTAAATAGCGACATGATCTGGTAACCCAGATCGTGGGGCCCTTTTTGACCCCTTATCTGTAGCGGACGAACTATCTGTATCGAAAGTCGGTTAAACCAATAAATTTCGTAACCGATTTAGATTCTTATATTACTCACGTATTGACAAGGCCTTTGACCTTACGCCCTCTGGCGCAAATCACGAGATTTGGCGATAAAACAGCTTTCTCCCGCAACTACGTTCACATTTGTACCATGAAAACGTTTTTTCCGGCATTAACCTTTAGCGCAATTCATACGTTTTGGTTTCAGTTGTGTAATGTTTTTGTATCGTCATACTGACTTCGTAGTGACAATAACGATGATTTTCTACAAAACACGACATGTTTTACGCAATACATGGAGTATTTTGTGTTCATAATAAAATTTTGATATACCTCTAGCTTGGCGTTACAACATGACACATACTTCTAATAAATCGTTTACTAAAGTTTTCTTACCAATTATATAATTTGTCAAATATAAAGTCATTTCAATATTTGTCTTAACAAACAAACTTACATTTTCATTTAAAATAATATTTAGGAATACAAAAATGTGAATGAAATACTGACGAATTCTCAACGATTGACAAGGACTGCATAACTTGAGAGCTATTTAATTTATGAAATATGAGTATTCGGCCGTGATTGATTTTATAACATTACATTTAGCTCCTGTGACTTGGACCACACGACAATTTGACTGTCCCGTTAATGAGATACTGACCGATATGCGGGGAAAGGTCAGCTCTTGACTTTGCTGATTGTACCGTGGGTCACGTGTGCGATGGACCATTAGAGACTCTACACCACACACGTAGAGTTCAAAGTGCGTCGGAAGGGTATAACTAGACATTCGTATACAATCAGTGTTATGTGATAGCTAGTAATTTCCTGATTATAACGTTACTTCAATACACACTCCTGTAATTTTGTCCGCTCATTAAGAGTGTCGCTCGTGAGAGAACTTTTGAATGTCGAGGGAGAAACTATTTCTTCATTCAAGACAAATTACATATATGTAATACATTTAACAACCAATTCACAGGAAGGAATACAACTTAGTCTGCTAACCTGTGCAGTTTATATAAAATATCATTAATAATAATAATAATAACTATGGACGCTTCACCACGTCCACCACCACGTCAAATCCGCCGCCGTCCGCCACGTCAATCTGGCCCCGTGGTAAGTCTTACGTGTACCAGATGACGGAAATATATTTAATACTTTTTATACTATACACATATAAGATTTTTACTATATTATTCACATATTTAATAAACATCCATGACCCAGGAACACAGAAAAACTTTTTGTTACTTAGGCGGGATACGAACCCGCGACCCCCAGCTTGAGCACCAACACACTCAACCACTCATCCACAGAGGTCATCAAATTAATAGTCATTAATATAAATAAAATGAAATATTGTTAATACATCATAAAATAATTTCAATATGTAGTTGGGACAAGATACTTTATTAGAGTTCCGTACCCAAAGCGTAACAACGGGACCGGGTCGCGGGGAGTCGCGGGGTAAAGCTAGTTCCTAAATAAATTAAACAGAACATTTTGTAGTTTTATAAATATTGTAAAAAAAGGAAAGTGTGTGCTTAAGACCTTATATATACCTTAGAGTGTGACGGATCAGCCTCACTCACAGCCTACGAAGTACGAAGAAATGTGTGTGAGGTGCTTTCTCGCTCGGGTACACTCGGCGATCCCGAGTTCACCCGACGAGCCTTTCACCTCAGAGCGTGACGGATCAGTCTCATTTACAGCCAACGAAAATGTGTGTGCAGTGCACCAATAGAAGTTTACACTTCAAAAACAAACCTTACATAAGAATGTTGTTAAAATCACCAGAACAGAGGGTCAATTCTGCTAAATAAAACATGCAAAAATACAATTACAATCAAGTCCCGATACGCTAAAACTGCCAAACCGGTATTCTCGTAAACGTTGAACCAGCGTGAAACGCGTTCTGATTGGTCCAAACTTCACAAAGTCATTTATGATAACAAGTCGCTTCACTTATAATATAATCAAAGTAAAATTAAAGTCTACTTTAAATACGAGAATTGAGGTTCAGACTGATAATATCTAGTCTATTTCACAAATAAATATCGACCGCCCATGGCTTATGTAATTACTGGACCTGCTACTTAATAATAATGTAAGGGCGAGCTTATATGACCACAAGAATATTATTAGTCGAATATAAATATATGTACCTGGGTAACCGAGCCTTGCTCGAAGCTCTAGTAGATTTAAAAAAAATAAAAAGAATCACAAATATATTTTACTTAATGGTGGGTTCGAACCACCAAACTGCTAATCGGACTGACATTATTAGAGTCGAAGTTATTGTATATTGTTGCACGTGCAACAATATAAGTATATTGTTGCACGTCGAAATAAAAAACATATATATTTTAAAAATGCGCAGTATAAAACTTGGCTAGGTCGATTTTTCTCCCCCCAAAACTACCTGCATACTAAATTTCATGTAAATACTTGCAGCCGTTGCCGAGATCCCGATTATATTACAAGATTAGCTCGTTTAAAGTATAAGATTTACATATTCGTGTACCTGTCGGTATATTTTATTCACAATCGCACATAAAATAGTCGATTAACCCATAAATTTAAATTGCCCTTTTTTTACATAGTTAAATAGGCATAAAATAGGTGCATGTAAATAAAATTTATGTAGTCTGTAAAATCGTGGGTTAATCTTGTTTATCGGTGATCGTTGGGTGGTCCTACATTGATGTCATAGTAAATTATATTTAAGTAGGCTTGTTTTACTAAAAAATAATCTTAAATACTAAGATAACATGCCAAAACCCAATTTTAGTAGATAAGTTTGGAAATTGCGGGTGTTATAAACGTCTATCCGCGGTAAGTAGTTAGCAAATCGAGTACATTTGTCAAATTGGCTTACTTTAATTGGTTAATGTGAACACAGATTGTGCGTCATAAGTCAATTTTGACATTTGTGCGTATGATTTACTGACCCCTTAACGCGAAAAGACTACATACTAACCGGTGTACTCACTGTTCGGAACACGTCGCAAGCGTTATTTTACTGGTTTTCTGCTGTGAGGTTGTGATAATATTATCTCTATGATCGAGAGTTTGGGGCCGTTCGAAATAATAATAATTCACACCACGTCAATCTAGTCCCGTGGTAAGTTCTCGATGAACTTGTTATACGTGTACTAGGCAACGGTAAGTATATTTAATACCTTTAAATATACTTCCCGTTTTATAAATAGCTTGTGGGGTATTGATTTTAGCTGTCTATGTATGTATGTATTACGTTTTTTTAATGATTTGAACCAGGAAACGATCAGACAGATCGCCTGATGGTAAGCGACTACCGCCGCCCGTGGACACTCGCAACACCAGAGGAGTTACAGACACTTGTAACTCCTCTGGTTTTGCGACTTGCGTTCCCAGTCCTTGAAAGCCCCAACCCCCCTTGGGCCCCCGGCAACGTCTGTCACTCGGCGAACCACAACGCAAGCTTTATTCCACGCCAGTTTTCTGTGAGGCCGTGGTATTTACACGGTCAAGCCGGCCCATTTATGCCGAAGCGTGGCTCTCCCACAATTTTGCGTATGCTTGTTCCACTGTAGCGCTAAACAACCGATCCAATTTTAATAAATCAGGTGTCACTAGATTCGTATTAAAAGCCTGGATGACATAGGCTATATAATAAACGTAGTCGGGTTATACTTTTTATAAAAAAAAATATTATAAAGTAATAATAGGTATTACTTTTGTCGTCCCTTTGTTACCATTTCTTGCGGTAAGTTTTCTAAAGAGGTTAAAAAAATCCAATTTTCAAATTTTCATTATTTTCCAGTAAACTTTTCCAAATCAATCATAATTGTTTTCGATTATATAATTATCAATTGATTTGTAATTCGGCTAAAACCAAATCTATTATGCCAACCTTGTGATTAATTGTGATTAATTATTAATATCCGTACGACCTCAATTTATAATAAGATGTAACGAGTGCTTTAATATTATCCTATTGTTGTGTAATAGCCTCCGTGGTCTAGTGGTTAGAGCTTGGCTCTCGACTCGGAGGTCATGGGTTCGATTCCCGCATTGGAGCAACACAAAATGTTGTTTCCAAGTTTGGTTAAGACCCTGATTGTCTGACAAGAAAGATGATCCATGCGTCGGATGGGCATATAAAAAGTCGGACCTGCGCCTGATCTCTCGCCAGTTGAGTCGGTTCCCATCCCCCGGTCCATCCCACTGGGTTATGACTTTATGAGTGTAAAGGAAGAGAGTCCTCTTGTGTAGTGCGCACACACTTGGGCACTATAAAATTACTCCTGCGTATCTGGCCTGGTTTCAATGAAACCGGCCCCACCGTCACCGAAATCGGTTATTTATTATCCTATTGTTTTGGTCTTAACACACTATTTAAAAATTTACACTGAAAAAGTGAGATTATTTTATTAGTAGATGTAGTCAGTTGAGTCCCGCCCTCATTTTAATAATTCGCGGACAAATTTCGCCGTTGGAAATGAGCGTAGCAATAACACGAAAAATCCTCGCGAAACCCCCGCAACAACTCGAGCGGTTGAAACTACTTTGTAAGCTTTTTATGTAAGATGACTGTAAAGCCTATTTAAGGGGACGACTGACAGTTCCATACAAAAATTACATTCATTCTGTCCCGCCGCTTTTGCCAAAACTGGCCGTAATATTTTTTTTTTTGTAGAAAACTGACAATTCTCTCTATCTAAAGAGTCTAGAAATCGAATGATTTTTATGATAGCTCAATCGAAAAGCACGAAAGTCAAAATTGAACTTTATTCACTACACAAAAAGAAACACGTTTATTTTGACATCAGTCACATATACACGACGACGCGGCGTCATGAAGCTGCTGATCGAAGTATACCTAAATGTTTTCGGTGATTTATGTCCTACTAATATTGTAAATGTGAAGGTTTGTAAGGATGGATAGATGGATAGATGGATGTATGGATGGATGGATATTTGTTAGGTACTCTTTCACGCAAAAACTACTGAACGGATTTTGATGAAATTTGGTATGGTAGTAGTTTAAGCTCTGGATTAAAACATAGCCTATTTTTTATTTCGGAAAAGTACAGTATTCTCGCGGGATACTCGATAGTATATTTACGGGGGCGGTGCCGCGGGAAACAGCTTGTATTAAATAAAACAGAACATAATCTTTTGTTACAGACCTCAGACAAGGCGTGGCATCTTTCGGCGGCACCTTACCATCTCGTCTTAGCTTTTATAAGGTAATTGTTCAGGTCATAATCACTTCATATATTTCACGTACTCCATGATCCATAATCCGCTTAGTGTGGTTGTACGCACACTTGAATTAATTAATATGTGACAATATGCATAACCTTTTTTATTGGCTTTTTGAAAATTACATAACAAGCTGGGAATATTGTCCTTGCAATGGCAGATCAACCGTTGACTAAATAAGTCATCACAAATTGAGATTAAAAATGTTTACAAAAAAATGCATGAAAAATGACGTCACTGGTCGCAACCGCGCTTGAAATTGTAAATTGTATGGAGATTAATGCAAAATTGATTTTACCAACTCAACTACTAGGTTTATTTATGTATATGATTGTTTTAAGAAAAAATTACACAAGTAGCATAAGGATTTGAACGGTAATTTTCGTTTTTCAATTACAGAAAAGAAAATCGTCGTTTTTCTAGTCATGTAACTTTGCAATTTAGCTACCGATTAGCTGAACTTTTTCCAGTTTACAGTCCATACATTTTATGTTTCCTTTCAAAAAATTATACATCTTTCGCTCATTTGAAACAAATGCGTATTCCATATTATGTTAAGCTTTTACTATTTCTATTCATAATACTGCAAGCCTGTAGACATTTAGTTACAGAAGGTTCCGAAACATTTTCTCGTTCAAGTATGGTTTATCAATGCCTATTCTCAATTTTCTCCTTTGTCCGCGAACCGCGAAAACTCATTCTAGCGTGTGTTCCCTGCAGAAAAAGTTCACGTTACAATATTCTGACAAACATCCATATATTTCAACTTTGGTAATTATTTATTTACTAAGATATACAATTATACAAGTCAATAGTTGAAGGGTTCTCATGAGTTTGCACTGAGTAAATAAAATCATCTGACTACCCGTCAGAGTAAATAAAATGATCAAAAAAGTGTTCCCACACTTGAAAATCGAACAGGTTGACAACCGGTTTTTATGTCATCATTTTTACGAGCCTCCCATGATCAAGCATTCATTTATTATGTTGATTACTGATATAATTTAATGAGAAATATGCAGACACCGTCTCCTCATCTGTCACTGCTATTAGTATAATCGCGCAAATCTACTGGTTATGTCGTACAGTAACGCTGCATTGTGGAGAGATCCTTGACAAGTTTGTCAAAGTTTTTTTTTAAATTGAACTTGGTTATAGAGATTTTCATTTAGTACTAGCGCTGCCCGCGGCTCCGCCCGCGTAAATACAGTATCCTAAAGAATGTACTTTTTCGGGATCAAAAGTAGCCTATGTTTTAATCCATAGCCTAAACTACTACCATACCAAATTTCATGAAAATTCGCTCAGTGGTTTTTGCGTGAAAGAGTAACAAACATCCATCCATCCATCCTTACAAACTTTCACATCTATAAGATTAGTAGGATAGCGAAAGTTTCATTACGAGTTACGAAATATCGAAAACCGCAAAATGGACTGTGAGATAGTTTGGTTAGTAGACGTTCGCTCAGAACTGATTTCGCGACAGGGGCGGAATATGGAGGTCCAAGGGCTCTCGTAACATGTATGTAAGAAACCCAATTTCACATGGGTGAAGCCGCAGGCAATAGCTAGAACATTATTGTAACTAACCGGACCGACATGTTATTTTTCATTAGGGTCCTTATAATAAAATAGAATTTAAAAAAGCTGGAATATTAAAGCGGTAGTATTTTTAAAATGTTTTTAAGACTTTAACAACGTTGTCCGATACGGCAGTGCAGCGCGGACGTAGCTTTTTTTTTGCGTAGCAGCGAAAGAGTTAGTATATTATCTTCAACTTCCATTAGAGTAAAAGATTACGTACATTAATTTTTTTATATGCAACAAAGCTAAGGCTAGCCATACACGTAATGGTTCTCGGGTCGGGTCTCCTGCTAATGTTTTTTCGGAACATTACACAGAAAACATGAAACAAAACATTTGTTTTCATACTCAAGCTGTCTCCAGAAAATGTTTAATATGATATAATGTTTAATATGATATGATACAATGAAAATAGAAAATGTTTTTATTGAAACAATACATTTTGTGTCGACAAGATCATGAGTTCTGATGAGGAAGACGTAAGCACTCGCAGTCTTAGCGATTGCAGATGCAGAATCTAGGAGAAAACACAGGCGGTCTAAAAAGCCCACTTTAGGTGTTTCATATATTTTTTTCAACTCATATTATGTGCCCCATTTTACGCATTTCTATTGAAAACTGTCAAAATTAATGTTTTCTAATATGATGAAATCAGATGAATCATGTAGTCATTTTACAATTGCACGATTTTTGTATGGAAAAAAATATATGAAACATAATATGAAACATCTAAAGGGGCCTTTTTAGACCCCCAGATTTCGAGCTAGGCCATATTTATCGATCTGTAATTTTAGTATTTATCAGGAGTTACGAATAGAAGAACAATTTGGGATTGATAAATAATTTCTTCCGTATTTCTATGTTTAATGGTCATGTGAGTGGTATAACAGTTGATAAGAAATGAAACAATCCTTCCCCTTTCTACCCGCGCGGGGAATGTTCTTCCGCTTCCGGGACGGTCTGTCCGAAGTCCGTCTCGGAAGCCAAAAACATTGTGTATTCCTACGCAAATGTGTATAGCCACGACCCAATGTTTCGATGTTTTGTATAAAAACACGCGCAGGAGACGCGCCTTGTCAAGTATTCTTTTTATGTCGAATGGAAACCTGCACAGCTGTGCAACACACACGCTACGGCTTACCCGAACAGGCAAACCTGTCAGGTATACGTATATGGCTATCATAAAGGATTAAAACTTCATCAATCTGGGCAAAGCCACGTATAATAAATAGCCTGTGTTAATACTTGCATGCGATCATCTGACGCGATGTCTTGCTCTGATAAACGTCTAGGTCACAACTACTCACATCCCACAGTAAACATACTATAATATTATTCATATTTTTTATATATATATATATTATACAACTAGTTTTGGCAACGTCCATATTCTCCAATCAAATAACATTATGAACAGTGATACTTGTTACTAAAGTGTGTATTTAAAACAAAAATAAATATTCAAGGAGCGTGATCAGTGTTCGATACTCGTTCCAAAAATATATGTGACCTTAGATTTTGACCAGATTAACCGGCGCGGCCGATACTGTGCGGCGGTCGCGTGAGCTTCTGACCCGGAACGGCGTACGGTAGTGCGAGGGTCCATATTTAGTGAAAGTTGTCAGGAAATGTTGATCATATTATTTTTCTCTAAATTACGAGAACTTTTAGTTATACATTACTGTTATTAATTACGTAATATTGTAGCCTAATGTTGGGTAAAATATTTCATTCGGACAAATATGAAATAACACAGCCTGTATAGTTCCGACGCGATGACAAAGTTAAGCGATTCTCAAGTCACATGTTGTCCTTGTCATTCTGTCAAGCAGATCACTGATTACTTCTGACTAGGGTGTGATTTAATAAGTCCGTAACTTTCGGAAGCGTTTAATTAAGAACTCAACCGGGAGAAGTACTGTATCGTACTTACTTGCTTACTATATCGTGTACGTTTAAATACTAGAAGTGTCTATGTAAAAAAAAAAAAAAAAAACTAATAATAAAAGGGGGAAAGATTAGTTACTTTTTTGCATTGAATAAGCTCCGAAACAAGTAAGTCGATTTTGATGAAATTAATCACAGATATGGAGCAGACAACGGGGAAGGACATAGGATACTTTTTATCGCGGGAAAATGTACGGTTCCTGCGAGAATTTTTTGCGGGACGAAGTTGCAAGAAACACCAATTTATTAATAATCTATTAAAATTTTTGCAAAAAAAATCTGATTTTCACTTGTAATTTTTAAGCATGCAGTAAAAAAAGTTTAAAGTAAAGTATGCTGAAGTAGGTACTTATCATGGTAAATTGAGGTGTCATCGGAATTCGCAACTTTTTCTCCGCCGCGCCGTCACAAAAACTTATGATTTTACACATTCTGACCTACTTGATTGTATCTAATCAATATTTTTTTTTTTTCAAAATTAATGATGTTTTCTTTGTCTAACGGGAATAATATTACATGTATAAACGAGATGTACTGTTAAACATTCGTTCGTATTTGGACATCGAAATTGGGTACATCTCATCAATTTTACATTTATTATGGTAGTCACATAACAAAACATGTTTTTATAATTATTTTGTCTTCATTTTTTATGAATAAAGAGATATTAAATCCGTATATTTATACAAAATCTTACCAAAAAAGAAGCCTGTATTTGAACGCAGATTTTCATTATTATTATTTATTTAGGAAATTAAGAGATTACTATATTATGTACTTTAATATACATGACCGCTGCAGCAAAACGATAGAAAATTAATAATTTTCACTGTACAATATAAATAAACTTGATGTGTCTGATTGTATTTTTAAATTCACAGCTGTTCAGATAATGCATATGAAAGTATATGCGATACTTAGGCGCAATAGAAAAACTTTTTTTTTTAATTTTGTCAGTATGTCTGTCTGTCTGCTTGTCTATTTGTTCTGGGTAGTCCTGAAATATCCGATGTTATAACGTAACGTATACTTTCTTTTAGGGTTCGCTACTTTCTTTTAGGGCTCCGTTTCCATTAGTTCTACGCAAACGAAGTTGTAGGCACCAGCTGGTATTTTATATGAATATATTTATAAATACTTAAATATATTTTTATCTTATTCAGCATTGAATCAAATGGCGTAACAGACACTCAGACCATGACTAAAACATACGAAAAATGAGATGTTTTGGTTAACTATAGCTATATAAACTGTTAATTAAAAGTTAAATAATAATATCATATATAATTTACTCGCACTTTGTCTTAAAACTTTCTAGAATTATAATTCAAATATTTTTATTGTAATAACAGGTCGCGTTGTTATCATGTTAAATTTTTCACCGTTACAATGCGCGACCGTTTACGTGTTATTTACCATATAAATATATATTTGTTTTGTGAACTAATGTGTAATAATGTGAAATGTTTATTTAATTAATGATTGTGAAATTTTATTTGACTATGTTATGTACTGTGATTATAATAAGACTCTAGATAAAATTGTCAGAAAAGTATTTTTTTAGATTTAAATGACAATAATATTTGCACACTGTAAATGTAGAATGTGATGCACCTTAACAATTATTAACAATTACTGTGATCATCTTCTGGCAAATAAATACTTACTTACTTACTTACTTACCAGTCACTTACTTACTATATACTATGATATTCAATTTGACTCATAAAATAACAATGTAATTATTCATTCTAGCAAGATGTGGCTAGTGATTAGAATGCCTATCGTAAACTAGATGCTGCCCACGACTTCGGTTGCGCAAAAGTAAATCCTGCGGGAACCGTACATTTTGCTACCATAAAAAGTAGCATGTGTCCTTCCACGTGGTCTACTTTATATATGTGCTAAATTTTATCAAAATCGATCCAGTAGTTTCGGAGCCTGTCCAATGCAAACAAACATACATACAATGGAATCTTTCATCGTTATAATATTATTAGTATAGACTACACAAGTAGGTTCTGATACTCGATTGCGCAGATCAGATTACGTTAGCACAACTCTTATTCATAAACTATTTGAAGTAGAAAATCCTTCTCCATGGTCTAGACTCTAGAGTCTAGACTCTATCCCTGTACCAAATTGCATGAAAATCGGTTCAGTGGTTCAGGCATGATGGCGTAACAGAGAGACAGAGTGATATTTAAAGCACATGCCTTAATGCAAAAGCCTGTTACATTTTTGTCTGAATATAATTCTTCAAAAGTGACGGCTTGCATCCGCATCAGAAAAAAAGAAACCATCCAAGAACAGGTACCCAAAAAAATCCTTTGCACCTTTAAAGAAATTGAAAAAGTTGTAATAAATCGGGTTGTATCTAAAAATATTACGTCACATGTCACACTTGCACCTAAACCAGCTTAGATCATCCAGGTTACTTAACATTTACATATTACCTGCGTCCCGCGAGCACCGGTACTTTTCAACAGGTTTCTTTATATCAAACGACATATCGCCAACAAGGGTCTATAAAATATATCTTTGTTAGCCTCCAGCCATTAATCTTGTTAACGACATCTGGCAGGGATGCTCTCAATTAGTTCCTACCATTCTAACCTGCTACAGGGGCAGGGTAGCACACTTCCAAATGTTTGTTCCTGGAAACCAGATTAAGGATATGACATTTCGGATCTAGATATGGATATTGATATAGGAATAAAATTTATATGGGTGCCGGTTACGGTTACGTAAATTATTTCGGATTATCCGTTCGTTTCAGATTTTTTTCAAAATTCGGTTACGGATTTTAGGTTTGTAACGAATGTAAGTGAAATGCAAATACTTATTTACGGTACGATAGTATATCACTATCGTACCGGATAGTATAAAAGGCATATAATGGTATTTAAAATTTATCGTGTTTTTAAATTACGCACACCAATGAGTCAGGTGGCAACCGAGCTTTTTGAGGCGCATCATTAGTTTTATAAATTTCCCAAAGTTATTCTTGAAAGTCAAAACTTGTTTGTTCATTTAAATCTATTGCCAAGCTTACTTGTACAATATAATATTTGCTATTTTGTATAATGAAAGATTCGCTTTTTCCCGCTACTCCGCCCATATAGCATTCAACGGGAATACTGGCGTTAAAATAGTAGCGTTTGTTTTAATCCAGAGCCTAAACTATCATACCTAATTTCATCGAAATCTGTTTCTATTTTCGCGCGCGAAATTTTCGCGTGATAGAGTAACAAACATCCATCTATCTAACTTTCACAAACATTCACATTTATAATAGTAACAGGATAGTAGGATTAATTATTTATTAATAAAAATACCTTTAAACCTTTCCACCTTTCCACCTTTCCACCTTTCCACCTTTCCACCTTTCCAACTTTCCACCTTTCCATATTTCCGCCTTCTCACCTTTCCGCCTTTCCACCTTTCCACCTTCCTAACCTTGCCACCTTCCCACCTTTGCACCTTCCCGTCTCTGGTCTAGCCCGTCCGTCTACACTCGGCCAAAACGGAACTAAATCGGTGGTGGTATCGCTATGGTTGAGCCGAACCATTCGTGCCAAAGCGTGGCTCCCTCTCGATATAATCAGCGATACCTAATCTTGCGAGTATTTACTAATAAGTTCGTCGACCTAATAACTAGGCACTAATTTCATGTGCCTAGATTGGATTACTTGAAACTTGATAAGTATAGGATTGTGGAATATGGATTGGTTAAGACGTTTCAAAATACAAGTATATCGTAATTACGAAAATCCTTCTCAGGCATAATGCTAATATAATAAAAGAGCACATACAAAAAAAGTTCGAATGTCACCGCTCCGCTCTGCATTCGGCGTCGCATGCAATGAAACGTGTACCTTCTTGTGTACTGAATAAAATTCAATTTCGAATCGCTATCTTAATGCAGCACCGCGTCCCGTCACATTTCGTTGTGAACATGTCACGTTTCGGTGTGAACTGAACTAACGAATAACGATCCACCTAATTCCACACGTCATCCACTAACTATGCATAATTAAAAAGTCTTCTCATCTTATGGTCACATTAGTATGTAATGTTGGAACCTGTAAGTAATCTAAATTAAAACAACTAGTTAAACCTGCAGCTTAATATAGCGGTAACGGTGAACGCGCTTCCTGTATAAATACCGCTACACATACGAGCTCGATAGTCTTACGCGTAAAAATGCGAAAGTAAAAGAGGATATATAGCTATTAGGATGTTTTTCCAACTATTTGACAGCAAAAACCGCTGATCAGATTTGAATGTTTGGCTCACAACTGATTATACGCTCAGCTAGGAGTCTGATGTATCACATTGGCAAAGGTTTATCTTGGAAAAATGTATGGATCCCGTTATATAGAACAGTTTTCTTCATCAGCCTTTGAATATAATTCTATTGTGCTAGAGCACAAGCATTAAAGTTGATAGCTAAAATTATATATATAATTAGCTGTACCCTACAGACGTTGCTCTGTCGTAACTATGCACTGAAATAAATACCTACATACATATACCTACAGTTTCTACACCAATAACTACACCTACTACCTACACCTACTACTAACACCGACACCTACTACCTACACCTACCCCTGCGACCTACAGTTGATGTGTGAAAGAGTTATCGACCACTGAGTGAATGACAAAAAATTCAAGGGTGGACCACCCTTATCATTTAGGGGTATGAAAAGAAACTTCTTTCTTTCTTCTTTTCAATTCTGATACCTACCAAATACACCTGCAAAGTTTCATAACAATCGGTCAAGCCGTTTCGGATAAGTTCTGTAACAAACTTTTTATATGCAAGATATAATTTTACAAAATGCATTTTAAAAAATTACGTTTCCTGTAGGGTTAGGGGTAGGTTAGGTTACTGGCCTACAAAAAGTTACCCACTTTTGTGAAGTGTTAAAATATCACGAATAAGTTGCTTTTGGTAAAATGGTGAATAATTCAGACAGCAATAACTATAATAACTACCTACTAGTAAAATTGGCGCTACTTTTTAACCGACTACCAAAAAAAAGGAGGCGGTTATATATTCGGCTGTATTATATTTTTTTTTTTGGTAAAATGATATCGTCGCCACCTAAAGTGCACATCACAAACTGTACGTAAACATACCGTTACAAAAAACAAAAAGATTCCGCCGGCGGGGACCGTGAAACGCCTCATTGTCGATTGTGCACAAATTTCGCCGATTGTTCATTCAACGACAAGTGGGTCAAAGAACAATGATTTAGAAAACGAACACGGCTATTGATAAAAAATCAATAAATTTTTTTCCTGTGACTTCGTCCGCATAATAAAATAAAATTTATTTAAATTTAATTTATTTAATAAAATATTTTAAGGTCTATAATAGAAAATTAAGAATGTAGACAACATATATAATACTTATAATATATGTAGTTTCATGAAGTAACAGTTAATCTCAGTGTTTATACCTATATGAGTCAAAAATTTAATAGTGACGCTTTCTGTGCGATAATGTTCGTTGTACCCTTGTCTTGTATTTGGAAACCAATAAATTATTAAAAATCAGAACCGCATTAGGTTGGTTGGTAAGAAACTACTTTATAAAAATCGGTTTTATAACTAACTAGCATTATTTTGCCCGCAGCTTCGTCCACGTGATATTAGGTTTTAAACTTTCATCCCCTATTGTAGCCATCTGAATTTTAGAAAACGCTAAAATAATAAGTCATGATTTTGTTTCCGTACTGAATACATACCAAATTTCATGCAAATATGTTTTAAAAAGGGTTGTCCAAGGAATAAAAAGTTTCATACAAACTTAAATATCCTATTTTACCCCCATGGGGGTTGAATTTTAAAAAAATCCTTCCATAGTCATATGAGAAATACGTGTACTAAATTTCAAATTTCTAGCATTAAGGGTACATCAATCAAGCCTGTGCGTTGATACATCAGTCAATCAGCTTTACATTGTATATATATTAGGTCTTTACCTATGAAATTGGCGTTTTGTATGAAAAAATTTAAACGAATTTTTTTCATGTATTTTAGGGTGGGTATTATAGGGTGTAGGGCGAGCTTCCAACCCGAGTTCTTGCAACTTGGAGACCGTCTGCTGTGCAGTATGAGGTCGCGCGTTATCGTGCAGGAGCAGCGGAGACGAGCGATTGACCAATGCTGGTTGGAGATGTGCCAGCTTCTCCATTATTGTGTTCAGTTCTTCACAGTACACATCTGCAGTAATGTTCACCCCGTTTGGTAAGAAGCTGTGATGAATCACACCGGCGCTAGACCACCAAACAGTGACCATCTTTTTTCTAGGGGTAAGTTTTCGTTTAGGGCATTGTTTAGGTGCTGAACTAGGATCCAACCAACTTTCTGGGCGCTTGCGGTTATGAAATAGAATCCATTTTTCATTGCAGGTAACAATGCGGTTCAAAATTCCTTCATTTGTGTGTCTGTTGAGCAGTGCAAGGGACGTCTCGACGCGTAATTCGCGCTGGCGATCATTGAGTTCGTGGGGCACCTATTTGTCAAGCTTTTTTACCTTGCTAATTTGACGCAAATGGACCGATATTATTTTGACGCTAACGTCAAAAGTTGCTGCTAATTCAGCCGTAGATTGTGCTTATCATCAGCTTCCACAATCGCCTTTAATTCGTCATTGTTGACCAAAGTCTTCGGACGACTGCGAGGTTCATTTTCAGGTCGAAATGTCCAGAACGGAAGCGAGCAAACCAATAACAGGTGGTGCGTTGGTTTGTAGTGTTAGCTCCGTAAACGTCGTTGATGTTGCGTGCCGCTTGTGCCGCGTTGCTGCCACGACGGTACTCATAATCCATAATTACTCGAATTTTTAACGTATCAATGATGACGAAAAAGATAAAAATGCGATGAAAATGTAACACTAATCAATAAACAAATTACTAATTTTTGGAAAAGAATTCCATGTTTTTAAAATAAAATTAATTTTAAATTAGAATTCTTAGCCAAACAAATATTATTTGGATTTGAAATGGCCAGTACTGCAGAACGGCAATTACTATATGATATATATATATATACTAGCTACTACTCTATAGAAATAGACTAGCTTTTGCCCGCAGCTTCTCTCTCGCGTGGGAGTGTTCGTGGAAAAAAACTTACTAAATAACCTACTGCAATATGGTCAATTGTAATAACATAGAGATATCCTCTAGATATAATCTCCTACGTAAGGATTAATATTTTATCCGTCTAAATAGTTTACCTAACCTATCCTTAAAAGATAGACATTGTAGTCCTTTAGAAGAGAAACAATCACACCATATATTGTTTTGTTATAAATTATCTCCAACGGGTTAGGTTAGGCAGCGTTTTCGATAAAAGCTTCTAGACGGCTTGATTTTTTCCGACACCATCAACAATTACCGTCATAAATCAAACTATTTCCACAAAACCTTAACAAATTATCCACTTAAACCTTTCTATGGAACCAACCACTCTGTCGGTAAGTGTAAACTGCATGAAAATCCTTTCAGTCGTTTTTGAGATTATCGCGAACATACAGACAGAATAAGTAATTATATGTTCGTCGTCGTGGTCGTGTTGTGATTTGTGAATGATTTGATTTTAAAAATATTTGGGATTGTGGTCACCCATCCTAGTTGAATCCATGACCGGCGTTGCTTAAAATGAGTTAGCGCGTATGCGTTACGACCATAATAGAACTTCTTACTTATTACTCCTGGTATTAATATACATCAATGATTAGGTAATACCTACGTAAAGTTTCAGCCAGTTCAACTGATCAGTTATTCTATAGCATTTTATATATATTCTTTAGACTGATAACTTTATATGATAACTTTTATATTTATGAACCGATTGAAATTAAACAAACACAATATTTTTAGTGGATCAAATAAAAACGCATTAGTGAAAACCGCATTCTAATCGGTTAAGCGGTTGACTTTGTACGCGCAAATACAAATATCGCGAAAACCGTAATTTTTCCGGAATCAAAAGTAGCCTATGTGTTAATCCAGAGTGTAAACTACTACAATACCAAATTTCATCAAAATCCGTTCAGTAGATTCTGAGATTAGCGCGTACAAACGTAAAGACATACAGACAAAAATTCTAAAAATTATTGCAAAGCAATGGTTCTATATCGTTCATAAAGCCTTAATAGTTTTTCTTATTTATATTCTCTATACAGACAGCGACCAATTACAATTTTTTTATATGTACCTATAGATATAGATGAAATAATCAAATAAATAAAAATGTAATTTTTTTACCTTAGATTCTTGAGTATCACAAAACGTAATGTAATATTTTCAATGTTTTGTCATTCCTTTCTTATTGTACAATATTTACGACCGACTGTACCCTCCCATAATTATCGCATCCCATATAAACGTAATGCCAAATTAGGGATCAGCAGGACAAGCGCAGGCGCGGGCGGTAAATCAGCCAGTTCATGGGAACTCTGACGTAGCGGTCCGTCACAAGCTAAACCTCGTGAGGCCCCTAAAACGGCTTTTAGAAACGATAAGAGCTCAAATCCACGGTAGTTTTTTTGTGGTCGCGACATAAAAAAACTGCATTGTAAATAGAACTCTGCGCTAATACAATGGAGCTGAAAATCGATGTGTCAAGTATCAAATGTCAGATTTGATAGATGTAAATGATTTTCAACGCTATTGTATTAGCGCAGAGTTCTATTTACAGTGTAGTTTTTTCCGTCGCGACCATAAAAAAACGCTCGTGGGAACGCAGCCTAAGGTTGGGGACTATAATACGATCCGGAATTCGGCGTGCCCGGGAAAATTCAGACAGACAATAATATAGTCCCGGCGTCCCGGTTATAAGAGATTTTGTATTTTTGAATGGAAAGCTTAGAAGCGAGCGACTCCGTTTCACGATAGCGTCTGAATCACACACATGATGGCGATGAGAGATTTACACCGGTCGATTTACGCTGCACAGCTGCTAATCACTTCACAGAACACCCCAACTAAGCCGCATCTCAAGCCCATTCATACAGGCGACTAAAATAAGCATACGACTTTAGTCACCTTCCCCCTATGCGAATTGCGGAATGACTATGGCCTGCAATAGACGATGTCTTGTGTCATGTCTTTACACGATCGATTTTAGAGTAACTAGCCGCATGTGGCTGGTCGGCATGCGGCCAAAGTCGGATGCTACCTTGGCACTTGCGGCTTTAATCACTTGCGACCTCGCCGTATTTCCATTTAGACGGTCGTTTTTCGCCGTGCGACAAAAATCGTGCGGCTTTAGTCACCCGTGTAAATTCCACATTACCTACGAGGGCGGGTCAATAAGACCGTGACTTTTGGAATAAAACACAGATTTTTTGATAAATAAATCATTTTATTTTTCAACGTGGACTACGTTGAGCTCTATACACTTTGTCCAACGCTTCTCCAATTTTTTTATCCCTTCCAAAAAATATAATTTGTCGACGTCCTCAAAATAGGCCTTTGTTTGCGAGATGACTTCATCATTGGAGTCAAATCTTTTTCCACCGAGCCATTTTTTCAGGTTTGGGAACAAGAAGTAGTCACTCGGAGCCAAATCTGGAGAATCCTCCCACTCCACACCTTGCAAGCAAGCAAGGAGCAATTCATAGCCTAATTCATGGATTTTTGCCATGCTGCACATGCACATGTGTGCACCCTTGCATTGTCTTGGTGAAAAAGAACTTTTTTCTTAGCCAAATGAGGTCGGTTTTTTTTCAAATCCTCATTGAAGCGGTCCAATAAGTTGGCATAATATTCCCCATTAATTGTTCTTCCCTTTTGAAGATAGTCAATGTGGATTATCCCACGTGCATCCCAAAAAACAGTCGCCATAACTTTATTGGCTGACAAATCCACCTTGGCCTTCTTTGGCGCCGATTCACCCTTAGAAACCCACTGTTTTGACTGTTGTTTGGTCTCTGGTGTGTTGTGATGGATCCATGTTTCGTCCACGGTTACAAAACGGCGCAAAAACTCCTCCATATTGTGATTAAACAACGCCAAACCTTCCTGTGAAGTTGTTACACGATTGCGTTTGTGGTCGACTGTGAGCAAACGCGGCACCCATCTTGCGGAAAGCTTTCTCATGCCCAAGTGATCATTCAAAATTGAAACCACTGAGCCATGCGAGATGCCTATGGCTTTCACAATCTCTTGCACTTTCAATCTTCGGTCGGCCAACACCATATCGTGAATTTTTTCGATTGTTTCGGGTGTAGAGACCTCAACTGGGCGTCCAGGACGTTCGGCATCTTCAGTGCTTGTACGGCCACAACGAAATTCAGTAAACCACTTTTTTACCATTGAAATCGATGGTGCAGAGTCCCCATAGTATTTATCAAGCTTAGCCTTGGTCTCGGTAATGGTTTTTTTTCGTAAAAAATAATGTTTAATAAGCACACGAAATTCACTTTTTTCCATTGTTTCCTTAAGTTACTGGATAGTCTGATAAAGATAGCTGTAAAACACAAACTAACTGACGCAGCAAGTTCAAATTTTGATAGGAGTCAACTGACAGATGCCTGTTGACAGGAGTAGTGTTGCTTTTTCAGTAAGGAGGTTAGAAATTCAAAAAGTCACGGACTTTTTGACCCGCCCTAGTACTTACTGCCTATGGAAGTATAGACATCTGCCACACCACTTGCAAGTTACAAGTTTATTCCCGATTTTTAAGCCTCCGGTACTCTCATTCAGCGTAACACAATGCAAGCCTTTTTCACGCCGGTTTCCAGTGCGCCCGTAGTATGTTTCCGGTCTATTCGTGCGGAAGCATGGGCCGCCCACGTTACAGTATTGTACCCACACACGAGCAGATGGACCGCCTTTTGAGCAATAAACATTATTATGTTAATTAACAATAAAAACATAATATAATGTACACGTATCTCTTATCATAATAAAATTGTAAGCTCTTTAAAAATTCCTACGTAATAATTATATAGTAAAATATTTGCAATTATTGCATTCTTAATTAGAATTTCAGCTATCTCCATGCTAAACCAAATAAAAGGGAAGACAGAGCATTGTCAAACAAAAACTGGATGTAATGCGCGTGTAGCTACAAGCTACGCACTACACACATAGAAACAACACACCGAGACAATTCCCTTACAAGATGTGGCGTAGTTTCGCACAATAACATGGCGAGGCGTAGTTTAGACAGGCCTCAATTTGTGGTTGGCGAAACTCTGTCTTCACTTTTTATTTGGTCTAAGCCTCCATGAAATGCGCTTTGAAATGAGGAATTGTAATTATGCCGCGATTTTATAGGTGCTTCATATATGCTGTAGGTAAGCTGTAATATCTATAATTCGTTTACTTCTTGATTTCGGTTTTATCCGAATTCTTAAACGCTATTTTAGGGTTCCCTAAATCGCATGTTCAAAATGGAAGGAAAGTAAAAATATTTTTATTCAATGTTAATTATGTCTCTTTTTGACGTCATTATGGAAGGAGAAAATAAAATTAGGTACAATCGGTTCCAAGCCCTAACCTGCTTCACGGCATGACACTCATCATGTAACTTGAGGTGCCTCTCGATTTAAGATCACGAAGAGTTTGTCTGTGCAAACTTTGTGGCCCACAGCGGGCTCCTTATTTGTCTCCGAGCGATCTGGTACAGTTAGCCGCAATATTATCTTCCAGAGCACAATAAGTTTAATCGTGCGATGAAGTCGTGAGGTACACTCGCGCACAAATATCAACAATGTTGCAACTTTTGAGGAAAATCGATCGCAAATAGCATCATGAACATTTTTATATATAATTGAGATTGCCGTTTAGAAAATTTAATTTGTTTAAGAAACTGCATAGTTTCAATGTTAATGACGATTATCATTTATAATTTTGATAATGATTTCCAGGAAATGGTTATTTTGATTGTGTATAATCTTTTTAACAATTTATACCAGATTCGGCTTGGTCTTATATTCATAAGTACACGAGCATCACAACTTGCTAATCGTTTCGACAATCATTGTTTTTTCCCACTTCCTTTCGCTCGTTCGGTTCATCACCCGAAGAGGAGTTATTAAGGAGCTAATCAAAACTCCCTCAGCGTCTCATACCAACCAAAACGACTAGGCTACCGACAGTCATAGACCGACGAAGGTAAAACGGCCTCCAGGCCATTAACGTAGGCCCTTTCGGAAAAAAAACCACTACTAGTTTACCAGTGAAAAGTACAGTAAACATAGAAAGAAACTCTAAATATGCTAGGTTCAATCTTATATTTGAAGCTAATTTAATTACACAAACATTTACAAGTACAAAATATTTTGATGACATAAAGGTTATGGTACAAAATCCATACAAAAAACCCCAGAGTAAACAGCAATGAAATGTTTGCCAACGGGTTCACTTTAAATCAGATTTGATGTCATCAAAACGGCAACAAAAAAATACGCCGGATATAAAAGTTATGAGCAAGAATAAAATCAGAAATCATAAAAGGTGGAGATGTAGGTGTTGGTGTTATAAAGTAACGTAAACGTAAGAAGTATGTAGTTAGGTTGCTGTTGTAGGTGGGAATGTGTCGGTGCAGAATAGAGTTAGAGCTTCGTTTCCGCCTCCACAATTGCGGAACTTCCACAAGAGATCGTATCACCGGAGTCCGTACATTTAAATTGCAGTCAAGTGTGTAGATACGAGTATACCTACGATATCAACACCAAAAACTACACATACACCTACTACCTACACCGACCAACATATGTAACACATTACATCCACGTTTTGGATGTCTTCCAGGAATCGACATTTTTAGTGTTCCGTAATACACAAGGAACCCTTATAGTTTCGCTCTGTCCGTCCATCTGTCTGTGTCTGTCTGTCTGTCTGTCCGCGCTTCTAGCTTCTGTAATTATAAATATATATAAACAAAATTATTTTAGCATCAGCAGCAGCATAGCAGCTAAAAAGTTTTAGCATCATAAAATAATAATAATTATATATTTTAGGGGTGGCTTTCCATATATGTGAAGTGGAGATTTTTTTTTATTCTACCCCAAGGTATGGGGTATCGTTGAATAGGTATTTTAAAATAAAGGTAAGGTTTGACTTTTTTAACAAAGTTTTCACAACCATTCATTGTTGTCGACTCTGGATCAATTTTGGGCCAACACCTTTATCAATTTCTTCTCCGTTCTAGCCGACTGTACCTGCGAATTACGGGACTCAGCAACCAATAAACATGGAATTTTTTACTGCACAGCGGTTCCTTTGTATCTGATGTCTTAATACAGCCGCCATTGTTCCACAGAGTATCACGTGACTTCGTGCATTTCCAGCAAATGTCAGATCTTCCGCGAGGAGTATTACGACATCAAACAATGTAAATGTGTAGAACCTAAGTGTCAGTTCATACTGAGAGTCATGAGACGCGACGTGGCGCGCACGTTTTGATCCTTTTTAGTCCTTTAACTTTTTAATTTAGCAACTGATTGCTGTATTTTAGCATTTTTTTTATAATGTTGCCTTTCGGAAAATATAAGAATTTTACTGATTCAAAACAAATGCATTGTTTGTGCTGGACCCCGCCCGTAGCACAATCGAGGATAGCGATAAGCGCGAGCGAGGAGAACGTGTCAAAAAGCGACACACTTTTGTTTTTCCCACTTGACACATACTCCACCGTGCACGGATGACGTCTCGACTCTCTCGCGTTTATCGCAGCGGTTTGTGCAAGGTTGACTGTGATTTGTAAGTTGTAACTACGATACGAGTAGCGAAGGCTGGTTCTCCGACAATGGGAAGCCGTAGCCTGTAGATATGAGGTCAGTTGTA